>JANBXA010000730.1:89494166-90715833 GCA_030556225.1 Cricetiscus sungorus
CTGTTTTGCTGGGTAGCAAATATCACTAGGTATGATGCCATCACAAGGAAACTTTGACTTTCATTTTTATGATGGCTAATGAAAGTGCAGTTTCTTATGAGTTTATCTGGAATTTGTCCTCTCCAATCAAAAATTGCCTTGCTCAGTTATTTTTGTGCATTTATTTATTAGATTACCTCTTCTCTCGGTGTTGATTTTCTCTTCTTTATGTACTCTAGAAGTTAATTCGTTTGAAGATAAATGAGTTGGTAAGGACTTTTATTCCATTCTGTAATATGTCTTCTCTGTTCAATAAATGTTTTAATTATTCAGTTCTAGTCATCAATTATTATCTATTCCTGCACTATTTGAGAGTATCCCCAAAAACTCTGTCTATCCTAATGACATATCTTCTCAACATGTTCTTATAGAAGTTTAAACTCCTTAGTTTCATTTTAGATCTACTAATTAATTCATTTTGTAGAGACACAGGCAAAATTCTGGCCTCAGGTTTTTGCATGTGTATATTCTTTTTCCCCAATGCAATTTATTACATGCAGATGCTATCTTCCTTTTTTCTAACATTTTAAAATCTTTTTATTTAAATTATAAACAATCTTATTTTACATAATGATCCCAGTTCCCTCTCCCTTCTGTGATCCCATACTCCCAAAAAAAATCCATCTCATGCCCTATTCACTCCCCGGGAGGGTGGAGCCTCCCATGGCGGATCAACAAAGTCTGTCACATCATTTGGAGTAGGCTTAGGCTCTCCCTGTTCTAGGCTGAGATCCCTCCATAGGGCAATGACTCCCACAGTCCATTAGTGCACTAGGGATAAGTACTGGTTCCACTCCAGTGGCCCAATAGACTGCCCTGATATCCTAACTGACACCCACATTTAGGGGACCTGGTTCAGTCCTATGCTGGTTTGCCAGCTATCAGACTGGTATTCTCTTGCTCCCACTTGCTCAGGTCAGTTGTTTCTGTGGGCTTCACAGTATGGACTTCATCTCTTTGTTCATTACTCCTCCCTCTCTACAACTGGATTTCGGGAGTTTAGTTTAGTTCTTGGCAGCGAATCTCTTTTTCTGCTTTCGTTAGCTACTGGATGAAGGTTTTCAGATGGCATATAAGGTAGTCATCTATCTCATTATAGGGAAAGGCATTTAAGGTAGCCTTTCCACTATTGCTTAGATTCTTAGTTGGGGTCATCCTTGTGGATCCCTGGACATTTTCTAACATTTTGTTCTTGGCAATTTTGTGAGAAATCATATGGTTGTGGATGTGTGGGCTTATTCATATTTTGTTCTTTTATAGGAGTCAGAGCGGTTTTTGTCAGGACTATTCTCTCACGGTTACTGTGTTTCATAGAATGTACAATTTGAAATGTCCTATGAAATGTTCAGTACTTCCTTCTCCCATCAGAACTATTTCAGCTGCTTAGTTTCATTTGCATTTACATATACATTAGGACTGATTTTGTTTCTTTTCCTTTTTTTCTTTTTATTTTTTGGATGGCATAGATTGTTGGGGGGATTGTACTAAATATTGACTCTAGATCTAATTGGTTACAATGTAGCAGTTGTAACAATTCTGTCTGCATTGAACATGAGTGCCTTTTTTTTTAAACACCAATTATAATTTCTTTCCTTAATGTTAAGTATTGACTATTTTTACTTTAATTTTTTTTTTTAATCGAAAAACTGATGGAGGTGGAAAATAGCTGATGATAGAAGCTATCTTCTGGGGACAATGATGGGTGTCTAAGATAGCACACCCTTATTTTTCATCAAATTTGACTTGTGATAAGTTAAGAACAAAATTTTTTTTTTAATTTGAAATTAATTAAAAAGACAGTCTTTATGATTCAGATGTAAATATTCCATTAAATACACAAATATTTTTGGAGTAGCTACATCCCTACTGGCCTCATCTGTGTTTTACATTGGATTTTCAAATTAAACTGATTAAACTTACCTGAAAATTATGAAGCATCTCTAAATGCTTAACTGTAAGCTACAAGTACCTTTTGCCATTCCACACATCTCTGTTAACAAAACCTTTAAACAATGTTAAAACCATTGTTTTGTTGATTCTGTAGTTGGACTGCCTAAGTGATTTGTATATTAAAAACATGCAATGTTTTTCTTTTATGACTGCTTTAAATATACTGTAGTACATAAACACTTCCTTCTGCTTACCACTGAATAAAAGTTCATTTTATGTGTATACCACATTCTTTTTATCCATGAACCTGTTGGTGGATGATTTAGTTGCTTCTACAATGATTATAAATTCTGCTACTGAAGGGCATGAACACCCTTTATCTTTTAATAATGAATGTATTTTGTCACATTAATCATGTTTCCAAACATTTATTGATATTCTACATGTAAATTTGGAGATATCTCATTTGATTCTTTTGTTCATGATTACTGAAAGGTAAATAATTAGAAAGATATCTTGGTGATGTAAGTTCCTTGAGGCCAGTGTGTTAAAGTATTGCTCTTCATCTTGATAATACTATAGGATTGCAGAATATTTTATGGAGTGAATCCTAGTACAAGTTTTGGGTGATTGGGATATACTTTTTTAAAAAAAGCACTGTGTACCTGCTGTCACTTCCTGTTCATCCTGTGGATATAATAAATTGTTCTAACTTTCACTGTCACCTTAATGCACTACATTATTCTTTGTACTGCTTTTATTCAAAAACCACAGAGTCATACAACTATGGAATGAAGTCTCTAAAACCATGAACAAAAGTAAAACATTTCTTTTCAAAGCTGATCATTTCTAGTATTTTGTGAGGTAACAGAAAGAGCTCATGATTGAAGAAGTTCCTCCTATATCCTTACATTTTATGCTCAGGTAGTATATGCTTTGTAACTATTTTCTCACATTTTAAAGCAGACTAATTTGTTCTAGCTTCACATTCCTGTATTTTTGTGTTATATTGAAATTCATTGTCATATTAATATTCTTAATGGTCTTTACTTTTTTCTGCATAAGAATTATAGGCTATTATGGCTTCCAATTATTTTTTTCAACTTTATTTTTATTTGTGTTTGAAGGTCAGAACCCAACATCATTCTTTGGCATTTGTGCATTTAGTTTCTCAGTAATAGCCCTCAATGGTCTTGGTGTTCACAGTATAGATCATTTGATTTCTAAATTCAAATTTATTTATTTATTTATGTTCTGTATTCTATCAAAATGTTCTATTCATTTCTGTCATTATGGAAATGACACACTGCCCTGGGAAGGCATGGATGTAGGTCATATTGTATCTCATGTAGAGAAAGAACTTTTAAAAGAAATACCAGGATCTTCTCTCCTCAGGTCTCTGACTTATTTTCCTGTTTACTGTCTCTTATTCTTACATGTATTCCTGCTATTCTGTGACCTGCCAAAAGGTAATCAGCCAGATGGTCTCACAAGAGCTGGTGTCCTGCACTTTATTTTCACTACTTCTATAATGGTAAGCTAGATAAATGTGTATCTTTCATAAGCACCCAGTTTTAAGTAATTACTGATAATGATGAATAATGAACTAGTATAGTTTAGAGATCTCTAAAATTCAATTTTAACTTCATTATTTTCTATACCTTATTTTGTAAATCATATGTGTATTAACCATTTATTAACTTTAGATATTTTAATATATCTTCATTAGACAGTTTCTTGAACTATAAGGTTGGAGTGTATGCTTAAGATATTTTTCTATTAAATAGAAGTATAAATTCATCTCATTACTATTTTCTCAATATCATTTATTTCTAGTAATTACATTCTGTGTTACATTTGTGTTGATTTGATGAATCTACTGTTATTTAAGTTTATGATAATTTCCAAAATCTTAATTTTCTGTTTCTTTCTGTTGTTGAAGTGCAGTTGCATTGTTATTGTATTAACACCATTTGCACAAATCAATGGTCTTGTCATTCTGAGATTTATTTTGAACTATTTTCTTCTATAATATAATATCACAATTTTGGCATATAAAATAAATAGACATTTGCTGTATTGTATTCTCCATCTGAAGGCTTAGAACTACAAAATATCAAATGAAGTTATCTCTAGATATGGCCTTTATGCTGTGTTATGTGTCATACGGCACGAGATAAAAGGTCCAAGGGGGTTGAACATGTGCTCTGTTTCATAAAGATTAACTGTTTCCAAAGGCATGTAGCTCTTACACATGAATCAATTTTAATTAACCCATTCAATATTGTTACAATCATAATTATAATTCAAAGTAACTTTTGATGGAACAGTCTTTAAAAAGCAGTAGTCTAACATGTTTTCAGTTCTGGAAAATGTCCAAAGTGTCAGAACCATGCTTATTGTCTCTTTTCTTTTTTTCTTTTATTTAAATGCATTAATAATATGATTTGTGTATTGTGGTAGGTCTTATCTCCTATTCTCTATTCCATAGTGATTTGTATTCATTATTACAGTAGAATATTGTCTTTTTGTTGTTACTGTATCAGTGTTGATTTCTTTAATGATGTCAGTATCTGATTGCTGTAAACTTTGGAACTCCCAAAATTTTTCTGAAAATATTTACATTATTAAAGAACTTGAATATGCTTGTCCTTTTATCAATTATGTCTGTGCTTTTCTGTTGTAAATGATGTTTTCTACATTCACTTTGTTTGGAATTTGTATAGCTCTTCCTATTCTGGTACATGAAAACATGTAACAGAATAAGCTTCTTACAGATAAAGGATTTAGTCATTTAAAAATATCCTATCTGGTAATTTATGCCATTCTACAATATTAAAACAAATTTGCATTCATTTATAGAGTAATTTTTAATGCTTTGATGCATATTTATATCCTATAATTTCAAATTTGGATAAGCATGTGTTTCTTAAAATATTTTTATTTTATGGAGAAATTATGCAAGAACATTTTTAGTGTCATTTTTGTAACAGAGTCAGTTTAACATCGAAAAATATTTCATATCTATAATTTAATCTTTATACCTTTATACCAACAGTTATCCATGCTGTACTGATTTCTACTCTTCCATGATTTTGGTAATCGTCCCCCTGTTCTGAATTTCTAAGACTTTGCTAATTCTCTTTTATGCCTCTAGCCTCTTCCAATTACCCCCAACTTCTCTCATATTGTATTTCTTTATCCCCTTCACTTCTTCTCAAACCAATGGCCTCTTTTATTTGATTATTACATAAAATATTTCATATTAACCATGAAATATTGCTATGTAATATATATATATATATATTATTTGATTATTATGATGCTATATGTAACAACATATTATTATATTGCATATAACATATATAAGTGCATTAATATATAACATGATGTGTTAAGTCCACTTAATATTGACTTTGAGTATATCAGTTTCAAGTCTGATCACTGTGTATTTAATGACCAATTAGGAGTCTCATCCCTTCTCTTTTGCAGAAATTTATTTATTCATTTATTTATTACAGTATTATAACTACTAAGTAAAATGGTTGAGTGTGTTACCTTAGGTAATCAACAGCTTCCACTAACCCAAATACTTAAAGTATCATCAGATATCATTAGAAACCTACAGCATAGATTTTTTTCTATACACACATATATAAGTATATATATATATATATATGTGTATATATGTATATATATACATAAATATGTATATATAAGTATATATATATGATATATATGTATATGTATGTATGTATATAATCAATTTATTTGGTGAATAAATATTTTTGGCTTTATTTTGTTCAGTGACTAGAAAGCTTTTATAGAGCATTTCATTCAATGCAAACATAGTCATTATTCTCAGGTCACAATAATTTGTATTGTCTCAGAATTATCTACCCTTTATTCCCTCTGTAAGAAATCCTTTGTTTTTCAGTGGAAATTATCAGTAGAATGTAGCATGCAAACATCTAAATTATTATAAAAAATGTCTCACAAAAAAAGAAAATTGAAACCACAAAAAATGCAATATTGTAGTTAGTTATAATTCTTCCAGATTAGAAAAATTATAAACGTCAAAATACTTCTACTGATAATGATTGACAAAATCCACTAAGCATTTCTGCATCTGAATAATCTTGTCTGTCAGCAACTATCTCATATATACATATATAGTATAAATAATTATAGCATGCACATATGAATAAATATTTCTTATAATTATCTGGTTTCAGTAACTATATAAAATACAATAAAAAAGCAAATACCATATCATGTGTTTTATGACTGCAGAGATAAGAAAAAATATTGGATAGGTTTTTGGTGGTCAAGAATGGCTTAAGAATATATTTTAGGGTAATGCAGGAATTGAACACATATGTTAACATATTCCCAGCATGTTCTTTAAGGCTTTGGATTTAAAATTGTATGGTTTCCTTTGTGTGAGAGGGCAAAATTGACATACCCACAAATTTGGCTTTGTTCTTTGTCTCTTTATTTTATTTTAAGTTGATATTATTATATAATCATGTCACTTTCCCCTTCCTCCATCTAGTCCCATAAATATACCCCATTATTTTAAAAATTATACATATATATGTGTGTGTGTGTGTGTGTGTGTGTGTGTGTGTGTGTGTGTGTGTGCGCGCTCCTATAGAGTGGAGACCTCGTGGCATTTCCCCTGTCCATTTTGGCATATATATTGTTTTCTTTGTTCAGCTCATGGTGAGATTTTATGGGTGTAGCTTCAGAACTTACCAGTATACATGGTGTCATAAAAATGTCTCTGTTCCTCTGACTTTTACATTGTTTCTGTCCCCTCTTTCACAGTTTTCCCTGAACTCCAAGAGTGATTTCTTAGATGTGTTGTTTGAGACTTAGCTTCAAACCTCGATTGTGGTTTTCTTTGATGACTACAAAATGTTGCCATGAGAGGTTTTCTTGGTGACTGTAAGGAGTACACTTTTCTATGGATAGTAACTTATTATGTAGCTAGGTATTGTGCTATTTTAGCAGGGTTGTGGTTAGTGTAGGTTCTCCTTTAAGTTCCATTACTTCACTAGCCATGGGTAGTTGTCTGGGTTTATAGAAACACACATGATTTCCAGACCTTTATGAAATGCTAGTTTGAGATTTCAACAATACTTTTTTTTATTAAAGTTGGCCATACCTTGCCTGTTGTCTCTTTACTATTACAATCTCAGTTATGTTTTCACTACTGATGAGAATTAAAATACCTTGTATTTTATTGTGTATATATGTGTGTAACAGATAATCTTGGTAATCAACTTGACACATCTCTCATTATGAACTGTGATTCAGGAATAGCTTCCATGAGATACTTCCTGTGGGAATGTTGATGTGGCATTTTATTTTTCTTACTAATAGATATTGGAGGGCCCAGGTAACTATAGGGATTCCCTCTCCTGTGAAGGCGAATGTGGGTTGTCTAAGAATGTTAGGTATAAAGCAAAAGAAAGCAAACCACTAAGAAGTGTTTTGCTATCATCTTTCCTTGACTTTCTGCCTTCAGATCCCTACTGGATTTCTTATTTATTTATTTATTTATTTATTTATTTATTTATTTACTTACTTACTTACTTACTTACTTACTTATTTTTGCTAATAAACCTCAATAATGAATGGATAGTGTCTTGGAAGAGTAAGCCAAATAACTTTTCCTCACTACCCAAGTTGATCTTTGTCAGTGTTTTAACACAGCAGGAGAAACTGAAGTAATATAAGAGGGACCAAGTGAACAACATTGATGGAAATTTTGGTCTCATATCACTACACAGACAGGAAAACATTAGTTTTAGGCATTCTTTACTTCTTGATATCTGTGTCCTCTATGGGATAGAACTGCCTTTCCTTTGAAAGGCAAAAGAGTGGTTGAACCACTGTCAATGCTTGGCTGCTTAGTCATGTTGTCCTGCTATACACAAGAATAATGTACAGTGTATCAACTCAAAATTAGGGATTGTCAGCTTTACTAACAAAAGCCTTTCATGAAGAATGGTGATCATAAAAAACTATGTTCAGCATCTATTTAAAATATTAACTACTTGCCCAGACAAAGAATGTATTCACTCAAATAACTGGCTTTTAAAACAAATGCATGTTGTGATTTGAATTTTAAATTTAACTGAATGTGTTTCTAAAATTCTAACATACATCTTTTATTTTGGAGCTGAAATTAGAAAGAAGGCACTTGAATAAGAATCAGAAAACTTTGAGAGTGCAATAGAAATTTTAAATGAGAATAGAATAAAGGAAATATTATTCTTTCTCCATGGTAGGGAATTAATTATGAATATGAAGATTGCCACTCTTAAGTTTTACTGTGATTTGTACTTGAAACTCCTCTGTGCTTTACCATATGTAATGACTTGTACATACAGAAGTGTTATTACATCTGGTTGTGCATAAATCAATAATTGTAACATTCTTAATCATTGTTTATAGACACAGGATGAACGCAGAGTATTTTAGGAGAGATTATTTAGCAGAGTAAGGATTAGATAAATAATTAATGAATAAAGAAAAGCATCAAATTTAATTCTCTGCTTCGAAGCCATTTGCTAATACCATTCAAATCATTTACCAAAATAGTTTCATGTTGAAGAACTATGAAATGAAGGAATACTCAAAACATAAGAAATTCATGGATAACCTCTTTTAATACTAAAGAGTTGGCAAATAATTGTAGTAAAAGAGCATAGAATGTGTTCTGAGATTACAGATTTTACAACTGGTCTTGCAACTTCAGTATTATTTTCTTTAGTGTTTACCTAGCCATTATAAATATATAAGAACCATTATAAATAAATATAAATATATACATATATACATATACACATATATGTACACACACATATATATATAGTTTAGAATACACACACACGCACACACACACATATATATACATATATATATGTATATATATATATATATATATATATACCTAGAGACAGAGAGAGAGAGAGAGAGAGAGAGAGAGAGAGAGAAAGAGAGAGAGTTTAGAAACTGGATGACATCAACAAAGTTCTGTTTAAATGCTTTTTTTCACAATCACATCTTGCACAAACTTACAAAATACCCTTAATTTTATTCTTGTGTGTGTGTGTGTGTGTGTGTGTGATTGTGTGTGTGCAAGCATGTATGCCCACATGTTTGTGCTCTGTGAGACACATATAGAGGTAAGAGGATAACTTTCAGAAACTGTTTGGATGTGACAGCCAGTGCATTTTTTTCCTGAGACTCCTTGTCCCAAATCTCATAGTTGTAAATCAAAGATAATGTATAATTTAATGCTCATGGTACTGGTAGATGGTACTCCGCATTGTAAAAGAAAGTTATTCATTCAGTTACAAACCCTGGGACCTACATCAGTGACATGCCTAAAAGATATATGGATGCAATAGTGGAGCAAATATTAAAGTGGAGCAAATATTACTGTTTTGTTTATATGGAGGTCCAATTAATAAGATGCGTCCCATCTCTGAAACTATTAAAATAGCCACAAACCTGAGAGTAGAAATATTGTAGATATAGGGGAAAACCCACAGCTATTATAAATGAAGAGAATGATAAAACTATTCCTAATTACATACTCTATGATCACAGACCAGTGCCTCACTTAAGCCTCAGCAGAAAAACTCTTGAAGCATACTGGGATTACCAAAATGTCTACCAACTGAAACATGTGCAGAGTGTAAGAGACTTTGTAGCTCTCAGTCTTAAATGTGATGTCTTCCTTAAAACCTTCCTTCAAAGCTCAGGAAACTATGAAGTAGAGAAGGTGGGACAATTGTATGACTAAGAAACCAGAGCATTTCAAACACAACAGGGTGTCGGGAGCCGCATTCGCCATTACAAGATGGCGCTGGCTTCCTGTTTCCTGGTTCTTGTTTACAGCATTAGCTATGCTGACTGCACATGCGCCACTGTATGGTAATTTCTATATGGTAGCTCTCCCTATCAGAGAAGCTATATCATTCGAGTGTTTTGCGGAGCACCAATCACAGACGAATACGTCGCCCTGCAGGCTATTTAAGCTGTGCGCATTCAAGGCTTGGGGTCCTTCTCCATCAGCATGTAAAGAGCGCTACAATAAAGATTCTGCTGGACACATCTTCGGTTGCTGCATCTTCCTTATCGGCAAAGGATGCGCGCGACAAGTGGTGCCGAAACCCGGGAGCCTGCCGACCCTGGGCGGAGGAACGACTCGAAGGACCCTCGACTGCTCGTCGAAGGAAGATTCAAGCCAGCGGAGCGAGAAGCTGCAGCACTTTTCAGCAAGGTATGACTTCTGTGGTCTGGGTGATCCCGTTTCTTGTTGTTTGTTTCATTTTTTGTTTTATTGTGCTGTCTGTGTTTTAATTGTCATAAACGGGAGAATACGCGCCGCTCACTCTTTTGTGACCTAGCATAAGTGGCCTTAAGTCTCAGGTAAATAACTGAGCCGTCACACCCTCTCCTGTAGATAAAGGAGTTATAGGGAACCAGCCGACCAAGCCTATTGCAGATGCAGCGCAGGCGCTGCTGAAGCAAAAGGAGCTAAAGATTCCAGATAGAGTTTTGCGGAACTTCCTTAAGGAAGTTGACCGTGTTGCTCCCTGGTTTGTGGTCTCTGGGACCCTCTCCAAAGGAACATGGGATAAATTAGGAGGAGATCTTATGCGGGAGAAGGAACAAGGAACTTTAAGGACTGGTGTATGGCCGTTATATAAATTGTTAAAGTCTTGTATTGAAGATGAGAGATGTAAGGAACAGGTCAAAGAGGGACAGAGAGTGCTTTCAGACCATCAGGATAGTCTATCAGAAGCTGAAAAGGGAAAGGGAGAACAAAAGAAAAGGTTCTCCAGAAAGAAGTCAAATAAGAATGAAAATGTGCACAGTAAACTAGCAAAGCTAGAAAAGAAAGCAAAACAGCTCGCCGAAAAGGAAAAGGAACATAACCGACGAGCTAAAGATTTAAAGCTTGTGCCTGCTCCAAAAGGAGGAGCATGTAAGGATTGTGAATGTGAGGATCCAAAATTATACCCTCTCCTCACTGAGTTTAAACATTATACTATAGATTCTTCCTCCGAGGAGGAGACGTCCCCCAGAGAGGAGGATAAGTCTGACCTATCTGGGTCAGAAGGGGATCCAGAGCTGAACCCTGCCGAGTAGGCAGAATTAGATGAGGAAGCTAAAAATTATGAGGCTGGGAGATATGGGTGTGCCCCACCTTATGCTCCAGGCTATGAGCCAACGGCACCGCCCTATGATGTTGTACAGCAGCAAAAAATGGCCAAAAAAGGAAGAAATTCTATGATATCAGATAAGGAGACAAGGAGAATACGGGCAGCGTCCCCGTATGGGAGGATGCCCAGAATCAGAGACAACATACGCCATTGGATCTGAAACAATTGAAGGCCTTAATGGAAGCAGTACAAACATACGGAGTTAGCGCTTCCTTTACCACAGCCCTTATTGAAAGGCTGGCCTTGAATGCAATGACCCCAGATGATTGGAACAATACAGTTAAAGCGTGCTTATCTATGGGTCATTATTTAGATTGGAAGTCCATTTATCAGGAATTGTGTGCGGCCCAGGCAAAGATGAATATAGCCAGTCAACGACCTCAATGGAGCTTTGATATGCTCACAGGTCAAGGTCAATGGGCTGTAAATCAGACAGCCTACCTACTAGAGGTTTATGAACAAATAAATAAGGCTGCTATCAGAGCATGGAAGAGTCTACCTAATAAAGGGCAAGTGACAGGAAATCTTACAAAGATTATTCAAGGAACAACTGAACCATTTTCAGATTTTGTGGCTAGAATGATGGAAGCAGCAGGAAGGATATTCGAGGACGCTGAAGAGGCTCCAGCCAAGAGCGCAAAAGAATTACATTGGCAAAATGAGGAAGGGAAAAGAGGAACTATTACCCCATATGTGCTAACCCTCCCTATAAATCTATGGGGAAGAGATGTATTACAACAACTAGATTTTGTGCTCACAAATGACTATTCACCTCAGAGCCAGCAGATAATGAAAAATATGGGCTGCGTCCCTGGTCGAGGCCTTGGAAAACACTTGCAGGGACGTACAAGTCCCCTGCCCTCTAATGGGAAACAAGACAGAACAGGACTGGGTTTTTCCTAGGGGCCGCTGGGGAGGCAATCCCCATTCCTTGGAAAACAGAGGACCTGGTATGGGTTCCTCAGTGGCCCCTTACCTCTGAAAAACTTGAAGCCGCCAATCAATTAGTCCAGGAACAATTAAATCAGGGACACATAGAAACGTCTCAATCTCCTTGGAATACCCCTATTTTTGTAATAAAAAAAAAAAATCTGGTAAATGGAGATTATTACATGATCTGCGAGCCATAAATAAACAAATGCAGGTCATGGGTCCCATTCAAAGGGGTTTGTCTTTGTTATCCACCTTACCAGTTCGCTGGATAATTTTAATAGTGGATATTAAAGATTGCTTTTTCTCTATACCCTTACATGAGCAAGATAAAGTTAGATTTGCCTTTACCTTGCCTAGCATTAATCATGAACAACCTGATGAGAGATACCAATGGAAAGTTTTGCCGCAGGGCATGGCGAATAGTCCTACTATGTGTCAACTTTATGTAGCAAAAGCTATTCAGCCAGTTAGATCTCAATTTCCCGCCATTAAGATATGTCATTATATGGACGATATTTTGTTATGCCATTCTGATCAAGCCCTTCTGCAGCAAGCTTTTGGCGTTCTATCTAAAGAGTTGAATAATAAGGGTTTATTTATAGCTCCTGAGAAGGTACAAGAAGGAGATATTGGAAATTTTCTTGGCTCTACCATTTATCCGACGCAGGTAAAGCCGCAAAAGATTGTTATCAGAAGAGATGTTCTTAAAACACTTAATGATTTTCAAAAGCTTTTAGGTGATATTAATTGGGTAAGATCATATTTAGATCTAACTACGGCAGAACTTAAACCTTTATTTGCCATTCTGGAAGGAGACCCAGCCATCACATCTAGTAGACAACTTACTGCCGAAGCTGCCCAAGTGTTGGATAAAGTAGAAAAGAAATTGGGTGAAGCTTCTCTAACTCGGCTAGATCCATCTAGCCCATTCCAGCTATGCATTGTCTCCTCACCTCAACAGCCTACAGCTGTGCTATGGCAAAGGGGACCGCTATTATGGGTCCATCCTCAAACCTCTCCTGGTAAAGTTTTGAGCCATTATCCCACTCAAATAGGAGAAATGGCCTTAAAAGGTCTACAATTAGCTCTAATTCATTTCGGCTGTGAGCCAGAATCTATTATTGTGCCTTATACTGTTTATCAAGTCAATGTGTTATGTGCCACCTTGGATGTTTGGGCGATTCTTCGTTGCACCTTTTCTGGAAATATTGATAATCATTATCCTAAGCATCCGTTGTTACAATTTGTTCTTACTAATGCCATTATTTTTCCAAAAATTACTAGAAGTCAACCGATAATAGGAGCTATTGATGTTTTTACTGATGGGTCCAAAACAGGCATTGGCAGTTATGTTGTTAATAATCAGGTGTTTCAAAAATGTTTTAATTTTTCATCCCCACAATTGGTTGAATGTGCCATTGTGGCTGAAGTTTTGCGAGCTTTCCCTCAACCTTTGAATATTGTCTCCGATTCACATTATGTGGTAGGAGCAATACAGATTTTAGAAACAGTAGGATTAATTTCCTCAAAAAGCGCTGTTGCACAAGTCTTCGCTGATATTCAGCAATCAATTAGAACAAGATTGCATCCCTTTTTCATACAGCATATGAGAGCGCATACACTGTTGCCTGGACCCATGACAAAAGCTAATGAATTGGCTGATAAAGCTACTAAGGCATTTTATTTTATTCTTAATCCCATGCAAAATGCTGTTGCTTTTCATGAGTTGTATCATGTTCCGGCAGATACACTCAGAAGAAAATTTGGTATAACACGAGCAGATGCCCGTGACATTATATTAAAATGTGCCAATTGTGCGGAATTTAGATCTGCACCTACCTTTGGTGTTAACCCTAGGGGATTAAAACCTTTGCATATTTGGCAGATGGATGTTACCCACGTTTCTACCTTTGGTAAATTAAAATATGTACATGTCTCTGTGGATACCTGCTCCGGGATCGTCCACGCCACGCCATTATCTGGAGAAAAAGTGGCTCATGTTATCACCCACTACTTGGAGGCATGGGCAGCATGGGGAAAGCCACGACAATTAAAAACTGATAATGGTCCTGCTTATACTTCTAAGACATTTCAGCAATTCTGCACAAAAATGGAAGTCCATCATGTAACAGGCCTGCCCTACAATCCCCAAGGACAGGGCATAATAGAACGTGCTCATAGCACCATCAAAATGTATTTACAAAAACAAAAAGGGGGAATCTGCCCCGCCATAAACATGGGACAGAAAGCAACTCTTTCCCTCACTATATTTACTCTAAATTTTTTTAAAATTGGATTCCAATGGACAGTCTGCTGCAGACAGACATGTCACTCATACATCTCCAAAAGAGCTTGTAAAATGGAAAGATGTACTTGATAATCAATGGAAAGGACCGGATCCTATATTAATAAGATCCAGGGGAGCTGTTTGTGTTTTCCCACAGGGTCAAGAAAATCCAATTTGGGTACCAGCACGATTGACTCGGATGGTGAAGCATGATGGCCCCGCTCTGGATCCTGACCATGCTAGGAATGCTGATGAGCCCGCAGACGACGAGTCAAGAGATACGCTGGGGAATCCTGTCGACCTTCCCTCGGCCGATGCCGGTGATGCATGATGCGCAAGTTTTTCCACGATTTTTTACGACTAATGACTCTTTGGGGCTACCATATTTGCCAATATCCAAGGATGTGGCTCCTATTCAAAACAATGATACTTGGATTATTAATGGTAGCTTATGTTTTACTGTGAACCAGTCATCTAAAGATCCTTGTATTAAGTTAGGAAACTTTTCCTATGCCAAATTAGGGGAGGAAGTTACTACTGGAAAAGGGCTTGCCAAGGTGATTTCTGCTAATGCCACTGTCCTCTTTGGATGGTGGCCACACCTCGATTCAGGGATGAGCCGTGGCCGCCATCGTCATCAACCACAATATGCACCTTTCTGCATTGGTGGGCGCCCAGATTCTTCCTCAATTTTTCCTTGGACTGGCTGTCAGAGTCGCAGAGCTCACCCATTAAATGGACACTTTACCTTCTCACCTTTAGAAGGCTTTGGGAACTTTATAGAGATGAATCCCTGGAGATATGATATTGATCCTTTTGATGCTTGGTTACTTTGTGGTGCAAGGGGTAGTTGTACAGACCTCTCGCCTATGGTTACCATCCTGGGGGGGATCAACGGGGATAACCCAGATGAGCACCAAGATCGGAGGTGACGTGTCAGCGTCACCGATTTCTAATGTGAAATGGGTGGATCCCACTCCAGTTTGTGTCTGGCCCCCGTTCGTTTTTGCTGTATGTAATGATACAGGATGCCTTTTTGCCCTTTGCTAGAATGCTAGTGAGTTTTCCTCTGCTACTGTGGCCCGTATGCCCAGGTTTTTGCCAATGCCAGTAAAGACTAATAATTCTTTAACTTTATTTCGACAAAAACGTGATTTTGGCATTACTGCAGCTATAGTGGCTATTATAGCGACTGCGGCAGTTGGGGCCTCTTTGACCGTGTCGTCCTTAGCATTACAGGGACAGGTAGCCACTGCTCAACATCTTAACAATCTGTCTGCCTCAGTTAGTGAAGCAATAGATGTTCAAGCCTCTGTGAATAGTCGATTAAAAGGAGGGTTAATGATTGTTAATCAGCGCATTGATTTGGTTCAGGAGCAATTAGAAATTTTATGGCAATTGGCTCAATTGGGATGTGAAGTTAAGTTACCTGGACTTTGTGTAACTTCCATTCAATATGAAAATTTTACAAAAGCAGCAAATTTGTCTAAGGAATTATCCTCGCTGTTGCTATCTAATTGGAGTGTAGAATTTGATGAATTGATGAGAAAACTTCGTCTTGCCATAGTTCAGATTAATTCCACTCGTTTGGATATTTCTGTCACAAGTGGATTGTTTTCTTGGATGTCCTCCGCCTTTTCCTACTTTAAGGAATGGGTCGGGTGTAGGAATGTTTGGAACGACCTTGTTTTTGGGACTGTTCCTCTGTTTTTGGTTGCTTTGCAGATTCAAAAGACAACAACATGCTAAAAATGTGGCCATTGTGCAAGCTATGCTGGCTGTTGAGCAAGGAGCATCCCCCCAAGTATGGTTAAGTATGCTAAGCCGTTGAGACGCTGTCAGAACTCCAAGCACTCCTGACGGGCACAGGTTCCCATTGCACCAGGATGCTGTTCTGAACAGACCTTTGCATCTCCTAGGGCTCAGGTTCCCATTGCACGGGGTTTAAGGTGCAGAGGGTCTCTTTTACTATGTAACCTCCTTGATAGCTTATGCTGTTGAATCAGTGAGCTGATCGGAAATCTCATAGTATTACCTTGGCTTCGCTTGTAATTTTAAAGAAAGGGGGAGATGTCGGGAGCCGCATTCGCCATTACAAGATGGCGCTGGCTTCCTGTTTCCTGGTTCTTGTTTACAGCATTAGCTATGCTGACTGCACATGCGCCACTGTATGGTAATTTCTATATGGTAGCTCTCCCTATCAGAGAAGCTATATCATTCGAGCGTTTTGCGGAGCACCAATCACAGACGAATACGTCGCCCTGCAGGCTATTTAAGCCGTGCGCATTCAAGGCTTGGGGTCCTTCTCCATCAGCATGTAAAGAGCGCTACAATAAAGATTCTGCTGGACACATCTTCGGTTGCTGCGTCTTCCTTATCGGCAAAGGATGCGCGCGACAACAGGGGTGCACATCCAAGAACTCATAGAGACAGTGGTAGCATGCACAACATCTGCCTGTGTTCAAGTCAGATGGAATCCAGCACTAAAAGGAGTAATTGGATAGAGTCTCAAGATGCTATTTACAGTTCGTACTTTCGTTACAGAGAAAAATCACTTTTCTCCAATGTGGTGAACTGGGTATATCATCTCAGGGCAGATACATCCTCAGGAGCAGTAGGCCAACATAAAATAAACTCCACTGGTTTTTGTTTGTTTGTTTGTTTTTGATGGACTTGTTTCATTTGACATATTTTCTTATGTTTTTATTTTGTTGTGTTATTTTGGGGTTTTTTTTTGTTTGTTTGAGAGAACACATGATGTTGCTTAAACAGAGAAGTGGGGAGGATTTGGGAGAAGTAGGTGCAGGAAAAAGCATTCTCAAAATGTATTTTATGAAAAAAAGTTTTAAACAAAACAAAAGAAAAATGTATTATTCTCTTACTTTGTGCCTATGATGGTTAGTTTCATGTCAACTTGACATAAGCTAGAGTTGCCTGAATAGAGGGAGCATTAATTGAGAAAATTCATTCATAATATCAGGCTGTGGGAAAGCCTGTGGGGCATTTTCTTAATAAGTGGGTTATCTATCTGGGAGGCTCAGATCATTGTGGGTGGGGCTTCCCATGAACTTGTGGTTCTGGATTCTATAAGAAAACAGTATGAGCAAGCCATGTGTGAAAAGCAAGTAAGGAACACCCCTCCAAGAACTTCCCTTCAATCTATTTCCATGTTATGGCCCTATTTGAACTCTTGTCCTGACTTCCTTCAGTGATGGATTGTAGATATAGAAGCATAAGCCAAACAAACCCTTTGTTCTCCAACTTGCTTTTGGTCAAGGTATTCCATCATACCAATAATAACCCAAACTAAGACATTGTCTATAGGAAAATTGTCTGCTCCTTATGGGGGCCTTTTCTTATTTTAACACCACTCTTGGCGATACCAGAATAAAATTGTATTTAGTCCACCTTTGATAGATCTCCTAATATTTCTCAGTATCAACACTGTTGTAAAACTCAAAGTCTCATTTGAGACTTAAAGTAACTTCTTGAGTGTAATTCCCTGAAAATTCACAAGACACATTGCAAACTTACAAAATGGAATAATGGTGGCATAGTGAAGCTATAGTAGATGAAATCAAGATGAAAACCAGCAGGACAAACACAAGCCTTGTAGCTCCATATATTATGTCTGTCTGGGTGGTTCTACCCATCCATCTTTGTTGTCTACAATCTGTACCTCTCTTTTTGGCTGATTTGCCTCCATGTACGTAGCTCTCTCATGGATGAGTATTTTGGGGCATACTATTCTCTTAAAGCCTTCATTCAGGGACTCCTCTAGCTGCCTGGACTCAGAAGCTCTCTGAAATAATGGGGGAAAAATGAATGACCTTCTCAGTCATGCATCTAGATATGCTAAGATTCACTGAACCCTCAGAATAAGTGAGGAAGAAAAGTCTGTTCCATATACTTGATACTGTGTTCCCCTTTTTGGTTAAGGAATATAAAAGTGGTGAAAAATAAACTCGTGGCATTTCAGTATTGACTGATCTGCCTTCCTGACATGTATTCGGTCTCTCTGTCTTTCTTTATTGTCTAAAGCAAGCAATTCCCAACATCCACACTCCCCCACTTAGGTACGAACTTGGGGCTGCTCAGCTGGCTCTGATTGCAACCCCACAAAGACTGCTCCCAAAAGCTTAGGCTATTGCTGAGAGCTTTAAGATTTTTATTTTCTTATATAGCTTAATTTTGTTAAAGTTTTACGTTACACATTATCCATATATGTTACTATATAATTATGCATATATGTTACTGTCTCTTTATGCATGTATTCATGTAAGCACAATTCATATAAATTAAAATTCATAAGGATATAATAAGCATACTTAAAGTTAAAACCAAAAATGATAGTGTTGGACAAAATTTACTGTCCCTTTTTTCTTTTTGTGTGCATTTGTTATGTACCTTTTATTCTTCATTTTTAGACATATTGTTTACTATGTTTAATCCCTTTCAATTACATTTTTAGATTTTTGAGAATTTTATACATGTGTGCACTGTAGTTTCATCATTTTCACTCCTAGGTTTTCTACATGAATTCTTTATATATTAATCTCTCTTTGTCTTTCTTCCTTTCTCTCTCTCTTTCTTTCTCTCTCTCTCTCTCTCTCTCTCTCTCTCTCTCTCTCTTTCTGTCTCACACATACATATACACTGAAATAGATGAAATTCTTAGGGAAAAATTCATTACAGAAGATACATGCACTCTTGTTTCCTCATCTTTGCCAACACTCAGTATATATTCTGATTTGACAACACTAAGTGCTTAGAAAATCACATTGAATTGGTGATGGTGCATTGTGAGGATTATGTGTACCCTGATATAAGTGAGAATTTATACTGTGACCTCACCTGTATCAATCATACCAATGTATCAGACACATGGGAATGGCAGATCCCAGGACAGGTGTTGATGAATGGTTAATTTCTAGCTAAACCCAGGATGTGTAGAAAATATCAATGATATCTTTCTCATCCTAAATGACTGTAGCTCAGAATGCTCCTCTGTAAAGATCCCTAGCAAGATTGTCTATCTCTCCTCCTCATATAGTTGAATACAACAAATTAGCCACATTGTTCAGCCAATGATAATAATCATGTAAGAAACACACTGTGTTTCCTAGTTACTTGTATGTCTCCACTCCAGCATAAGGCCCACTTGATCCCAGCTTTACATGGCTTGTGTTTGCCATTTCTTCATTCCTTATTGCACAAGTCAGTCCATTAGCATATGCTTGTGGGTCTTGTCTTGAGCACTATGTTTTTACTTAAAAGGTACTCTCACATGTTGTAATTTGAAATTTAGGAAATATATCCACAAATTTAAATATAGTTCTCTACATTTCCAAATTTTATAACCAAACACTCTCACATTTATACTGATTTGCTCTGTATTTCATTTTTAATTGACTCTAGACAAGATCTGTCTGTAGTATTCTGTGATAGCTGCTCTTGTATAGAGCAGCAAATAAGACATTTCATTGGCTAACCATGACTATCTATTTATTTCACTCCCCTTGCTTATCTGAAGCATTTTACCCACCTAGTTGCTTTAGGAATACCACCTTCTCATACTTTTCCTCGTCCTGAATCCCTTGGGCTTTTATTTACATTTATGATACCCAACTTACCTTATCACTTTCAAATTACAGTGGCCCAGTCTTGGTAAACTATCATCTCAATTCCCATCCACTTAGGATAGTTCTTATCCACTTTCCTTGCCTTTATGTATTGTTAGTATGCTAATGACTACCAAATGTGTCTCCTGAGACTATGATTTCTAAATCTACCTTTGCAACAGTGTACTCAACTACTACCACTTGGTGTAAAATAAAATTACTACTATACTCCCTCTCCTAATATTCTATGGTATTGCAGTTCAATAAGGGTCAGGATAAACAAATAGGTCAAAAGATGTTTATTAAGGGAGAAACAACTCACAACACAGAGATGAACATAACAGTTAAAACTGGATGCTCCCCTCTCTGTGTCCCGCCAGAAAAGGCTTTTCTCCGCCTCCTCCCGAGGCTAAACTCCACAGGTCACTTCCGCCCCTGGCTCCACCCCTCAATGGGTGTGGTCAGTGCCACAGAAGCAGACACAGTGAATATCCCACTACAATTCTCCTTTTAGTCTAAAGAAAAATTTAAGCTTGATGCAAAACTATATACAAAACAGTGAATAACAAGTGTGCTCTAAGAAAAGGAAAATCGAGACCAAAACCACAAACATACCTAGTCCTAGGGTGAAGGCATAAGGGAGTTACAATAGAGTTGTCCTAAGCTGAAAAGCTTAAGTCTAGTACTTAATATCTAACTAGGAAGAGAGAATAATACTAAGATAGTTTAATCTACAACCTCACCAAGACCTGAGAAGGAAAATTACAATACTAGGGTAGATGGGAAATGCAGATGGGCAACTTCCAAAAGGTGCAGTGAGGACAGAAACAGCAAGCTACCTGGACAGTCACCCAAGGTCTCACAGCAATGTTGGTACAGCCAGATATGACTAAGGCCAGGAGTATTTGACAGACCACAACAAACGCAGGGAGGTAGAAAGGCTGTCTTACCCTGACTTGGCAAGGTTCAGCAGTCTTCTATGTTTGTCTCCTGCAAGCATATAGGACCGCATGTCCAAATCAGTGGTCAAGGCTGAGGCAGTTCCTTGCCCAAGAGGCCATTAGCCGAAGCGAGGATGAACTCCAGAAGGAGCAACAACAATGTCCAACATACTTTCGGGAAAGTGCATGGTGCTGTCAGGAGCAACAGTGTATCATGTCAACAGAGTACTAATATATAAAACATTTAAATGCCATGTTCTGTAGGTCTATGAAGTGATTGAAGATTAAGCATCTATGTCTGACTAATCTCATAGGCAAAGGAAACATGGGTGAGGATAATCTGTAATACTCAGGAACTTGGCTAACAAGCCTGAATAAAACTTCCTTGAGTAAAGCAAGGATAAATACCTAAACAATATAACTATGTACATATATATATATATATATATATATATATATATATATCTCACATGTAAATTCCTAAAGTAGAGGTAGAGTAAAAATGTCTAAACAAGAGGTAGAGCTCTAAAGGGCAGCAAGACAAATATCCCAAATTGTAACAAATACAAAACGTCTTGAACACAAGCAATAGTATACATACATAGAATATGGCAAGTATAATGTACATAAAACATCATAAATGGAAAGATTTCAAACAATACAACAAATATAAGATACAATTCTTCCAGGAAGGGAATAAACTTAATTTTACATAGGTTAACACAAATAATAATATATAAAAATGTAAGCTGTAATACTAATGTCTCATTCTTACTGAATAATTCACAAGAAAATAGGCTAATCTACCTATATCCATTCTGAATCATACCTTTCCCAACCATACCCTATTCCTGTCTAAAAGAGATAACCAAGTCTAAGTATCACCTTTGAAACCCAACCCCAAGTAACTAAAACCAACCCTATGAAGATGAATATTATTCCTAAATTCCAAGAGTGGGTAAAGGGGGAGTTGTTATCTTAAGATTACTTCCTGCTGAAATGGGACGATGATTTCTCCATGGGATCCTGTTGGAAAAAAAATTTTTAGCAACCAAATTTCTAAACAGAACTGGCTGTAACATATGTCGGTAGTCATATTTGGGGCACACGTGGCTGCAGGACTGGCGGCAGGACCGGGAGGCCAGCAGGGAGAAACCTGCCGTAACATAATGGTGTCAGAACTGGGATTGAGAACTTTTGCTTAAAACTTAACAAAAGCTTAAAATATAGTTTTTAGAAACAAGGGAACAGAGACTAGCAAGACTTCTTGGTAGCAGCATTTTCTCGGTTGGATTTGTTTTGCTGTAGACAGAGAGTTGTGTGGCTCCTTTAAGGGAGGTTTCCAAAATTAGCATAAACGGCAAAAAAGCCGCCTTGCTTTTAAAGAGCTCTGCTAACAATTCATTAATGTGTACGAGAGCTGCAATGAAGGTTTACTCTGTGTTTTAAAAAATACGCTGGCTTTGGAGAGAAAAAGAAACAGGATACAATGGTTTAAAAAAGTAAAAAGGAAATGAAATGGATGGGTATGGTGACGCAGGCCATTAATCCCAGCACTCGGGAAACAGAGGCAAACAAATCTCTGTGATTTCAAAATAAACCTGGTATGCAGTGAATTCCAGGACAAATAAAAGTTACACAGAGAAACCCTGTCTCAAAATATGAAAAAATAGAAGTAGAAGAAATAGAGTAATAAAAAAGCCACGTAAAGATGGAAAACACAGAGAAATTTTGGATACTATACGCGCTTCTGTTGTCTTTAAATTATTTGATTGCTGAGAAAATAACAACTACTGATAAAAGAAATGCTACTGCATTAATTCAATTTATATATTTTAAAAAGGCTTTGACTCCAAAATTTAAGCCTAAGGACAAGTTACTGGGGAAAAGGATTTCTATTTTTGTTTCCACAGAAAATGAAAAGCTATGGATTCTTTCCAGACTTATGTGGTTTGATCAAGCAAGACCCCCTGAAGCAATGTCTACAGCCAAGATTTCTGCATCTTCTTTGGAACCCCATGACAGCGCCCTCTACCAGCAGGAAGTAGTTTGGAAAGAACGACACCCAAATTCCCAAATATTGTTTATAAATATTTGTTTTCATTTAAATGGGCTTGGTTATAAATGGCTATAACCATAAACATTCTTTTTAAAGGTAAAAAGGGAATTATGGTATAGATATGAATATTTTGCTTTGGAATGGATTTTCTTTTATTGATACAATTTAAGGTCAATTTTGTGATATGTATATTTCTCCTATTGTTTAGGTATTATATTTATATATCTCATTGGAAAATGTAATGTATAATTGAGAGTTACCTATGATAATTAAAACTTGGAGTTAAGTTAGTTAGGATTTCTAGATATTTAGAGATGTATTTGAAATGGATAGGCATTCTTCAAACCTTTCAAAGACCTACAGAATATGGCATTTAAAATGGTTTAGGGATTTTCTTGACAGGGAGGCACAACTGCTCCTGGTAACACCAACTGTATCAGAAAGAAAGATGGATATCGAAGAAACACATTATGGAGTTTGCTTCCATCATGGCAAGACTAGCCATATGGACAAGATACTGTTCTTGTCTGGACTCTTTGACTTTATGTTGTAGAAACTGGACATGCAGGACCCACAAAAAGGTGACTGCTGATGCAAGATGGACATTGCTACAGGATTCCTTCTTCATGGAAGAGGCTGCCAGACAGCCAGACAGTCTACAGGACACAGAGAAAAATGACTGACACACTGTCAATACAGGTGGACAGTTTAAAGTTTCCTGCTTTGTTGAGGAGTCTGGAGACACACTGTGGCCTATGGGCTGAAGATGGAACATTAAAGAAGAACTTCGGGTGACTGACCATGCAATGAATTGTCTCTGTCATTTCTAGAGTTTATATATTATCCTTCTGTGGTCTTTGATGGAGTTGAAGACAGATAGTTATAGTTTTCCTTAGTTAGGATTAAAGATAAGTTACATATAGGACTTTAGACTCACAAAGATAGGATAGATGATATTTTCTTTAAGCCTTACAAAATGTTAATGGACTAAATATTGTTTACTGTGATTCTTATTTGATAACTATTGTATGTTATATTTTGCTATGTTAAGGTTAAACCCCTTCTTTTACTTTAGACATAAAAGAGATGATGGGAGATGTTATTCTGTATATATGTTTCTCATATTGGTTAATAAAGCTCTGTGGCCAATAGGAAACAAGATAGGCAGGGCTAGGAGACCAAGAGGAGGAGAGAGGAAGTAGTTGGAGTCGAGATGTAGCCCGGGAAGAAGCAGGACGCCTGCCAGGGCTCCCTGATAAGACGACCACGTGGAAATACTTAGATAAGTAGAAATGGGTTAATAATTAAGGCAGAGCTAGCCCATAAGCAATAATAGTAACTGGCCAACAGGATTGTATCAAATACAGAGTCTCTGAGTGTTGTTTGGGGCTGGAGCGGCTATGGGCCCAGACTGGTGGGCTGGCGGGCTGGGGGAAAACACACACTACACTATGGTTACTCAATCCATCTTAGTACATATTTTAATTATGTGTTAAAATCTTTAGGTCAAATTTTTACTGTGCGTTTGCCTTATTTTTTCCCCTAAATACCCCATTTAACTTGCCTTCTCGATTTCTCTTGAGAATGTATCTAAGCCCATCCACTTATAACTAATTATGATTAGTTAATTTCTGGTATACTATTATAGCTTACAAGCATTATAGTCAACCTCACTGTTTATATTTTTTCTTTATACTGTATATGGTGATACTACATGAAAACTCACCCTCTTTAAACTTCACTGCAATCCTGGCACACCTTTCTTCAGGGAATTTGCATTACTCTCTCATATTTCAGAGTAGAGTAAAATCAAAGCCTTGTCATTTCCAGGCTTCCCTTGGTTCTGCCCTATTCATTTGTACTTCAGTTCAGTTGGTTGGGTTTCTCTTGGCTTACACCTCTCCAGCCATGTTAACATCCTCAGAATTCTTCCAGCTGGACTAGTTCCCTTGCAAATACCTTTGTATCTGCCCTTTCTGTGTGAAATTGCACTTGCTGCAGCTGCGCCTATTGTAGTTTAAATGCTCTGCTCTCAGTGTGGCCCCTCATTATCTCCATGCCTATAGTACAATGCCCAGATACTTTGTCTTCTCATGTTATTTGTGCTAAATCTTCTCTTGAACATGTAGATATTATTTGTCTATATGTAGTTACTTAGCTCACTGATATCACCATGTTAGTAGATCAACATAGGACCTTTCTTTGCTTTGGTAGTAGTGATAACAAATATTATAAGTCAAACATATCTTGTGAAATGATAAATAAATGGATATTTGAAATGATAAGAATATTTATTTGCTGCTGAGCTATATAAAGAATCACAACTTGTTTGTATTCAAAGAGGTATGAAAATGATGAGTAACAACACAAAAGAACTGAAAAGAACCATAAACAGAAGACTTTATTAGAAAACATATGGAAGAGAGGTACACTCTTCATAGCATGAATACATGTGGGTGTTTCTGTCTTTTGGATAAAAAAAGGCCCAGAGCTTCAAATATATTTAATAATAAATATTGATTAAAGGTATGAGTTGTTTATTATTTCAAAATCCTAATCTAATTGAAATTTCTAGATGTTAATAATAAGCATAAATGACCAAATTCAAAGTATCAAGGTAGGCACTAGACACTTGCTTCCTGGTATTCTTCTGACTCTGATATATTCTTTTGTTCATGTTTTATAAAAGGTTGTTTAATATAAAAATGGATATTAATTTTTATAATTATACCATTGCCCTTATTCTCATTTTTCTGAAATGAATACCTCTCCTAGTTTCTAAATTATGTTCCCTTGCTCACCAATTAAACGAATTGTTCATTATTTGTAATACCTCTGTAACTACATTTTGATGACAGTATCAACAAACTTCTATTATGAAATTTCCAATTGCAAACTGGATATAGTAGACTAAAAAATAAATTATGACATGGAATAATCATGTCACAGTTTTCGCAAATGTTCTCTGTAAATATTGCTAGATTTTTTAGTACTTTTTTGCTTAGAAACTATCTCTGAATAATCATTATTAATTAAAAAATGGAAAAACATATCTGCTTCAATAGTTGAGTATTCTATGAGCTTCAGTTTAGAAAATGTGTAAATTTTCTGTATATTGATCATTTTCACCATGATTTTAAGTTAATTTTTTTCTTCACCTGTGAATCTTTGGGACATGAAGAGCATATTTTATGAAATACCTTACTCTATTTCCATTTTTTTAAGATGAAAAGAATGTTTTTATTTTTAAAAGTTCAATAACATATGCAGTGTCCTTTAATATTGTTATATTATTATAAAACGGACATGAGAAATTAGGATGTTATATAAAAATTTCTGTTCAGAGCTTACTTTGGTTTATTGCTTATAGAAACTAAAATCTTTATATGGAAATTAAAAATAAAGGCTTGTTTTAGTTTCATGAAATCAATACAACTATATGGACCTATTGCTTTTAAGTCATTTAATGTATCATTTGTGCCACCATTTTTGTTATTTCTCATCATTAACTAGACTGTTGTTATTGAAATCTAGCTTTAATTCGTGGTGGTCTGATAAGATACAGAAGGTTATTTTAATTTGTTTTGTGTTTCTTGAGACTTTTTTTGTGGCCTGTGTCAGAGTATGTTTTGGAAAAAGTTCCATGAAGTCTTGAGAAGAAAGTATATCCTTTCATGTTTGGGTGAATTTTATGTAGATACCTGTTTGGTTCATTTGAGTCATAGATTATGTTGTTGAATATTGAAGATATGTTACATTTGTTTATGCTATGGAATATTTGTTTAGTGATACAAAGATATATTGCATTCTTTTATGTTGCATTTGTTTAATTCTGTGAAGCTGTGTTTCTTTCCTGATTGGTCTAATACCTATATAGACAGTACAGAGAAATAGGCAGAACTGGCAGGCAGAGAGAATAAATAAGAGGAAAAAACAGGGAGGAGCAAGAAAAGGAGAAGAAGAGGATGCCAGGGGCCAACCACCCAGTCACACAGGCAGCTACATAGTAAGAAGGAAAGATATATAGAAGAAAGAAAGTTAAAAAGCCCAGAAGCAAATCAGAATTTAAGAGAAATTGGATAATTTTAGTTACAAAAGCAGAGTAGAAATAAGCCAAACTAAGGCAAGACACTCCTAGGTAAGAATAAGTCTGTGAGTTCATTATTTCTCTGTTTAGTTTCTGTGTGGATGATATGTCCATTGGTGAACATATAATCATCCACAATTAATGTGTATGATTCAATGTGTGACATAAGTTTCAGTACTACTTCTTTTTAAAATGTGGGTTCCCTTGCATTTGGGGAATAGATGTTCAGAACTGAGATATCATCTAGATGTAATTTTCCTTTATTAATTAATTAGCTAATTAATTAATTAATTAATTTTGGTTTGAAGTCTATTTTTTTAGGATAGCTATACAAACTTGCATCTTAGTTCTGTTTGATTGTAAAAAATCCTTTTCCAACACTTCACCCTGAGATAAAGCCTCTCTTTGATATAATGGTGTGTTTCACATATGCAGCTGAAGGATGAGTCCTGTTTTAGTATCATTTCTGTTACCTACATTTTTTTATTGGTTGAGTCCATTGATATTGAGGGATATGACTGTTTATTCTTGTGATTTCATTGATGGTGGTGGTGACGTGTGTGTGTGTGTGTGTGTGTGTGTGTGTGTGTGTGTGTGTGTGTATGTTTCCCTTCTTTGGATCTTCTTATGTTTTTTTGAGTGTACTTCACTTCCTATGGTTCAAGTTTTCCTTCTAGTAGCTTTTGTATGACTAATTTATGGATAGATATTGTTTAAATTTGTCTGTGTCTTTAAATATCTTGTCCTCTACATCTATGGCAATTGATGCTTTTCTGGATACAGTAGTCTGGGTTGGCATACACGGTCTCTTAAGAGTCCCTGTTAAGGTTTGAGAAATTTTCTACTATTATTTTATTAAATATAATTTTTGCTTTTTTGTGTGCTAAGATTCTTCTTCTTCTATTCCTATTATTATTCTTAGATTTGATCTTTTCATAGTGTTCCAGATTTCCTGGATGAATTTGTTTTAGCCTTTTTTTATGTTTAACACTTTCTTTGAGTGATGCATCTATTTTTGTATTTTTTTTCAGTGCCTGAGATTTTCCCTTCCATCTTTCATGTTGTGTTGGTGATGCTTGCATCTGTAGTTCCAGCTCACTTACTCAGATTTTCCATTTCCAGAATTCATTCAGCTTGTGTTTTTTTTTATTGCTTCTATTTTTATTTTCAGTTCTTGAACTGTCACTTTCACCAGTTAGTTATTTTCTTGGCTATTTATTTATTTGTTTGTTTGCTTGTTGTTTGTTTGTTTATTCTTTATAGGATTATTTGCTTTCCTACATTTGTTTTTTTTTCTTCATAAAATTATTTTTAGATCATTTCGTTGTGTTTCAGCTATGTTAAATTGTTATGGTCCTGCTGTTGTAGAATAGCTAGGTTCTGGTAGTACCATTTACCCTTTCTGTTATTGTTTGTGTTCTTACAGTGGCTTTTAGGCATCTGGGTTTGAGATAATTATAATATAGGCTTTGATTCCTATGTTTGTCTTTGTTGGATGGATGCTTCCTTGTTTTTTGTTTCCTCTCTGGTCTTCCAGCCTATGTGGCCAGGTCTTCTGTGACTGGTGAGTTCAGTCCCAGTATCTCTTCCAGTGTTGTGGGTTTTACAAGACTTCTCACATTATGGGTGTCCACATTGCCTCTGCAGTTCCAACAATAGTACTTGTATGACCTGTTCTGGTTATCTGCTTGTCCTCTGGGATTCCTAGAAAAGTATAGCCTTCAGTGCAGCAGGGGTTTCTGCTAGGTCTGTGGTCCCTATTAAAGCAGAAGTTTTCTGAAGTTTTCTACTAGAAAGGGGAGTGGTACAGTAAAGGGGGAGTGGTATAGTCTGGGATTGTTAGTTGTACACAAAAGGGCTTAGGAGCTGTCTTACCTGAGGTCCTTAGGCCTATGGTAAAGATGCAGGTGCTTTGGGCCCGAATATGGAGCCCAGGAGAATGTAGTCAGGGTACTTGAATGGTATTAAGGGAGTGTTAGATAGCCATGGCAGTGTTTTACCTGAGGTCCCAATATCTGTCCTGATCTCCATTAAAGCTGAAGACTTCTTCCAAAGTTGTATACCAGAAAATGCAGCTTAAGGGAGGGGGTACAGGTTGAGTGCTGTGGGAGCTTAATCTGTTTAGTAGGCAGTTGGCTGTGTCTAACCTGTGGTCTCTAGAAATAGCCTGGCCTCTGGTAAAGATGACAGGGATGTGGGCTACACATCTATTTAATGAACTCTTTTCACCTGGGCTGATGGCACTTCCCTCAAGAGCCAAAGACCACCAATAAAAAGATCATGAGAGGCTCTCTTTTAAGTTTTCCTTGTCTAGGAGGCTCCCAAAACTTACAGAATATTGAAGTTGTTTCTAGTTACCTCCAGAAATGATAGGTGAGACCATTTGCTGAAGATACTATATACTTAAGAAAAAGGGCCCAGAAACTACTGATCTAGAGCTGATCTGAGTGGCCTCTTCCCTTCCTGAGGACTAGCTTTTATGGTACCATAATCTGCTTTACAAGCTTCCAAAGGAGGGAGGCAACCAACAGTCCTACCCATCAGTGAGCTCAGCAAGAGGGACAACATTTCTGGTACTAGAAAAATTGCTAACTAGTGCTAATGTTGAATGGTTATCAGAGGATAATCTGCAATCACTAATTTACTATCCTACCAATAATCTACAAATTTACCCTCATGCCCACAGATAAGTGTTGTCTTCAGCCTTAATCAAGGAATTTTCTCTTTGCAACAGAGACCTCTACAGAAAACTACTATAAGTAGAGATGCATACATGTGGATTCTAGTCCCAGTGTCAATATCTACATAACAATCCTACACCCAAGCTTCGAAAACATCTTGGAAGAGAGGTAGTAGAAAGACTCTAAGAGCAAAAGGATCAGAGGGCTTAATGTGTTGTTATAATTCTTCATAACATCAAATGCTACATCCATAAAAATCTCACCACCAAGACTAACTACCTGTGAGCTGACCAAGATGACACCAATGAACATGACAAATTGTATGCTAATAAACTCAAGAGATAGGTATTTGCATAAAGCTATGAGTGTGAGAGATGATCCTACCTAGGGAAAAGTGCAACACTTGGTTATCTATTGCCAAACAATCAGCCTTAATAACATGCATATAATTAACATTGACATTATATGGACTCAACAAGCTATATATATAAATATATGTGAATATATAAATATGTATACAGTACCAATTTATAAAAAGAAGAGGTCTTGAAGGTAAGTAAGGAGGGACATATAGGAGGGTTAGAAGGAAGATAAGGGGGTGGATATATTTTAATTAAATTACAATCTCAATGTTTTCACTAAAGAGTATAAATTAAAAAAATATTTACATTAGAGTTGTAATCTACTGTATAGAAAGAACACTAATGTATTTGTGGAGACAATGCATTCAGAGACTCACAGTTAACTCTGATATGTTTCTACAGTGAAATTAATCATCAATTTTCATTAAATATTCTGACTTTTTACTCTAAATGCCAGATGTAGACATATGTACTTAATCTACTAAGAGTTTATTGTGAAACATTCACAAAAGTTAGTTTACAGTTTTATAAGTTTAAAATAGACCATAGCAAGAGAATTAATTTCCTTAAGATCCTATAGACTTCTAAAATTAACCACTCTGCTTTTTACTTCCAGCAGGGTAACCAAGATGGGCTCCTTTAAGGTGACCCAGAGAAGATAGTTGTCTAATGTGTATATAAAAATACACTTTACTTATCATTATTATTTAATTTTAAAATTGACATTATGTATTCATCTATAATATGATGTATCATGGTATGCATTATGAGATATCTGACTGTAGGTAGTTACCAATAGCTCAAGATTTTTTCTTACTGTTGTCTTCATGGATCCCTTGCATGTGAGGTATGAAATGGACAGGGAAAGAAAAATGTTCTTGACAAATCTGCAATTTTTCTATATCTTTTTTTAATTTATACATTTATTTTATGATTATTTTTATTTAAATTTGAAACAAGCTTGTTTTACATGTCAATCCCAGTTGCTTTCCACCCTCCTCCCCCGCAACAACCCCCATCCCATTCCCTTTCTGCTCCTCAGGGAGGGTGAGGCCTTCCATGGGGAGTCTTCAAAATCTGTTATATCATTTGCAGCAGCAACAAATCCAAAACAAACAAGGATTTTTCTCTATCTTAAGGAATTAGAATCTGTCTTTACTTACTTCAATAGAAGGGGAAAACAAACAAATGAAGAAAAAGGTAAAGCTCCTGATGCTCTCAGTCAATTTATGTAGGTAGTTAACAAATTCAGCAGGATCTAAAAACATGGCAAATTATTCCTCTAGTTATATGGTTTTTCCTTTCAGTAGAGCTGTGGGTGGGCTTTGATCACCACATGATTATATTTGTGATTCACATGACAAACTTATTGGTGGTTTAAGTCCTTCATGTAGCTGACCAGCAGAGGCTGCCTTACTAGGTGTGTGACTAAACAATACTCCTTATGTCTACCTGGCAGGGGTTTAATTGATGCAAGTGCTGATAAAGTGTTGTTTTCAGAGGACCCTTGTACACTAATCAACATCTCCAGATATGAGTCTTTCCAGAGAAGTACTCTATCCCAGAGGTATACCACAGCCCCAACTTCCTATGCTTCACCTTCAAGGTTGCTAAAAATATATATAATAAAAATTATTTATTGTTTAGCCTAAATTAAAACTTGTGTGGGAACACTATATGACTTTATTTTCTAAGTGAGGCAATGTCAGTGTGGGTCCTAGGGAATCCACAGGATTTTCAAAGTGTGTATGCTTTCAAGATGGGCAGTCTAATCAATGGCAGTGGAGAAAGCGAGCACATCTAATGTGATGGCTCTCTGTGGAAATTTGCAGAGGCTTACAGGTGAATCTGTGAAAATCCTGCTTTAAAATATGTTACTAGTAATCTTTAAGAAGAGAGACCTTGAAAATTGGAGTCAGCTGTTACTCACTGAAAACATACATATTGGTTCAAAACTAAAGCAACCAAAAAAAAAAAAAAAAGATAAGAAAATATTTACAGCCTATTACTACAGAAGTGCATCACTGAGAAAAGAATATGCTAAGCCATTGCATACAACTTTATGCTAAAATCTTCATATACCATTTAGTGTAATCCCTTGACATACTAATTTGTGTGGATTGATTTATCAAACATTTATCAAAAGTAATTACGGTCTAGTGAGGTGGTTTTACAGTAATCTTTCTGAAATAAATACTCTGACACCAAACAGAGTGGGAGAGAAGACATCACCAGTGGACCAAGGCTAGTATATCTCCTGAAAGACTTCGATCCCTGGTCCAGTTTTTATTCTCATTTTGTACTCTAAAACTAAAAGGTGGGACAGGCAAGCAAACAAGATTTTATGGAATCTTTTATGATGTAACCAACAGGTTGCAATATACAGTGTCCCATTGTTTCAGCTATTTCTCCAGGTCTTTCTGTTCCAGATAGCAAGTGAAGTCATGATTGGAAAATAAGTAGCACAAGCAGTGCTTTAAGTAAGGAAATCACTAAAATTATCAGTAAATCATTATCTAATAACTGGTCTTTTCTACTTTATTCTATGTCAATGGCTTAGGTGAAGATGATTGCAACTAAGCACTATGGCCTGACATCTATCTTTATCTATGTTATGGAAGAATAAAACCAACTTCTGAAATTGTCCTTTGTTCTACCCACAGACTCAATAAAATCATGCATGTGTTATGGGCACACGCTAACATGAACACACACAGATGCATTCATACAAGCATCCATCTGCTGTATACAACAAACGCAACTCAACTTCATAAAAAACATTACCTTAGAGTAAAAGGTTAGAAAAAGACCCAAGAAACAGGCTGGTATAACTATCCTAATATCTGACAAATTGGAATTCAAACTAAAATTAATCAAAAGAGATAAAGAAAGTCATTTCATATCCATCACAGAAAAATTTCATCATAATGAAGTTTCAATTCTGAACATCTATGTACAAAGGTACCCACACTTGTAAAAAGGAACATTACTAAAACTAATATCACACATAAAACCCCACACACTTATAATGGGAGACTTCAACACCCCATTCTTACCACTGGACAGATGAAACTAACAGACAGAAACCTAATGGAGAAACAACGAAATTAACAGAACTTATGAGTCAAGTGGGTTTAGCAGAAATATATATATAATTCCATCCAAGCACAAAAAGAATATATAGCTTCTTCTCAGCTCCTCATGGAAACTTCTCTAAAATTGATCACATACTTGGCAATAAAGCAAACATCAGCAAATACAAAAACTACAATAACTCCCTGTATCTTATCAGATCACCATAATATAATGTTAGAATTCAACTACATAAAGTGCAGAAAACCTACAAACTCATGAATATTGCATACTTATCAGTATATGCATATATGTATGTATTCCTAAATATTGCTAATCTCAATTATTATAATGCTAACTGTATGTATGTTTTTAGGACTGACCATTTGATTCTGGACAATCAATTGTCGTGTTCTTCCCTGGTAAAGACCATATTCTTCGCTAGTGGCTTTATTTAGTTGCCTTTAATTCTTTGGGGAGTGTTATGGTCTCCTTGGCATTTTTATTGATAATACCCTTATATGTTTCACATTTGGCCAGTGATGTTGGTGAGATTTCTTTGGTGTGACATCTGCTGTTAGTAAGAGACACAATAACAAAGTAAACTTTTTTGCCCTTTGGTTCATAGGATCTTTCCACCTCTCTCTCAAAATGTTTTTTGAACCTTAGGTATGGGTTTTTTTTGTAGATGTATCTATTTAGGCCTGTATCTGAAACTATGCAGTTTGATTGGTTATGGTCACAAACTGTTACAAAGAGAAGTATTCTTGAATGGAGGGAAAACTATGCTTACTTGTGAGTATAAGGACAAATGTGTACAGATGATTTTTAAAGATTATTTTGGTTGTAGATTTTTCTCTAATAACCATGACTTTACTAGTCTAATAACCATGACTTTACTAGCACTGATTAGTGAAGTTTCCAGTACCAGACATGAACCACATGATTATATAATAAAGGGTTATAAAGACAATAATATCAACATTTTTGTGTATTATTATTATCTAATATATTAAAATACAAATTATGATTTGAAACAATTACACATTGTGTTTTTTTTCAATTTAGAGTTAAGAATAACTGTTACTTAAAAAAATATTGGATTCTGGAAAAAGAAAGGCTTACTCTTTTCTGGATATTTTGTGGTTTTATTTAGGATGAGGTTTGTAGAAGACCCATTTATTGCAGAAGATTATATATTATATATTATATATACATATATAATATGTGCATATTATATATGTATATATAATATATAATATATTATATATAATATATATATGAGTGTGTGTGTGTGTGTGTGTGTGTGTGTGTGCGTGTGTGTGTGTGTGTGATATACCCATTCTGACAGGAGTAAGGTGGTATCTCACAATTGTTCTGACTGATTTGCATTTCCCTGAGGGCTAAGGATGTTGAGCACTTTCCTAAATGTCTTCCAGCCAATTTAAATTTCTCTATTGAGAGTTTTCTATTTATTTCTATACCCCCTCTTTCATTGTCAAGGGTAGCCTTTGTCTCACTGTGTATACCAGATAGACTTGAAATGGAAATCTTATTACATTGGCTTCCAAAGTATTTGGGATTATCATCCTATACCAGACAATTTCATTAGATCTTCAAATAATTAACTGTAGGAATTTTTTTGTTTCAAAATATGATTCTCTTTCAATATAATACATTTAGGAAAGAACAAAACAGAAAGAAAAATACTGATTAAGGCTGAACAGAAACAGTGTTGCTGAACATAGATTAAAACAAATATCTTATCAGCTTTTAAAACTTCTGTAAGTGTGCTTGTTTTCATTAGTTAATTTCATAGCCTTATCTTAGGATTTTCTATTTCTCAACCTGATTCTTTACAGTACAAGTTGGAAATGTTTGTAGATTTTGTTTATACTATATTTTGCTATGTATCATGCTATGAAAAGTAGACAAACTAAATTGACTTTTGTTTTATAGAGTGATAGTGGATAAGTCCCTACTTTTTAAATGGGTTGGCATATGGGATTATTATTGTCTTCAGGGTTATTATTTAGCAAGTTACTTCATTGTTTTCTTTAATTAACAACAACTTTTTAAACCATTTGTCCCAGTAGTTTTGAATTTGCTGGACTACTGTAGGCATGCTGGACTGTAGCTTTCCTAGTTTTGTTATCATCTTGTGCTGTTTCCTTTAACTTAAAGTTTCTTTTTTCTTTGTTTCATATTAATTTTTGCTTTTATATGACAGTTTACTTGTTTTATGTTACATTTGAGATATCTTCTTAAAAAAAAAAAAAAGCTTTATAAGCACTGTCATTTCTTCATCCTGCCCTGTCTGTCTTGTGTCTCTCTCTTTACAACTGACCTCAGTTTCTCCTGCCCCCTCTCTTCCTACCACATACCTTCTGCCCTCAACCCACTCCTTCTATTGTTTCTATTCAGAAAAGTCAGGCCTCCCATGGATATCAAGAAAACAAGCCATACCAAGTTGCAGTAGGACTAAGCACCTCTTCTCTTACTAAGGGTGGAGAAGGTGACCCAGTATAAGGCATATGTTCCCAAAAGCAAAAAAAAAAAAAAAAAAAAAGACAGCTTTTGCTCACATTGTTACAAATCCCACAAAAAAAAAAAACCAAGCTTTATAACTATAGCATATATTCGGAGTGCTTAGATCAGTCTAATGTAGATTCAGTTCAGACTTGATGAGCTATTTGAGCTCAGGTTAGTTGAGTCCGTGGGTTTTCTTGGAAAATCCTTTACTCCTGTGGTTTTTTACAACCTCCCCTGCTACCTTCCACAGGATTCCCTGAGCTCAACCTAATTTTTGGACATGGGTCTTAGAATCTGTTTCTATCAGTTGCTGGATAAAGTCTCTCTGATGACAATTATAGTAGGAAGTACTCTATAAGTATAGCAGAGTATCATAAGACATCATTATATTAAAATTTTCTTTCTTTTTCTTTTTTCCTTTTTCTTTTCCTTTTTCTTTTTCTTTTTTGCTTGTTGTGTTTGGCTCTATCCTTGGCTTCTTGGCCATCTAGCCTTTGGGACCTGGCGTTCCAGGCAGTGTCAGGAGTGGGTATCAGGCTGGGCTAGTTTTTGGTTAGCCACTTCAACAATTTCTGAGTCACTCTTACACTAACACATACCTGGCACAGGACAGACTGTAGGTTGAAGTTATGTGGTTATGTTGTTGTTCTAATCCCTCCACTGGAAATCTTGCCTAGAAATAGGAGACTGCCATTCCAGGTTATGTATTCCTTATTACTAGGAGTTTTAGCTAGGAATCCTTATATATTCTTCAGAATTTTCCGTGCAGATTCACAAGAATTTACCTTACCCTGAAAGTTTCCCTTTTTCCAGTACTTACCTCCTCCATAACCCCCCACTGATCCCTCATGTTGCCATCCCCACATGATCCCAGTCCATTGACAAAATCTATTCTAGTTTCCCTTCCCAAGGAGATCCAAGAGTCCAACTTGGACTTCTTTCAAAATATTTATTTTTATTTATGGTGTGTGTGTGTGTTTGTGTGTGTGTGTGTGTGTGTGTGTGTGTGTGTGTGTGTGTGTTTATTTTTGCATGTACATACAGAAGCCAGAAGGGAGCATAAGATTCCCTGGACCTGGACCTAGACTATACTTAAATGTGATTGTGAACTACCTGACATGTGTACAGAGAACTATGGTCAGTCCATTGTAAGAGCAACACAATTCTTTAAATGATAAGGCATCTCTTTAGTGACTTACTTCTTTCTTTCCATTATTTCATTACTGTTCATTATGTATTCATAAAGTTATTTTTACACGTAGTTTTGGCTTCATGTTTGCCAATAGCATTTTAACTTGGAAATCAGTTGAAGTGAGGGCCTTTTTTTAATACAGTGGGCCCTAAGTCAAGGAGTAATTTTTAAAAAGCCACAGATAGACAATGTAAAAAAAAAAGTTGAAGGAAATGACAGGACAAGAAGAGCAAACAATTGCTGTTAACCTCTAGCGTAATGATAGGAAGTATTCTTTGAAAAAGCAGGAACTTTGATTTCAGATTTGTAGTTTGTAGAAATATGAGCATGAGAGAATAAGAGAATAAATTTCTGTTACTTTAAGTCACAAAGCCAATAGCAGTTTGTTAATATAGCCCTAGAAAACTTACAGCAATCTCTTGTACATTTGACTGTAGGCTCTGGCTTCTTTATTACAAATATAATCTAATCAAAATGAAAATCAATATAACTTCCACAATATACTAAAATTTAACAAGAAAGTATATAAATATGTGAGACAACAGTGTACTTCAAAGATGCCTGTTCTGTGGTGTGCTTTATTTTTAAAAATATTACACATGGATTTATTAATTTATACTTCACAGTAATCTACCATTCTTATTTCTTTTGTTTTTAAGGTTATAATTATATCACCCCTCCCTTTTTCCTAACTCCCAAACCTCTAATATACCCCTACTTGCTCATTTTCAATTTCATAGACTCTTTTTTAATTAATCACTGTTATGCCAAGAAGAACAGGGTATTCATTGTGACAGTATCTCTTATTATTGCGAGAATCTATGCCCATGATGTCTCACCAAGAGGACTGCCTAAATATCAGTTAAGAAGGACAATAGAAAGCCCAGGAGGCCTCAACTCTACACAAGTATCCACAGACAACTAATTAATGCTGAGAATTGGAGAAATAGTCTTTCCCAGGGAAGAGCACACCTATTATTTCTCAGATACCAAATGGTCAGCCCAGCAATCTATCTTATCAAACACTAACCATTACCATACTCCATTAATAATGTAATTCAGAAAGAGGGAAATCAGCTCCCGAAGAGGTAGTATATCACTGTCATTATTAAATCACACTTCAAAAAAACTGTAGTCAGAGTTAATTTAGCTTCTTATAATTGCTATTTTCCTTCATACAAGGGAATAAAAGAAAGTAAAGAATCTCATTGTTGTAAGTCGAAAACATAATTTATCTAAATGAATGTGTTCCTAGAAATACAAAAATCTGTTGTAGGGGCATATGCACCTAGAACAAGTCTGCTTGTGATACTGAGTCCTGTTTCCATATGCTCCTGTGTAGTCTCATGATCACAGAGTTTGAGAAAATAGCTGAAACTAGCATGGACATTATATTGATCAGGAAAATGAGATTTATACAAAGTGACTCTTCCATAAACATGTATCAGTTCCAGACAGAACTGAGATCAGTAGAAGTCCTGGTGGGAAATAGAAGACAAGCCAACACCTATTACCACATAATTAATATGAACCATCTGGGCTTCATAGTTTCCTTCCCAGAGATAAAATAGGAAGCCCAGGCAATACTAAGCAAACTACATCACAGCTGCAGGCAGTACAATAAGCAGCTGTGAGCAATGTGATTTTTATGAAACCATACAGATGTTTTACATTACAAATATGCTGAGACAGTAAATGGCATTTTAAATAAAAATGGATTACAAAGGTAATACTTGACAGATAATGCATATGTTTTTATGGTATATAAACCATATTTCTTCCTGCATTATCATGCTTTATAAAACAGATTTCCCAAGTCTGAGGTAAAGGGAATACATTCAACCTAACCACCTAAAATTTTTCTTTACTTTTTTTCTTGTCTCTAGTCATTATAAAATTGATTGATATTAGATAAGCATGACAAATACATCATATGTTTGCAATGAAATCAAATTTAAAATGCATTATATTTAATTAAAACTCATAATTGTGTTTAAGGTTGCAATCTGGGTTATGCCATGACATAGCTCCCCTAAGGTATCTCATGTTCTCACATCCATTTGTTGAAAACTTTGTATAGTTTCACATGTTTAAGTCTAACAGAGTAAGTTGTTTCTTACCTCTATCTGCAGAAACAGAAATAACTACTATTCTCATATTATTATACTAAGGAAAGGTTAAAGCTACCCTTTGATGCAGGCCAGATAATCAAAGAAAACTGAGTTTCACTTGAAGATGTGGTTTACAATGTAGAAATCAAACTAAAACAAATGATTGCCAACAGATTCCAAATCAATGATATGCTAATGAAACATCTATATTAAAAATAATACCCTATAAGCACAAGCATAATATAAAATATAAAATATTATTAATAGTTTGACTTAGCTACAATTATTAAATTCTTTTTTGAAGTATAAGCTGAGTGAGAAACTTATATTTCTCAAGGCCACTAATGCATTATTCTCACTGAATTCAACATCATCTAACTGCTATGAAAATTCCCAGCATTGTGAGTAATTTATCACAATACAAACTGAAAAGTTTACAGGTGAAATAGATTAAAGTTATTTTCTTCAGAAGAAAATACAAAATAAAATTATGCCCTAAATTTTCTTTATTTGCTTTAAAATATATTAAATTAACACAAAGAAAGAGAGCAGGGAATATAATCTTCTCTGAGTGAAAGAGCATACCATTCAGCATTCAAGTATCAATTCAGAAGACAAGTATATAAGAAACATTATGCAGATAGAGCAGTTTGTATTTAAGAATACTTACTTATATAAATACAATATATATATATATATATTCAATGTCAATAAAAATGAGGTAATAAGTAAAATTAACAATAAAACAACAACAATCATGGTAGTGTATACAGGGTGGCTTAAAGAGATGAAAAGGAAGGGAGAAATGTAGTTATAATCTCAAATTTTAAAAATAAGTCAAAACTTTTATTTTCACATTATTAAGCCCGAGTAACAATTTTTTTCCTATAAGTGCTCAAACAGAAAACATTTTCATCACAGAATATATTGATTGAATATTTTGAATTCAGTGTGTGGTAAAACATCAGAAAAATAACTTAAATGAAGAAATTGATATCCCATTAGCAAATGCACTGAGTTTTAACTCTTAGACTACCTTCCTGCTATTTACTATTGTTGGAGATATTATTTTATCTAGGAAAAGATGTTTTGCTTTTGTTTCATCTTGCCTGCCTAAGGCATCTGATTGGCCTAATATAAATCTGAACAGCCAATAGCTAAGCAGAGAAAGGATAAGCGGCACTACTAGGCAGAGAAAATAAATAGGAAAAGACATCTAGGCTCAAAGAAAAGAATGGAAGAGATGAAAGAAAAATGAGGGAGAAGCCCAGGTCCACAAGTCAGGAAGCTGCCAGCCAGCCAGACATACACAGAAGCAGTGAGAGGGAGATATACAGAAATAAGAAAAGTCATAAACCCAAGGCAAAAGATAAAGAGAAAATTGTTCATTTAAGTTAAAAAGAGCTAGCCAGAAATGTGCCTAAAGTAGCTTAGCATTCAAAGCTATTTCATCTCTGTGTCATGATTTGGGAATAGCTGATGGCACCAAAGAAAAAGCCTGGTACATATAATAATAAAATACAAAGAAAATAGAGGCTTTAGAGCCTACTATTTAACCTGGGAGGCTACAAAATAATGTTGAAAATTATTTTAGGGGAGTAATTTGTAATTAATTATCTCACTCATTTATGGTGAATTTCTCCTCGTCAGCGGCTGTCCTGGAGATGTTGTTATTCATAGCTTTAGAAACACTTTCCACTTTGTAAGTTTCTCTGACCAGATAAAATTGTTGTAGAAAACAAAAACAATCCTAAGCCTCCAGACTAGACCAGGATTGAGAATCTTATGAATGAGACAGCTACATTATATTTTTGGCATTCGAGAATTTGGGGGGCATCAAATTGGAATTAGGTAAAGGAATGAAGTGGTTTTCAGTTTAACCTTCAGTACTTTACAGACACGTTGAAATAAACCTCATTTCCAAGAGTGCACATTCAGTGAAGAATGCGTGCTGTGCAGCCATAGGCTAAGCCACCTGCATTGTAAGATAGTAGTACCAAGTGTTTCCCTGCTAAAGTGTGGGAAACAAGAACTGGAAAGCTTCAAGCTTTTTTTCCCTGGGTTTTGTCCTCAGTTATCTTTCACTATGGCAGTTTCAATATATTTTGTTACTTTCTTTAGAGCTTGGAAACGCGGGGGGAGGATCATACTCTTAGCTATTTGAAGGCATTCACGAGTATGACCTAAATCCCTTCCATCTGCTCCTTTTTGTTCCATATGGTGTTGGTGCCAACACTTGCTAGAAGGGAAAAAGGAAATAAATGGAAAATCCAAGAAGCAAAACCCTCATCGTGCTCTCACTGCAAGCTTCATTATTTATTGGATATCAGCCAAAAGAAAACAGGTGATTTTTCTGTCTTTTCCAAATATCTCTCATTCACATCTTTACCAGAATCTATCATGGATCCTGTCTGCCATAAGGATTTTCTTAAAACTTTCACAATATTAGTGGGTATAACCTTCTTCGTTGTTAAATCAGCAATGTCTAACTTTTATTTGATTCAACAAGTAGGCCTTAATTTGTGCATTCATTTTCCTAGAAATGTTATTTTTTCCCTTTGCACTTTCAATGATGAATAAACAACAAGTGAATAGAGCACAACAAGTTACATGGGGACAGGAGGTTGTGTGCATCTGGGAAAGGTAAAGGGGGAGAGTAAACTTCAGTATAGAAAATTCCAAAGAATTAATGTTTTCTTAATAGTATTATTTTATATGGGTTTCTAAAATTTTATAGTTCAAACATAATGTTAAATTTTATACAAGAAAATTTGAGAAGAAAACATACAAATGTCATTGAAAATTCCAGTACTATTACAAATGCACTAAATCTACATGGAAAATTTATTGGTGGTTTTGTTACTATTGATCTAATCCTATTTTGTTTTACTGGGATTCCAGTGACACAGATTTTTTTAATCCATTACGGCACATTTGCACTAATCATTCTCCATTTTCAAACACTTAAGTGTTGTAGTTTGAATGTAATTGGCCCCCATAAGCCTGTAAAAATGGTACTATTAGGTCTAGAGAAATGGCTCAGCCATTAAAGGGTAGGCTCACAAACAGAAATATGAGCTTTTGTGGTAGGACTGTTCTTGACAGCAGTGAAAACCCAAAGTAGGATTAGTTATTTGATTACAAGTTCTCAAAGTGATCCAATATCCTAAGTTTCATCATCATAGTTTTTACATAAAAGAGAATACAAAATGGCAAAGTAAAATTATGCATACATGGGAAGATGTCCTAGAGGAAAATTGTTTGATTGAACAAAAAATACTACTTATCATCTCCATATGGTTTTCTCATATCCCACTTTGATGAAGATACCATTTCTACATCATAGATAAAATGTGCTATTTGTAATGGATTACAATAAGTCAAGGCTCTTAGTCTGTTTCAATTTCCGATGAATCTTCACATCCACATGCTATGTGCATCTATTTGGTTTGGTTTAGAAAAATGATAAATTTTGTTAATTAAATATCTACTTATATTGCTTGGGAATATGCTACACTGAGCAATGTGCAAGAAACACATATCTTTTTGTATAACTCTATCAACTCTGAATATCTATCCTCTGGAGATTTTACTATGAATGGTTGTAAATTCACTACTTTCCACAATAGCAAGTTTCACTAATGTCAGGTTATCTTAAGTATTCCTTAATATAAATTCTATGCAAAGTTATTGAAGAAAAGGGCACATTTATTTGTGTGAGAGATAAACAGAAGGTAGAAAATTAAATATTTTTCTTGGATTACATCAATGTCTTAATCACTCTTTGACAATTTGATATATGTGTTAATAATAAGACAATGAAAGTAAGTTCATATTTATTACTGTTTTATTGTAGTGTAGTGTTATACCCCACTTGACTAAATATGAAAATGTTTTTAAAATAACTAGTTTGTATAAGCAGTTATAATCATGTAGAACTGTATATAAGTATATCTCTAGATATTTTCAAACTATTGTTGATATTGTACTATAGTACTATATCTCACTTGACTTAATATAAAAATGTTTTAGAATAACTCATTTGTATAACCAGGCATAATCACATAGGTCTACATGTAAGTATATATCTACCTATTTTAAAGTAAATATTTATTTCAACAAATAAACAGGAGAAGAAATTGAACAGATTGTTATTGATAAAAGACAAATAAGCAATAGGTATGAAAAACTTGGACATTCTGAGCTGTAAAGAAATGTAAGTTCAAGCAAATTAATACTCAATTGCAGCTTAGTCAGAATGGCTAGCATCAAGAAAAGAAAAAAAGCAATTGCTGAAAATGGAACACTCATACACTGATAAAAGCATTGTAAACCATTGCAACTACTATGGCAATCAATATGGTTTTTCTCAAAAGACTCAGGATAGAAATATCATATTACCCTACAACATTATTCATAAACTTGTATCTATTAGAATCAAAGACAGCACATAAAACCAAATTGCAATGTCCTGTTTATTCTAAGACTATTATAATGTTCATGTTGCTAAATCTACTTAGCAATCCAACAATAGCAAGAATAAAGTAAACGTGATATGCTATGGCAAGTTACCTAACATTAAAGAGGTAAAAATCATTTTATTTTCAAGAAAATGGGTGGACCTGGAGGTTGTCAAATTGTTGGGTCACAGATGCCTTTTCAGACTCTGCACTTTCCCATCCACAGTTCTCCCTTACTCTGCACATTGCAGCAACTTCTGCTCTTTCTCCTTAAGCAAACTTTCTTGATGCTTTTGGAATGTCTGAAATCCTCTCCCATCTCACATCCATCGTGCTCCCACTTATGTGATATGTTGTCACCTACGATGTTCACCTTTTTTATGGCAATCATGGTCATGAAGATTTTAACTTATCAAAGCTCAGTTGCTGAAGGTAATTTCCCACCAATGACTTCCCCCAAACACTGATCTCTGATATTAAATACTTAAGGAAAACAAACCAGATCTTGGAAGCAAATCTCATGATTGTTGCCATGTGTAGTAGAAGAAACTTTTTTTCCCCCACAAGGCATGACAGTACATAGAGTCCTATTGTTGTGAGAGGTGAGTAGATGATGAACTTATGTCCTTGAAAGATTATATGAGATTATGTCTTCTTATGTTATCATAACCTTTATTTTAATGGAATTTTATACTTTTGGGTTATGTATTTCTTTATACGTTGTGGAGGACATGAGCCATATTCTCATCTACATATTCATTTTGCCTCGTTCAATCATGTCAATTAGTAACACATCAAAAATTTACATATTAGTGTATGAGTTGTATCATTTTATTGACTATATGCACTCATTTAAAAGGAACCACAGCCATATGTCAAATTATCAAAAATATATCAAATTCCTTGTTTTAGCATGGGAAAGTTGATTTACATTATTTATTGTGAGTATATATAAATATATATATATATATATTTAAACATGTAATAGCCTAAGACATAAAAACTTTAGTACCTTGAAATTTTATATTTAAATACATAGCCCGTGAGAACAAATTAGCTTTGTTTTAATATTTCAACCAGTTTTTGTGAATAATAGGGAAAATGTGCTTAGCTGAAGTGTGGTTAACTAAGTTTTAGTCTGAGTTTCCAAAAGCATTTATTTCTTATTTGTTGAATTAAACTTACTTTAGGAATGGCACTACGTCCAAGATATTGAGAGGTCATTAATTATGGAGACACTAAAATTTTAGACAGTAATGAATAGGCCAAATAATATCAGCTATTGTTGGTATGGCTATATTGAATGATGACAAGTACAGTCATAATTAAGTTTCCTGAGACACAAACTCATTTTCTATACTGAGAGCAAAAAACAAATATGATAACTTATAGAGAAAAAAAAAACATGCCATTAGTCGTTTTATAAATACTGCTTGAAATACTTGAAAAGGATAATGATAAAAGGGAAATGCCAAGAAGGTGATGTATCTTTCAGTGGTCTTTTATTGTAAATAGGCAAACAGCAGCCCTTTTGTACCAAGAGGAATCATATGTTTGACAAAGGAAAAGATACTTGTACTTCATTCCATAATGTTTATTTATGAATTGTAAAGATTTATTGCATGTAACAATTCACAGATATACTGATATTATAAATGTCTAGGATTATTTTATTTAGTTGTATTGGGGAGATATTTTTATACAGTCTATTCTAATCACTATTTCCTCTCCCCCAACTCCTCCCAGACCCTTGCCAACTGTTCAAGTCACAATGCAACATACCTGTTCTTTCTTGCTCATTTTAGAAAGCAAGCAAGCATCAAACATACAAGACAAATCAGAATTGAAAAAGGTAAACACAGAAACATATATACATATACAAAAATGAAAAAAATCTCATAAACAACAAAAGCATGAATCATAATATACAAGCAAAAGACCAGTAAAAGAAACAATAAAGCTCTAGCTCTAAGAGACAAAATATCTAGAAAATGACTTTGTGTTTATTTTGCATTGGCCATCTAATTTTGGGCATATGGCCAACCCTGAAGTGTAGTTAATACACCCAATGAGTCTCCACTGGAGAATTTAATTTGTCCTTTGAAAGTGGATGCCAATTGTAGATAGCTTCTTAGTTAAGGATAAAAAACTGAGTCCACTTGCCACTTTCACTGATGGAACCCCTTCCTGATTGAACCTATTCAAGCCCTGTGCATACTCCACAGTCTCTGTGAGCACATATATGCATCAGTCCTGTTGTATCTGAGAGACTAAGATTCCTTGTAGTCATCTGAACCTCCTAGCACTTACGTTCTTTCAGTCTTCTCTCCCAAATAGTTCCCTGAGCCCTAATGGGAGAGTAGTGAAGAAGACATCCCATGTAAGCCAAAGAATTAAAAAAAATATCCCTACTCTTTGCATATTGTTCAGGTTTGATCTCTGTGCAAGTTCCCATCTACTACATGACTAAGCTTCTCTGATGATGGCAGAGGGAGGCACTGATTTGTGGGTATAGCAGAATGTTACCAGCAGTCATATTAAGGTGATTTTCCTTTTGTAGAAAATATTACTTGTTTTTCTCCTAGACTCATGGTGGTCTAATGTTCATGGCCACCCAAGCAGTATCAGGTATAGGTCTCATCTCTTAACATGGGCCTGAAACTCAATCAGAAAATTATTGGTTTCTCCCCTGATTTTTGTCACTGTTGTACCCACGTCTTGCTAGCTGGTCACAGTTGTAGATCACAGTTTGTGGCTAGGACCTCAGATGATCATAATTATGATGGATATATAGAACTAATTATGAGTAACCATGGGAAACAAGGTTATTTTGTCACTCAATAAATAATGAAAGTAATTTAATGGAATGTTGACATGCAAATCCTACTTAATTAAATCACAATACTTCTATAAAGGATATTACTTAATGTTCCTATTAGATAAAATTAGTATTAGTAATGTTTCTATAGTAGTAATGTGAGACTAACAATATTTGGGACCAACGACAGATTTGGACATGATACACTTGTGTTCTCCGTTAAGAGAAAATCATGCCATATTCTGGTTCATTTGTATCTCACTTGAAATAAAGATCATAAACTTTAGAAAATTGTTTTTATCACACAAAGCTTTGATAGAATTACTCTGACTACTGGATCTTTTCCTTCCAATCTAAACCCTTTGTAATGTATAAATTAGCCAGACTCAAGTTCCTTTGACATTACAAATAATTTAACTGTTTATTGCTTTTAACAAATCAATAGTTATCTACAAGACATAGAATTACTATTGAAAACTCTAAACTTTTAAATTGGGTTCTACTATACCTGCACTAATAGATTATTTTTCCAGCTAAGACAAACTTACTAGAAACATCATCAAATAGATAATGTACAACACAAATAACTTCAGTAATGTATCTATTTTATTTCCTAATTTAAAAAAGTGTCAAATTAGTAACATAATATCAAATAAATACGTTAGTAACAGATTTGCATCATTCAATTTTCACTTTAATATCTTTGATCACAGTCATAGTAAATGTTTCTCTGTTTGTTGTCAGTAGCTCTGCTGGATTCTACTACAAAAAGAGTTCTAGGTGATAGGTTGTGCTCTAGGAAGGAAAAGATTAGCTTAAAAATATAAAATCCAAGTATGATGTCAAGGCTTGATAATTTCAATTACTCTCAAATGTTTCCCTATACAGCCTTTCTAATATTTCTCTCTCATGAAAAAATTCTCTATTCAATAGATTACAAAATGGAAAAAAGTCATTAATTGATTAATTTACTTAATATTAAATTTGGAAGTGGGTGTGATGCTGCATGTATATAATTCTAGCCCTCAAGCAGCAGACACAGGGAAATCACGGTGAGTTTAAAGGCAGATTGGCTTAAATAGCAAGTTCTCGAGCTATATAATTAGTACCTGTGTCTTAAAATAAAAAAAAAAAACCTGAATTTTTTTAGGTATGTGGGGATACTCTCTCCACATATTTTTTGTGGAATGTACTCAAAAACATAAAAGCTGGTCAAAACATAAGGAAGTTTTGGGAAAATAGTAGATTGAATATATAAACAAGGAGTGGTTTCTCTTCCCATTGTCTCATTAGTGCCATTATTTTTCAAATGATAATGAATTTGTGGAGGCATAAGATATAATTAAATTGTTTTGTTACATTTTGGGAAACTGCTACACAGCTCCTAAATTAAATACATGGGGAGACTTATTATTACTTCTGCATACCTGGCCTTAGCTTGATTTGTTTCTAGCCAGCTTTTATAACTTACTATATCTATGTTTTGCCTATGGGCTTTTTACCTTATTTTATTCTATATATCTTTCTTCCGTCCTTCCTTCCTTCCTTCCTTTTCTTTCTTTCTTTCTTTCTTTCTTTCTTTCTTTCTTTCTTTCTTTCTTTCTTTCTCTGTGTCTGGTGTGTGGCCGGGTGTTTGGCCCCTGGCATCATCTTCTCCTTTTCTTGCTCCTTGCTCTTCTTACTTCTTTCCTAGATTTCTCCTCCTATTTATTCTCTTTGCCTGCCAGCGCAGCCTATTTATTTCTCCTGACTAGTTACTAGGTATTCAGCTCCTTAGCTGATTAGACCAATCAAGTGTTTTAGGTAGACAAAGTAACACAGCTTTACAGAGTCAAACCAATGCAACATAAAAGAATGCAAAACATCTTTGTATCATTAAACAAATATTTCACAGCCTAAACAAAAATAACGTTATAAACTAATATTCTACAACAGTAAGATACAGCAATATGTTTTTACTTTTAAGTTTAAGGCATTCAGGTTTTTTTTTTTTTTTTTTTTGAAAAGAAGTAGCTGAATATATTTCAGACTGAACTTCAAGAAACTTCCTTTCTTAGAAGGTGATAATTTACAAATATGTGGATGGAAATTGGGGAAGAGCCATGGGTGCAGAGGTTACAGAGGCCAGAAACATCTTCTTGAGCAGGGTGGAGCTGAGTTAATAGAGGAGTAGATGGAATATGAGTGGAGCAGCAGCTATGGCTGCAGAAGTATCAGGCCTTGGGAACACTCTTTTGAAGAAGGACATACCCAGGAAAGTACAAGAAACACACCAAACAACAAATCGACTGGACCAAAGAAAAAAGACCCCTCAACACATAATAATCAAAGTACCTAACATACAGAATAAAGAAAGAATATTAAGAGCAGCAAGGAAAAGGGCCAAGTAACATATAAAGACAGATCTATCAAAATTACACCTGAATTCTCCATGGAAACTCTCAAGACCTGAAGGTTCTGGATAGATGTTCTGCAAGTACTAAGACTCCACAGATGCCAGCCCAGGCTGCTATACCCAGCAAAACTCTGACACACTATAGACAGAGAAAACAAGACATTTATTGACAAAGCCAGATTTTCACAATATGAATCTAACAAATCCAGCTCTACAGAAAGTTTTGGAGGGAAATCTCCAACCCAACCCAAGGAAGTTAACTATGCTCACAAAGACATAGGCAATAGATAATCCTATTTTACCAGAACCCAAGGGAAAAGCAGGGCAAATATATTCACAATACCATCACCAACAAAAAATCTAAAACAAACCAGCATTAATAATCAATGGTCCTTACTCTCCCTCAACATTAATAGTGTTAACTTGCCTATAAAAAGGTGTTTAGTTTTTACAGTGATGCATGACCCCAACATTGCCACTGTTTTATTTCTCAGAAATGGTGTTGTTTTGTATATAATCTCTTCTAATTTTTTTCACATTAGATACCCTTGAGAATAGTTTCTTCCTCCAGTGAGACTTCCTTGTAGAAAACTAAGTTTTCATTTCCAAGTGGTTTTCAACAGATATTGCTTCTGTGTTACGGGTGGGAGCAAGTGTCTACTTCTTTATTTATCTCTAGGACACCACCTGGAGCAGATCCATGCTGGCCATGGCATGATGATGACTCTTTGTGATTTCATACGGGCATTTTTTATTATTTTCATAGTATTGTCCATTCCCTCTGGTTGTGACACTCTTTCTGCCTCCTCTTCTTCAAGATGCTTTGAGGCCTGGGGAAAGGGATTTGATAGAGATACCCTGTTTAGAGGGTAAGATTTCCAAAGTCTCTCATTCTTGGCATATTGTCTCACTATGGATCTCTATATTTGTACACCTTTTGTGCAGGAGGATGTTTATTTGACAAAGGCTCAACAAGACACTGATCTATGAGATTAGCAGAATGTCATTAGGAGTCATTTATTCTTTTAGTAGAACATTAGTACTAGATTTTGCCATAAGACCCTTGGCCTATCTTGTCTTAGGCTATTGAAAAGGAAATGGGCACTAAATCATAATAGCTGTTGGTTGGTTATTCCTACAAACGTTGTGACAACATTTTATTACCATATCTTGCAGGCTGGACACCACTACAGAGGAAAGGTTTGTGGTTGGTTTGTTGCTTACATTTTTCTTTATTAGCATGCTGTAATGTTTCACAGAAACATCATAGAAAAAAGATTCATAGAAAAAAAAGATTCATAGAAAAAAGATACCAGGTCATAGGGTTGAAGACTCCATGTAAGCACCAATTTGACTTCTCCATGTTCAATGAATTTTGAAGATACATTCAGCAAAAGAGACTGATCATTGGGTTGTGGAGAATAATTTATAGTCTTAGCAATAACCTGGGTTGATGGGAGATTACTATAGCCAAAGGGAGTTCCTTTGACCAAGAAGTGAATTAGATGTAACTCTATCCCAGCACTGAAGGTTTCATTTGTTGATAGGAGACGACCAGATGGAGCCCTTTCTCCTCATAATTTGGTGATTGCCCCCAGAATGCCTTTGTGTATGTGTATATATTTCAGATAGCTTCTACAGTATTACTTTTCTATACTACTCCATAAATGGTCCTCAGATTTCACTCTCTCCAGTACTCCCTTTCTTTTCCCCCTTTTTTTCTCTAGATAGTCACTTGATCCTCATTTTCCAGTACCCTTTCCATCTAACCAAAACTATGTAATCTAGTTCACTTTTCTAGGGAGATCTATCTGCTCCCTCCTCCAGTCCCTTAATGCTATACCTAACCTATGTGCTTCTATAAATTGTAGCATGATTTTTATTGAATTAACTGCTAATTTCCACATGTAAGTGTATACCACATATAAGTGTATTTGACTTTCTGAGTGTTATCTCAGTCAAGGTGACTTTTTTTAGCTCCATCCTTTTTCCTGTGAATTTCGCAATTTTATTTTTTTAATGGTTGAGCAATATTCTAATGTGTAAATGAACCATATTTACTTTATCTATTCATGTGTTGATGGACTTGTAAATTGTTTACAACATCTGACTATTACAAATAAAGCAGTAATGAGAGATGGCTCAGTTGATAAGAGTTCTGTTTGTTCTTTCAGAGGTTCTCAGTTCAATTCTAGCACCCACAATGTTGTTCACAACTGTCCAATGACCTATTTGTTGTAGGACATACATACCTTTCATATTGTTAAAGAACACTTTGTTGAAATTGTTGTTAGTCTTATAAATCTTATAGCCATCATCAAAAGCCAATGTGGCCAATTGAGTTTAAAGTATAATCATTATAGAACAATATGAAAACTCACAATGCATCGAAGTTGATGCACCACATAGATGAGAAATATTTTGTCTGGAGCCCCAAGTTTCATTGTCTCTTCCTGTGTTATTAACCTCAGTGCCATGACTGCAAACATAATTGCTCTACTTAACTCAGACAGCAATTAGTCATTCCTACAAAACCCAAAATCAAATGAATCCTGTTGTAGTGTTTATTTTTTTCACTGCTTTTTTCTATGAATCTGCATGATCCCCACAATTGAAATTCTATGTACCTATACTGTTAAATCACAGACCTGCAGACATTTCGGTCTGAGGTGGAATGGAGTAAAGCATAGCTTGCTCTTCCTAGCCATGGCAAGCATTTTATCATCTGCTTTTCTAATGTTATTGTGTATTTTGCTTTATCCTTTTGTATAATAAATTATATATTTAAAGATTTTTGTTCAATATAAATCCATTATTGAATTTGTACTTATCAAAAATTTTCTTAATGTAAGTTATTTCAAGAGAGATGGAAGATGTTCTTGTACTTAAAAAATGACTTGATAGACATACATAAATATATGACTATATGTATATCAGCCCAAATATATTTGAAGCTTATAGGTTTTGAGCATGATTGACCATGAGACATCACAGTTACTCAGAGGTTTTTAAAGTGGTAGCTGTTTGCACCTTTGGCAGAGGTATTGATGTTTGAGCAACAGTGCTTTATCAAATGTCAGTGAGGTGACAAAAGGAGGAGCTGGATTATGATACATGGAAATTTTTCACTTCACACCTGAATTATTTTGTGCTGTTAATCTGTGGCTTCCAGTGAGAGTGAATTGGTTTGTTCTCTTAATTTGACATCTTCATTGTTCAGTGCTCTTGTTATGGAGTCCACCACACTACCTGTATGCGTGTATTCACACACTCCATTAGAAGATCCTGTATTCACGAGTAATTTGTTGTGATTTTTTGTTCTACTACATTCCTAAATTACTATGCAATAAACTTTTCCATGACAGCAAACATTGTTGGAATAACTATGATAATAACAGTTGCAAATTTGAAAGTAACTTTTAGGAAGAATCTCACTCAGAATGACACTAGGATAATAATGTTCATTGCAAACAAAAATTGTCAAAAAATTATGATTGAAGACACTCTTCTATAACCATTTCTGATCTCTTCACTAACTTTCTGAAGACCACCCAGAATTGAGGGTTATTTCCAGAAAGCATTGCATATCACCAGGTGTGGTAGCAATATTCCACTAGGAATTTTAAATAACAGTGAATCTCTAAGAACTAAGTAGTATATAAAAGTGATTGAGCCATTTGTATCATCTTTGCCCAGTGTAACTAAAGTCAATGTAGTCAAGCATGTATCTTTCACTGAAGATAAGTCAAGTAACTTACCTTGAAGATAGAAAATAAACAGTTAAGTAATTGCAAATACTCCATGCAAGGTTAAAGCCTCTGTTTTTTGAGGGATTTTTGAATCATTTCTTGCCAATCTTCTACTTACAGAGTTTAACAAAAGTGAATGGACAATATGACTTTATGTCTGAAATGTTGGAATACATAAGTGTGTGAGTACCCTTATGTTTCTCCTTGTGAGATGTCTATTCCACTTCTCTACATTCATTCAGGATCAGTGATTCCTAGAGTTTATCTTTTAAAGTCTGTGATATTTGCAAACTGGCTGCTTCATGAGGAAATATAGGAAAAGCCTGACCATCAGCTCTGCTGGCAGCATGTGTCTATACTGTCTCTGGCCCTTCCCTGACCTAGACTGTTGCAGTCATCAGTCAAGTAGCAAGAGAAGCCTGTTTTGGATTCACTGTTGTAAGTTGTAGAGAAACACACAAGTCTCAGACTGTCATTGCAGTCACTCTTTCTGCACCCAGGCCACTAGGTTAGTCACTGCTTTATCATACTTGTTGCCATTTTTTTTTAAAGTCTACCCATCAGTCTGTCAGATCTTGTTTTCCTGCTACTGACAATCACTGAGCTATGGCAAGAAAAAATATATATAAATCATGATTTTATTGTTTAAAGACCAAACCAAAAAAAAATAGAAAAAGAAAAAAAACATGAAAGAATCAAAGATGAAAATCAGTCTTAACAGGCTGTTTCTTACATGTCCTATGTGTGGTATCTATCTATGCCACATAGCAAATGGTTTCTGTCAATGCAGACATTCTTTTGGTTGAGGCAAGCAGTTTCCTAGACACCACAGCTCACAGAGGTTTCCTGGTGCACTATACTTTTGTGAAATGTATTGATACAGTCTGGCAGCAAATGCAAAGCTAAGCTTAGCCTCTGTGACCCTTGGAACAAGCCTGTATTGCAAATAGCCAACAAACTTTGGGCCAAGTTTTGGCTTCATGACCTGATGACACTTGTTAAATGCAAAATGTCTATCCAGCTCATCTTTTCTGTAACAGAGTAAATACTGCAAAATAAAAGTGCCTGTCAATTGGTTGTTAGTGTGGCTATCTAACTCTTTGGTCTATTTGTGATATTATAATTCTGGTTGTGTTCACTGTTTCCTTGCTCAACATTTAAGACTAAAATAATTCAAAGAGTATTTTGCATTAAAAACATAGTACCTGATGTAATTTATAGCAAAAAAGAAAGGAAAGAAAGGAAGGAAGGAAGGAAGGAAGGAAGGAAGGAAGGAAGGAAGAAAGGAAGGAAGGAAGAAAATTGAGTCTGTAAGACCCAGTTTATCTGAAGAGGGCCTTTGAGCATAATAAGGGCAACAGCAATTTTCCATATGTTTCTGCTTCATTTTTTTCTTTTTTCCATGAATATGTGTGTGTGTGTTGTGTTTCCATATGTGTGGATGCATGTGTGGGTACAGATGGGCATGCATGTGTGTTTGGCCTTGTGTGTGGAGGCTCAGAGTTGATAATGAGAACCTTTTTGATTATTCTTTTGCCTTAACCTTTGAAGGAGTTTTTCTCAATTAGATTCCAGAGAATAAGTTTGCTCTGAGGATCCCTGATCTGCTTTCCAAGGTTGGCATTACCAGTGGGCTGCACTGTCATCTAGCATTTATTCATGTTCTGAGAATTTGAACCCTAATCCTTTTGCTTGTAGAGCTTTAACCACTGCCATATTCCTCTACTTTTCTTCTGATGTCTTAATTATTTAATGGACTACCATGTACAAGGAGTTCTACATATCAAATAATCAGTCATGTCTACAAAAAGAATCCCTCTTCTGGGTTTTCCATGAACAATGCAGTCATCAGTAGCAACTCTCCTAAGAATTTAGAAAAACATTTATGTTATTTTATTTTATTTGTGTCTATGTAGGAGTGTGGGGGAGTGCATATGTGTTCATGTTTATTTGGTGACATTAGTGTACCCAAGTGTGATTGTGCATGTGGAAGTCAGGCCAACCTTAGGTGTTGGTTCTCAGGCACTATTCTGTTTTATAAAATAAATTTTCATTGTCCTAAAGTTCAACACATAAACTAGACTAGCTGGTAGGTAGTGCCAGGGTTTTGTCTGATTATTTCTGCATCCATATTGCTGTCGTTATAAGTGCCAGCACCATGAGGGGCTTCTTATGCCAGTTTGTAAACTCAGATATGCACACTTGTGTGATAAGCATGTTATTAAATAAACTCTATCCCCAGCCTTAAAAAAAAACCCAAAAATCAAAATGACAAATTGGAAGGAAAGACTTTTAAATTTGATTAACAATATATTAAAAACAAGCAAAAATTATCTGATAGAGAGTGGTGACTAATTTTAATCTATGCATGCTCCAGAGTTTCTATATGATTCCACACATGCATGTTGTGCTTGCAAGTGTTTGTGCACCTGTTGTTTACAGCTTAAAGATTTCAGCCAGTGCCATCTGTCTCTTACCATTTTGGAATAGAAATGTACTGAACACTGTTTATTTACTTGGCAATGATCAGAACCACTAAGTTCCATTTCTCATTCTATTACTTAATAATTGTATAACTTTGACCAATTTTCACGTTTCTTTTATACAAATTATTATCATTTAACCCTTGCATCACCCTTTGTTTAGCATAAAAGACAATGTCTCTTGTGATATTTAAATTTATGATTTGAATTATGCTTACAATTCTTTACTTGGTGAACAGCTGTTAGAGATACCCTTGTCTTCCATCAGAGAGCGTACATCATTTTCCTACTTTCACAATTGTTTTCAGATGGACTGTGTCTGATTTTGGTGTAAGCAGCCCTTATAATTAATTTCTTTAGAAGACAATGAGCTTGGTATATCTGCCATTCTGGATCCTAGGAATTGCTTCCTTTCAAAGTATTATACCATAACTAATTTGACGATCAAAGATATGCAGTTACTACTTCCTCTGGTTCATGGTACTATAGTGAGATTAAACTCTATAGAAGTTCAGGGGTATATATATGGAAGCAGTTTGGCCTAAGTATAGTAACACTGACCACTGTCTCATTATTGTCTCGTCAACTGTGTAGATTTCTTTCCCTCAGGGTTTCATGGGAACTCTTTTTCTTCTATCCCAAGAATCCTAAAAATCTTCAAATTTCTTGAAACCCATTGCTTTGACATATCATTTTATAGTTTATTCTTCATTTTCATGGCAAAATATCTACTATACTTCAGATGGTTATGTGAAAATATTTCAGTTTAGTAAGCTTGCTGATATTGTTCCTGTTTTTCACTTTTGTATAATGTATTTAAGTATTTATTATATATAATGTATTAATGTATTTTAAATTTTGAGAATTCCATACATGAGTAATATATTGACATCCTTTCTATCTGTCTCTCTTCCTCTAACTCCTCCTGTGTCCTCCATTCCCTATCAAATTTTTTGAAATCTTCATTATATTATTATATAAACAAGATTCCTAACAGTTCATGTAGTGGTTTATGTTTGTACTTGAGTTCATGTTTGACCATTTGAGATTAGATAATCTATCAGGTATTTCATTCTAAAAAATATTGATTCATCCTTTTTCAGTTGTCATTGATATCTGTTGCTCTTCATCTAGAGGTGGAATTTTGTGAAATTATTTCAATTCAATGTCTACTGTTTTTGTCATTTTGAACGTCTTTTAAAGGCTACCATTGTGCTGAGATTTTTATGGGTGCCTAGAAGATATGATCCAATAGCAGGTGTCCTGTCCTCTAGCTTTACACTCTTTCTTCCTCCTCTTTTACAAATATACTAAGCTTTATATGTCGCAGCTGCATTGTAGATGTATCATTTGGGCTTGGGAATTCTGCCTTTAGACTAGTTGTAGATCTCTTTCATAGTCTCTGCTGGAAAAGAAGCTTGGCATAATGAGGGGTGAAGGCTATAATTATCAGTAGGTATGATGATAAGCATTTAGAATACAGTTAGAAGTTACATTGGATTAGGAAAATGACAGTAATGGATTTTTTTATAGAGTCCATTATTTTATCATCCAAGAATGATTAGCTAGGTTAATGGTACCTGACATGAATTCCCTACTACTCAGTTGAAATTTGATCCAGCCAGTTAGTTGTTACCTCCAAGACTGAAACACAACATTGGGGATATCATGCCAATCAGGCTGTTTTGATACATATTCTTTGCACCTGGCTACAACTACTGACTGTTACTCTTTATTGTGAGCATATGTTGCATCTTTTGATACCCTCAGAGCCAGTGCATGGGGAGGGGGCTTCCAGGTCCATTACAGCTCCAGACCTCCTAGCTCTTTATACAAATGTGTGACATCTTATGGAATACGATTTTACCTTCCAGTTTTTAAAGGCAAACAGGGCAATGGCAACAGCCTATTTTGTTTGCAGAGTCTCTTTGAGTTCTTTCCTGTTAGGTTTTGAAGGTTATTTATTCTGTATCAATAGTGAAAACTGTTTTCTGCAAAAATTGCTACACTATTATTGTGTGTGTGTGTGTGTGTGTGTGTGTGTGTGTGTTTGATTTTCCTCATAATTCTAATAGAATATCTAGGATGACTTCTACTAAGCTATTTCATACAAAGCTCATTTTCATCTTTCTGTGTGAAGCAAAAGGTGGCTTTGGTACTGCCAATATAGCTTCTCATTGCCACTTTGCTCAGTACACAGACAATTGCTTTACCAGAGTATTTCATGGAATGGACTTTCTCAACTGTAGTGCATTTCCTTCTCATCTGTGTATTGTCTAATTTTAGTTTTATACATTTATGTTTGTATGCATGCATGCTTGTATGTATTTATTTAATGTCAACCTTTTTATACATGTGAAATGTGAGTTCTATCTTAAAACACATACCAATTTGCTAACTTTCTTCATTCAGTTAGTTCAGTGAGAGTATTTGGAAGCTCAAATAAAATGATAAAGTGTATGGTTGGAAGTTTGGTTTAATAATAATATCACCATGTTAGTATGCATATTATTTTAATAGTAAATATAGAAAAGCAAATGGATTATTGGTTAATCACACACTATGTACTTAAAATTTATGTTTTTTATAGTTTAGTATTAATTCCTATTGAAATAGTCATAAGATATTAATATAATAATCTCATAGATGATAACAACAAAATTGGAGGATTGCATACATTCTAGCTAAGATTAAGCTTTATTTGTCCTTTCCTGAGATAAATAAATGTGGATCAAAATCTGTTAATATACTTAAGTATAAAACAGTACATTTATACATATGGCAGAAATACTCTTTCAAAGTCTGTGAAAGAAATATGACATTAAGCTGTTTGTGATTTGTTTGCTTACACTGCTATTTCCAGAGTTCAGCAGATTACTCATAAAAAGTAGTTAGAAAATAAATAATTGGTGTCTAACTGTTTTTTGCCAGGAAAAAAATTGTATCACTCCATGTCATTTCAATTAGGGAAATAACAGTGTGATAGAACAATTCTCTATGAATTGACGGCTTTAGGAAGATGGGAAATAGTTTGTGACAAATGCTGTACCAGTGGAGGAATTGCACAAAGGTTCTTTATCTGCATGATGTGTTTCCATAGAAAATGCAAATACATTTGTAAAACTATATGAAGACAAAGGAAAAAATAGCATGCATAGTTTTCATGTGATGGAAGCAGCTAATGAAGACATTGTTTCTGTTATAAACTTGAAGGAGGAAATTACAGTACAGTCTTTCTATGAATTCACTTCATTATATTGGTTGTTCAAAAAAGGATTTCATTGAGTAATTATAAAATTACTGAGGTGAGTAGCACAAAATTATCTTTCATAATCAGGATTCAAACACAATCATGTTTTAACACAAAACATTTCTCCTTCATTAAACTTGTTCTTTTGTATATTTAAAAGTCTAGAATATTATGGCCATCCTTTTCCTTGCTTGTGCAAATGTCTCCTAGAGTAATATATAAGAGTTCTGAAGACAAGATTTACCAAACTGACCATGCCAAGTTCTTTTACCAAGTGATGCTATGAAATAGAACAAATCTTTTCTTTCATGCAGAAAATATCTCCATTACCTTTTGTTTTTCAATGATGAGTATTGTAATTTTGGCAGGAATGAAAAAGTCCACCCACCAAAAATAATGTTTTCTTCACATCTGCTGTATAATTATTGGAATAACAGTCATCTAGCCCAAAATTAGAATTTCCCCAGCAACTTCACACAGAGAGAAAAAAAGGCAATGGTTCTAGTACCAACCAGAAGGGAACTTGTCTGTAGGATTGATTTCATAAAATTCTATTTGTATGGCCACCTGCAGGGCAGACAGATATAATAGGTAGGACCCCACCTTTACCTGAAAGCTTCATTTTGTTTTAGGATACTATAGATAGCCTGGGGAGACCAGTGAAACTCACCATTCCAGTTTCAATGTGACTACATCAAATATACCCACTTTCTACTTTTCATTACTCATTTGTCTGTTTAACTGGACTGTTGAATGTAGGTGGCTTAGTCAAGCTTCTTATGATTTCAGTACCCTGGTTTAGGCCTAATGACATTATTAACAGTTTTCAAATGATCAGGGAGAGAAGGCATCGCCATATTTGATTCTGCTTGCTCCCTTCAGGTGATATGAACTATCATTCAATTCAATTAGAATTGTTTAGAGGGATTGAAAGGGTCTAATCTAAAAGTGAATGTTCATCCCATTAGTACCAGAAACCCCAGAGACCAAGGTGGGAGAGTAGTAGTTTGAAACTACTAGTCACCACGGGCAAGAAAGTAAATCAAAGCAGAACAAAACAGAACAAAAGTTGGTTTACGCTTCTTCTGAAATAAGTGTCAGGAACAAGATGCACCAAGTGACCAATTACTGGAATTATTACACATAAACTTGAAAGCAATTTTAACCATGTTCTTTGAGGTAAAAGTAAAACCTGTAAAAATGATGGAAAGATACATTTCAGTAGAGGAATAGAAACTGTAAAAAATAGAGCTAAATGGAAGCTTTATAGTTGAAAAAAAATAATATCTGAAGTAAAAATTTACAGTGCTCAATGGCAGAGAAACGAGCCAGTGAACTTCATAAAATGTCAATAGAAAAAAATCAACTTTAGAAAAGGGAAAGTAGAGGAACTGTGTCTCAGTGTCCTCTAGATAATATGAATACACTTTATATAGTTTTGTTACTAGCTTTTCTGTAGTATGTGAGATAGACTAATAAACAAATTCAGTTTAAAAACTAAAGGATACCCTCAATAGCTATTTCCAGAGATTACACATATACTGTAAATGAAAGATAAAATGATTACAAATAAAACTTAAGAAAGTCCTCAATATCCTTAGCTACCATGGAAATGCAAATCAAAACAATTCTGATATACCATCTTACTCCTGCCAGAATGGCTAAAATTAGAAACACCAATGACAACTTATGCTAGAGAGGATGTAGAGAAAGGGGAAAACTCCTCCATTGCTGGTGGGAGTGCAAACTAGTACAGCAATTTTGGAGATCAATATGGTGGTTCCTCAGGAAAATAGAAATTAGTCTACCACAGAATCCAGAAATTCCACCCTTAGGCATATACCCTAATGATCCACATTTATGCAACAAAGACATTTGTTCAACTATGTCCGTAGCAAGAACCTGGAAGCAACCTAGATGCCCCTGAACTGAAGAATGTTTAAAGAAGTTGTAGCACATTTACCCAATGCAATACTACTCTGCAAGAAAAAAAATGGAATCTTGAAATTCAAAGGCAAAAAGAAGGAACTTGAAGAAATCATCATGAATGGGGTAACCTAGTTACAAAAAAAGGAACATGTTATGTACTTACTCATATATGGATTTTAGACCTAGAGCAAAGGACCACCTGCCTATAATTCGTACTGTCAGAAAAACTAGGATACAAGGAGGAATCTAAGAAATTCATACAAGGTCCCTCACAGAAGGGGAAAGGAACAAGATCTGAGAATAAGTGAATGGAGTGGGAGCTAGGAGATATAAAAGGGGTGGAGAGGAATCATGTGAGACTAGTAAGTTTGAGATAGAGGAAGAATAGATGAGAGATAGATAAATAGATAGACAGACAGACAGACAGATAGATAGATAGAGATACCATAAAAGAAGGAGCCATTATAGGCTTGAAGATAAAACTGACTCTAGAGAAATGTCCAGAGACCTACAAGACTGACCCCTACTAACAATCTGAGCAACAGTGGAAAGGATGTCATATATCCTTCCCTGATAATGATATTGATGACTAACTTATCATAGAGCCCTCATCTTAGCTGATGCAAACAAAAGCAGACACCCACAGCTAAACACTGAGCCAAACTGGAATCAAGATGCAGAGAGGGAGGAAAAGACCAGGCTACAGAAACCCACAGAGACAGCTGACCTGAACAAGGAGGAATCAATGGACCCCCAGACTGATAACTAGGAAACCAGCATTGAACTTACTCAGATCCCCTGAACATGAGTCTCAGATAGAAGGCCTGGGCAGTCTAAGGGGCCTCTGACAATGGAACCAGGATGTATCCCTGGTACACAAAAGGACTGATTATTTTCATGGGAAAAGAATCTCTTGGTGAAACATCTTGTTTAACAGTATAAAAGAAAATCAATGAATATCCAAAAAAATTCTGTAGGTGTGAAAAATCTCACAACAGATACAGAATAAGGTTCATGTGTGTTGTAAATGAACTCACAGACTTTTGCAGTAGACACAAGAAGTACACAAGTTCAAGTCAGACTAGGTCATACCACTCATCAAAAGCTATGTACAATTGAAATGTCTTGGCAAGGGGAAATCAGTTTACTTTAATATAGTCTGGAGCAGACCCCAAGCCAAGGTCTAAGTTTTCACCATGATGTGGACCCCATGTTTGTTTGAATTATTTTGTTATGGGATTTTTTTTTTTTGGCCTTCTCAGTCCTATTGATTTCCTTTGTTTGTTTTTATTTCCATCTTAATGGGCCTATTTGAAAGAGAGAGAAAGTAAGAGAATATACAATTTGGTGAGTAGAAAGGTTGGTTGTATTGCAGAGGAATTTGGGGAGCATAATGTAGATGCATAATAAAACCATATTGCATGAAAAATGATAAATGAAAGAAAGCTAAATATGGTCCTGAGATAGATGACAGATATTTAGATGGCAAATATTAGACTTACATATAATAAATAATAGGTGGATATATTTATGTTTTATATAGATAATAAAAACATGATAGCTATGTACATAATGGCTGAATATGGTAAAATATATATTATATCATATCTATTACATTATATGATATAATATGTAAATATATGATGAGAACTGGTAATTATACATAGAGTTATGGTATGGAAGCAGTCTCCTGTTCCAATCTTTTCAAGGTTACCTCCCACTTTCTCTTATAAGAGGTTCAGTGTCACTGTATTTATGTTGATGTCTTTGATCCATTTTAACTTAAGTTTGTGCATGGTTATAGATATGGAACTATCTGTAATCTGATACATATCAGCATCCAGGTATGCCATCACCATTTGTTGAAGATGCTTTCTTTTTTCCATTACATAGTTTTAGCTTCTTTGTCATCAACAATAACAGCAAAGTCAACCAAATGTAATAAAGGAGGGAGGAAGTTTTATCTTAATTTAGAACAAAATATTTTGAGATTAGTTCTATGGATTCTTTTTAAATTTATTTCATGGTTTAATTTATTAAAAGATAGTTAAAAGTTTCACTGTGAGTCATAGCAGCTCAAAAAATTGCAGACACTACATGTTAATCATCATCCCACTAAATATCTGGATCATCTTACTTATGCTATCATTTCTCAAAATAACAATTGAATTTTAAATCAAAATATTTTGTCTTATTAATCTTATTTTATTTTCAAATATAAGTAATGTTCAGTGTATAATTTGTCATCATGGTTCTACTCTGATGATTAGCCATAGAGTCCAAATGTTGCTGTCCATCTATATTTAATGATTATCTGAGAGAAATGTGATGCATATTTACTATGTATTATTATTGAGTTGTTTTTTGTTTAGTTTAATTTATAATTATTAGTTCTGCTGAAATAATTGATAGTAAAATTGCAGATTATGGGGAAATAAATAGAATTAGGATGCTAGCCATAGGAGAGAGGTCACAAACTGGCTCTCTCCTGTAATCAAATTTGTAATCTGAGAGCCTTCACCCAGTAACTGGTAAAATTAGGTACATAGATCCACAGCTCAGAACAGGGCTGAGCTCTGGGAGTCCTGTTGAAGAGGTGGAGAAGGATTCCATGAGCTAAGGGAGTAAATGTCATGATGGAGGGACTCACAGAAACAAGTGACCTAAGTTCATAGAAGCCAGGAAGCCTACATGGGACTGGCCTATACTCTCTGCATGTGTATTACAGTTATATAGCTTGGTCTGTTCATGGGGCTACTAGCTGTGTATAGCTGTGGGATAAGGACCAGTCTCTGGCTTTTGCTGGGTTGCTTTGCCCAGCCTTGATACAGGAAGAGGAGCTTGGTCTTGCCTCAATTTGGTTTGCCATGCTTTGTTGACTCCCATGGAAGGTAGACTATTTTCTGAATTGTGATCAAGGACTGGATAGAGTCAGGATGATCAGAGCCTGGCAGTGAAAGAGCATGGGCACGAGGAGAAGAGGAAGGGAAAACTGTGGTTGGTATGTAAAATACATTAAAAAAACTCATTAATAAGATAAGATAAAACAAATGAGAATGCATTTACAAGGGTGAGTGGGACAATAGTTTTGCACTTGAATGAACAAAAATCTTCTGGCACTTGGTGTTTACTAACTTCCAACTTGTTTACTAACTTGGTATGATACTCTGTGAAAGCAGTGCTCCCATGCTTTGTCCCTTACAACTGTTTCCTTTATCTGTAATCGTTTAGTTTGCTCCTTCATCTAAAACTACTCTTGCTTTCAATAGGGAAAACAGCAACAGCTGGAAGTACAAGTTCAGAGCAAGAAAGTTTGTCTATAAGAACTAGAAATATCATAATTTATATATTATAATTAGCAAGGGCAACAAGCTTTGAGGTACTACATTCAGTATAATAATTATACAAAAGTTACCTGTTTGATATTTTGAAATGCTATAAATGAAGTACATAATAACACATTAATACACACAAATATTATCACAATTAAAATAAAAAAGAAAACTAGATGTGTTATTATTGGTTTGAACCTAAAGAAAGAAGAAGTTGTATCTTCATAGTCCCAAAAGAAAATTCTGATATGATAAAATATAATAAATAATTCCACACACATCAAAAATGAGTGCATGTGCATGTGTGTTACATGTGTGTGAGTTTATGCATGATGATGTGTGTTTGTAGGTCTGTTTATACCAAACTGTATGCATAGAAGTCAGTGGACAACCTTGGATATAGGTACCTGTCTTCAAACTTAGTTATGACAAACAGGCCTGTGCTTTTTCACTACATACAGTAAGCAAGCTAGTCCATAAGTTTCCTGGTATTCTCTTTTCTCCATCTCCATGTGGTTGTGGGAGCACTGGGATTGCAGACATCATCATATTGTTACATATGGTTTCTATGTGGATGTTGGAGATTTAAATTCAGGTCATGGTTGTGCCATCTTCCTAGGCTCAACAAAGATGTTTGGTGTTATCAAAAAAGTACCTGCACCTAATTCCTGGAGTTGGATTGAATTCATTGTGTAGGACTTAAGAGACAACTTATTCAGGGCATGCAAATCAAATATTTGTCACATTAATTATAGATGTAATAGATTTCAGAGGTTTTTATTTTCTGTAATAAATACTATCTATCATGTGTGTTGAGAATATGAAGGTTACAAAGCCAATGAGCACAGCTCCCGGTCCCTTTCTAGTTTATACTTCAATACATTTCTTACTGTAATGTGAATATGTGTAAATATATTTGTATTTGTTCCTTGGACATCAAACATGAATATACACAAATAAGGCCTTCAAATATGTGCCTCTGTGCTTGTATTATCTTTGCTAAGTTCCAAAGCCTATCCTGAGAAACAGAAAACATATTGTCTTACCTGAGTTCCAATTTGTGCTATTGTAGCAATAATTCTTGGAGAATATTAATTAATGTTCAATTTATATTTTGCTTAATTTACTTTTGCTTTTAAGCAACAGTTTGGAAAACAGAAGGGTATGACACTCAAAGAAAGGAGTGGTCAGACACAACTACAAAGAGATAAGAAGAAATTAAGAGAATGGGGAAATGCCTTGATAATTAATTCTGCACCCATGATAAAAGTCCCAGGCCTATGACAACTGAGATGTACTTACTCCATGTTGTATACTCACATCTGAGAATTCAGAGCTAGGAACATAGCTGAGAAAAGAACATTTTGAGTTTGTCATTCTGTGTTTGAGTTACCTTACTCAATATCATTTTAGGAACACACATTTACCTGTGGATTTCATTATTAAATTATTTTTACTGCTAGTGTTCTATCACATATAGGTACCTCATTTTTATTATTCATTCATATGTTAAAGGCTTTTAGGTTGTTTACATTTTCTAGCTATTGTGAATTGGGAACTGATCAGCACAGCTAACCAAGGGTCTATTGAATAGGATGTCAAATCCTTTGGGCAATGCTATGGTGTGGTATAGCTGGGTCATATAGAAAATTTTGTTATTTATTTACACATTATTATCCATACTGATTTTCCAGATTGGCCCCACCAATTGTATTCTTACCAGCAGTGATGAGTGTTCCTTTATCTTCACAACCTTGTGAGTATTGGATACTAATTGTTTTGCTGATCTTGGCCATCCTGACTAGAGTAAGATAAAATACCAAAGCTCCTTTAAATTGTACTTCTTTAATTGCTAAAAATTGTGAAAACCTTTTGAGGTATTTCTATGCTGTTTTTATTTTTTCTTTGGAGAAATTTCTGCTTATATCCCTTGTCAATTTTTCTTTATTCTTAAGGTTATAATAATTATCTTATTTTTTTCACATTATCTATCTGAACAATACCATAAACCCTTCCTTAGTTTCCTTCTTGTCCATTTGTCCCTTTTAAACTAATTTCTATTGCATACCTATATTTACTTGTATATACATAAATATTCCTTAATATACCCATTTTATCTATTCAGGCAGATATTGAGAAACCAGACAAAATATTTAGAATTTTTAAATCAAATGTTCATATTTATCAAAGATTCATTCCTAATAATGCTAATTATATACATATTTTCAAGGCTGACTCTTTGACAGTAGTTTTCCTTGGGAAGACCACCTCTCCTAAACCTAACCTTCCACAGATGCCTGATATTCTTTCTGTAGGTTTGAGGCTTTATGATTTCTCTTCACCATTTCCTCATGTTCAATGGTGTTATCCTTGTTCAACTTATTTTTGATCAGTCAGTTTTGCTGAAATTCTATAAGTATATAGCTTCTGATATTACTAGGAGATATAATCTTACAGAAATCTTTCTGATCTTCTGGCTTGTACAATGTTTCTGCCCTGGCCTGTCTTCCATATTGCCGGAGCCTTCGATGTGTGAGTGTTTTGTAAACGTATCATTTAGTAATGAAGCCCACTTTTTTATTCTGTCCCATGCTTCCTTGACTAATATTTAAAGTGTTTCTATATTTTTTCTAAATTTTATTATTTTTTTCTTATTTTACATATTCATCCCAGTTCCCTCTCCCTCCCATCCTCCAATGCTCTCTGAACGCACTCCCATCCCACAAACCCCCACTCCACAGGGAGGTTGATGCCTTCCAGGAGGGACCAACAAAAATATGTCAAGTCATTTGGAGTAGGGACCCTCTCTCCAGCTTCCAGGTAAAGGGAGTATCCCTCCATTTTTAATGTGCCCCCATCGTTCTTTCATGCACTTGGACTACTGTCACAGGTCCCTTTGTCTGCCCAGTCCTAATAACTGAGACCCACGTTCAGGGGGTCTGAGTTGGTATAATGCTGTTTTCCCAGATATCAGTCTGAGGTGTTTCTAGTTTTGAATTTTCTGAATTATAATCTCCTGTCAGGTGTGTAAAGATTCTCTCCAATTCTGTGGTGTTTTCCCTCACACCAATGCTTGATATTTAGCTATACAGAACTTTCAGTTTCATGAACACTCCATTGTTGATTTGTTCTCCTTTATTTCTTGGCAAATGGAATGCTATTCAGAAAGTCCTTTCCTATACTGATAATTTGTAGGGTATTCTTTATGTTTTCTTCTTCCACTTTTATAGCTGTATACAGGTGATATGAAGTGAGAAATAGAATATCTAGAAGAGTGTTAAGCATGTGAGGAAGAAAGACAATACAGAATGGGAAGCAGGTACTTGTTGAAGTCTTAAGAATCATATTAATTTTTATTTATCCAAAATTGTATATAATATATAAAATAGGTATATTTGTGTATCTATCTATCTATCTATCTATCCATCTAACTATCTATAATCTATCTATATTTCTGTGTCTATCATCACCATCATCTATCAATTTCTACTTTTGTCTCCATCTCTACCTCTTCACCTACCTCATCAATATTATCTATGGAAGGTAATTAAGACACTTGGGCTAGCAATGCTCCCCACAAGAACCATAGACTAATAAAAACCTAAGTACCAGATACAAAGAACCAGTTTTGAAGGATCTATCAGGATAGTATATCTGAACCTCCAATGATATAGATTATCAGTGTAGCCCTTGGTTGATCTAATGGTTTGAGAGTAATCCTCTATTGTTGAACATGTCACACAGTTAGGACAAGGGCTCAGATGGCCAGAGCTGAATCTGTCCTGAAAAATTCTTTCCTGTGATTGAGTATTCATGGTTTTAGAGAAGACTGTGCAATATTTATCAAATACAATGAATGAAACAGAGGATATCAAATTAAGAGTGGAAGGTTTGAGAAAGGTCGAAAGAGAATAATTTGGAGGGGCTGGAAGGAGAAATGTGAGGGGTGATGCAATTCTATTTCAATTAAAAACAAAAGGAATGTTATATGGTATTAAGTCTTGTCAGGAGCAGACACAGGAGTTTAAACCTTAGAAACAGTTGAGTATTTTGAGGCTTCAGAATCCTTACTGTAACTGATCACGACTTCATACCATCTCTGGCCACTCATGGGAACATATGACATCCAAGTGATGAGGGAATGGGTGCATTTGATCATGTAAAGTGGTAGTTTTAAAATTTTTCTCTGTACTTGCTGCAAATGCTGCTTATCTTGATAAATAATTTGTTCTTGTTTCTTGATATTTTCCTAAGCAGGCATTAATTCTAAGCCCATCAGCAGTTTGGAAATAAACACTCTTCATTTTTCCAACACACTAGCTTATGTTCTTGAAACACATATTGTACCTAAATTAAATAGAGAAATTCAGGCCAGACCAATATTATATACAGCAAAACAATATTTTAAAAACTTAAGTAGAAAAAAATTTGAAAGTAAAATAAATGAATAAATAAATAAAATAGAAAATAAACTAGGCATGGTGGTACACACTTGTCATTTCATTTTCAGGAAAAGTTGGCAGAGTAATGTGTGCCTGGACTATGTAGCAAGAACGTGTTTAAAAAAGAAAACAAATTATACATACATGTTTATATACATAAAGAACAAAACCCACTAAATTTGACAAAGGGAGTTAAAACAAAAAAATGTATAGATCCTACAAACACTTCACCATACCAGCACAATTCTTGACTATGTTCTAGATTATACAAATCTGTCTTGCACCTATAGATAAGAGTGATTGTCACCCTTCACGGAGGAAACATCTCTGCAACAATCACAGACCATTACAGAAAACCACAACCTATCAAAATACAGTTATGGATCCCAGTACCAATGAAAACATTTATAAGACCCTTCCTTACATTAGACTCATGGTTATTGTGTGAAAAGGAAATGGAGAAAGTGAAAAGCCCAGGGTTTCAGAGAGTTTGCTGTAGGACTGTTTCTGCTAGAAATGTCAGAAGAGAAACAAAGTTTCAGTAATGCGATTGCCTAAACATGAGCTAAACAAAGACAATACCAAGTTGCCCTAAAATAACACAAAACAGTAACATATTCCCTGTCTAAAATCTGCACAAATAACTTTTTATGGTACTATTTTAGTGAGACCTATACTAAAATATGTTATTATTTATTTACAAGCTAATATTGAAATTTTACATAAAGTGGTCTAACATACCATAAAATCTTTATAACCTTATGGATCCTGAAGTATGAGTCTCTGCCATTGTGTGCTGCCGAGAAATCATAGTATTGTTGGAACATAAGAATCTTAATCTTAGTGTCATAGGATCAACTCAACATGGTGATGTTGGGAGTCAAATTGTAGGATGAATAATAAAAATCCAGAGACAGATTATGGAATTCAATCTGAACATCAGAATGCAAAGCAAACCACACTAGTCAGCTATAGAGGCTAGGCAGGAATCACACTCACCTTCCTTTAATCCCAGGACTCAGGAAACATAGGAAGATGGATCTCTGTGAGTTCGAGTCCACCCAGGGCACATGAGAGTGAATTAGTCTAAAAGGTTAACAGAGCTCACACCTTTAATCCTAGCTCAGTGCAGTCTCAGAAAGAGTTGAAGTTGTTGTGCAGTCCAAGTGAATCTTAAGAGCAATGATGCCTGGAAATGCTATTTGAGGCCTGATGCCCTTTTTTGTCAGAACATTGGTAGACATAAGAAATATCTAGGGCTAGCTGCTTTGCTTCACTGACCTTCAGCTTGAACACCAATATCTGTCTCTGGGTTTTTATTATTCATGCTACAGTGTAAATTTGACACATAATCAACAGGTTAATATTATACTAATGGACTATTATGAGGAAGTGGGTAACTAGGTCTTGCCTCTAAAGAATAAAATTTGTTTCTCTGATCCTTTGTCTGTTGCTTTCTTTGTTGTTTGCTTACTGAGAAGACTCAGTCCAAATGTGCTCCCCACAAACTTACTATATTGCCTTTCCTAAACATAAGCAGTGGAATCATTATAGTTTTAAAAAGTGGCAGTGAGAGAGAAGAAGCCATGCAACAGAGCTCACATGGAGGGGTTTAGTTTAGTTTAGTTTAGTTTCTAATTAAGCGAAAGGGAACAGGAAAAGCAGGGAAGGGAGATGGAGACCAGCCACTAGAAACAGAAGCAACAGAATAAAAGATAGAAAACATAGAGGCAGAAGAGGAGAGAGAGAGAGAAGAATATGATACAAAGAGACAGACAGGCAGAGGGTGGGGGAAGAAAGAGAGAGAGAGAGAGAGAGAGAGAGAGAGAGAGAGAGAGAGAGAGAGAGAGAGAGAGAGAGAGAGAGAGCTTGGAGGTAGTTATGGCCCTTTTAAAAGGGAATGTAATGATGTGCACAGGTGGTGCTCTTAGCAGATGAGGGCATATTCTGTCAGAACCCCAAGGACAGGTGCTGAAACAATAACAATCATGAAATTTTAGATTGAAAGTTCTAAATTGTGAGCCAACCCAAAACTTTCTACCTTTCAAATTTTTCTTTCAGGGATTTTGTTAGAGCAAAGCAAATGTAACAAAAAATCATTTGTTTAAATTTTAGAATTCATTTTAAAATGAAATCAAATACTGAAATAAAGTAGTCAAGATTCAAATAAGATAGTTTTAAACATTAAAATGTAATAAGTTTTATGTACAAATAGTAATAATTTTATTTTCATATGCTTTGATGATACATGGTGTTGTATAATAATTTATGGCTTCTGAACATCTCTTGGATGATAGCTGTTTCCTTATTGTGTGCCGAAAGAATAGCTTATTCTTATCAGGGAAGAATAAATATCTGATGTGGGTGAGTGTATTTACATAACATTCCAAAATATTTTCTATGATATCATGATATTTTCTATTGAAAATGCATCATAAAGAAAAGATTTACTCTTCAATTTCTGTTTTGTCATTTTTATACAAGTAAGCAGACCTGGTAAAGTGGGAAATTAAATTTATAAAGTTAGTTGTCATTTGCTTTGCAATTTTTGTCAGCTTCTTTGTGGACTTTTCACTTCACTTTGATTTTAGAAAGAACTGTCCTCCACAAGGGACGTTTGGGCAGTTTGGAAACTTATGCAGACATTAATATGGAAGAAAAGTTGGAAAGAACAGTAATTGAACTGCTGAGATAATTCCTGTCAGCTGCAGTGTTCAGGACTGGCATGGGTCCATCTAACACCGTCTGGTCCTGTGGTCTCCTACTGAAGGCACTCCTCTGCATATTATCATTGATCCAGTTATGCTTGAATGATTTTTGGATGAAGATGGCACATTTGCCCACTCTTCAGAACTTTTCTACTCACTTCTTGGATATGGATTCTTTTTTTTCTTTAAGCTGGTAGCTAGCCACGGGCCACAGTTGGTGACTTAAAATTAGCAAAATAAGTTGTTTATAAGACTGAAATAAAACCTGCAATATCTGTACAACATTAGCCAGGACTGTCCTGCTTTGTTATTTTGTCTTTATATTAAGCGAAAATAAAAAGTAATATGCTATCATTATAATATACCATGTTATCTTAATCAAACACAATGTAACTAGGACATGTTGATTTTCAAAGAAATTGTTGTTGCCAGTTTTAGAAAATGGAAGATAGAGATCAGTGTGCCAACAAAGTGGGAATAGGGAGTGGCTCTCTTCTTAACTTTCAGAAAACCATTTCTTTGTGTCTTTTTATAAGCCTTCAGTCTCTTAAAGAGTTGCCCAAGCTTATGGATCCACCTAATGCAATTACTATTTGAATCAACAAGGTACATCATACATTGGTTTGCCCCGTAGTCTCATACATTAAATTCCGTTACCAAAGAGGCATTGTTGTTTCAAGAAGCCTTAGAACACTGACAAGGTGGGGCTGAGGGGACAGAAGCCATTTTTTTTTAATGATATATTATATTTGTCAATGTTTTCTATTACAGAAACACTAGGAATATTATCAGTGTTCTGTAAAATTTTTGAACATCTAAAATTTTGGAAAAGAGATACAAATGTGTAGATATCTAAACTAATATTTTCCTAATTTTTGTTAATGTCTCCCTGTGGAATAATGTCCATTTCTATATTTTTCTAAATGCAAAATAAAAACCCTAGCTAAAGATAATGTTTGTTTATTTATATGATCTTACCAATATCACAAAGTATCAGAATAATTCTAACTCTGGAATCATAATTGCCTTTGGTAAATATCTGATTTCCTGGTGAACAAGGGAACCAGATAAAATAGTTTTGAAACTAGACATTTGAAATTAAAATGACAATAAATGCTCCAATATTTATTATATAAAATAAAATTAAGACACATATCTCTCCCTCCATATATATATATATATATATATGTTTGTGTACATATATATATATGTATATATATATATATATATATATATATATATATGCTTCAATAAAGGTAGTAAAGGGAATAATTAACTCTATTTAGTAAAGGGAATAATTAACTAGTAACACCTATTGTTAAACTTTAAATACTCATGTATCTTTAGTTATTGTCAGTGTTTTATGGTATTCCTTTGCTATTTGAAATGACTTAATATTTAGAAATTTCTAGTGGTGATCTAAAAACATTATTAGAGAGCACATTTTGAATACTAATTATAAACATTTTCTTAAGAAAGAAAATAGAAATGAAAAGAGATATCAATGTTTCGCTCTACCTCACTGATGTCTTAAACATCTTCCATAATTATTGTTTGTTGCTTGCCATTCCTGATAAATTCATGGTCATATTGAATGACTACTGCAGTAATTTAAACAATATACTTTAAGTTTCAAACAGTTGAAGCCCTTTAGCTATAAATACACATTAGCCTGACATCACTTCCATGTCCGTAAAATAACTATGAAGAAACATTGCCAGCTGAGGTATCAAGCCACCACCATATTTTCTTTCTTGAGTCACAGCTCACAAATGCAATTATGTCACAGACTGTGACACTTAACATTTACTCTGGACACGGACTTCTTGAAGCCCTTGAAGCTTGCCATAAGCTTCTTCATACATGAATATCTTTAAGATGAAGTTTAATTCCTTGTTTTTCAGATATTTCTCTTTTGAATCTCAACTACAGAATTTTGTTGGTGTGCTTCAGGGTTGGTCTCCAAGGGTAAGCTATGAAGTTGCTAAACTTGAGTTGATCAAAGTGGACCAGGATGCAGCAGCACAACAATTAATTTGACTTGGGGGAAACAGGATGGAGCTTTCCTATTTATGAGCAATACAGGAATTTTACACACACCCTTAAATCCACACTACGGACATTTGAATATATGAATTAAGTATTTTAACCAAGGTTGTTTCCTCTTAATTATTTTGGTTATTCACTAATTTTTTGAATAAGATGTAGCTCTTTTACATTAAAATTTTTGCATTAATTGCAATGACATTGTGTGTGTGTGTGTGTGTGTGTGTGTGTGTGTGTGTGAATTACCATAATGAAGACTACATTGTAATTGTACTCTAGAATGTTTATGGGGTGATATTATCTAAATTATCTTCCTGTATTCTTCAATGTTTATTATCTGTTTATCAATATAAATATACATATTTACTGTTACTATTTTATAATGCTATAACAATAAAAGTCTTTTTCTGTCTGTCTGTCCTTCTCTTTCACCTGTAGAGAAAGTGAGGGGTGGGAGGAGAGAGTTCAATCTAGTACCATAGCAGTAACTATTGTTTTTTTTTTTTCAGGTCCTTTTAGTTTGTTTTTTTCATATTAAATTCATTCATCTATGATCACTTTAATACACTTAAATATTCTCTAGGTAAGAGCAATCCGATTTTGGGAAATGTAATTTAAAATACAATTCAGAACTCTATAAACTTTTCTTGAAGCAATTATGTTATTTTATGTATTTAAGAAGAATTTGGTTTGATTTAGACTTTGAATTATTTCAGTATGTCTGGTATTCAGTAACAACTCATTCTAAAAATGATGCATTTTTTTACTTATTAAAACAAGGATGACCATTTAAAATTTGGTTTTGGAGTAAATTTTAATGAAGACTCTGACATTAATGGGTACAGTGGAGATGAAGTACACCTCAGATGCAGCTACAGCAACTGACATTTTCACATCCATGGAAGTTTTATCCTATTATCTGTGACATTATTGGGTTAAGTTAAACATATATAGGCACAGAAGAAGAAAAGATGAAGCAGACAGAAAATACAATCATCTTTGACCTTATTTCACATATGTTGAAGATATAAAAATTACCAGGTAATTTTAAATGACTATTAATTTTAAGGTATTAATGAAAGTGTAATTAATGTAAAATGGTTAACACAAGAAAAGCTACTTAAGCATTAATACAGCTAGTATTCCTTATGAATAATAGGATTTAACTCATAGAAACCATTTCTTCACAGAGGCTTAGTATTTTTAAAGTATGACTTTGTGTTTTAAAGAATGACTATGACTTTGAGCATACGGAACCAATGTTGACTGACACATGTATTCCTTCTTAATCATTGTTTTTATTTAAATGATTTTGATTTCTTTTCTAAAAAAGTATATAAACACGTATATGTATTTATTATCATTAATTGACATTGTCTCCAATATAATTTTAATAATGTATAAATGTATTGCATCAAGTTAATTTTCAAAAGATGGCTAGGTCTCTGTTTGGGGCAGTTTTATATTAAATTGAGCTGATTAGTCACCAATCTTTTTTTCCCACAAATCCTGATTAAAATTGGCAGTTTCTAAGAAAAGTGTGTAGGTGTTATCATAATTATTATAACTGTGAAGATATTTGATTCATGTTCCAGCTACATATTTCCATAAGTGACCATATGTGTTCAAATGTTTCAACACATTTTATTAAAGACTAAAATGTAATAAAATCACGTTTGTGAACCATTTTGAAAACAAAGCATGCTTGTATTGTTTTTATACAAAAGGAAAAGAACACTCCACCATTAGTATTCTCATTCCATGGATTTCCCAATAAATACAGACTGATTTTGTCTAAAAACTATCTTGGTATTCTCTGTAGTTTTCAGTACTGGGGAATCATACTATTCTGCTTTTACTCTATGCAACAACTTCACCTCAGAGATATGCATTCTTACGCCTCAAAATATAAGGATATATGACATGTGAGTTTAGTTTTCCTCATTTTCTGCATTATACAATGCAAGTTATTTGCATGAGCAATCTTGTTTTAGGCATTATGTTTCGTGTTATATCTTCAAAATGTTTTGTATGGTTACACATTGGCAAAGTATTCATGCCTATTTCAGTATAGGGTTCCACTGGATGAGCATAATATAATTTCCTTAACCATTCTGGTGTATTTGCCTATTTATTCTTTCACTAGGTTGAAATTAATATTAATTGTGCATCTAGGAATATATACATATGTACTGATGAGTATAAATATTTTCATTGAATAATGGAGTTCTTTGTATGTACACCTTATATGTACATACAAAGTGATGGGAGACATGATTGGCAAATTAAATCAGTTGCAGAAATTGATACAACTTGCAATTCTTTTGAGCAGGAGTTACAACCTACAATGTCTAACTTAATAGCCAGTACATTTAATGTTGCTGGATTCTACTTTTATTTATTTTTTTTGTCTGAAAATAAATGAGGTTGTGATGCTTTCCAAGTTCTTCTTTTTATTTAGCATATTTTAACAAGTATTGATGAACATTAAATTGAGTGGAATTTTGACATATACTGAAAATGCAATTAAGATTAACCTAAGTATACTCTTAAATGTCCTAAAGTACAACATATTTCAAGAGTAAAGATGATCAACATACTTTTGCTAGATTTTTAAGATGTGTAGTAATCTTAATTTCAAAAGAACATCAGGAGGTCTTTTTCTTATCTGAATCCAACTTATTACCCATTTATGTTTTCCTTCTTGCCTTCACCAACACAGAGCTTATGGTAACAACCATGCACTCACATTTTATGTGTGCATGTTTTTAGCTTATTTGAATGAAGTACTACACTGGCTAACTTCATTTCACACCCAATCCAGTTCCAACCAAGATGTTTCTAAATGTGGGATTTCATCACCATTGTGGCCAAACAGTATTTGGATGTGCATATATAGCAGAGTCTATTCATCACTAGTTCATGAATTATTATCTTGAACTCTTTTTATATTATTGTGAATAGTGTAATGATGATAGGAGTCATTTTATAAAACTGACTCATTTGTATTGACCTTTGCCCAAGATTGGCTCCTAGATCAGGCGATAGTTCAACTTGTAATTTTTATTTTTAAATTTTTAAATAAAATCTAATTTGAACACTACCCTCCCTTCATGTATGCCTTAGGATGAATGTTGGTGCCCCTCTTTTTTTTAATAATATTTTTTTTCATTTATATTTCCAACAAACTTGTTTTAAATGTCAATCACAGTTCGATCACCCTCCCTTCATCCCAGGTCCCCCAAACACCTATCCCCCCACTTTCTGCTCCCCAGAGAGGGAGGGGCCTTCCACGGCGAATTTTCAAAGTCAGGCATATCATTAGGAGCATGGGCTAAGCCCTCCCCCATGTGTCTAGGCTGATAGAGTATCACTCTATGGAATGGGCTCCCAAAGTCTATTCATATACTATAGATAAATATCGATCCACTACCAGAGACCACATAGACTGCCCAGACTTTCTAACTAACTCCCACATTCAAGGGGTCTTGGTCTGGGTTAGTCATATGCTGGTTTCCCAGCTATCAGACTGTGGTCTTTGATCTCCCCCTTGTTGAGGTCAGCTGTTTCTGTGGGTTTCACCATCATTGTCGTTTCCCATTTGGTCATCATTCCTCCCTCTTTGCAACTATATTCCAGGAGATAGACTCAGTATTTAGCTGTGGTGTCTGCTTCTTCTTCCATCAATTCTGGATGAAGGCTCTAGGATAGCATATAAGGTAGTCATCAATCTCATTATTGGAGAAGGATATTTAAGGAAGCCTCTCCACTATTGCTTAGATTGTTAGTTGAGGTCATCCTTGTAGACGCAGATTTATCTTAAAACCTCTAGCATGGTATCTCTTTTCTTGCTCTCCTCTACTCTTTTCCTGATTAAGTTTTCTAGCTTCCTCATGAACTCTCACTTTAACTGTAGAGAGCTGCGTAGTGCCACGCCTTGGAGTGGTGCTGGCTTCCACCTTACACCTTACCGATGGTGAAGGCTCTCTGGGTAAACAAGCCCTTAATTGGTTAAGTCTGTTCAGCCTGTCTGCTTCCACATTAGAGTAGCCTATCTGCAGGTCCACGTGGCTCACTGGGGTTGGTTAGGTCAAGGGTATTTAAACCTGTGCTGGGGTCCACTCGCTCTCTCTCTCTCTCTCTCTCTCTCTCTCTCTCTCTCTCTCTCTCATGGGCCAGAAGAAACAGGTTTAAAGGATCCTGATTAAAACTGCATGAAGAAGATCTACCCAGAGTAGCGTCTTCCTTGCTGGCAAGGGCAGGTGCATACAGATGGTGGCCCGTACAGGGAATTTTTCAGATCAGAACTTCTTGCAGTCAGGGCACTGCTGGCAAGTTCCCACGGTAAGTTGGGACCAAATTTAAGGCCCTAGGTAAGGAGGCAATAAGGTCTCCGGTAAGGAGCAATGAAGTTCCGGGTTTGGACAAAATTAAGGCCCTTGGTAAAGAGGCAATGAGTTCTCCGGTAAGGAGCTAAAAAGTCCCAGGTAAGTTGGGACCAAGTTAAAGACCTTAGGAAAAAAGCAGCAATAAAGTCTCAGGCATTGAGCAAGCGGTTGTAACAAACCAAAAGTAAAATTTTTAAGATGGGGACTTCTCAGTCTCATCCAATTTTTCTGGCTCTTCAGGAGCTACTTTTGTCAAAGAAACTAAAGTAAAGAAAAGCACACTAGAAAGATTCCTGAGAGAATGCGATGCCATTGCACCATGGTTCGCAGTTTCTGGAGACATCAAGGTAGCGTGCTGGGCTGAGGAAGAACTACAAGCCCTCATAATAGGAGTTCAGAAACAATCCCCTAAGGGACAGAGGGTGAAGGGAGAGGAGAAATGGCAAAGTGGGAGGGGAGGGACCCTCCTAGAACAATGCCTTCAGCACCTTCTCCTTATCAGAATGAGGAAGGGCGGGTCCTAGGTACAGGGCATTCCTTTTGCCCTGAGGTCTGGAAAGCCTTAGGAAATGACTTAAGTCTTGAACAAGTAAATCAGATTGCCATAAAAGCATGGAAGTCATTACCCAATAAGGGAGAGGTGAATGGCAACCTCACTAAGTTACTACATGGCCCAATAAAACCATTTTAAAATTTTATGGCCTGTTTGATAGAGGCTGCAGAGAGAGATTTTGGCATCACAGCAGCCATAGTTGCAGCTATCTCTTTTGCAGTTGTGGATTCAGTCATGGCTGCCATGGCTATGAGCACATCAATGCAAACAGCCTCTAAGCTAAATGAGTTGTCCAAGAATATGGCTACCGCCTTGGATACTCAATTCACAATTGGTGCTCAACAAAAAGGAGGTTTAATGATTGTAAACCAAAGAATTGATCTGAAGCAGGAGCAAATAGATACCTTGTGGCAGCTGGCCCATTTGGGATGTGAAATGAAATATCCAGGTTTGTATGTTACCAGCGTTCAATATGAGAACTTTACACATGCTGCTAATTTGTTACAACAGTTGTCTAGCTAATTTTTAGGAAATTGGTGGGCTGACTTTGATGACCTGATGGCACAGCTGTGAGCGGCCATCTTTGCAGTGAATTCAACAGGTGTAGATGCGGGACTGGCTGCAGGATTGTCATCTTGGTTCCTATTGCCATGGATCATCTGAAAGAATGGGCAGGAATGGGAGCCATGGCTGTACTCTTGTTGCTTATCTCCTTTGTGGGCCTGTGGTGCCTTTGCAAGTTGAGGTTTGCTCAGAAGCGGTATACAGCTATGGTTGTCCAGGCATTTACAGCCATTGGGGCAGGACAGTCTCCCCAGGCATGGCTCCCAGTCATGAACAAGTATTGATCCTTCATGCTCAGGTTGTATAGCTTAGCACTGCACTCAGAGTTAGCTCTGGAAGTGAGCAACTCCAAGAAGGGCAACTCTGGTTGCATATGGGTTGGTGTCCAAGGCCCCACCTCCAGGAAAAAGATGCCGGACGGATGTGGCACTGACTTGGCTGACTACCAGGATTCAGGGTCATTACAATGTCTACTGCTTTACTGGAGACCAGACCACTATCCTTGCCTATTGCGTTTTTAAAACAAAAAGGGGGAACTGTAGAGAGCCGCATAGTGCCACGCCTTGGAGTGGCACTGGCTTCAGCCTTACACCTTACTGCTGATGAAGGCTCTCTGGGTAAACAAGCCCTTAATTGGTTAAGTCTGATCAGCCTGTCTGCTTCTGCATTAGAGTAGCCTATCTGCAGGGTCCATGTGGCTCACTGGGGTTGGTTAGCTCAAGGGTATTTACGCCTGTGCAGGGGTCTCCTAGCTCTCTCTCTCTCTCTCTCTCTCTCTCTCTCGCTCTCGCTTTGCTCTCTTGCTCTCTCTTGCGGGCCAGAAGAAACATGTTTAAAGAATCCTGATTAAAACTGCATGAAGAAGATCTACCCGGAGTCGCGTCTTCCTTGCTAGCGAGGGCAGGCGTGTACATTAGCCTCTCCCCTTCTCTTTCTAACTCTGTCTCCCCTCCCCCATGCTCCCAATTTGCTGGGGGAGATCTTTGTCCTTTTCCCTTCTCCATGGAGACCATGTATACCTCTCTAAGGTTCCTCCTTTTTTTCCTAGCGTTTCTGGTGGTGCGGATTGTAAGCTGGTGATCCATTGCTCTATGTGTGAAATCCATTTATGAGTGGGTACATACCATGTTTGTCTTTTTGTGACTGGGTTACCTCACTCAGGCATATTTCTTCTAGTTTCATCTATTTGCCAGCAAATTTCAAGATTTCATTGTTTATTCCTCTGAGTAGCACTCCATTGTGTAAATGCACAATTGAGGGACATTTAGGTTTCTTCCAGGTTCTGGCTATTACTAATATTGATGCTATGAACTTAGTCAATCAGGTGTCCATGTTGTATGAATGTTCTTTTTTGGTTATACACCTTAATCAGAGTAGAATTGCTGAATCTTGTGGTAGACTGATCCTGATTTTTCTGAGGAAGCACCATACTGATTTCCAAAGTGACTCTAAGAGTTTGCACTCCCACCAGTATTGTAGGAGTGTTCCCCTTTATCCACATCCTTTATAGCATAAAGTACCTTTGAGGGTTTTGATTTTAATCATTTTGACAGCAGTAAGGTGGTATCTCAGAGTTGTTTTGGTTTGCATTCCCTGAGTGCTAAGGATGTTGAGTACATTAAGTGTCTTTCAGCTATTCTAGAATCTATTTAGTTCTATATCACATTTTTAAATTGTATTATTTGGTGTTTTGATAACTAGCTTCTTGAGTTCTTTGTACATTTTGGAAATCAGCCCTCTGTCAGAAGTGGGTTAGCGAATATCTTTTCCCATTCTGTGGGCTGTGTTTTTTTGTCTTGGTGACTGTGTCCTTTGCCTAACAGAAGCTTTTCAATTTCAGGAGTTCCCATTTATTAAATTTTTGAACTCAATGTCTGAGTTACTGGTGATTTGTTCAGGAAAAAGTCTCCTATATCAATTCGTTCAAGGGCACCTCCCACTTTCTCTTCTAAGATGCTCAGAGTGGCTGGATTTATGTTAGGTCTTGATCCATTTGGACTCTAGTTTTGTGCAAGGCAATAGATATGGTTCTATCTGCAGTCATCTCAACACCAGTATCCAGTTTTGCTAGCACCATTTGTTGAAGATGTTTTCCTTTTTCCCTTAGATGTTTTAAGCGGTTTTGTTAAAAAAAAAAAATCAGGTGTTTGTTGATGTGTGGGTTAATATCAGGATTTTTAATTTGATTCAATTGTTCTACCTGGCTGTTTTTGTACTAATACCAACTGTTTGTAGGATTATATATCTATAATGGACCTTGAAGTCAGGGATGGTGATGCCTTCTGAAGTTCCTTTATTGTACAGGGTCATTTTGGCTATCCTGGGTCTTTTGCTTTTCCATATAAATTTGAGTGTTATTTTTCCAAGGTCTGTGAAGTATTGTTCTGGGATTTAAAAATGAAAACAGTTTTCTGCAGTCTTTAATGGCTGTGAAAATTTACATCCTCAACAATGTACTCACAATTCCCATGTCCTCTAAATTATCCCCAACTTTTGATTCCTTTATCATATTTCATAACACTCATTCCTACAAATATGATAATAAGTTTAATTTCCTTTAACTGTCATTTTCCCTGGTAACCAGTATTGTTGATCATTTCTTTCAACAACTATTTAAACAGACTGACTGTATTTGTTTTCTTTTTTTGTTGATAAGTGCACGCTTATATTTGAAATGGTTTTCAAGTTGTCTCTGGTTCATGACTTCTGGACATCACAATCAAACAAAAATTTCTAAGATGTCATTTAAAATAAAATCATAACTATGATGTAAGCATAGAATAAACACAATTCATTGAGTTTTATTAGCCCACCCATTAATGAAGGGATCAGTAATATAATAAAACTGATTCAAACTTTAATTGAAATAGTTTTGTATCATCACTGGGTTCTTGTAAGGAATGTTTAATCAAACTGTTCAATGCCTTGAAAGACTTAAAACTGAAATCCAGTCACCTTTGCTTTTATCTTTCTACCTAACAGATACGTATAAATTAACATTTAATTTCACAGTTTCAGGGCACAATAAAATAGTAAATAGCAAGGTAAAATGTAGGTGCATCCTTCTAGCCTGTTAAGCATTGACTTTGAAAGGGCAAATTTTTTTCACTGTCTTATTTTAAACTTATGAGTTTTTTTTTTTTATCTAAGCCAAAGTAATGGTTATAAAAAGCAAGCCACACATAACAGGCTAAGACAGGTTACTGAAATACAAAACACTATTGTCATGACTTTCCCAATATACTGTCAGCATTTCTTGGACATTGCATGGTGAGTTACCGTGTTATCAGACTACTATTTTAAAATAAGACACTAAACTATAATAAGTATTATAAATATCAACAATAAATTTGTTCCAAAAAGTATATATGTTTTAGCTATCCTTTTAGTTTATTGAAAGAGTGGCATAAAGAAATGGAGTCAGGTCTTTCCTCTTAGTGTATTTTTCAATATTATAGTCAATAGAAGGCATTAGGTCCATTTTATTTCTTTAAATAAGGTCAGACTAAGCATATAATTTTGTAAAATTATAACCTAGTTCTTGTATTAACCATTGCTCTACATACTGAAGTTTTCAATTTTTTTTTGAATTCAGTCGAATATTTTAGGAACCTTTTATTTTGTGTTTGAAACAAACATAATTTCTTTAAATGAGGAAAATGTACCAACAGTTTCAACATTACTGTCTTTGTCTAACACATATTCCTTCTCTCATATAGATGGCATTTTAAACACCTGCTGTTTTTAAATTATGCTATTATCATTAACACTTAAATCTGGGGATGGCATAGCTCTTATTGCCCTCTGTCGTCAAATAGTCCACCTGTTTTTAATTAGATCAGCTATCAATGGCTACATATATCATGCCATTTGGGAGGTATAAATGGCAAGTTCTATAGGAATAGAACAATTAGTTAATGAATTTTTGTTTTCCCTCATAACCATACCAAACTTTGAGAGGAGATAGAATTATCTATAAAGTCCTCATATTTTATATCTCCTTTGATATTTTGACATATTTAAACATGCCACTCAAAAATATTAGATCTCTTTTCTGAATGCTATGGAGTAGAATTGGATCTGGGGGATAGAGGAGGTAGAGAAGAAAATTGGGGGGGTAGAGTGAAGGAAACTGTAGTCATGATGTAATGTACGAGTGAGAAATGTTAAAATTATAAAATCAACTTGTTTAGTAAATGAATTTAATTTTTATCTTAAAGATTTTTGTCTCATTGCATTGCATATGGGAAATAAATACAAAAGTAACAAAAATTGCCACAGAAATATATTGGAAAGAAGCTTCCTTATTTCAAACATTAGTTTATTTTTTCAGATGTCCAAGTATGAAAACACAGGTTTAATAAATGAGTATAAATTTGTTTGGTTTTAATATTATTAGAAACATGCTAAATTCATGATTATTTTACTCCATTTGCTGCAAAAAAATTTCCACAGACAAGTAGTTTCTTGACAGAGTCTTAGGTATATTAGAAAGGTACTTTGCAGGTACCTTTGGGGCATGTGCTCAGAGGTATTAATACAGAACATGGAAGCAGAGGACCTTTTAATTGGATCTGATTTGACTTGTATTAGAAATAAAGCAAAGTGAGAAGTTTGTGCACAGATAACTTTTACAACACTAGAAATGTAAAGGATTATGTTAATATTGAATGCTTGTAAAGGAAACTGTTCCCCACACCACACCCTGCATCAATCACAATGAGGTGGCTCCACAGAATGTGCCATCACCTGAGAGGGACCAATGAAAACTAGTTCTTGATGGAAAACAAAGTAGTGCTTGTAGAAGAAAAATAATAGTTTTCATTTTCAGCTAAATATATAGTGTGATCCTATAGCCTAAAGCAGAGTAGATGCCTGTCTGTAAGAACAGAGCAGTTGATATATTGTCCAGAGAAAGGATGTGAGTAATTTTTGGGCTGTTTTTATTTTAAATGGAGAGCACTTTCAATTTTGATTGATAGCTCTTACGTTTAGTATCTTATCATTGTAATAGCTACAAGAATGAGATTTCCGCTCTTTTTCAATCCATATAACAGTTCAGGGGAATTCTAGGATCAGTAATTACAATGCAAGGCTGACTCTCCTCTCTCTCTCTCTCTCTCTCTCTCTATATATATATATATATATATATATATATATAATTATATATATATAATTATATATATATAATTATTGATCTTGTTTGTATACTCGAGTATAACTGTACACCTATACATATATTTTCTGAAAATTAGACCAGATTTAGTGTTGTTTCTTTTTTTTTTGTCCTTTCTTTCTTCTAGTGATCTTAAAGTGTGCAGATTAGAGATTACCAGAATCACACTTTCATTTTAAATGAGAATTAAAATATAGTATTTCACATAATAAATTTGCATTTATCATTCTTCAGAGTCTGAAATGCTTTATTGAAATTAAGTTCACTTGTCAAACCAATAAGACACTCTGAGCACTTTTGTAATGTGAAAACACACTTTTCAAGATCCAATTCATGGCAAATGTATTACTTGAGGTCAGAGAAATCAAAGTGATGAGATGAATTGGTTAGGCAAATGCTCCATGAATTTGCCCCTCAGTGCCCTTCTGCTACAGACCTGCTTTGAATAACCCATATAGCGAAAATACTGTCCTATTAAGAACAGTGCTATCAGCCACAGTAACATCTCTTTGGTTATATGATAGGTTGGACAGATACAGCTTTCACTGCACATGACACAAGGAAGGGCTGCACTCTGTTGAAGACATCTTTGAGATTTGGTAAAAAAGTCAGAAGTTAGCAATAATGTGATTTCAAATTTATAAGATTCTACAAGTTATCTGTAAATTATAGATACATTGAAAATAAGCTTTAGAAAGCATGGTTTAGTAAACATAAATTGACTACATGATATAACAAAGGATTTGCAACTCTTTATGTAGTATATGAAAGTGTCTCACTAAAAATATTTAAGACTATATATGTATATATATATATATACATATATATATTATTTATTAAGGAAGCAATTACAATATTAACTTTTCATGTGAATTTTGAGACAAGATGAACATATTTAGGATTTACTTATTTAACTTATTTAACTTTTGAAGTTACCATTTGAAAAGAAATTACCTTTGTTGGGTGTTGGTCGTGCACACCTTTAATCCCAGTACTCGGGAGGCAGAGGTAGGTGGATCTCTGTGAGTTCAAGTCCAGCCTGGTCTAAAGAGCTAGTTCCAGGGCAGGCTTCAAAGCAATTCAGAGAAACCCTGTCTTGAAAAACAAAAAACAAAACAAAAAAAAAAAACAAATGAATTACCTTCAATAATTGGAGTTCTTTTTTTTCAATCTTGCACTCCTACATTTTTCCATCAGTTCAATTACCTAACACTTTGAAATCTGGCTTAATCAAAATTGTATTTTATGCTTATCTCCTTTTAAAAATTAATCATTTATTATAGGTTTTAAGATTTTAATGTAATTATGCAATCCTTCCTTCCCTTTCCTTCATCCAAAATTTCTCGTATACGTTATCTGAGAGTAGATGTAGTTTGCTTTTGTTTTTGCAAAACGTCATAAAGGTATCATCTGGATAAGATAAAGCTAACTGTGAAGCTTCCTTTGGCTAAAAGCAGAAGCATCTGGAGGGTTGGCAGTAACTCGTCTATCCCTTAGTTGGCTACACTGCCCTTTTCTGTCTCACTGAACTGAGGGATGTCAAACAGTTTTGAATTCTCCTTGGTTCTCATGATTAAATCTGGAAGCAATATTTACTTGTGTAGGACAAACAAAGAAGTTTGAAATCAGAGGACACTCTCCTCAGTGCTGCAACTTACTTATCTTTCTTTGTTAAAAAAAAAATATTTCCACATGCTCTCAAGGACATATACAAATACAAACTTGATATTTTAAAATACAGCATACGTTGTGAAGCTATAGACATTTCTGAAGCCACAATCATCATTTCTTTGTCCACATTTAAGAACAAATAATGTTTAAAGAAGATGTGATTTTGCAGATCTGTGAGTAGATTTGAAAGTTATTTAAGGATTTAGAAGAGATCAACATGAGGATTAAATAGCATTCATTGTACTTTTCTTCATCAACTTAATATAGGGCTAGCATGTGGTATAGCATATAGGAAAGAACATGATATTCACTCAGACATTTGTTGATTCATAAAGTTATTCATATAGTTATTTTACAAAGCATTTACTCTGTTGCTTTTGTATTCTGGTACTATACCTGAAGTGAAAATTTTACATAATTAGTTGTGCCTTAATGAAAAGCATAAATATACATGAAACTGAACAGTGCTTGTGGGAGAGGTAATCTTGAAATGAATTTGTGGAAGATTAGAGGCAAAAATAAGGCCTCTGAAAATGTATAATTATTCTGTGGTCCATTAGGAGTTAGAACAAAACGTCCAGGTATTGGGGAGGAGGAAGTAAAATGGGATCAGTCAAGTGATAAATTTAAAACATTAATAGGGAAAATATTTTAAAAGAAAGTATATTTCATTTAATTAGAAGCCTGAAAGACATGTTTAAAATTTTTCATTTGTTTTCATACAAACAACCAATATTAAAAGAGGATTAAAGATATCAATAATCAAACAGACCCATAATGAACAAGAGAATTGAAACAGTAATCAAATGCTTATACAGAGATGGATTTACAACAGAGGTTTTCCCATCTTTCAAAGAAGATCTTACTATCAGGGAAGGGCCTTTATGGTTGCTCAAATTGTTAGTTGGAATCAGTTTTTAGGTCTCTAGACATTTCTTTAGGTTCAGTTTTTTTCTTTAAACCAATAATGGCTCCCTCTTTTATTCCCCCCACCTCTCTCTCTCTCTCTCTCTCTCTCTCTCTCTCTCTCTCTCTCTCTCTCTCTCTCTCTCTCCTGCCTTCTATTCCTACCCTGACTCAATCTTCCTAGTTACATGTGCTATCTCTCTTCCCCTTCCCATTCTCCTAGTTCTCTCTCCATTTACTGTCCCCCCACTTCCCATGTGCTCTGGGGGACTTGTCCCTTCCCTCATTTGAGAGGGACCTTTTATGAATCTCTTAGAATACACCTTGTATCTTAGTTCCTCTAGTAGTGTGATTTATAGGCTGGTGATCCTTTGCTCTAGGTCTAAAATCCATATATGAGTGAGTACATACCATGTTCCTCTTTTTATGACTAGGTTATCTCATTCAGGATGGTTTCTTCTAGTTCCATCCACTTGCATGCTAATTTCAAGGAAGCAAAACAAAAAATATTTTAAGCATTTTATTGGGATTCACAGAAAATCCTGGGAAGTCTAAATATTAATAAAACAGTAATGGAAAGCAGTTACCAGCGAGAGAAAGGATTGATAAAAGACAAATTGAATACCAGGAAGTAGATGACAATTTTTTCCCGTTTTTTATTTAAATTTGAATCAAGATTGTTTTACTTGTTAATCCCATTTGCCTCACACAGCCATCCTCCCCTGTTGCCCTGACCAACCCCTTTCTCCTGCCCAGTGAGGGTGAGACCTTCCATGGGAGATCTTCAAAGTCTGTTATATCATTTAAATCAGGGCCTAGGCCCTCCCCCATGTGTCTAGACTGAGCAATTATCCTTTTATGTGGGATGGGCTCCCAAAGTCTATTCATATACTAGGGATAAATACTGATCCATTAGGACAGAGAATTATCAACTATATCACATGCTGAACAAATTCAACACTGAAGGAAAAAGAGTTAATAAAATAGCTGATATAATTGATAATGTTTTTTTGAAAGAATTATACAAGCTCTTACCTCTCTAACTCTAAAATAAGTTGTCTCAATGTAACACCACCTACCTGGCTAAGAGTTCCCCATGAAAATAATTATTGATAGCTAATTTAAGAATAGATTTAAAGTCTTTGTATATCAATATATATATATATATACATATATGTATATATGTATATATATATATATATATATATATAATTATGGTATTTAAGGGAGCCTTCCAGTGCTACATAGTAAGATTCTGTCTGAAACACAGGCATACATACATACATACATACATGCAATGAAAGAGAGAAAAATAAAGACTATCAGTTGTCCAAATTCAATATTTTAAAAAGTACATGAAGATTGTAGTTTGGTAGTGAAATGGATGAGAAAATTTAAAATTATCAATATAGTAACTAAAACTTACCCTAACTATAGCTGAGACAGGACTGGATTTAACAGTATTTTATGTGTTTTTATGTATTTTAACAAGTGGAAACTGCAGCAACTGCATTCTAGGCAATGTGTTGAAATTTTGTCATTTCAAGGTTATTCATTCAAAGCTTCCTTTGACAAGTAGTATGCAACAAATACAAGTCTGTGAGCTGAACCATAAATCTACAAAATGTTCAATTTAAAATAAATTTTGTAACAAGTAAAGAATAGAAACTGCAATTTTTAGTACTACATTGTGCTATACATAATTTATAATAACCTTAAGGCAGTTGGAAACCTGAAATTAAATAGGAAATAAAATTATTCCCTGAAGGTACTGAAGGTGGATGCTGGAAATACTTTTTCAAACGAGTGCTAAAATTGTTTCTACTATTCTTGAGTGTATTACTCAGCAGCTGTGTCCTCATTACAACACCTCATTGCATTTCTCACAATATTAGTTGAACCTCATGGGTGTGATGTTCTTAGTTATGTCATTTTACTCTTGGATAATATATTATATGGGAATGTGAATGCTTATTGTAACAAATCACTGTATATCTTGGCTTCTTTTAGTGTGGCTAAAGTAGCTGATTAGTTTGGAATGCTGTCATTCCAAACATAAGTTAAGCAGTTTTCTCAATCAAAGAACATATATTAAGCACATAAATTTCCTTAGTATTGATTGTTTACATTCATTGACTTGACTGTATTCATAGAATTCCTTATATATGTTGGAAAATGATTAATGAGAAAAACTACAAATATATCTTCACCTGTATATGTCAATTTTAACTATTTAACTAAATAGATTTTAACTATTATCTGAAATAAAATCAAGAAGAAAATATGTTGAATAAATATTTTTAATATCTGATTAATTTTTGCTTTTTCTATATTCAGCATTACACATCTATTCCATAAAACAATGCCACTAGTGTATTAAAATCCATTGTTCCTTAAACTCATACAGAAATAAAAAATAATTTTATGGTTGCAATTACTCGGGCTGTTACAATCTTACTATACTCTAGAACATATGATTAGAGAAACAAAAATTATTACAGCCATTTGTTAGTTGTCATCATGAACAACATTTACAGACTACAGGGTAAGACCAGACTTTCTTACACACACACACACACACACACACACACACACACACACACACACATTTACACTGTTACTAATTTTATAAACAGGAAAAAAATTCTTGATAGCTTGAAGATAAAATATATGTAGGGATTAATCCTTTAAAGTTTTTCTTTTCCATCCATTCTAACTTATGAAATTTCAGAGTCACAAACAAAAATATAAGGTCTTCTGAAATTCCACTGTCATCATTGTGACCTTTATACTGATTGTTTTCTTATTTCCCATTGTAAATATTCCCATTGCATGTATTCTCAAAAGAAAGCCCTTTCCTTTGGAACTGTTTGCTATGCTCTCATAAACAAGACAGAAGCCAGCTACATTCTTAACATCTCCAGAATTTTCTTCTTGTAATACATAAATTGAATTCTACTTTTGGTCTGCCCTAAAGAGAAATGCTTACTTCTATACATCTATAAAAGGTTAGACCTGGTGGACCATGTACAGCCTTCCCGAAGAAATTTCTGTATGACTCAATTTCTACAAAATTTATAATTAGAAAATCAATTCTTCAATGTAGAAGATGTAGACAAATACTCATTTCTACTTCACTGAATATATTATTTTTCTCTTTGCTGAATTTTCAAACTTTCTGAAAGTAGTCTCTGAAAATTTTAGGTTTAGAAGTTTTTGACTTCATTCCTAATGGCTGTAAGATATTCTAAATAGTACCTGGTGGCAGGTACTATTGCCACCAGATGCAACAGAAAATAGCTTCTCTTTCTCATTCACCCTGTTATCTAAACCCATTAATGAAGTTGATCCTTCACTTTTACCTTTAATCTTCTATATTTGATCACCTACCCATGAATTCAATCTGCATCTAAATGAGCCTTTCTACTTATTCTGTGTGACAACCTCAAACCTTATCAAAATATCCTTCAGTTTGGGACTCAGTCTAAAAATGCTAAATAAAATAATCCAGTATTCTGTATAGTCCTCAATTACATTATTACCCCACAAACTTTGTAATTTTTCTTTCTATAACTGTATCTTAGGAAATTCCCCTTATCTCTTACTTTGGAAGAAAACACCCAAAACAGATGATCATGATTGTTTTAAGTTCATCAAAGATCCAACATACAAAATATTTTCTAAATATATAACTGTCTGTATTTACCATTTATATTCTCTAAAATTCTAGCAGTAAAAATCTAGCAAAAGTTCTGATCATTTGAGTTATAAGTAAATATTCAGTTTTGCACAATTATGAAAAGAAATGGTATCTCTGGTAATTCTAGATAGATCAAAGTCTACCACAGTCATGGAGTAAAACTCACTGCAACCCTTTTGCCAGATGTTAAGTTTGTATGTTTTTTAAAACTTAGGTATATGAGGACTACACTTTAGGTAATGAACTGTAATGGAGAGCTTGGTCTACTTGGCTGCTTCTTTGTTGGAACTGAGTATAAGGAATTATTTTGTATAGTGTGTTATTGCCCCAGAAGAGTAATAATAATTGCTTTTCTATCTCAGCGACATTATGTAGCACCAAAAAGTCACCAGGTATAAATTTTTTGCCAATAATTCATTTTTTCTGTACAAGCACAAAAATTGTTATTAACTTTGTTATATTGAATTTTCAATCTTGGCATAATAAGACTTACTTGTATTTCTAACATGAGTGATGGTTCTGTGAATTAAGTTTTTTTATAATCTATGAAGTTTTTGATGAAAACATTGTTTTGTTCTTCTGCTTTGGGTTAAAAGCAGAACCAATAATCCAGAAGTGAATGAATTTTGTTTAAAATCTTGCAGTATCTGTTATCTTCATGTTACGATTCATGGTAAAGTTTCATAACATAAATTGCACAGTACTTTGCATCCAAATGAATACTTTCAAATAATAAACAAATTTCTAAATATATGTTATTTTACTCAGTCAGGACATTTAGTGGCCTCTGAAAACTGTTGACTTGCCCTAAAATATTATATCTAGTATTAACTGTAAAATGTGTCTCAGAAAAGTCAACATCATTGTCAAAAGTCACAAAATCAGAATGTGGTAGACAATACCTTGAAATCCATATCCCTAGCAACCAAGCACTCAAACACTCAATCATTAGTTTTCACTATTGAATTTTGAATTTTAGATTTTGTTTTGGTTTTTCAAGACAAGGTTTCTCTGTGACTTTCGAAGCTGTCCTGGAACTAGCTCTTGTAGACCAGCCTGGCCTTGAACTAGCAGAAATCTGCCTGCTTCTGCCTCTGAGTATTGGAGTTAAAGGCATATGCCACCACCACATGGCTGAATTTTAGAATTCTGAGGAATAAACATTTTTAGTACTGATTGTACACATTATCCAATAATAAATAATATATTGCAGAAGATAACTCATGTTTTTGAAATTATGTAAAATCAATCACTAATAGTTCATAAAGTTATGGTGCATAAGCTAATCAACTACCACTATAATGACTAATGAGTTCATTTAGCTTATGCTTCTTTTATAGGCTTGGTGTAAATCTATGTACCCTGTCAATTAGGGGTGTAAAAGTATAATAAATTTTATTAGAATTAAGATTTAGGTAAGTCTTATAATTGGATGGGTTGGGGGGAAGAGGGAAGGATGGGAGGGTGTGGGAACTGGGAATGATATATAAAACCAGCTTTTACAAATTTAAATAAAATAAGTAGAAAATCTTAAAAATAAAAAGGTATCTTCAACTAGAAACCTGGTACAAAGTATGGCTATTTACTCCAGTGAGGATTAAAATATGCTCTAATAATGCTCCAAATCTTGGTATTGCATTAATGTAAGGGGTGTAGCATAATTCTACAAGATTTTATTCAGTAATGTGGATTCCTCCATGTTCATTATGAAGAAGGAGTTGATACACAGAACAACCATCATATGTAATTATTTTTCTTGTTGAATAATACAACCTAGAGTTGATCATTAACCCCCTGTGGTGTGTTCATCTGTAAGATTATTTGTAGCATGAGTAAAAAAAGATCAAGAGATTTATATTGTGGTCCAAGTTGATGGTCAGAGAAGCAAAATAGTCAGCCACTAGCTCTTACCTCTACCTTAGACTGAAGGACTAATCTGGCTAGCTCCATGAATCAATAGATTCCAATCTAATCTCTACCAAGCCTCAGACTGCAATCCCAAATTACTGCCTCTTCCTTTTATACCTCTAAAATCCTGTATCACCACCATTATTGTTCCAGTTGTATATTTTCTTCCAATGTGGCAAAAGTAATTTTAACCAGAAGAGAACCTTAAATTAGGAAAGTCTCCATCTGATTGGCCTGCAAGCTGGCCTATAGTATATATTTTTCTTTTTATTAGTGACTGATGTGTGAGGGTGTAGTCCAATGCTTAGGTTGTTACCTTTGGGTGGGTGATACTGAACATGTTAGTAGAAATGAGCCAGTAAACCTTTATATTCCAAGTTGCTTTCAGAATTGTTTTATTACAGCAACATAGAAACAAACAAATGCAATTATATTACCTTGATTAAAAATTTTAAAACAACTTTAACATACCATAATTGCTGTATTTGTCTTTTAAACATCAAAGGTATATCTCAGTGATAAATAATGAGGAATAAAGGTCCTTCTTTGGATTGTCTTCTTTTTACACAAAAATCAACAAGAAAGGATAATTATGGGCATTTCACTTTGCTTTTTGGTTGTGTGTTTATTTATTATTATTGTTGCTACAATAGGAGACAGGCTGCCTTAACATCACTACAAATAAGAGATAAGAAAGGCTCATATTCTTCCTTGATATTCTCGCCTTTGGTACCAAGTTTTTACTCAGAGATAGTAAATAAATATCATACGTGTGTGCAGGTTTTGTAGTCTAATTTGTAATATGTAAAACATTTTACTAAGTGAAATAAATAGAAATGAGTAAAATATATTTTCATGAAAACATATAAAAATCTATATTATATATATGTATATATATTATAATCAATAAATAGTATAGTTTGTGGATTTTCCCGCTCTTTATTTAGAATTTATGGTTTTATATCACATCCAAGATGATACTCTGTGACCCAAATCTATGTATAAAAATTACTTATGAAAACATAATATTTCATGGTATGTCACATTAGAAAGCATAATTTCAAATGAACTGTGATGCTGTTTCTTATTTTAATTGGGATAGAGGCTATTTTGTTCACATTTGTGTGATGATTCTCAAATACATCATTAGGATATCTGGGAGTTTGTACCTATGTTCCAGTCTGAACAAGAATCACATATCTGTGAAAGGTCTGTAAAGGTAAAATTTCACCATGTACTATAACTCAGCTTTGTGGTATCTTCAGTTTGAGGCTTACCATAAAATTCTGATGAGTGACCAAAAGCAATGACAATAACATGTCTTGTCATGTACTGGAGATCTATAGTATTTACCCTTCCCAACAACTCAATTAACACATGTGGCACTTTGTTTGGTAGCCTATCTTGGCATGAGGCCTTGGATGACAAGTTTCACCATACAGGTGAAAAAAAAATACCCACATAGTTAATTTGGAAATAAACCTATGGCAAGGTGGGTCCTATGCCTTGGGCCCTAGGGAAAGCCTGCTGCTAATTATTATTTTACAAAATGGATATGATCTCAATCTAACCCTTTATTAGTCATTATTTTATTCAGAGAAAATCAATACAATTATTTTGTCTTGGTTGAAATGTAAAAAAGAGGTAAGGAGGTGTAAACAGGGTGTTGGAGGAAACAAAGTGAAGGACAAATTTATAACATTACATTATGATCTAATAGAGGCATAATTTTTCAATGAAAATACTTTTTTCATACAACATTATATGATTAAAATGATGCAGTTCACTTTCCCATCAAGACAACAGAAGAGAAATCTTTCAAGATAGTACAAAAATTGAAATTTCAGTGTTTCAAATAATTATTTGAAGCCTACATATACAAATGAACTAAAACAGGTTTTTTAACTTTAAAATATAATTAAAAACAATAAGTGACATTGTTTTTAACACCCAAAAGTATCTATGTAACTATACATATATGTAATATGTATACATACTTTAAATATATATATATATATATATGAAACACAAACATATATCTGCTCAGTCTGAATATGAATATATATAAATGTATATATATACATATAAAATGTATATGCCTTTAGCTCTGGTCATTCATTTTGTATTATATAAGCAATTGGTTTGATCTTCCTGGGGAAGACTATTTCTCATGCTCTCAGCAATATTATTCACCTGGAGTTCTTTATATGGAATATAGCTCATGGGATATTCAACACTATGTTTAAATGATTTTACAGATGACTGAGCCTCAAAATATATAAAGAACTCTAGAAACTAGACATTAATACTCATCTTTATATGGAAAAACAAAAAAAGCCAACACTATCCTGTGAAACAAAGGAACTTCTGGAAGTGTCATCATCTCTAACTTCAAACTCTACTATAGAGCTAAAGTAACATAAAGAGATTGGTATTGGCATAAGAGTAGACATGTTGACCAATAGAAATAAATTGAAAACCATGACATTAATCCACATACTTATAAATTCTTGCGTTTTGAGAAATAAGCCAAAACTGTACAATGTGAAAAAGAAAGAATCATCAGCAAATGGAGCTAGCAGAACTGGATGGTAACATATTGAAGATTGCAAATTGATAGATATCTATCACTCTGTACAAAACTTGTGTCCAAGTAGATCAAAGACCTCATTATTTTGTCCCAGAGATTGAATGACAGGTGCTGGTGAGTGACCAAATGTGGGTGCAGGTAACTGAGTTCATGTCCTCTGAAAGGCCAGTATATTCTCTCATACATGGAATCATCTCGTTAGTCCCTTCTCTGGTTTTTCCACATATGTTTCTTTTTCTAATAAATGACAACTAACACAAATAAACACAAATTGTTAGACTGGAAAGAAGAAGCAACTTTTGAGTGTTTATCCCAAAATGACACAACTATACAAAAACAGCCACTTCCTACATTTGGAGATCATATAATGAGGTGAGCAGAATGATTACAGGGGTACTTTCTTGACATCTCAGGGCTGTTGTTCTGAAGTATTCAGAGCAGCCAAAGCTGAATGCGCAATATCTACATAAGATCAAGACAAACAACTTTCAACATGAGGAGAGGGAGGATCCATAATGTCCCATTAGTATTTGAGGAGCTATTGACAATTAAGGGCTATAAGGGGCAAGTGCCAATCTTTTCAACAAAACAGTTGCTGATAGATGGCCCAAAATCCCGGTTGTGGTGCTACACCCACACATAAACTGGCAGCATCACAAGGGATCAGTACTATTAAAAAAAATTACACAAAGGAGATGAATGTATTTGATTAAAACATGTATACATGTTCAGAATTCTCAATAAATAAAATAAATCTTACTTTGAAGCAAAGTCAAGCTCTTTGTACCAAAATAAAGAGATGGCTTGTATTTTAGTTTACTTCAAAATTTTCTGAGACAATTCTCTTAGAACTAGTAACAGTTGAGTAAAAATTGTACTTTATTTTTCCTTACTATTCTGTGTAAGCTTGCTTTCGTTAGCTGCCATTTTCTATTGGATCAAAAAAAGCTTTTCAAAATTTTCAGGTTTGGTAAAGTTTTTAATATCCACTAAGTCCACTAGGAATACTACTGTATACACTGTGAATATTCCACAACCATGGAAATTATTAAAACCAACTTTGCAGTTTTTATTGAAATGGCTTTTCATATTTATCACCCTAAGAATCAGTTTCCTACCAAACTGATGCTCTTACACAACCTCTAAAAAGAAGTTGGAGAAATACAAAGTAGAAAAGTATCAAGATGATATGTTTTGTTAGGAAAATAAAAATGAAATCCCACTGTGCATAAGGATAGAAAGGACACTTCAACTATCTCTATACAAACTATACATATATTTTATTGTTAGACTGGTTTTGTCTGTTATACTTGTGAAGTTGGTACAAAATTTAAATATATGTTTAAAGATAAAATAATATCTTTTGGTATTTGTTGTTTATGTATACATAGTAACTGAAACGATGTTTTGTTATCTAAAAAATGAAAGTGAATATTACAGTTTGGGGTTTAACACCCAAAATATATTATAATTAAAACAAAATACAATTTATTCATGTACCTTTTTCTTTAATGTTATATATAGGCTAAGTATATACATTAATAAACAATGAAATATTTATCTTTGCTTTGGAAATTAACTAATTTGAGTTTTCCCAGCTTTAATCTTAGAAGTGCACAATGTTATACTTTATTATGCCCATATATCACCATTTTATTTCATGTTTCTTTTAGCTTCATGAATTTATTATGATTCTGCTTACTTACATTCTATGACATATGATTCCATGTACTTACATGCTATAATTTAACTAATGTTTTAAATATATGTTATTACTACCTTGCATACTTAATTGTATAAAGATATTTAATCACATAAATGATGAAATACTTGTGCTTTCCCTGGGACTGATCTTAAATTGATGGAACATTATATATAAAGAATATGAGAATGGCTTCCTCTGCTTACACACACACACACACACACACACACACACTGAGTCAAAAGTAGAATCCAACCCATGGCTTCTGAAAGAAATGACTGCACAGGAGATGTGGAGACAAGAAATGCTGCAGTGCTAAATAGCCAGTCTATTGTAATTTCTCAGTTTCTAAGGCACTGAGAAGTGCTGTCCAGAGAAAATATGGGCTGTCTGAGGAATGGTATTTGAAGTTGCTCTCTGAAGTTGACATATGTATTCACACCTGTGAATATGCACCATGCAGACCATGTGCACCTGAGCTCATAAACAGACACACAATATTAATGAAGGTATTTGCATATGTAATTGTTAAAGCATTATTATGATTATAATGGGGTCCTCCCAATACTTTTTAAAAGAATAGTTTACATGGGGCAAGAAACATGGTGATTCTTATTCACCTGCTTCTTTTAAAACTACACATTTAGGAGCTATTGACCCTTTCCTTCTGTGGGGGAACTTGTATGTCTCTCTTAGGGTCCTTCTCTGGTGGTGTAAATTGTAGGCTGGTGATCCTTTGCCCTATGACTAAAATCCTTATATGAGTGAGTATATATAATGTTTGTCTTTTTGTGGCTGGGTTACCTCACTCAAGATTGTTTCTTCTAGTTCCAGCATTTGCCTGAGAATTTCAAGACTCCATTTCTTTTTTTCCACTGAGTAATACTCCATTTTGTAAATGTGCCACACTTTATCCATTCTTCAGTTGTGGAACACCCAGGTTGTTTCCAAGTTGTAGCTATTGCAAATAATGCTGCTATGAACAGAGTTTAACAGATGTCTTTCTTGCATGGATGTGCATCTTTTGGGTGCCTAAGTGTGGAATTTCCAGATCCTAGGGTAGACTGATTCCCATTTTTCTGAGGAACTCTCATACTGATCTCCAAAATGGGTGAACAAGTTTGCACTCACACCATCAGTGGAGGAGTGTTCTCCACTCACTACATCCTCTTCAGCATAAACTGTCATTAGTGTTTACAATTTTAGCCACTCTGACAGGAATGAGACGCTATCTCAGAGTGGGGGAGAGGGGCAGTGATTGGAAAGGGAGTTAGGAGAAAGAAAAGGGGAGAAGAGGAGGGGAGAAGAGAACATGAGGTACCAGGAATATTGAGTCAGGGGAAGGATAGAGGAGAGCAAGAAAAAGACACCATAATAAAGGGAGCCATTATATATTTTAAGAGAAATCTGGCACTAGGGAAGTGTTCTGAGATCTACAAGGATGACCCCAACTATCAAGAGAAACAATAGTGTAAAGGCTACATTAAATGCCCTTCCCTGATAATGAGATTGATAGCTACCTTAAATGACATCCTAGAGTCTTCATTTAGTAGCTGATAGAACAGAAGCACAGCTAAACACTGAGCCAAACTCCTGGTATCCAGTTAAAGAGAGAGAGGAGTGATAAGCAAAGGGGTCAAGACCCCTCTGTGCAGAAACACACAGAGACAACTGACCTGAACAAGGGTCCTGGGTGGGGGGAGTTCATGAACACAGGACTGATAGCTGGGAAATTAGCATTGGACAAATCTTGACCCCTTTGAACGTGGCGTCTCAATTAGAAGATCTGAGCAGTGTATAGGACCTAAGACAGTGGAACCTGGATGTATCCCTACTGCATGAAAGGACTTTGGGAGCAAATTCCCCATGGAGGGATGCTCCCTTAACCTAGAAACAGAAAGGAGATCCTAGACCCTATCCCAAATGATTTGACAGATCTTGATGATTCCCTCTAGTAAGGCCTTACACTCTCTGGGGTTTGGGACAGTAGGTGGCGTTGGTGGGTGTCATGGGATGATGGGAGGGAGAGGGAACAGTGCATACACTGTTGACTCTTGAATCTCTCCTTTTTTTTCTGGGCTGGAGTGCTTTCTGTCTCAAACATGATACAACAGTATACAGTAATAGCTTTCCAGCTTAATATAGAACATCCAATGGCCTTTTGAGTAAATAACCAGGGATACTTATGACTAGATTTTAGTTATGGCGTTAAAAACATCTGCTAAACATTTAAGATTGGGAAGACAGGGGAAACAATAAACTGGGTAATTCTTAACAGATCTACATAACTTAGGTATGTAAATATGCATGGCTTTTCTCACTTGTGTTTTCTATGCTACATCATAATAATTAATTAAATAATGCATTTATTTAAGAGTTGAATTCTCTATTTCTTATTCATTATACTGTGTCATTGCAGACCTGAACTAATTTAATATTTCTGAGAGAAAAAGTACATCCTAATACAATGTAAGATCACATTTGTAAAGTGATTTATTTCATAAAGTGCTATTAGTTATGCTTGAAAAATGTATCCAGGTAATAGCATATATATTTAGTAATCAATATTGACATAAAATTTGATGTAACAAATATGATTTTCATATTACATTTTAATATTTTTATATGTTAAATATTCATATCATAATTCTCATATTTCAAGATCAACATAAAAATCTTGAATGTACCTGAATAACAATTTTGTATGATTTTGAATGCATTAGGTTTATAATGTTAAACTAAATTTTGTTACAGTACTAATAAAAGTAAAATAAACTTATTGATTAAATATGAGTGCTTGTGCCTAATTAATTTTAGTAAATGCTTGATATTATTTAAATAAACATACTCAGAAAAAATAAAGGTTAGATATTCTGACTTTAAACACCAAAGTGAGTGAAACTCAGTTAATATGTATGAAACTTTAAGATAGCATTCTATCTGGATGTTGCTTTTGTCACTCTTTTTTTTAGTTATTGAAAGCTTCATTTTTTTTCAACAATTATAATGTATCACGCTAAGTTAAGATACACCACTGTTTTTATTAAGAAATGTTATATTTCTATTTGAGTATTTCCTATCTTTTTTGATTATTTTTACATTTAGACTGGCAATTAAAATATTATAGTGATATAGTTACCTTTTGTATATTGGGAAATTTTTGTTAACTGTTGTTTACATAATTAAAACAAGGCTTAATTGACAATGTTAGTTTCTTTTCTTCAACTCTTTAAAACAAAGCTGCACAGGACAATTCTATATTAGTGATTAGACCTGAATAATGCATTATCCATAGTGGAATGGGGTACATTCATAGATGTTTGCTGTTTTATTAACTGTATAATGTACACAAACTTGTTAAAGGATTCTTGCAAGATTCTCTGAAAATATTTTTGAAAATCATGAAAAATACTGGATTATGCAAAGATTCAGTCACTATATACTTGTCATTTGTCCTTTAAAATATCTGCTATATTATTAAATAAAGAAATATTTTGATAACACTACAATACTTCTAATCATGTACAATTGGAGTTTCATGTTTATTTATATTATATGTGGAGGGAGCATATGTGTATGAATTCCCATAGTGGATATTGTATGTGTTTCTTGATTGTTTTCTACTTTAAGGAGACAGGTTTAATTAAATTCACCCAGTTCCCTACAATTTTTGCTAGGTTAGATAACCAAGCTACAATTTACCTAAAGAGTACTCTGTCACTGCACCATAAATGCTGAGATTACAGCAACTGTAATGCCTGCCTAGGTTTTGCATATTTTCTGAAGAACGGAACTCTGGTCTTATTACTTTCATAGCAAGTTCTTTGTCCATTGAGGATTCTTCCCAACTCTGAATGCCTTAGTAACCTTTACATAATGTGCAAATCAATATCAATTTCTTTTTCAAATAACTTAGCTACTTACAACCCTCAGAGTTGCATTTAGAGTTCAAGGGGGACAACTATATGATTTTTAACATTTTTCCCTTTCTTCCCACAGTCATAAAGACTCAAATATTCCTCCATTTAGTCTCATCACATACATTTACTTCTTATACCAATAATGTTAGATTTCTTTTTAATAGTCATGTTTTCTGTTCTTCGTTGCCTCAGGTTTTGTTAATATTTAAGGTTTCTGCACCTAATATTCTTTATAAGTGCTCATGTGTTGAAGTCTTTCACAATCACTACTTCCTTCCTAACCCATCTGATACCTTCTGTGTATCCCTTCCCAATAAATGATATATTCTTTATTTATTGTTAAGTACCAGCCTCAAAAACACTAATGAATATTTGTGTTACAATTTTAGGAGACAAAAGCACAAACTAAATGTAATTTGTGAGTGAGATGGGTTTGGTAATTGGTGCCAGCCAATTTAGCATAATTGATGAGTTCTTGGTCAATGAGAGATTAACTTAACGTAATTAAGTATACAATATTTCTGAGAAGTAACATACAAGGTGTTTTCTGGCTTCCACATATATCTGAACACAAGTATATTAACTCCTACACCCATTACACACATACGTTCATGAAACACACACAAACACACACACACACACACACACACACACACACACAAACACACACATACATTTTGGACAGTATCTCTATTCCTTGCCTATTATTGAATTTTTGTATACCAGAATTCATGTTCATGGAAAGAAACAATGGTAACCATTCCACAGATGGTAACCATTATTGTAGAACTTTAAAATAGAAACTACATAATATATGGCCTGAATTTTTAATTTTATGCATGTTAAATATTTTTATTTAAATGAGGAGTTGAAGCAGTGCTAAATGCTTTTTAGCAAAATTGTACTTTGCTTTGATAGGAAGAATTTTATTTCAACTGCTGCATTGCTTAAAATATGCCCTATTTTAACATAAGTGTTGGGTTTAGAGATCATTTCCAATATATAAAAATGTACACATCAGTGTTCTAGCTGATATCACCAGATTGATTCATTTGAATATCATTGAATGTAACATAACGATATATTGTTTTGAACACTTTTTCAAATATCATGAAATATAGCAACACTTATGAAAACTGAACTGTTATTATGTAATTGTGAACTAAGATTTTTTTAAGTTAATTTTGAATGAAATTATAGTAGGTGTACAGAATTAAGTTAAGATTAAGCTACTAATATTATATTGATATGGTAAAGATAAAAACACTAGCAGATATGCTTTATCCTCATTGTTATATCGCAGATCAGCTGAGAGTTATATAAATATAAAAATCATGAAGAAACTTAAAAGTGAGAATTAGTTAAAAACAGTTACCTTGTGATTTTCATAATTTTATTTTTACTATTAGAAACCAAAATATTCTTCTCTCTCACTGTGTGATACAGATAGAATATACCTTTGTTGTTTCTGAAGCATTTTCATAGAAAGTGGTGTTTTGAAAAGCTGTTAGCAATAACAAAGACGATGAACTTAAGTTATGATCTTGAGCTTTTGGTCAACACTGAATAGTTGAATCCTGGGATCATTTTTAGGGAGTTTTATGCTCTCTGTAAGTCCAGGTCACAATTCTCTTGAAAGAAAATGAATCCTTATACTTTTGTTTTGAGCCTAGCCTTTAATGGGCATGGCTAGCAGGAAGATTGAGTCAGGGTAAAAAAAAAATAGAGGAGAGAAAAAAAATGAGATACCATAATAGAGGGAGCCATTATAAGTTTTAAGAGAAATCTGTCACTAGGGAAATGTCCAGAGACCTACAAGGATGAACCCAACAATCAAACAATCTAAGCAAGAGTGAAGATTAATTCTTTATAATGCACTTCCCTGATAGTAAGATTGATGACGACCTTATATGCTGTCCTGAACAATAGGGAACTTATGGACTTCAGTCTGATATCTGGCAAACCAGCATAAGACTGACCCAGATTCCCTGAGTGTGGTATTAGTTTGGAGGACTCTGAAGTCTATGGGGCCTCTGGTAGTGAATCAGTATTTATCCCTAATATACTTTGGGACTTTGGGAGCCCATCCACATAGAGGGCTACTCCCTCAGCCTAGACACATGGAGGATGGCCTGGGACCAGCTTCAATTAATATGGCAGACTTTGAAGACTCCCCATGGAAGGCTTCATCCTCCCTGGGGAGCAAAAAGAGGATAGGATGGGGGGATTGTGGGGGAAAAAGACAAAAAACAGGAGGGTACAGGAACTGGGATTAATATGTAAAACAATATTGTTTCTAATTTAAATTTTAAAAACTATATACAAAAAGAAAATGAACGTTTTTCAAACATTGAACAATTAGACCAAAATATCTGATTATTTTCCCTTATCAGAATAAACCTGATTATGAAAGAGTTCAAAAGAGAATTCTATTTGTTATCAGACAGTATGTTAATTTGTACAGAAATGAAAGCTCATAAAAATACTCAATAGCAATTTTACTCATTTTTCTACATGTAATTCATATGTGCATTTACTCATAATACTGTAATTATACCTTTGAATGTGGAATCAAATGTATACATTTAGGCTTTAATTGATTGAGTTTTATAATACTGAGCTGTGACAAGAGTTGTCAGAAAGATATAGTTTTGAAATTGATATAATTTTGCTTCAAATCATATCTGTTCTTCAAAACATGAAGCCAACAGCATCAGTTTAAATTGGAAAATAATTACAGTATTTGTAGATATCAGTCATTAGCATTTTAGCATAATTTAAACATGTTTACTTACATTAGGCTTAAAATGTTTTTATGAAACTTTCATTTATCGATTGCTTCAATGAAAATTACCATCAGAATTTAAATATTATGTAATTAATAATACATGTCTATGTGATCTATGATATAGTAAAGAACAGTTTATAAAATATCTACACAATTATTTTCTATTGGTCATATTATGTTAATACAGACTTTTAAAATGCAGATATTTCATTTATTGTTTTGCATGAAAAAATATAAGATTTGATAGTATAAATTAGATTAAGCATACTGAATCTTTTATTCTAATATTTATGGTTTTAAAAATGTTAGAAAGATATATTTGTATATATACATATATGTGTACATATATATATATATATTATATTATATTATATTTCTATTTACTGGTTAATTTTAGATATCTACACACTGAAATCACAGCACTAAAATACTTTGACAATGGTTTCCAGAAGTAGAAATTTTAATGTGATTCTCACTTGCTTCTGACTGCCATGTTGTTAGTTCTACAGAATAAAACTCATTCTTCTCCCTATCCTATTGTAAATACAGATTTGATAAAAAGATACTGTTTTTTGAAAAACTAAAATTGTAAAATTGATACAAAAGCCCAATTAGAGTGACTTTTATTACATTTCATGAAAGAAATTGAAAAATCTACACAATATATTTTAGTTGTTCATAAGAAAAATGTATGGTATGCATAAATAAATAGCACACAATAAAATTGTTTCAAACCTAAACTATATCAAGGTAATCACTGAATACATATTTTCATTGAAAAAATGTAAACTGATTATGATTAATAAATTTATACATTATAATGGGAAAATATTTCTCTAGTCTTTATATTATTTGTTTATTATATCTTTCACAATAATTGTTGTAACAATATTGGCAAGCATAATGGGGGAGAAAGGAAAAGGTTTATTTAATGTGTCCAGAGGATTCCTTCACAAAAGGAACAGCTAGCTATCATCACTGAGGTTGTCCGAGCCTTAGGTTGTACACAATAACCTTGCCTACTCAGATGAAATTAGCCTCAAACAATAATTTTAGTTTAATAATGTTGATTAAAATACTAATTTTCCACATACTTTACTTTCCTCCTAATTCTTTTAAGTTTGAATGTTTCAGAGGAAAACTACTGTAGGCAATTACTGTTAACATCCCAAAAATTGCCCCAGCATTTATTTGATGAATAAATAATGTTAATTTGATGAATTGTTAATTTTTCAGATATGCTGCTTAATGTAACTGCAATACATTTTAAACTAGGATTATATTCATGTTTAAAGACTATGCAGGTTAATTTTAGATTGTTGTAGCATAACACTGGAAGAGTGACAACCTTACTGCAATTTTAGAGTTGAGTATGATACCACTATGTAATGAGATAGTCAAATGTGTGCACACCAATCCAATGTAATCTATGACTTCCTTAGTAAAGGTGTCTAAGTATTCTTGGGCAAATTAAATGATTTGAGGTTTTTTTTTTTTGTTTGTTTGTTTGGTTGGTTGGTTTTTGAGACAGGGTTTCTCTGTATTGCTTTGTAGCCTGTCCTGGAACTTCCTCTGTAGACCAAGCTGGCTTCAAACTCACAAAGTTTTGCCTACGTCTGCCTCCCGAGTGCTGGGATTAAAGGTGTAAAGCATATGTCAAATGTTATTTGAAAATATGGGCCCCACAGAAAGCCTGGTCAAGGATCAGGTGAGAACAATAAAACTGAGGATCTGCCAACCAAAATATATATATATGTACATATGCATATATATATGTGTGTGTGTGTGTGTGTGTGTGTGTGTGTGTGTGTGTGTTTGTGTGTGTGACCTATGTCATTCAACCATATAAACCTGTGGTAAGAGTTACTGGCCTAAATAGGTTTTGTGAGGAACCATAAAGGTATTTTATATTCACACTTGAGACATTAATACAATATTTAAGAGGGTTTTGTTTGAATAGATAAATATAGTCTGTATTCTAAGGAACATTAACTAATAAAACCATATTTAAATATCTTTTATTACTCCATAAATTTACAATTATTTATTTACTTATTCTATATAGGTGTATGTGGTGTCTACTTGTTCAAAGCTATTCATACCCACCTATGAGCAGAAGTTAAAGGACAATGAAATTTGTTCAACTCCCTGCATTAGTTCCTTGCATGAGTCCCCAATGGAACATGTATGTGCCTTACTGTTTTTTGTCAATGCAAACTGGCTGGTGAACCTCAGCCTTCCTTCTATCTTCAGTCATACTCCCCTGGTCCTAATATACTCAAACCTAAGGAAACATCTGTCCAATCCCTAATTTTTATCAGAGACTGTTTCTACAGAATTTGGAAACAAATTTATATTAAGACCCCTGCATTCATGGTGAATTTTATAAATCAATTGATTACATCTGAAATTGAAAAAGATTTTATATATTCCATTATAACAAGAAGAGGTGTGAGATCAGTCCACTAATCTCTTGAAATTCATTCAGAAGTATCTCAAATGGAAAGAAAATAATAATTTTTTTAGAAAATGACATCTTATTGACATTTATACACAGAATGTATACTGGTTATGACTCAAATCTTTGTCAGGTAGCCTAAAGGAACTGGGAAAGATATAAGCCATAAATCTATAACAGTCCAATTACCAAACCACTATGTGACTTTGAAATGTTAAATTTACTAGTATCTAAGAACAAAACACAATACAGCTGTAGAATGTGCTTTGATGGATATGAGACTGCAGATTAACTAAATTATTAACAGAACAGAAATTTAAGGGATCTATTATTTAATTAGATCACTGAATATGAACAATAACACTCCATTACCTTCATAATTTTTCAAAAGATACATAGTTATTTTCAGATACATCTCCAATATATAATTACGTATAACCGATGTTTTAAAAGTTAAATGATACTCATCTTATTTCAAAGAATATGATATTAGAAACAGAATATGTAGTACATTGCACAATGTAGTGATAAGAATAGTAGTTTTTACACAGCAGCAGAAATATCTGATTTATATAGACATTTAATTTTTTTGAAAATCACAGCATGCGTAACATGCAATGCGTGATATACCTCAGCAGAGACTTCTTCTATTTTATTATGCTTTTCAACCCTTGGTTTACTTTGTTAATAAAATTTATACTGGATGGTATAGAGAATTAATAACTGTCTTGCCTTTGATAAATTAAAAATTATTGATTAGTCCTGTAATTTTTGTTGTTTTCGTTCTGGGGATAAAGTAATGAATTCTTTGTATATTTCTAGAAAAATACATATGTGAGTATGCAATTTTGGAACATATTTTAGAAAAATATTGTGTAATATTTTTCAAATATATAGGTGAAATTAAGCTTTACTTTTCAACACAAACCACTCAGGAACAAAAGGAAGGTGAGCACGTCTATTGTTTACTTTAATTTCTGCTGTTAGAAAATAACAAAACAACTGAATGAGAGATGGGATTATTTTACCTCACATTATGTGGATAGAGTCTATTATGGCAATAAAAAGCAAGCAGGAATGTTAAGCAATGATTGTATTGCATGTGCTTTCAGGAAGCAGATTAAGGAATAGTGGTGTTCAAATGGCTTTCTACTTTCCATTCATTCCAATACCCCTATCCACAAAGTACTACTGTCCAGATTTAAGACAGGTCTCTCTAGCTCAATTCCAGAAGTGTTCCCCAGGTGATTCTAGGCCCTCTGCAGCTGACAGTCAGCATTAACCATGCAGTGTAATATATATGAAATTTTGTCATATATTGTATTCCATAAAAGTAGCACTGAGGAGCCAGTGAGATGTAGATATAGGTTAAGGTGCTTGCTGCCCTCACTCATCTTCAGTCATCAGTCCACTCCTGTTAAAGGAACACACAAAATAAAATTTTAATATGTAATTATGTTTGTGGTTGAATTACACAGTGTTGCTGTATTAGAAAAAAAACTGAATTTCTTTCTAGCAGTGGATAATTGCAAATTTTTCTACTGTATAAGTTGAACATTTCATGAATGTTCCCATCTCAGAACTTGGATTTTGTCTGATTTGAATGAATGTCATCTTAAGCATGCTGTCATCACCTCGGCAAATTCATTTATGTAACAGTATTGTTGTTAGAATCATGCTATTTCCTTTGACAGATCTACCACCTCTGGCTAATTTAACCTTATTCTCTTCTCGTCCACCTAGATTATTGAGCTTTGAGAAGCAAGTTTTTAATGATACCACATTTAAGGATACATTTCCCCAAATCACTCTCTGCCCATTCCCTAATTATGGTTCTCAGGGTTAACTGACATTTACAGCAAGAAGCTTCTCCAAAGAGGGCTTATCTAAGATTATAATATATCACCTAGAATCATCTAATTCATCTAATTTTCATCTTTATTTAACACAGCAATTCTAAACCTGTGTGTCAGATATCCTGCATATCAGATACTAATTACAATTCATAACAGTAGCAAAGTTACAGTTAGGAAGAAAGAACAAAATAATTTTATGGTTGACGATCACCACACCATATGAAACTGTATTAAAGTGTAGCATTAGTGGGAAGGTTGAGTGATGGGAGATGTCATTCAGTAAATATGTTTCTCCTATTGGTTAATGAAACAAACACTGTTGGCCAATAGGAAAGCAAGGTAGGCAGAGCAGGAGAGAAGGAGGATACAGGGAGAGGTAGGAGGAGATTAAAGATATAGGACCCACAGAGAAGAATGCCGGCCACTCTCTCCCGTAAGATAAAACCATGTGGAAATGCTTAGATTAATAGACATGGGTTAATATTTAAGATAGAGCCAGTCAATAAGAAATACTAGTAACTGGCCAACAGAATTATACCAAATACCGTGTCTCTGTGTGTTATTTGGGGCTGGCATGGCAATGGGACCAGGCCAGTGGGAAAACCAACTCTGAACATTTGTGATCAACTATTTTAACAGAATGGGATGTAGTTACTTTTTCCCTGGGCACCATGACCTACCTACTCTGTTGCTTGGTCAAATTTGCAGTGTCAGGTATACATGTGCTTCATTTCATAAAATGGGCTTTTATTCCAATCAGAAAGTGGCTAGATACTCTCATAATAATTGGGCCATTATTACAGGAATATATTTTTCAGGCAGGTTTTTATTTTAGGTCAGAGGGTTCATTATATTGAGGATTGATTTTTTTCTTTGGTAGTGTTCAAAATATCTTCCAGTAAGAATGAAACTCCTAGCTGAATAATATTTCATTGTGAAAATGTATTACATTTTCACTAAGAGCTCATAGTTGATGGATATATAGCCTGTTTCCAAATTCTGGCTTTTGTACATATAGCAAACAATGAGCATGAATGAACAAGTATATCTATTGTAAACTGAGTATATGCTCAAGAATAGTATAAGTAAATTTTTGTGGTAGATCAATTTTCAGCTTTTTCAGGCACCTCCATTCTTGTATTCCATTGTAGTAGTACAAGTTTGGACTTCCACCAGCAATGGACAAGTGTTCAGTTTTTTCTTCATACTCAGAAGAATCTGCTATCATGCATTTTATTCTGACAGGGATAAGATAAAATCTCAAAGTAGGCTGACTTTGATGTTCATGTTTTAGCTCATATTTTCTTTTGCATATTTTAAACATTAATCCTCTGTAATAATTGGAAAAAATTTCCATTCTGTATCTTGCTATTTTGCTCAAATAATGTGTTGTTCCTGCTCTATAGAATACTTTAGTTCTCTAGTTCAAATTATTATTTTGTCATTTTTTCTCTACCAATAAATTCAAACCTATTTTCTACTTTCTCTGCTTTCAGATTCAATATATAGTCTTCTGTTGATGGCCTTCATCTATGAGGAGTTCATTTTTACATGGTGAAAAATATGAATCTATTTGCATTATTCTATATGCAGCTCTGTGGGTTGATTAGCATCATCATATGTTAAACTTGCTATCTTTTATCCAGCATGTATTTCTTTTATGTACAGCAATCATGTGTCTATAGATGTGTAACATTGTGTTCAGGGCTTAAGTTCTATTGCATTAATATGTGTGCTTTTTATCAATATTGTGCTATTATATTCTTTTCATTATATCTTTTCAACTATTCAATGGCCACACCCACAGCAGCTCTTGTATTTTTCAATTGCTTTAACTATCAGAAAACATTTGCGTGTCTTTAAAAATGTTACATGTTTTATTTCTGCAAAGAATTTTATTGAAACATTGATGGAAATAACATTCAATCTGTATATTCCTTTTGGTAGGATAGCCAGCATCCAAAGACTATTTGATGTAGCCTTTGACTTTTTACTTAATAAAGACTTTAATATACATTGTAGATTTTAGAGTTACCCCAAGATATTTTTGAAGCTATTATGAAAGATTGTTTCCCTAGTTGCATTTCTCAGTTTGCTTTTTTCATTTGTATATTGGAAAGCATTTAGTTTTTTGCTTGTTATTTTTCTGTATCCCTACTTTATTGAAAGTGTATCCAGTAGAATATTTTGGGTCTTACACATACTATTATTTTATCTGTCCATAAAGATAACTTGACTTAATATTTCCTATTTTTAGTCCCTATATCTCCTTCAGCTGTCTTGTTAATTAGCTAAGATTTTTGAAGAGAGTGAACAGGTTTATCTTGTTCCCAATTTAAGTGGGATTGATTTGCATCTTTTCCCATTTAAGTTGATTTGACTATAGTCTTGCCTACAGTATCCAATAGTGCCTTTCTGTCATGCAAGTGTTAATACAAGGACAGCTATCTTTTCCTGATTGTACTATCTTTAAATTTGGAAACATCTTCATAGAATAGCTGCTATAAATCATAAATAAATAAAGTCTGTTTCATGCATTTGTAACACTTTCAATATTTGTTATTGACTTGTTTGCAGCAGCATATTACAATGTATTCTTACTTTTGTACTTTTATCTAAAAACACATGTATATGTTTATATGCTTGAATATTTTCTTTGCATATGTAATTCTGTATAATCTTTGAAGAAGTCTCCTTATATAGTCTTCTAGCTATGTCTATATTCCTGTAGGGTGGTTCTAGACAGCTTTAGCTGAAGGGAAGAGACCTACTTTAAGTATGGATGGTACTATATCTTGATCTTCCTACCAGTAGCTTTCCATCATGCTGGATTATACCATTAAACTTGAGCCAAAATAAACTTCCCCTTGGTTACATTGTTTTTCTCTGGATTTTCTCATAGCAAATGGTAAACAAACTTTTTGCTTATAAAGTTAAGGACTCACTTTTAATCCCAGGGCTCAAGATTAAGAGGTAGACTAATTTTTGTTGGTTTCATGTCCACAGTGAGCTACTTGAAATTGATACAATACTAAAAAGAAACAGTTCACAGAAAGACAATCCCAGCACCTAGAATTGCATACTTTAAATCCCAACATTTTTACAGGCGCGTTTTTCCACCCACCACTGGTCTAGTCCCAGTCTTTGTACCTCCCTGCCAGCCATCCAGTCCTGCCACTACTTGAGCACCAATAACACTCAGAGACTCTGTATTTGATACAATCTTGTTGGCCAGTTACTATCATTGTTTATGGTCTAGCTCTGTCATAATGATTAACCTATTTCAGGATTCTTCAGCCATGTTGAGGAAAGGCAGCAGTCTGAGTTTTTGTGGAGACAGGAACAGCTTTCAGTCTTAACTAGAGAGGGGAGGAGGGAGGGAAGGAGAGAGGGAGGGAGGGCAGGAAAGAGTTAATGGCCAGATGCTTTGCTTTTCTGATATTTAGCTTGAATCATAAACCCTAATATCAGTGTCTGGGTCTTTGGTTTACTGTGTTAGACCTTAATTGTTTAAATTATTGTATAGATTTTTTGTTTCACAAAAGGGTACATTTACCTTATTCTTTCACCTCATGGCCCATTACCAAAAGAAAACTGTGTTTTCTTCTAGACTGCATGACCACCAGTCCTAAATGGGCTGGCCCAACCTCTACCAAACATTAATTAAGAAAGTACCCTACAGTCTTGATTATACCCCATTTTATGGAAACATTGCCTTATTTAAAATACCTTCCTCTAAGATGACTTTATTTAGCTCATGTCAACTTGATATTAAGCCCTACAGCATAAATGACCCCATTGCTAGCCTGACAGTCAAACAAATCAGTCCTTTCTTATCCATCCTTAAGATTAAACATTCATATTGACATCACAATATGAAATATTCTATAAAATTAAAAATGTCCCACAGTCTTTACAAATTCAAACACTTTAAAATTTGATCTCTTAAAGTCCAAAATTTTGTTTTGTTTTTTTTTTTGTTTGTTTGTTTTTTAAACCTAAAATGTCTTTAAACATTCAGTATCTCAACACTCAATATCTCAACTGTGGGCTCTCATAAAAATCGAAAATAAAGGTAATTGGTTTCTCATATTAAAGGGGATGACGTAGGGCACACTCAAAAACTAAACAAGCAAAACCAACTCCAAGAGTATAAATATCTAAATGTTCAATGTCTGGGATTCATTCATGACCTTCTGTGCTCCTACCTAAGGCTTGGGTCTCTTCTCTGACTCTGCCCTCTACAGCACACACATATTTCCCTCTAGGCTCAGTCTGGATCAACTCCATTGATCATTCTTTTCTTTGTGTTCATCCTTGGTACTGACATCTACAATATGCTGGGGTCTTCTATTGCAACTGTGTTGTACTTTCATAAACGGCCTCTCCTGAGCTCTCTTCTTGGTCCCAAACTGCAACTTCTTTTCATAACCTCTTTAATCTTGGGATTTCAATTGCTACAGTGACGGAACTTTCACCAATGGTCTCTCCTGGTCTCTGACGGTGCCACCCCATAGCTTCATTCATAATTTTTCATGCGTTCAAAAGCAGTACCAACTGTAGGAATCTTACACGTTTGCCAAGTCATCTACAAGTGTGAGTTACCACCTTGACTAATCAGGCCTATAGCTTTTGCATGCTGACTCTGAGGAAACACTTCTCGGAAGATTTTGCCTCAGTGATGCTGGTCTCTTTTTAATCACTCCTAGTTTCTTAATTCTAGCAGACCAGCACCAATTGTTCCACTAAATCAAAGGTTTTACTTCACTGGTTCAGGTCTCCTTTAATTGCATGGAACTCTTCAGTCCCAGCTAATCAGATCCACAGATGCTTACTGGAAAATATGCACAGCCCCAATAGAGTCTTTAAGTGAGTCATTCTCTCCCCAGGAACTTCACATAACAGTCCTCCATTGTCTGCAATTCTCTCAACACCCTTATTTTCCAAAAATCTAGGGAACAGCTTACCAATGAACACCCAATGAATTTCTGTATGAGAGTGTATCTCCTAGTAATATCAGAAGTTATCCTAGTAATATCAGAAGTTATGTATATAATTATTCTCATTAACATTACTGCCTCAACATCAGTAAAAAAGAACAAAATAGGTAGACAAGCCAAAGCTGATGTGGAAAAGCCCATGAGACCAACTCTGAGCAAGCAAAGACAATAGACAACTTAGTAATACACAGAGAAGGAGAAATAGTTTTCTCTAGGGAAAATTGTCAGCTTTTCAGTCATAGAAACACACACACATACAGCATTTACAAATAGCATATATATATATATATATATATATATATATATATATATATATATATAATCAAAAAGTTTTAAGAGAGGATGGAAATGCTCACATCGACGTGGCTAGAAACTAAATCTCCATGAGACTATTTACTTTTCTACCTCCCTAGTGTTATGATTTAAGTTGTGTAATTCCAAGTGCTAAGATGATCTTTGTGTGAGCTATTTCTCTACATGGATCAATCTCATGTAGATCCGGATAGCCTTGAACCCACAGAGATCCATCTACCTCTTAATACTGAGTCTTGGGATTAAAGATGTATACCACCAATGCCTGATTTCTATAGCTTGAGTCTGGCTTTGATTTCTGAATCCTCAGGTAAGCTTTATTAAATCATAAATAACATAGAACCATATTGCATAGACCTTGTTCCATTTGCAACTTCCACATCAGGTGACACACAGCTGCCTGTAATTCCAATTCCAGTGGATAAAATGACATCTGTCTTGACTAAATAACCTTCATTCAGAGGGTGCACAAGAAGTCACACAGGTCCATACACATACACTTGAATAAGAACAAACAAACTTTAAAAAAAATCAGATAAAGTAATATATCAAGTTGCAAAATGTATCACTTAAATTGTTGTTTAAAAAGACAACAACAACAAAATTAAGGCATAATAACAAAATGTGAAGATATAGCTCGGTGGTAAGATGCTTGGCCAGCATGCAAGAGAAACTGAATTCTATAAGTGCCCCAAACAAAACATACCAAAACTAAATGTATTGCGTAGATGAACTCTTGCAATCATAGAAACAACCCATGTCTGTTTTAGGAGTCAGCTGGTGATTCTTGTGGGAGAATGCTAACTGAAAAAGATTATTACTAGGTAATGGGCTATGGGTCTGGATAGGTCAATTTTTTCACTGACCTATATAGATTATTTTGACTTAAAATTCATGGATAAAACATTTTGTAAATTTATCCATGTTTATTCCAAATTAATAATAAATATAATAAAACTTATATAAAAAATTAATGAGGCTTGATACTTAGAAAATCTTTTTATAAATTGTCATCATTAAATAACAATAAAAAGCTATTATTTGATTATAAAGAAATTATGAGTTATTTTCTCTTATTGTTACTTTATTAATAATTTTTATTGAATAAATATTTTTATTTATAAAACAATCTTATTTTCATACCAATCCCTTACACAAGTATTGTATTTATATCATTTCTACTTCTCCCATCTATTCTCCCAAATAATTTAATGTCTTGCCCATTTCTTGCAGATATGAACTCTTCTTTATTATTGTAAACACACTCACACACACAACACACCCAATTCAGTATGTTCAATATTTATTTTATGTTCTTGTGTATCAGGGAGTTTAGTCCTGGAGACTTTGTTTGACTGAAGCTTTTCTTATTCTGGTGATACCTTGTGAATTTAGGTGTAGGACCTTGTGAAATTTTCCCCACCCACATTGGCATGCCAACTAGTATGTTTTAGCCCTTTGTATTAGCCCCATGTTGTGGCACTAATCTGTTGTAGTAATTTCAAGCCAACTTCCCAGGTTTGTATCTAACAGGGGGAATGTGGACTGAAGAATGGCCGGACAAGAAACTAAGGAGAAGACATAGACATAGGATAGAGTGGATGACAATCTAGTGAATACTGGATGCCCCAAGTTTGTTCTTCAACATTCATTTTTGTTTTCTTCATTTTTTAAATTTAAATTAGAAACAATATTATTTTACATATCAATCCCAGGTCCCTCCCCCTCTCATCCTCCCTTCCCCCAAATGAACCCCCCCACTGATCCCCCATTTGCTCCCCAGGAAGGGTGAGGCCTTCCATGGGGGATCATCAAGCTCTGTCAAAGCATTTGGGGCACGGCCTAGGTCCTCCCAAATCTGTCTAAGCCGAGAGAGTATCCCTCTATGGGGGAATGGACTCCCAAAGTCCAATTGTACACTAGGAGGCCCTATAGACTGCCCACGTCTCCTAACTTTTATCATATATATATATATATATATGAAACAGACTATCTTCTCTTAATTCTCCAAATGTTTGGTAACCACTCCTTAGACTCAATTTCTGGTTATCCAGTATTGAGGGTCAAGAGTAATCCCTCTTCAGACCAAGTCTGTTGTTATTTAGATAAGACATTCTCTACCATGAAGAAACATCCCACTGTAGTAGCAACACCTTAGACTATAGTTCTTCTGACTTACTAAGAACAGTTTTGAACTTTCTGACCTTGAATCATGATGAAACAGAGCCATTATGTTGGTCTTGTTGAGGCAAGCAAAATCCTTTTATTTTTTCTTAAATGATTTATTTATTAAATTTGAAACAAGCTTGTTTTACATGTCAATTCCAGTTCCAGCACAATCCAGTCCTCCCCTTTTCTCCCCATTAGCCTCCATATCACCTCCTCTCTGCTCCCCAGGGAGGGTGAAGCCTTCCATGGGGAGTCTTCAAAGTCTGTCATATCATTTGGAACAGAGCATAGGCCCTCCCCCATGTGTCTAGGGTTAGAGCATATCATTCTATGTGGGATGAGCTCATTGATAAAAATTTAAAATAAAAATTAAAAATTAAACAAAATATCTAGGTGTTATTTTGGCACAAGATACTCATAATAATTCCAATATTTGTTAAATTTAGATCAATATGTAAAATAAAAGAATAACACATTGAAAAAGAGTTTTAAATAGGTTGAGTTACTTTTGTAGGACGAGGAGTAAGGGGTAAATTAATTTAGAAGTTTCTATCTTCAATTTACTCATTGTATTTCACACCATTGTCTTTTGAAATTTAAAGTAATGGAATTTATTCAAATGATCTCTTTGAAAGTTGAATTCTGGTGTACTAGGCCTGGCCTGAGGTCCAAGCCTAAACACTTTATTAGGAGATTCCAACATTGCTATCCCACAGACAACACAGAATAACAATAATACTTTCTTTCAGTACAACACTTTATATGCTACCCGTAAGACATTACACTCTTTTCTGTTTGCAGTTTGAAAAGATAAAGTAATTAATGCCCTGAATTTGTCCATATAGAGCTATAAGTTTAGTTGAAAATTAAAAAAAAATATAATGATTACAAACTGTAATATTTTTTACTTTTTACTGAAAATGCTAAGCACACATATCCAAGGAAACATAAATGTGTGTCTTTGGTAATAAGATGTAAATGTCATCTAAACTTCAATATCTACCTTTGCAGAGCTAATCATAATGAAAACAATTTATACATATAGAAAATACATATAAAATGAAATCATCAGTTGTGACATGTTTGTGTAACTTTAAGTTAGTTACCTTCTCTGTAAAGTAGTACCACTCTGTGAACACTGATATAGCTAAGGCTTTTAGTTCTTAATAAACAATTTAATCTGTTATAATAAGATGTGACTGATTTGCATAAATTTATCATTTTCTGTTGAGAGGACTCAGACTCATTTTCTAATGTTTGAACAAGTTTATATTATAATGAGTAAACATTAAAAAATTTAATCTGCTGGCAATAGATTTCCCAAAGAAACACATTTCAGCTCTAATCACAGGATATTATAGATATCCTGCAATTTCTATTGTCTGAATTTGAGTCTAATTTTGTAAAGCTTATTACTGAAATGTGGATGGTTTACTAAATTGCACTATCAAGAGTTTTCTTAATTGTACAGATCATATCTCCATCTAGGGTATGTAATTTTTAGTAATAAACTAATAAAAATAGACTAATATTTTAATTACTTCAAACAAACTTTTGATCATTTTTGAAGATAAGAATTATTAATTATGTTATTATATTTAATAACTAATAGATATACCTGATTTTAGGCATTCAATAGATAATTTAGTAATCCCAGTGGAAGTAAGTCAAAGATCTGAGCATATTTATTTCATTGATCAATAATGAACTTGTGAGGACAGAGAAGACAGGGTTGGTTCACCTGTCCCCTCTCCTTTCCTTTCTTCCTGTACCCCTTTATCTTCCTTCATCCTTTCTTTGCTCCTTCACTCCCTTTTTCTCTCCCTCCATTCCTTTGTGATTATACACACATATTTGTAAACCTTAGATCCTGCAAGTGAGACAAAATACTTGATAGTTGTACATCTTGCTTTCCATATTTCCCTTAACACACTTATATCCAACCCAACCATCATAGTGCAAGTTACGTTAAGTGTGATCTTTGAAGCTGAATGAGAGCCCATCTTATAAAGACTGTACATTTTCTTTACTATTCCTTTGTCAAATGATGTCTCATTGATGCTATAACTTGTTTCTTGGCAATTGTGATTTCATAAATATGTTTGATATTACTTTTTAAGAAAAATAAAGACACATTGTTCATCAACTTTATCATTGTCTTTCTCTAATTTGTGCCATTCAACCTCTCCCCCTTCTAACTGCTCATTCTTACTTTAGATATTTCTGAAGTGGGACAAAAATATAGAAAGGACATATAGGAATCTTTTATCATCAGAGGTTTTATTTAGGTTCATAACCACAATTTCTGAATATGATAATTAGGAACACTTTAAACTTCATGTGTCATCATAATTACAGTGAAAGCTCTAACAGAACCATCAACTCCATGTTAATTTGATTATTGAAAGTGCAAGATGTCATTTTACTTGCCTTTCTTTCATCATTCACAGATAATGAACAGTCAGGAGTATTCCTTGCAGTGGTGTGCATTTGCAGATCTGTGGTAAGTAGCCGAGGGAGGAACATCACAAGGTTAAGGGCAGCTTTAGTTTTATAAGAAAATTCTTCTTCTAATGTAAGGAAAAAGGAAGTTGGAAAAAACAAATGGCAGGATCACATATTTAAAGCAGTTTTGTTGAATTAATGTAAATGAACTGATGTTAATTAAGTTTGATAAGCCTCATGTCATTGAGATTAAAACACTGATAGTTTTTATAAGATAGATCATCAACATTTAAATTTACCAATTTAAAATGTAGCCTGAATAAATATTTCTAATCGATTGTATTGTGGATATCACAAAGAATATTGGTTGCTCTATCTGTAAATGACAATGAATATAGAAGAGATCATACAAGAAAGATACCTGGGACCATAGTTCACTACAGGTCTACAGTGTGTTACCAGGATTACCTAAAGCCCCATGTCCCTCCAGTTTACCATCCTCAAATACCAGAAAAATCCACAGTAACAACTGTCCTTTGACTGTTACAAAACATTGTTTTCTTTATAAATTTGTTTATCAGAAGAGGGCAGAAGAATCTCATGATCTGTAATGTTGTGATTCTTTTTTTTCCCCAGCAATGATGCCAAGCTGCTTAGAATATTTATAGGAATCTATTTTATTTTTACTTAAACTGCTAATGTGTTGAAAAGTTGCTTGTTAGGAATATTGCAGTATCACACTGATTTTGAAGGCAATAGGAAAAGAAACACTTCATAATTTGACAACTCCCCATCAGAATAAACACTTTAGTTGATCCTTAATTTAGTGGAAGTGGTTGATTAACACTTATAACTTGATACTCTTTTAAGAGAAATACTTGAAAAATTACTACAACAATATTAAAAGGGAATTTTTCAAAGAACAATTAATTTGAAATATATGTAAACCTATTTACAAACACAAATTTTAGTCTGAAACTAAAGCAAAACAAAAAACCCACAAAAACAAAACAAAAAACAGTTACTTGACTTATTGAATCAAAGTAATATAAGAAGATAAAATTTAAAAGCCTATACTATTTGTAGAAATTATTTTACAATTTTTATTTTCCCTCTCATTTCCTAATGTTATGGGATATATCAGTCAGATATAATTCAGCGTTTAAAAACCCGTACTGTTATAATGTTATTATTATCATAGACAGAAAGCATATAGTTCTATTTTATAATATATCTATATATATGAATATATACGTACTCACTCATTATATACATATGCATATATATCTGCAATATATATATGTATATGTATATATACATATACATATATATATATGTATACAATTACCTCTAAAATGAAGAAAGCATTAAGAACCTTATTGTGAGGATATTAGAATATGGCTCAGAGAGAGAATTCACCTAAAGGAAATTTCTGCACATTTCATAGAAAATTCTTTCCAGTAATCCAGAATTTCAAATTCATACCTGAGTATATGAAGAGTGAAGCCTTTAATATGTGTATATAAATCTTTTACACATTATCCATGTTTTTTGGTTATTTGTGATCCATTTGCATGTTGCCTTTTACCCTTATTTCTTTTACTGTGACCTACTCCATGACTCAGGGAGTTCAGAAAACCCATATCTAAACACTGTTTAGCTGTTTTCTCTTAGAATTTTACTGTATTAACTGTCAAAAGATTAGCGGAAGGAAATAGGGGTGGCATATCATTTGTAGTCTCTAGCTTCTAACTCTACTCCTATAAGTAGGTGTGATCAATGCAGTAGCATAAGAGGTATCCATGACTAATCTTGTACTCAGTGATCTGAGAAAGGCAGTATATGAAGTTCACTGCGTAGACATGGTAGCATAAAAACAAGGTTGACTACTTATGAAGAATAACATTCAAATTTGACCCTTGGTATCCATACCTATGAGCATTCAGAGTCAGGGATTCCAATAAATTCAGACATACACATGTGCAAATGCATGCATGCACACACTACTAGGCACCTTAGAACTAGGACTATGTATAATTCCACAATACTGTCTTGAAGACATGTAATCTTTGGAATCGAAGAGAGGGAGGAGTGACAATATGAACAAAGGAATCAATACCATGTTGAGGAAATCCACAGAATCAGCTGACCTGAGCTAGTGAGATCACTGAATCATCTCTGACAAACTAGGAATCTGCATAAGACCAAACTAGACTCCTTTGATATAAGGTGACAGTGGTGTGACTTAGACAATATATGACATAACTGGCAGTGGGTACAAGATCTAACTCTAATGCACAAATTGACTTAGTGGAGCCCATTCTATATGGAGAGATGCCTTGACCAGCATAGACACAAGAGTATAGGGGTGAGAGATGCCTTAATACTTCCTCAAGTTGATGTGCGACAGACTTAGTAGACATTCTAGGTGAGTTCCTACTGCCTCTACATGGAGCAGAAGAAAAAAGTAAGGAAACGGAGTCAGTGGGAGGAGAGGAAGGAGGAGAAACTGTGATTGGAATGTAAAAAATGCAATAATAAAAAAAGCAAAAAAAAGTTATTTCTATTAGTAAAACTGCTTCAGCACAAACAGCCTTCACAAGAAAGCTAAAACAGTCTTTATAAAAGTCATAGTCCAAAGAAATACAAAATAAAACAACAGAAAAAATAAACAACAAAACAAACAAACAAACGAACAAACAAACAAAAAACCATTGAGTAGCCTTCGACAAACCATACAAATACAGTAGGCTAGCCATTCTGTTTTAGCTCCCTGACAGTAACTAGCTACTAGGCAGGCTACCTTTGTTGACTGCTAGCAGATAGAGCTATTAAATATCATTTGATGTCTGGTATTCTTCCTTCTTGCAAATGAGGCTCAGGAAAGGAAACCTTGAGCTATCTGGTTCACAATTGCGTTCCCTTGTATTTCCCCAGCGCGAGTGACTCTTGCTGTCTTCTGATATTGCCAATCTGGAGGTTCTTCAACTTATTTTGTTAGTGCTTTCAGCCACTACTCTCTGTGTAATCATTTCTGCCTATTTTATTCCATGTGCTAGAAATACATAGTGTGTTTTGGGGGCAAAAGCTATTATCTGATAGTAAATATAATTAAAATACAGCCATATCATATCTAACATATTGGATTCTCCCTCTCATTTATTGTTTTGTTTATTGATATTTGATTGATATTTATAAAAATATCCACTTCATTATATGCTGAAAGGGAAAGTCCATCAGAGAAGGAAACACTAAAGGAATGCTCAGCTAACCAATCTACTAGGATTTTTACATCTATAATGAGCTCACTTTTATTCACTGAAATTTACATAACTCTGAGAAACACTTCTCTGTTTAAAAATTTTTTATTTGGAGGGAAATAATCAACAGTTTTTATATTCATTTAACTTTCCATGCACATGTATTCATAGTCAGAGATTGGCATGTCTTGAGATTTAAAGGGACCTTGTTCAATTGTTTTCTCAAGACAAAATCAAAGTGCACAAGGCTGAGAATTCATATAACATAAGTCATGCTTTCTTCAGAAAATGTTCCTTGCTTGAGAATCCAGTGAGTCAAACAAGATTTATATCTATGTGACATGTTAAAAACAGAGATGTAAAACTAGAAGATGATGTAAGTATTTGAAGAATGTTCAATTACTGTTTCAATAATTGAAACATCTAAAGACTGTGACTTTACCAGCCATAATATTTAGAATTCTGTCGCAAGAGATTGCCATTAACACACTTTATATAATACCATAAAAAGATTGAATCAAGTGTGATAGCCAATGGCAAGTTGCTAATTCACCTAAGGAAAGTTCAGGAAAAACATCAAACTCTAGAGAAAAAGAAATCCCATTTCTCTAGCCATTGTGAAAAGCTGAGAAAGAACAAACATAAATGAATGATCAAAATAGGATGCAGGTTTGTAGAACATGAGCTCCAGAAAAGATGCAAGGACATGCTTCTCCAGCATTTGCATGCAGTCTTCATGTCAAGAACTTCAAGTATGAAGAAGATACTAATATGTTTGAGGTTTCAGAAGAATGAGAGTTTTATATTTTCATAAATCAGACTGGGAGAGTAAGACAATTCTGAGATTGTTAATACGTGAGGTAACTTTTTAAAATTCTTTCTGTCAGTTCCATGCACCCACATGATATATTGTAATTGCACCAACCCGGTGCCCCTATACTCTCACTCTTCATTTTTACTATTACTTACCTCCCCTCTGCTCCTAAACTGCTCCCTCCTAATTTCCTACATTTATTTCGTGCAAAGAATAAGCAGATAGCTATTCTGTGAGTTCATTATTGTCATGGCTATGTCACACAGAACAAAAATGTTTCAGGCAAGACAGTGCTCTTCCCCCCCACACACACACTCTTCCAGTGCTTTACTGCCTTTGCTGTGATGTTCCTTGAGACAGGGACAGAGCATTGTTATAGTTATGAAGATTCTCATCACTATTCGTTAATCAACTCAGAACTCTAAGGACAAAGCTCTCTCTTTTGAGTTATTTCAATTCAATTGAGTTTTGTAATAGCAGCCCATTAGTGGAAGTATTCTTACAGATATTTACCCATTTAAAATAGTGTTTAATTGCTTCTTTTTAGATTATATCACAGAATCTTATTTAATATTTATATATGTTATATTTAATATTCCTACTGATTTTCAAAATCATCTAATGTAGAAATGAGCATTATATCAGTGAACTTTTTCCTTCTGTTTCACGGTGGCATAAAAGTTTTATTTTAATATACATGTCATCCTTAAAGAAAAACTGTGGAACATATATTGTAATGGTTCAAACAAATTGTAGAAAATGAGTTCTCAAACTGCTAATTTTACACTCTGTGCTTTAAGCTTTTTAAAACTTCATTCCCGCATGGGAATTGGATTTGGCCATAACTGATTGAATATATTTTCCTCATTTTATGCTTATTGGACCTGATTTTTGTGTTGACATAAACAGCTCTTCCTACGGTTCTAAAAAGTTTATTTAAAACATTAAGAAAAAAAAAACAAAAACAACAATAAAAAAATCATGCAACTTTTTAAAGAGATAAGATGGCCTTATATTCAAATTAATGTTACTTAATTTACAATTATTTAAATGCTATTTTAAGTGTGCATGTTATTTCAATAGCCATAGACAGAAAATGTACAATTATAAGGAAAGCATTATTTGCATTATTTGACACATATATTATCTGATGTAAACAGCTCATCCATTTTAGCTGATCCTCTTTTTTCAGGGCTGAGGTTCAGAGATTTTTTTCTCTCCTTTTATCTTCTGTTTGCCATGGCACCATGTTTGACAATATCACACAAGAACATATTCTGAATCTCAATCTACACAGCCCCGGTACAGACAGGAATAAATTCCTTTAGCAAAAATCACTACTGTAGAGGCTGAGGCAGTTCTATATAGTTCAAAGCAAACCTGAGCTATGTAGTGAGTTCTCAGACAACACTAGTTACTAAGAGTGTGTCTTAAGGACAATGAGAACAAATAAAATAACCAAGTTAAATGAGCTTCTCAGTTGAATGGTATGAGTAGTTTTTCTGCCTGTCAGCCTGGGCCTACCACTGTACCAGTCCCAAATAACTCACAGAGACACTGTATTGGATATAATTCTGTTGGCCAGTTACTAAATTCTATTGGCTGGATCTGTCTTAAATATTAACACATTTGTATTATTCTAAGTACTTCCATGTGGTCTTATCTGACCTGAGAGGGGATGGCATTCTTCTCTCTGTGTCCTCCATCTTGGATCTCCTTACTACTTCCTCTCTCCTCCTTTTCTCCTAGTCCTGCCTGTCTTTATTTCCTATTGGTCAACAGTGCTTTATTCATTAACCAATAAGAGAAACATATTTACAGAATGACATCTTCCACCATCTCTTCTTTTCTGTCTAAATTAAAAGAAGGATTTTAACCTTAACATAGCAAAATATATAACAAAAGAGTTATGAAATAATAACCACAGTTAACATGTTTAGTCCATTAACATTTAGCATGATTTGAAAAAAATTTTTCCATCATCCATCCTATCTTTGTGAGTCTGAAGTCCTATATGAAACTTATCTTTAACCCTAACTAAGAAAAACTATAACCATAACTATCTGTCTTCAACTCCATCAAAGACCACAGAAGGAGAATTTGTAAACTCTAGAATGACAGAGGCAACTTACTACCTGGTCAGTCACCCAAAGTTCTTCTGCATTGTTCCATCTTCAGTCCATAGGCCATCGTGTGTCTGACAGACTCCTCAGCAAAGCAGGAAACTTTAAACTATCTGTATTGACAGTTTGTCAGTTTCTTTTCTCTGTGTCCTGTAGACTGTCTTGCAGACACTTCCATGAAGAAGGAATCCTGTAGCAATGTCCATCTTGTATCAGCAATCATTTTCCTGTGGGTCCTACATGTCTAGTTTATATAGCATAATGTTAATCAGTCTAGACAAGAGCAGTATCTTGTCCAAATGTCTACTCTTGCCAATTTGGAAGCAAACTACATAACACATTCCTTCCAGGTCCATCTTCCTTTTGGATGCAGGTGGTGTTGCCAGGAACAGTTATGTCTCAATGTTAAGAAAATTCCTCAACCATTTTAAATGCCATATTCTGTAGGTCTTTGAAAGGTTTGAAGAATACCTATTCATCTCAAAGTCATCTCCATATATCTAGAAATCTAACTAACTTAACTCTGTTTTGACAATCATAGGTAATTATCTATTATCTGTACTAATTTATACATTACATTTCTAAATGAGCTATACAAACACAATGCCTAAACAAGAGGAGAAATATGCATATCCCAAAATTGACCTTAAATTGTATCAATAAATAAAAATCCATCCCAAAGCAAAGTATTTATATCTATACCATAATCCCCTTTTTACCTTTGAAAAGAGATTGGTTGCGATCACTAACCATATATAATCAAATCCATGTAAATAAAAACAAACATTTATAGACAATATTTGGGAATTTTGGCGTCATTCTTTCCAAACTGCTTCCTGCTGGTAAGGGGTGCTGTCATGGAGATCCTAAGAAGATGCAGAAATCTTGGCTGTAGTCTGTAAGGCTGGCTTGTCCCAACTGTTTTGAATGTTGAATCACCTAGGATTTTGTTTCAGGGGGTCTGGCTTGATCAAACCACATTAGTCTGGAAGGAATCCACAACTTTTCATTTTCTGTAGAAACAAAAATAGAAATTCTTTTCTCCTGTATCCTGTCTTTAGACTTAAATTTTGAAGTCAAAGCATTTTTTAAATACATATATTAGATTGATCCAGCAGCATTTGTTTTAACAGTAGTTGTTATATCCTCAGCAGTCAAATGGTACAAGGACATTATAGTACTGTACAGTATGCAGATTCTCTCTATCTTTACTTGTCTTTTTTTATTACTCTATTTCTTTTACTTCTATTTTTTCATTTTTTTAAGACAGGGTTTCTCTATGAAATTTCATCTGTCCTGCAATTAACTCTGTATACCAAGTTTACTTTGAAATCACAGAAATCTGCTTGTCTCTGCCTCCCAAGTGCTGGAATTAAAGGCGTGTGACACCGCACCCAGTGACTCTCTTTTTTTAATGCTTTATTAAACCATTTTATCCTGTTTCTTTTTCTCTCCCAAATCTACATATTTTTTAAAACACACTGTAAACCTTTAGAGGTTTTTACTAATCTGAATCTGTCTTTACTGTAAATCCTTATCTTTTTCTGGCCATGAGTGTTTATCTGGTAAGCAACAACACTGCTAAAGTGAATGCCATAGCTGTGTTAGCTGAGGTCTATCCAAGATGGCAGCAGTACCTTTACCACTAGAACTGAGAGCTGTGCTCACTGCCTTAACTATGTTGCCATCCAGCAGCATGCTGCCAGCTTGGAGATGTGGTCACTGCCATTGCCAGCTGCTCGTACACACCTATGAATTATTAGCAGGGCTTCTTAAAAGCCCTGCTGATTTTTTGCCACTTCTGCTGAGTCAGGAAACCTCCATAAAAGGAGCCGCACAAGTATCTGCTTGTCTCTAGCAAAGCAGAGTATAACTGAGAAAAATGCTGTTACCTACAAATCATGCTTGTCTCTTGTTTTTTTTTGTTTGTTTGTTTTTTGTTTGTTTGTTTTTTTTTGTTGTTGTTTCTAAAACCCTTTCTTATGCTTTTCTTAAGTTTTAAGAAGAATTCAGTCCGCATTGGATGCAATTTTGTTACAAGTAGTTTTCTGCCTGCTGGCCTGGGCCCAATACTGTGCCAGCCCCAAATAACTCACAGAGACACTCTATTAGATGTAATTCTGTTGGCCAGTTACTAAATTCTTATTGGCTGGTTCTGTTTTAAATATTAACCCATTTCTTTTATTCTAAGTACTTCCATGTTGTCCCGAGAGGACCTGGCATTCTTTTCTTTCTGTCCTCCATCTTAGATCTCCTCCCTGTTACTCCTCTCTCCTCCTTGTCTCCTAGTCCCACCTATTTTGGTTTCCTATTGGCCAACAGTGTTTTATTTATTAACCAATAAGAGAAACATATTTACCGAATGACATCTTCCATCAGTTGAACTTACTGTTTGCACATAGGTGGTTTGTAATAGCATGCAAACATGACTAATGATACCAATACACCTCTTCTCTAAAATTACACTTTACATGGGTATGGAGGGATGCATTCTTGAGTGGAGAAAAAAGAAAGAAACCACTTTGAACTTAGGATTATTACTCATTTTGAGTCCAATTCACCCTATTACATCATAGGACAAAACACTTCTGAAAATATTTTGTATCAATCTCATACTTTTATCACCAATTACTTTACATGAGGAAAATCTGCTCATTAAATTTATCTAAACAAAGCAGAGATGCATTATGGTTTATAAATCTAATGACCAACAGAAATGATGGATCATATTTCAGGTGTGCAGTGGAAAGCTGTGGAACAATTTGGGAAAGGCAAGATACCAAGGCACAAAAAGCACAGATGTCACACAGGACCTATGTGTTTACCTTGCATTCTTGCATTTCCCTATTCCTGCATTCCTGCCATGGTGCCTCTTTTGTTTTCAACATAGATTTCTATTTTTATGGGATAAACTCTGATTGCAAAACAGTTTAGTGTTTCAGAAATACACACACACACACACACACACAAGATTTGAAATTAATATTTAAAATGTTTTATTAATTGATTAAATTTTACTTTGCATAAGATTTTGTTCAGAATTATTTTGTCATCTCATGTTATTAACCAAACTTAGCTGTCATTCCATTGAGACATAATTGTATTTTGATTTTTTATGGCATCCTTCTCTAATAATCATGCATTTGTTTAATTCTTCCATTCAGCAAGCTCTAGATACTCAAGAAGGTATCTGAATGTCTATCTTGCTTTACATCCAAGTTAGTAATAATATAAATACTCATTATGCCATCATCATAAGTAGTCAGCCTTTTCAGCCTTTTTACTGTTTCTACAAAATTCTGTTTATCTTTTTCCTCTATTCCTATCTATTGTCTATAATTCAAATACCTTGAGTTTTTTGTTATTCCTATTATTAACATGGCAGGTGGACGGAAAGAGATGTGTTTTGAAATAACCTTATTTTTGGCTGGAGGCTTTGGCCTTTAGTTGTGCTGTTTCAGATGCCTCACCTGGCATGTGCATGATTCCTGTCCTTTTTCCCTGGGTTGTTTCCTCCAGAGCATTTATCTATGTGTGGGATAACAGGAACAGGGGCTCTCTTTGTGCTTCTTGTTTACTCATCTCTTCCATCTCTAGAGCAGTTCCTTCACAATCCATTGGTAGTTTGCCTACTTGCTTCATTTTAATATCAGCATTTTCTAGGGAATTATCACAGAAAAATCTGTAGGAAAAAAATTAATCAGAGGCCATTATTTTGGATCCATTCACTTCTGTAGGAACACATAGGTCTGTGAGGTAAACAAACCCCTCTGGCAAAAAAACAAAAAACATAAAACCAAAAGAAACCACTGCTCTCTAAAACTTTATTGTGTAACACTTGCAAAGATCAAACAAAGCAAGTGATTTTGCCTGGAAGTACATTCCATGCATGGGTGGACAGGATGGCAGGCAGCAAATCTAATCTGTAGACATTCCCCAGCGGAGGAACTTAGCAGTTTTTTGTCCTACATCCCTATCCAACCAAATATCCTTACTGAGCCTTAATTTGTAGTCACTTCAGATCTCTGCATAAAGATCTGTTCTCTTCACTGCCTCATGTTTCTTCTGAGCCTATGCATTATACTTATTATTTGTAACCAAAAAAACAAACCTAATTCTCCATTCTGCCCATCTCTTTCCTTTTATTTTCCTGGTTTATTCACTTTTCTCCTGAGTCTTTAAGGGTGGATGAGATAGATCAATATGCTGTGTCTGTAGTTTAACCTTGATGCTCTCAGCTTGTTTTCTCATAGATAGTTGGAGTTTTAGTCCTTCAAGGTAGCCTAAGGGATAAAATTATACACACAAGCATAAAGTATAACTTCTTTAGTGTGCTCAAACAGCATAAGGATAGATAAAAGTTCTTACCAAATCATTAAGAATTTTTCTATCAGCTTGTTCTTTTGCCAATATTAATTCACTATGGGATTTAAGGATTTCAATAGTCTTATATATATATATATAGTTCCATGGTTGAACTAAAAAGCAGATAATGTAAAAATAAATATTTATACAATATTGGCATTATATTACTTTGAAAAGATGAGTACTACGAGCTGAAAAATGAGGACTGAATATTATAATGCATAGCTCAGGAGTTTTATATTAATACAATATAATAACCTCTATGTGGGAACAATTTTAAAAAAAAACATGTCATAAATATCAGCTTGATTGTGAAATACTTCCAATAATTTTAAATTATGTTTAATTTGAAGCCATTTTGCATCATCAAGTCTGTAAGTAGAAATTTTCAGAAAAATAAAATGTTATTCTAAAGGAGACTCAGATTTTATGTTTATCAAACATCCTATTTAATTAAAAGATAACACCATGTGGTCCTCATTTCCTTCAGACCGAGCTCAGGGCCTACCAGGAGGAAGATAGTGATGCAAGTTATAAAAAATTCATTTATGCTGACCTATCTTCTTAAAAGTAGAGTCTTCTAAAAGAATTCTTTCTCTAAATCAAAATCTCATTTCTTTCTGAAGCTATTCTAGCAAAGAAATAAAAAGGTGAGCGTGCTATCTATGGACAGGTGACGTGTTCTCTCATGTTTAATATTTTCCTTGTTTGATAGTTGTAGTTTTCAATCTGTCACCCAGCATGAGGCAAAGAACATTCTAGGAGAAGCTTTAAGTCAGTCTCTCAGCTTTCTTACCTATATCAATGGAAACATTGGACATGCTCCTAATTAAAAGCAGGAGAGAATTTTTGTTGCAATTGGAATTTTAATTATGACAGTTGCTATATACTACTCCTTATAAATGGTAGTTTTGGCCATAGATGCTGAAATAATGAAGACAGCAATGTTGGGTCATTACAGTATGTGGTAGTGCTAAACACTTTATAAGATGGGCTGAAACTTAAATGCTACTGCGCCAAATACTAAATTTAACACTCCACACCACTGGACATTCAGTACTTTATTAAAATTGTCACTTTTTTGGTGTTTAAGAAGTTACTTCTTGATATATGAGAGATACTTTAAGAGATTGAGAGAACATTGTTATATGAGAAAGTATGCCAACCTCATAATTGTATCTATTGATAGAAACCCTAGGATTAATAATGACAAAGAATTTTAAGGCTTATCATTTTATTGCTACCATTATCTCAGCACTAATAGTAGTTCTCTTTCTTATATCTGTGTGAAAAAATAATTTTATTCATATTACTATATTGACTAATCATTTGCTGGTTATTTCTTATTGCTCTGGCAAGGGATATCTTTACTGAAATTTAAGACTGGAACTTCATATTCAGACCATTACATAATGGTTCACAACTTTCATATATATTCTTATGTTGATTGGTTATTGATTAGTCAACAGTATTTTTATTATTCAAAGTAGTTTGTGACACATTTATGTTTTATAAGTGGGAAAGTTCAGCAAAAGCCTAATCTCTAAATCAAGATTAAACCACCTGGTAATAGAGTATTTAAAACTTCAAAATCAGTGTCTCATGATTCAATTATGATTGCAAAAGAAAGAATAGTGCCTTAACATGGAAGAAACATCACTTACATGATGCTCTTCTATATTGCTTAATTTAATGCTCCTAATAACACTCATTCCAAAAGTCTTTTATGTTTATTACATATTACAAACAAAACAAAGGACCAAAACTCTTTTTTAAGTATAGAAAAATGATTTAGTTAATGAAAATAAATTCACAGTATTCTATCAGGACCACTTGTTAAGCCCACAATAAGTTCAAAGTACTCATAAAATAGAATGTTTTTGTTGTTGTTTTTGTTGTTGTTGTTGTTGTTTTTATGATCACCATCACGAACTGTTATGAGCAGTTCTCCACCAGCCTGGTCCCACAGCCATATCAGTACCAAAATAACACACACAGAGATGCTGTATTAATTGTGAAACTGTTGGCCAGTTATTGGCATTTCTTACTGGCTAGCTCTGTCTCAAATATTAACACATTTTTATCAATGTAAGTGTTTCCACAAGGTCTTATCTTACCAGAGATAGGGTCCAACGTCTTACTTCTCTCACGGCCTACAAATTGACTTCTTTCTACTGCATCTCCCAGAATCCTTCTTGTATCCTAGTCCTGCCTATCATTCTTTCCTATAGGCCAACAGGGCTTTGTTCATTAAGCAATAAGAGAAACATATTTACAGAATGACATCTCCCATCCATGAACATATTGGTATAAATGAGTTCTTGGGATATGAGTTTTTTTCTAAAATTATAATCTGCTCCTAATTTCTCACTTGCAATCCTAGTCTAACTTGTCTTAATGCTTGTCTTAATGCAGCACTGAAAGTAATTAAATCTTTAGTACCACCCTTAAAGCTGCTAGACCCAATTGTGACATTATATAAACTCTCACTAGTAGGAAAATCTTCTGTAAGTATTCCAATAAAATATACACATGTATTTAGCCCCTAAGCAAAAATGTTATTATCTTTAGAGAGAGATTTAGTAAGATAATTATAATTAGATAACATAATGACGATAGGGCCCACATGATAGGATTAGGGGCTTTATGGAAAAATGATATCTTTCCAGTTGTCTCTTCACCTTGGCTTGACAGGTGACAAGTCACTATTTAGAAAAGTGAATAAGAGTGTATGCACTAGAAACTGCAATGATGACAATCTGCCCAAACTTATGATCCAGAGTCACTAGACAATTGATTTGTATCATTAGAGTCACCTAATTTATGGTTATTTTATTCTAGAATATGGTGACTCATATAGACCTTGAGTGAGAATATCTTAATTATATTTTAAAAAAGCAATATACATATTGTGGTTTTCTTTCTAAAGGATATATTCATAGATGGTTTTACCCCACCATGATTCTTCTACTCTGACTGTAGTGCAGGATAAATTGATAATGGGACATCCTGACTAAGTAGAAGTGTTTACTTGTTCCCTCATTCCTCTGAAAACAGGGTTCTAGAACTCTTAATTACAGCAAACCATGTGATCTACTAAGGGTATAAAAACAGGAAAAAGAACTTTACTATGCTTTAGTTGTGCTCCAAAGTGTTGCATATGTTGATAAAGCTCTGTCTGCTCTGAACAGCCTTCCTAAGCTTGAGAGAAATATCCTGGGCTTCTGTTTTATCTTATTGTTTGTGAGTGGGAAAATTGTCTTTCTTAACCAATGTGACCATTCTTTGTCTATGGACTCATATAAGTGGTATTCTGATCACATGTCAGATGTAGAAACTCTAAGTACTGTGTTTTTGTCAGTATTTTGCTTGTAGAAAGCAACCTTGAAGGATAGTATGGTTCCCTTGATGTTAATGTATTATATAAGATATGTTCTGCAGTACTTATATTGTCAACTGAAATGAAAACTGCTCAATGTCATTCTAAACTTGATGGCTTAACTATCATGCACTTCATGCCAGAGGGAGCTGGTACACACACATACTAATATCTTCATGATGCATTAGTATTTTGTATTGATATACTTATCAGGAAATCACTTCCCATAGAGTTTTCATTATAAACCTATTTTCTGCTCCTCATTGCTCAAAATCCCCAGGATCCCATCCTCTTTGTATCATTGTAGCTACTGCAGAAATATGCTCGCAAGAACAAGCACATACTCATGATGTTTAGTGGTGTGTCTTCCCCCTCAACAGAAACATAAAATTTAGAACACCTGTAGAACAACCACTGAGTATAATTAGAGAAGGTAACACACCATGGGTGCCTTAATAAGGTTCCTATTGCTATACTATACCACCGTGAACAAATGCAGCTTGGGAAGAACAGGGTTTAGTTCATCTTGCTGTTCCACATCACAGTCTATCATCGATGATATTTAGAACTGGAACTCAGGCAAGTTTGATACAGGCAGGAACTAATGCCAAAGCTATGGAGGAAGGCGACTTAAAACCTTGTGTTTTATGGCTTGTCCAGCCTATTTTCTACTTAAAGCTTGCAGGACCACAAGCCCATTGGTGGCACTGATCCCACACATATCATGCACAGTACTATATGGTTTATACTGTGCAACTCAGGACTTGCAGTGCAATGTGTAAATAATCCATGTAGCATGCGAAAGTTGAATTCCCAGATCTTTCCTTCTTCAAGTCTACAAGATACTTTCAGTTTTCCCTACACATTTCATTCAGTATTATTCAATGACTTCTCTTTTAAATGTAGTATTTTAATATACAAATTACATTTCCATATAATTCATAATTTGTAGTATGAACTTATGGACTTTAACATTATGTCATGAATTTGAAATGCTGTGTATATGCATAAAATGTCCAGTTCTGTGTTTTTCTTCTTATTTTTAAGTCATCTATATTATTCTAGAGTTCCTTTATTTGCTTTTTCTATAACAACAAAGTATTATGTAGCACTTTTATAAAAGGTGATTTAATTATATTTATTTTAATATTTATTGATTTTACCCAATTTATGGAAAATTGATATTTTTTTCTATCATGTCCTAGTTATGGTTTTCCTCACTCAATTTCTCCCAGTTAGTACCTACTTAGACTCCCATCTGGATTAACTCCCTTTCTGCTTCTCATTAGAAACAAACAGGCTTCTAAGGGATATAATAAAAATATAATAGGAAAATAAAACAAATATTAACAGATCAGAATAAGACAAAAAAGAGAGATACAGAAGAGAGACAAAAAATACTAACCTGGAAGTGGTAAAGACGTACACAAAATAAAAAGCTGTGAAGTAAAAAGAGAGAAATTAATTAAATTAATAACAACAAGAAAAAGTTTAAAAGTCCTGATACAACATTATGAAACAAGGAACCATCACACATTCCCTTGAGTTAACTTTCTTTTGACCATCTACTTCTGGGCATAGAACTCATTTTTAAGAGTAGTTTTTTTTTTTTCCTCAATGAGATTTCCTTAGAGAAAAATAAATTTTCATTTCAAGTGGTTATACATTGGAGACAGTTTTGCTCTAGAAATGGCAGTATGTGTTTGTGTTTCCTTTTATCTCTTGAACCTAATCTTGTACGGACATATGCCCCTATGCATGCTGCCTCAGTCTCTGTATCTTCATATGGGTTGTGGTAGTTTGAAAAACCTGCCCACCAAAGGGTATGGCACTATTTTGATGTGTGACCTTGTTTGAAGAACTGGTTGTCAGGCTTTGAGGTCTCTTTTCTCAAGCTAGATTCAGTGTGACAGACAGTTTACTTTCTGTTGCCTCTGAATCAAAATGTAGGACTAAGTTCAGGTACCACATCTGGCTATATACTGCTATGTTCACCACCATGATAATAATGGGCAGATTCTATGAAAATGTAAGCAAGGAATCCCCTTTAAATGTTTTCTTTATAAGAGTTGTCATGGTCATTGTGTCTTTTCAAAGAAATGATACTCCAAAGCAACACAGAAGTTGGTACTACAGTAGTAGGGTGTTGTTGTGCTAGGCTTCAGCATGATTTTGTTTGGAGAAATGCAGACTTTGGTACTGTGAATTAGGAAAGTGGTAGAATACTTTAAGCACAGATAAATGAGGCATCCCAATAGGAGCATGGGAGGCAAAGATGCTGATAATGACTCCAAATGTCCAGAGCTTCCTCAAGAGGTTTCAGAGAAGAATTTTAGTAAGTTGCCTAGAATTTATTCTTGTAATGTTTTGTTGAAGGAAGTGGTTGCCTGTGCCCTTGTCTGAAGAGTGTGCCTGAGGCTAAAGGGAATAGATTTGGAATAATTCTGTTGACATAGAAATATGAAAACAGCCTAGTACAGACTTTGCAGTGTGGATGTTAGTGGGGGCTATAGTGAAGATAATTAAAAGTAGCAAGCTACCACAAACAATTAGAAAAACTATATTTAGAAGAGAAGAGGAGAACCAGAAAGTAGAATGGAGTTAAGTTCTTTGTTCAAGGAAATAAACAGATTAAGAAATGTAAAATCCGCAGCCCTACTATATACAAATGTTAAATGGTCTGAGAAAGAAATCTGAGAAATATCACCCTTTACAATAGCCACAAACAACATAAAATATATTGAGATAACACTAATGAAACTAGTGAAAAATATAAGAATTTTGAGTCTTTCAAGAAAGAAAGATCTCCATGCTCTTGGATAGGAGGATCAACATAGTAAAAATGGCAATCTTACTTAAAGCAATCAATGCAATCCTCATTAAAAATCCCAGCACAATTCTTCACTGACCTTGAAAATAAATACTAAACTTTATATGGAAAAACAAAAGACCCAGGATAGCCAAAACAATCCAGTACAAAAAAGGATCACTCCTGTACTGATGGTGGGAGTGCAAACTTGTACAGCCACTTTGGAAATTAGTATGATAGTTCCTCAGGTAAATGAAAATCAGTCTACCTCAAGATCCAGTAATGCTACTCTTAGGCATATACCCAAAAGATGCATATTTACACAACAAGGATATTTGTTCAATTATGTTCATAGCAACATAATTGGTAACAGCAGAACCTGGAAGCAAATTAAATACCTCTCAACTGAAGAATGGATAGATAAAATGTGGTACATTTACACAATGAAGTACTACTCAGTAGAAAAACAAAAACAAAATGGAATCTTGAAATTCATGAGCAATTGGATGGAACTAGAAGAAACCATCTTGAGTGAGGTAACCCAATCACAAAAATACAAACACGGTATGTACTCACTTATGTATTGATTTTAAAGCAAAGGATTACCAACCTATAATCCACATGTCCAAAAAAGATAGGAAACAAGGACCCTAAGAGAGACATACTTGGTCCCCCAGAGAAGGGGAAAGGGACAAGATCTACCAAACAAATTGTGAGCATGCGGGGATAAAGAGAGGGAGTTAGGATGAAGAGGAGGGTAGGGGTTGCCATGAGGGAGAAGGAAGATTGAGTCACTGAAGGAATAGAGGAAAGCAAGGAAAGTGATACCATAATAGATAGAGCCATTTTAAGCTTCAAGAGAAATCTGGCCCTAGGGACATGTGTGGAGATCTAAAAGGATGACCCCAAGTTACAATATAAGCAATAGTGGAGAGTCTGCCTTAAATTCCCCTCCTAGATAATGAGATTATCTACATTATTTGCCATCCTAGAGCCTTCATCTAGTATTGGTGGAAGCAGAAACACACACCCACAGGTTAACACTAAAAAGAACCTCTGGAATCCAGTTGCAGACAGGGAGGAATGATGAGCAATGGGGTCAAGACCAGGTTGGAGACACACAGAGACTGCTGACCTGAACAAGTGGAAGCTCATGGACCCCAGTTTCATTTCTGAGAAACCAGCATGGAACCAACCCAGACCCCCAGAATGTGGGTGTTAGTTGGGAGGAACTTTTGATGTTGGACTGAATGTGTGTTTTTCAATATGGTATGGCAGATAGGCAGAATATGATGGTTTGAAAGAAAATGTCCCCCAAAGGGAGTAGCACTAATAGGAAGTATGGCCTTGTTGAAGAGAGACTGTCACTATGGGCCAGACTGTGAGGTCTCTTTTCTCAAGTTTCACTCAGTGTGACAGTCAATTGTCTTCCTGTTGCCTCTAAGTCAGGAAGTAAAACTCTTAGCTCCAGCAGCACATCTACCTGTATGTGGCCATGCTCACCACCATGATGATAATGGACAGAACCTGGAACTATAAGCCTACCATGCCCATTAAATGTTTTCTTTATAAGAGTTTTCATTGTCATGGTGTCTTTTCATAGTAATGAAAACCCAAAGTAAAATGTTTGTTGGCCTTGTGTCCTTGGTTTCCTCCATTCTTTCTGGCTCTTACATTTTTTTTCTCTCTCCTCTTCTACAAGGTTCCATGAATACTAAAGGAAAGGATTTATAGAGGCAGCCTGTTTAGGACTGAGTGCTCCAAGGTGCCTCACTCATTGTTTGACTGTGGGTTGGCTGCAGGAGGAATCTCCTATGATGATGGCCAAACAAAGCCCTTACCTAGGAGTATAGCAGAATATCATTTGGAATAATTTCATTACTCTGGTATTTTAGTAAAATAGTACTATTTGGTTTTTAACCTAGATCCCTGGTTTGTCTATTCTCAGGTACCTGTTAGCTCAAGCAATGGCAAGTACAGGTTATATTTTATGGAACAGGCCTTATATCTCATATTGGATGGTTATGCTCACAAGCTGTGTACCACCATTATACTGGTGTATTTTGCAAGCAGGATACCATTTTAGATTAAAGGTTTTGTGCCTGGGATAATGTTTATGTTTATCCTTTTTTTTTCATGTAGAGTAATTTTCTGTTCCTCATAAATTGTCACTGAGGGGTTAAGGTTCTAGATATGCATTAGCTTAACATTTCCATATTCAATATGTTGTATAGGTGCTATCTTCAGCAATAGACTTGATATCATTTTTAGGAGTCTAGTCAACAGCCTTGGTTGTTTGAGACTTTCCATGGGACCTCTTTGTCCAATAGTTTAATTAACACAATTCTGGTACAGGACAATTCATTTGTTAGAGAGAGTTGCCCATTGTGGGCTCAGTTGGCCCTATATTTAGACAATTGTATTAATATTATATTGATGTGTGTGGTAGGCTAGGCCATCTTCTTTTGTCTATTAAAATATGTAGAACATCTTTCTCATTCTGTCTGTCTTTGCCATTCTCTATTTAGAAACCACCTGTTATTTTAATAGCTCTGTCTTATATGGTATTTGGCCTTGTTCTCTCATAACGTTTAATATTCATTATTTGATCCATACATTTAATGTTTTATAATTTTTCATGGGAAAGTTCTTTTCAAATCCAGGCTACTTAGTGATCTTCATAGGCATCTATTTCTTTAGTTTAGGGATATTTTCTTCTATGATTTTGTTGAAAATATTTTCTGGGCCATTGAATTTGCTTTCTTCCTTTCTCTCTATTCCAATTATACTTAGATTTGGGTTTTTTTTGTAGTGTCCCAGATTTCTTATTCTCACTTTTGTCTCTTATATCCTGTTGGTAAGGCTTGTTTGCTCTGTGGTTCCTTTTCAAGTTCTTAAATGTTTAATTTGCAGCTTTCTCTCAATTTGCGTTTTATTTGTTAATTCTATTTTCACTTTAAGATGTTAAACTGCTTTACCCAACTATTTGCACCGCTTTTCTACAGTTTCTTAAGAGATATATTCATTATTGAAACTGCATGTGCTACCTCTGTTATGGTTACAACAACAGATGTGTTACATATTTCAGAATGTTTTTTAGTTCATATCTTCCCATAACTGTTCCAGTCCAGAGACCACAGGTGGTATTTGTATTCCCCTTGTAATTTTTAGCTGTTATTTGTGAGAGCATCAATGTGTTAGAAACTCATTTCTCAGTGTCATAGCTGAATGAAGCAGCTGTTTAATTATTGGGACAAAGATTTAGATCTTCCATCATATGATGGAGTACTTCCTGATTTGTTGTCATAAAATGATGTTGAATATTAATAAACTTCAAATACAGCAAAATGGGCTATGCTAACTTCATTTGGTTAATGTAAAATGAAATGAATGATATGACTTTTTCTCAACTTTTAAAAAGTCAAGGTTACCATACAGTTGTAATTAATACACAAAAGAAAAAAATATAATGTCCTCTATCTCATTTCAGACAACATTAATGAGTTCCCCAAATACAGCATGGATTTAACAAACATATTTGTTTTCTCCTTGATAGTAATTTCTATATGAACATACTCAGTTTTATTACATCTCCTAGTTCCCATACTACTACTACAGAGGTGACACAGAGCAGGGCCTCCACTGTCTGTGATCCTCACTGTTGCTCTCAATGACCATACCTACTCCTCCCACACTGAATGATTAATACTGTCTTTATTGTTTCTATCTGTGTCTATCATTTTGATTGTAATATACATTATAATATAGTTTAATGGCACATTCTGTGATGTTGTGCAATATCATATGACTTTTAGTTGGGAGCCTGGCAAGTTTTACTCTGTTTTCAAAAGACTTATGCAAACTATTATGTGCACTATAATTTATTACATATCCCCTAGTAGGCTATGTTATAAGTAGGGCACTTACTGTTTAACCTTTTGTCTTTGCATGGAATTTTTAACTTTTATCTAGAGTTAGTGTGTTATAAATAAAGCTTATATGAACATTCAAATACAGTAATATTGGTTTAGGTGTGAATTTATACTTTTCTGTGACAAATGACAAAGACATACATTTTGGTGTGGTAGGGTTTCACTTGTGTTTCTTAAGTAGGAAACTTAAGTTATTTTGTTCCAAGTGTTTGTATCAATATAAATGCTCACTAGAAATGTACAGATACATGTGTTGCTTCAACCCTCATCAGTTTGTGTCACTGGTTTGCATGTTCCTGACTCCATCATTTATTTAATACTATGTCATTATTTAAGATTCTACTTCACTGATTCTTAAATATGTCAAATTGTTTTTCATAACTGTCTTTGATCATATATTTTGCCATGACCAAGTTTTGAAAATATTCTTTCTCAGGCCATGTGTATTTTTATGATCTTAAAATTACTGTAGCAAAAAACGTGACACCGTTGTTGGATTTTTTTTTATACTGTGAAGATATAACTTTGAAAAGTTCCTTTCTGGTTGCTTTAATAAATAACTAAATGAACCATAGCTAGGTATGAGACAATAGTCAGTACTTCTGGGGGAGAGAGAGAGATGAACTTGGGATGAATCAAGCCACAAGAAGGAGATGCCAGCAAGATACTAAGTCAGACATGCAGTATAGAGAAAAGAGAAAGAGCCACATAGCAGAATGAAGAGTAATATAAATGGGGTAATATAAATTATAAAACCTAGTGGGACAAGCCTAAGCGAAGGCCAAGCTTTCATAATTAATACGAAGACTCTGGGTCATTACTTGGGGGCTGACTGTACAAAGAAAGTCCAACAAGAAAACCCAACTACAGGATAGCATATATTTTTATGTCTGTTTGGACATAAAATTCTTACATCTTAGTGATTTCTCTTTTCTTTCAGTTTTATTTTTAAACTTCACAATTTGGTCCATTTATTGAGTTAATTTTAATACTACTGTTAGTTGGACTTTACGTCCCTTTGTTATGTGCTCATTTTTATTTGTTATAATTGCTCTCATTCCTCAAAATAATTTGTCTTCTGTTTTAATATAGCTCAGTTGGCCACATATTTACCATTATAAGCTAAGATCCGTGTTCTGTTTAATTAGCATATGCATTTATAACAATGCCCATAATGTATTTTTTTGACTACTATCCATAGGTGATAAGTTTGTGTCTTGAAAGTATTTTCTTTCCCTCCCATTTTATACTTAAAGATTATTTAAATCATTGGAAACCATTGTGGAATATTCCTTTACTGAAGATATTTCACTGATTGCTTTATTAGAAAGCTAACCAGCCAATAGCTAAGCAGGATTTTCAGGGCAGAAATAACACTGAAAAGAAGAAGATAGAGTTGCCATCCAGGCACAGAGAAAGGAGGTAGTTCAGAAGGAGAGGTAAGAATCATGAGTCGTGTGGCAACATGTAGATTGATAAAAATTGGTTAATTTAAGTTATAAGAGCTAGTTAGAAACAAGCTTAAGCTATCAGCTGAGATTTGGTAATTAATAATAAGTTTTTATGTCATTATTGGGAAGATGACAGTCCAACAGAAATGCCCTTTATATTAAAAAATTAGCTGGCTAATAACTGCCAAATTTATTTTAAACCTTTGGTAAGAACTGTATTAACCATGAAAGTAAGACTGTGATTTAATATTTTCTTTTATTATATGAAATATATCTCTTCATTTATTTCAACCCTTTTCATTTTTCTATTAGTATACGTAGCCTAAGTGATCTGTTAAAGTTTTACCCACCTAAATTTCTTCTGAACACTTATAAGCAGTATTGTGCTGTCTTTTTACGTGTGTGTGTGTGTGTGTGTGTGTGTGTGTGTGTGTGTGTGTGTGTGTTAAAAAGATATCTGAAGAGATTTAATGACTGTATCTTCATTTGCACTACAGTCCCACCACAGCAGCCTGGGTTTTGGTCTTGAGAAGGGGAAAGGCGTTGCAGCAAAGAAATTAATTGTCTGACTACTAGATGAGTTTCACACAAGTGTCCAGTCCTGAATAGCTCCACACAACTTGCTTAGTACCTCAAAACAAGCATGTTTTTTCATACTAACAAACAAGATTGTCCCATCCTCCATTGTTTACCTCCAACAAAACCAAATATGTCAATTGCACTTTTTGAAACTTTTACATTAAAACCTCTTTAAACCAAAACAATTATCATTATGCTAGCTTGGCCAAATATCAATCTAATAACAACCTGTCTTTACAAAACTAAAAGTTAATTGACATAGGCATATTTCCAAGAACAATAATCTCATTCAAAACTTATTTACAGATAATATAAAATATTTTACAGATAAAATAGTTGTAATTTGCCTCTGACTATGTTGGCACTGAATCTAAACAGATCCCAGAGTGTGAAACTACAGCTGGCATCATCAAACAAGAAACCAGGGAACCATCAGCTCCCAAAGAATTTTTGGGGAAGATTTAAAAGGAAAAACGGAATTTTCATGAATGATCTTATCTGTCCCATTCATGATTGACAAAATGGCACTAACACTATTAAGAGAATCATCAAAGGTATGAGAGTAAAAGAGAGTGTGCAGGCCAAGGAGTCACAAATTATTCTGCACTGTCCTGAAGGCCACATGCCAATGCCAAGAAAGACAGTCTGCTTTGTGCTTTTGACTCATCTGGAGATATATTGGAATAGCACTCATATACTGGTCACAAACTAGCTCCCAACACATATGATAATGTTGGCCACTCAAAGAAATCATGATTATTTTCAATGTATTGTGGAAAAAAATCAAACTATAGGGATGACCAAATGACACAATAATTTCAAGTTTTTCTTTCAATGTTCTATAAGCCAACAAATGATAATGCAATGTTACATAAATCAAATATCAAGGTCAACTTCCACAATATGTTTGAATGGAATTGAGTACATGTTATAATACAACTTAAATACAATGTGTACTCAATTATGAGAACATTTTATAATGAAGAATTGCTAGTAAAACCTGACCAGTGAGTTCTGCTTTAAACAAATGTTAACATGAGTGCTCTAAGTAGACCTGTGTCTGGAAAAAGATCAAATACGTTGCCTTTTTTATATGGATACTTGAATTATTTAGAAGATAGTAAGGCATTAGTTCATTACTATTGGAAACCTGCATCTTAACTAAGCAGGTGCATGGTCATTAAACATCTGCACCATACTGATGGAGGTACCTTGGGCTGTCTGACACTAATTGTTAAAGGTTGATTATTTTCCTATAAAGTATCTTTTTTATTTACACTCAAAAAGAAAATATTGTTTTTTATTAAATAAGTCAATCCTGTTATTTTTCCCTTTCTCATTCTGTGTATTCCTTCCATCACTTATTGTATAAAAACACAGATGCACTCACATGTAGGAATCTACTTTACCAGGAAAAAAAAACTGTTTATTACATGTATAAATTCTGTTAGTCGTCTCTTTCAGATTGCTAGTTATCAGGAATAAATTTTCATAGTAATAGTTGCAGTAATATATGTAATTTTTGCCATCATTCTAATAATTTGAACCTTTAAATAAATATCTAGAGTTTAATTCTGAAGTTGGTTCTGGAATCTAAACAATATCCCCTTGTAAAAATGTACTAACACAATAATTAAAGTTCACCTTTCTTTGTGAACTGTGATTTCTAGTGTAAACAGCTGGTGGGTTAATTAGTGAGTGTTAGCTGTATCATACTAAAGATATTTAATTACCACTTGTTAATTTATATTTTCTTCCAGACATATCTGCCCTTACATAGACCCTTAAAGATATCCTTTAAATTGTTCTACATTTTTATCCAGTGGAAATGGTTTGTGTTGTTCATTGAATATAAGGTTGCATCCTAAACTGAACTCCTCAGTGATGAGCATCGTGAAGAAATCATTGAGCCCCAGAATCGTTTTTTATGAACTGAGTCTCCAAAGAAATGCTGTATATCAAAGCCTTCAGGCTCGAGACACAACACACTGCAGGGTTCTTTCTCTTGGTAAATGAAGCATGTGTTTTGAAACACTGTGCACATTCATGAATAGGAGTCTAGGGGAAAACAAAGTGTTGATTGTTTTAATATCTTGTCTAGAAAGAAATGAGTCAGGTTGTGAGCTTAGGTAAATAGAAACTTACTCCAAATATTTAGGAAGTGGGTGGAGTGGATTTTATGAGATGAAATGTCAAACAATAAAATTAACATTGATAGGGTCAAATAACCTCATTTCATTAAATACTTTATTGACCAAAGGCTTCTTTTTAAAAAATGTTTTTCTTGTACAATTAACACCAAATGTTTGAAACCTTTGGAGAGATAGCTGAAAATAAGGAAGTTTGTATATTAGAGTAGATATTTATTTTCATTTTTCCTAAAACCTTTTCTGGCAGAAATGTATGTAAATATGCTTTAAGGTTTCATTTGTCTCTAGAACATGGACTAGAAAAGCAAACAGAGATTTTTATTTAAAACACTCCAGTGCTTCTGTGGACTGTTACTAATAGCTTTGTTGTTCTAATATAATTCTCTGGGTGCTCCTCTTTCCCTTTGTAATCTACCTTTCATTAATTGAAACACATCGTTTTATGATTTGAATTCAGGGGTATATGAGGTGTGAAAATGGATTCACATGTATTTGCTAATGAGACTGTTTTCATAGCAAATGTATCAGGCCTTATGTGTATCATCTCTGTGTTTATGCCATAACAGTTACTCCAGCAGATTTATGCAAAATGCATTCAGTCTGCTATTCTCCATTACACCACACTTCTACATTTTTGTTTTAGAATTGGCTTGGAGGTCTGGAAACAAGTTTTTAAAATATGTATACAATATTTTTTTTCAAAACTTAAAGCAGGTTTATCTTTTATAAATAATAGGATGGTATTCACAGCAGGGGCCATCATATAAGGTGGATAGATTATTGAATACTGGACATGCCTTTCCTAACTTACTGGTTGCTAAATTATGTCTCTCAGAATAATGGGGAATAGAATTGACAGCAAATGTCATAACTACCACAATTCCAGTGGTCCCTAGGGATGCCAACAGTAACTCATGTCTCAGGAAATCCACAAGATGCTCTCTGTTATCTGGTTGCAGCTCTGTTGTTTTAGTCCATGCAGTGATCCCAGCAGGTAGACCAAGCATGACTTAATATTTCTACAGTGTGACAACAGGAAGCAGCCCCAGTGTTTATGTGATTCTTGAGCTTTTCATATATAATGCAAGTGTCTCTGGTCAATGTTGCTAGATTTCATTCAATTTTCATCTTCTTTTTTGGGTAAGATATCACAACTATGCTCTACTCTTGACAGTATTTTGATGTACTTTACTGAATGAGCATCATTCTTGCTCTCTTAATTATCTTCAAGGAAGGACATCAGTCTTTAAATTCTTTTAGAAATAGAAATTCCAAAGAGTTCATAACTCGTAGCTCCAAACTCTCTTTCAAGTTCATTTTAAGTATTTATTAATTCACCTCTGTAACAGTATGTTATATATATATATATATATATATATATATATATATATATAGTTCTAACTATATATATATAGTTAGAACATATGTGTGTGTGTGTGTGTATTATCGTCTTTGACCAATTCATCTCATTATCTTGAAAATCATAAAATCATATTATATAGTATATATAGGGATTTACTATTGTAACCCAGTGGCTGTAATTTTACCAGAGGTATAGCAGACAACATTGTACAGCTGACTGCATAGAATTAATGAATTAAAAGTACCCACTGTTCTTACTAGCAATAATTGCAATGTAGGGATATACATGGAATCTCATGATGATATCATTTTCATCTTGTTTCACTGATGATTACACTAATGGCATGTGAAAGGAAATGAGTTCATTTCCTCTAGCATCTTTTCTAATAAAAACAGCACCAATGTGCTAATTCTTCCCTCTCCATTTCTCATCCATGATGTCATGATCAGGCAATTCTATAAACACCATTAAAAATATATTAATGTGTTTCCCATGCTCTCAGTAAATCCCTGGTAGTTCACCTACAGTGTTTGTTTATAACATGCCACTAAACTAGGACATCGCCTGTCCACCAAACAAACTGAAAAGTAGTTTGAATGTATTCTGTATGAAGAAGAAATCCATTCTGGAAGAATTTCTCCTAATGTTAGTCTTAACATTAATTTGTGCATATTATTTTATAAATTACATTAGCACAAATTTAAATTGCATGCTTGATACTAAGATGAACAGCAACCTCAATAGAACAAATACTGTGGTAGTTTGAATAAAAAATGCCCCCATGTCTCAGGTATTTGAACTCTTGGTTCCCAGTTGGTGCTTAAGAAGTTCTAGGCATGCGACCTTCCTTGGGAAAGCATGCCATTGGATGTAGGCTTGAGAGATTAAGGCCTCTCCTTACTCATAATTTGATGTCTCTATTTTTTCTACTTGTGGTTCAAGATGGGAGTGCTTAACTTGCAGCTCAAGCTGCCAACCTGTTGCTTGCTAACCAGATTCCTCATCATTACGGTACTAGATAAACTCTGGGACAATAAGCCTACATAAACTCTTTCTTTAATGACTTGCTTTGTCATACAAGGCAACAGAAAATTACTTAAAACAATATACCTTGGCTTACTTTACTATATAAATTACCATTGTGTTCTTGAGTCTATATTCTTTCACAGTAGTGGAAAAATAACACCAAACCCAGCAATCAGCAATCAACAAATTAGTAATTACTTGTAATTTACATGTAGAATTACATATAAATTATCTCTTTCAGAATAACTATATCCATACCCCTGCCCTTGTCCCGCAGACACACAGCATCTTCTTTTTACTTTATTTCTTTTTCTGAGCACCATAAAAAGCAAACCCTCTCTGGGGAGCAGAAAGGGAATAGGATGTGGGTTGGTAGGGGGTATAGGGGAGGAAGGGAGGGTGCAGGAACTAGGATTGACACGTAAAAGCTTGCTTCAAATTTACATTTAAAAAATATCAAAAAAATCTGTATCATAAGACCTGATACTTTCAATATGGTGGAAAACAAAGAAGGGAATACACTTGACTTTGGTGGTACAGATAAAGACTTTCTGAACCGAACTCTGATAGCTCAAGAACTAAGAACAACAATTTATAAATGGGACTTCATGAAACTGAAAAGCAATGATTAAGGCAATGACCATCATAGTGAAAATTAAGTGGTAACTTACAGAGTGCTTGGGAAAACAATATTTACTAATTATACATCTGACAGAGGGTTAGTATCCAAAATATACAAAGAATAATGTACAAACCTATACATCAGCAAAAAAAATGGAAAATGTAACTAAACTGTTCTCAAAAGATAAAAAAAAGGGGGATGAACAAAAAGGGGGTTAACATTTTTAGTCATCCGGAAAATGCAAATTATAATTAACTTTGGGATTGATTTTACCCCAGTTCAAATGGCCAAGATTAGAAAACAAAAACAAAAAAAAAATAAAACTGGGTCCCAGAAACAAAGAGCTATAAGAGGCAAAGAGGGAATGCCGGCAGAGGGAAGGAGAACAAGCTTTGTCCAGGTTACATAACACCAAGTAATGTCATTCTATGAGATTCCCCAAATTACAAGATATTACTAATGTCTCACCCTCCCCCAAGTTGACAGAAAGACCCTATTTGTTGAAACATAGTATACTTGAGTTTTAGAACACAGAGAAATTAAATTGCAGTTTCTTGGATACTTCAATCCTACCTACTTACTTTTTCTTTTTCTTATTATTTTTTGTGTTGAATTGAAAATAGATTTTTTTTCTGTTTGTAGGAAATTCTTTTGTCCCTCTTGCAAGCTCCTAAAACATGAATTGAGAATTCTTTTAATAATGAAAATGCTATCAAGAGCTTTGGCTGCTTTCTAACCAATTTTTATAAATTAAATTAACAACTTTCTATCTATTTTATTTCTTCTCATTGGATTTATTTTCTTTTATCCGTACTGTCCTTGTTGCTTGCTCTGAGTCCTCATGACTCCTTTTGACTCCACCCTTTTTCCCATGACTCCTTTTTCTCTCTACCCAAAAATTTCTGCCTAACAATTGGCTATTCAACTTTTTATTAAACCAACCCAAGTGACAAAATCTTACAGTGTACAAAAAGATTATTCCATAATATCGCACAATATATTCTAAATATGATTTTCCTTCCCCCTATTCCTCCCAATTCTACCCCACACCTCCTCACATCTTGATCCATATCGATGTAAGGACTAATAAGAAAAAACAAAATTAATTGAAAACACAGGATAGGACAAAATGTCACACACACTCAAAATGAACCAAAGAAAAAGCAAAAAGGATAATTATAGATGCAGAAACACACATATTCACACATTCAGAACTTCCATAAAAATATACAACTAAAAATAAGTGCATGTCTATGTGTTTGTGTGTGTGTGTGTGTGTGTGTGTGTGTGTGTGTGTGCTTGTGTGTGTGAGTAAACCACCTAACCTATAAAGTTATAAAACATTTTTTTTTTGATTTGCCATTATGAAACAAAGAAGCTCCAACACCAAGTAAGCGCTTAGTCTTGTTTTGTGTTGGCCATCTATTTCTGGTCATGGTCCCTACACTTGAGAGTGTTTTGTTTCCCTAGAGATTATATTGGAGAAGACAATTGGAGACAGCAATCGGGGCTAGGGATGTAGGTGTGTGTTTACTTCACCCTCCAGCTCTAGTACCCAATCTAGGGTCAATGCAGGTCCTGTCCATGCTGCCACAGTCACTGTGAGTTCATATGTGGGCCAGCCTTGTTGTATCTATAAAGCCTGGATTCCTTGGTGTTCTCCATCCCCTCTATCTCTTACATTTTCTGTCTTTTTTTCAAAGTTCTGAAATGTGCTATATATGCTATCAGATGACAAATGAATCATCAGTTTACATAGATATTACACCATGGCCTTAACCAACCATTTTCTGATTGGCATCAAGGTCTGCTCTACAACATTAAGCATATACTTGACACTGTTATTAGCCCAAGATTCTGAGACCAGAGAAGTCATAGACCATAAACCTACCACTCTTGTTAGGTTAAATGGACATGGACTTAATATTTAACTCCTAATAAATTAATGCCTTATCTACAGATTAATGCATCTCTCAACCCTCACCAGAAAAAACAACTTTTGCAATAGATGGAGAATAACCCAGATATCCACAACATGTAAAATTTCAGATAGCAGGTATCTGTTGAATGTACGTTCACAAATGGGACATCTCTAACATTCCTCCTCCTAATCCCAAGATTAATGGATAATTGTAGAAATAGAAACAGAAAATTCTAGAGCCAGAGGCAGTGCTTTCCAACACAGCAAAATACTTGAAATGTGAATGACCAATAATTATAACAATATGACAAAGTCCTCTGCAGGTTCAAACCAGATAAAAACTCTAATATGAATATGAGAGATGGGGATTAACTGTATGTAAAACAGTAAAAGTCCAAATCAGTGATCATTGATTTGATAACAAATACTGATAAAACACATTTTTTTATTTAGAAACAATCTCATTTTATGTATCAGTCCCTTCTCCTTCCCACCCTCCCATGCTCCCCATTCTACCAACCAACACCCCCACTACCCAAGGATAGTGAGGCCTTTCACAGAGATCATCAAAGTCTGTTACATCATTTGTGGAGGGTCTAGACCCTGCTCCATGTATCTGAGATGACATAGTATCCCTCCATAGAGAATGGGGTCCCAAATTCCATTTGAGCACTAGGCATATATACTGGTTCCATTGTTAGAGGTCCCATAGACTGCCCAGGCCTCCTAATTGGCATGCCCATTCAGGGGGCTTGATTTAGTCCAATGATAGTTCCCCAGCTTTATGAATGTGTTCCTGTATTCTCACTAGGTCAGGTCATCTTTTTCTGTAGGTTTTTTCCAACATGGTCTTGACTCCTTTGCTCATCCATCCTCCCACTATACAACTGGATACCGGGAGGATAGCTCAGTGCTTAGCTGTGGGTGCCTTTTGAGCACCTACCTCAACCAGCAAGGAAACACGCAACGACAACTCTTCTTCAAGCAGTTTATTCAGGGTCCTTGTACATCAGCTTCCTCTACTCCCATCAGCTGACGCTTCTCCCAGCCCCAGCAAGCCCTTAAATGTGCTTACAGCCCAATCAGCTCATGCCACCTGGCGATCCCTTATAGGCCACAGAAGGAGGAAGTGCACCAGATCCATCAAGCACTTCCAAATAAGGCTTGATTACAGCTAAACTTGAACTACCTGGCATCCAGCCAGGCACCATCTTGGGGCTGTGCCTTCCCACAGGTGCCTGCTTCTGCTTCCATCAGCTACTGGAAGAAGGCTCTAGGATGGCGATTAAGATAGTCATCAATCTCATTATAGGGGGAAGGGCATCAAAGGTGGCCTCTCCACTACTACCAACATTCATTTCATTTAAATTTCAGACTGTACTTTTTCCTCTCACCTTATTTCTTACTTTGTTCACTCCCTTCATTCTTCACTACCATCAATGTGGGAAGAGGTTCACAGGGATATTGTCAGAAATAGGATTACCATTACCAACAAAATAGAATGCCCTTTCCAAAATGAAGATGTGCTTGACTTATTTTATTAAAGCTATGCCAGGCACATAACTGAAATCCCTTCTTCTGGTATAAATTTGCCATCTTTTCCAGGCTATTTTGGGGGCATATGGCCTTATATCCAGGAGATAAGTGGGCAGAAGTGAAAAAGCTCTTATGCTTGATATAGAGAAAATACACACATAACACAACCATTAAAATCTTCTCCTGCAATAGACAGAGTAACAGAAATCAAATTAATGATGACCCAAATCCTAAACTACAAGAACGCTGCCAAAATTATATAGACTATCATCTGCATGTGGTACACAGAAGGTAGCTCTCTTGCTGTGCATGAAACCTTGGATGTGACCTGGATTGAGGAATTCAAACATTTCAGAAGATACTATTTTAGGGTGAGAATGAGAGTGAAGACTGTGATATGCTGTATATTTCCTCTCCTCTCCAACTGATGCTTACACTTTGTAGAAGAAAGGTAAAGAGCTAGGTTGGTCAAAAATATTTGACATGTCTCTTCAATTCAGAAAATGAATTGAAGTCATATGAGGACCTTTGGTGTAGATGTAACAAACTATAAAAAATTAAATATTACAGTCCAGTAAGTAAATAGCATTGCCATGAGGTAAACTTAAGTGAAACAATCCACAGACACATACAGGGTGTGACAGTTGGGAAGTAAAACCTAGAGTGCCACATTGCTGGCCATATTCACAAGGTCATCTATTTTCCAGCATGGTGGTTGGTGTTATATAATTCATGAAGGTCATCACAATATGTTAGCCAAAACTTGATGACTGCCTGTTCCTGCCTGCTTGGGGCTGTAGATGGTGCACTTGCATTAATTATATTTTAATACTTTAATACTTTTATGAGTTCATCTTGGAAATTTTCTATTCTTAGTAGAACTATTTATAAAAATGATAACTCCCAAGTACATCTTCAAGTCAGTAAGATTGTCCATTTTCCACAGAAGACAAAGGAAATACAAACAAAGATAATTACAATTAAGAACAATGAGAAGATACTGAGGGATGGCACATGAAGGTATGGAGATAGCTCACCAGATTCTTCCCTAGTCAAAAAGTCAAAACAAACCTGCTCTTAGTATTTTAGTATCTTAGTATTGTAGCTAGTGTTTTATCTCAACACTTATAATCTTCAAATACACAAAATGAATATAATAGGTTAGGAAAAAATAAATACATAAATAGACAGCGACTAATTGCTAAGCAAGCATGAATAAAATGCTATGTGTTCAAATTTGATATAGACTTTTTAGAAGTTTAATCTTGTGCAGTACTCTTATAAATTATCTGAACTGATCTTGGGGAGGTCTTGTAAATGCTGTCACAACTTCTTTGAGGTCTTCTTTGCTAACCTCCATTATGACCATAAACATCTTCCTTGTAGTCATGCCCAACTGCAGCTTCTTATAATCTCTGTGTCCCTTTTCTGCAATGATTTTTAAGCCTTAAAGACAGAGGGTAAATTACAGACATCCCATTTTTTTCTATTTCAATGCCTTTTCTGATTCTCTGCACCTTGAACAGTTATGGAAGTATGATAATCACAATTTACTATGGAAAAAAATAAAAGATGCTCTGCAGAGGGTGAAGATTTACATTCATCTAGACATATAGGATATAATTCAATAATGGGAAGGGCATGGTCATGATGTCCCACCTAGTGGAGGTATTGCTAAATGATAGATTCATGGAATGGCAGAGTTTTAAGTGTGGTAGATGAAACATGTTCTGGTGTAGAGGATGATCACAAACTCAAGGATACATACCAAACACTAATTGAATCTGGTGGGCCTAAATAATATATGAGTACACAAATTTGAAAGGATATGTGATATGAGGTATATCTGAGAGAAGCTGAGATAGGGATAAATATTATCACAATAATTTTGTTTTTTAATAATGAATATACTATATAGTAAAATATAAATAATCACAGAAAATGCAAAAAATAGAAGCATAGATTGAAGTTTCTATTTTCAGATTGGTCATCTTAATGTTTTCTGAATTTACATATGAACTTATATTATATAAATTATATATAAATTATATATAAATCAATTTATAACATCTTGATTGTCTTAAAATTTGCAAAACTAAAAATTTTTGTAACTTCCTATATATCTTGCCCTAAATACATTATACATAAAATATGTCAAATCAAAATGTTGATAGAAAGCTGTGCCTATTAAAAGTCCCCTAAAGTCATTGTTTGCATCACTAACAAGCAAATTTGGTGAGTTACCAGAAATTCTTATAAATGTGGTTTTCATATGGTACTTTGCAAACCTGGCTTTGGAAAGTCACTGATTGTCTTGAAATGGTGCATTGGAAAGTATTTCAAGAATTCCCTCATGAATCCTGTACAGAATGAGAAAACCTGCCTCATGTTTGAAGTGACCTAGGTGATTGCATTTCAAATGAGGAAGGGCATGTGAAATGGATATTACAAAAGGATAACTCTCAGTTAAATGAGCTCACTTTTCCTATGAGTGACCTAGGTAGTCTTCCTGAAAAGATTTGTCTTTTATTTTCCTCCTTGACTCTCTCTTGAATAATCTCTACATATCTGATCTCTTTTATGATTAATTGTCAGAATCAGTCTAAAAGCAAGTTTTATCACCTAGACATCATTATTTTCTAAAGTCTCAAATACCTTAAATTTTACACAAATAATTTTAGGTGATTTAAGGTTCCCACGATCTTCCAGGAATAAAAAACAAAATTAAAGCAAACAAGACCAACAGAATAGTTATCCATGAATTTTGACCAACTCGTTTTCAAATAATAAATTACTCAAATGTCTGTAGATATATCAAGTCAAAGTGTGTTATTAAATTTAGCATACCTTTTATTCAATTAAATCTAATCAATTTTGTTTACTTGTCTATAAACAGGTAGATTTTTCCTAGGTAACCTTTCAGATATCTGTTTGGGACTGAATTTATTTGCTTCCTTCCTATATAGTTCCAATGAGAGAATTACCACAAGAGAAATACGCATAATATAAAAAAGAAGATATGCAATATCCATTTCACTATAATGTTGGGCATGGTTGCAGCTCAATTTTTGGCATCTGCTATTTGGAATCCTCTACTGAGTACATGGATATTGGGGGAATCACAATCAGCTTTGTCTCCTTACCACACTTACCACTGAGGTTGCTTTTATTAATATTATGTACTGACAATTTTTGTGTATGCTTGCCGTTCTGAGTTTGCTTTAATAGTTCTGTTTTTTCTTGGCAATTTTGTTTTCCACTCTATCACAATATCTTCTTTATGGCTGGCATTCTGACCCAAGACCCAGTACTAGCCACAGGGGTGAAATAAAGACTTACAATTATTTTTTTTACTATAGTTATGCTTATTTATGCATGCATTCATTTATTTATTCATCTCTGTGTGTGTGTGTGTGTGTGTGTGTGTGTGTGTGTATGTTTGTGTGTGTGTGCGTGTTTCTAAAACCATCTAAGTCTGTATGTGATAGTCAATCCTACACTTGGTAGGAATTGGTTTTCTGTTTGCACCTGTTTGCATGTGAATCCTGGAGATTTGCATCAGTCTGTCAGAGATGGCAGCAAGTGTCTTCATTGCTGAGATATAGTTTTGGCTGCACTCAGTCTTCTTCATAAGGACTCAAACAGAGAATGGGCTATCTTAGGAATTAATGATTCCTTAGATTGCTCACATTTCTTTTTTGTCTCAGACATCACACTCAGAATCATTCATCTATGTATCTGGGGTTAGAAAAATAAATATATAAGATTATTCTTAATTTTAGCAGCTAGTGCCATATAGCAAAGAACCGTTTCTAAACATCTTCCATTTCCCTTTTCAAGTGGACTAACTATGCTATTTCTCTTCACTAGTTGGGCATTTTATTATTTTTGTAAAAAAGATTAGCAAATATGTGATATGTCTTTCACATTCACTGTTAAATTTTATCAATAAACAGAAACATTGCAATTTCTGCATTTATCTTGATTTAATCTTTTCTACACTAAATTTTCCTTTATACATTTTTGGAAACATTATTCAATATCAACTGTCATAAAGATGTTTGTTTCTTTGGAATTGAGTGTGAATTTGACCTCTTCCTATTTTTATTGTATAGGTTTAAATGCCTGACATGCCCTGCATCTAATTACATTTCACATGTTCCCTCTTTATGACCTGGCAATTTGAGAACAGTTGCTTCATCAGACATTTAGTGGATGCTAACATTTTAGATCTTAGGTCAATGAGGCCCAGAGCTAATCCAATTTGGTCTCTTTCTTACACTCTTAGCTGATGCTGGCATCACACAGTGGGAGAAGAAAGGTCACTTTGTCTGTTGAGCAATCTTTGTTCTCTGATTTCCATGATTTGGGATGTCCCAGTTGTAAAAGTAGAGGGTTTATTATAAATATGTTTACTTTACAATGATTAACCGGTCTAGAGTTTAAACAACTTCATTAGTGCTTCATTGTCAAAACATGAGCTTCTATTTCTTTCTGTATTTTTAATTTGTTGTTTACCCTGTCCATTAGTATTAAAGTTTAATTCATCCAAACACGCTTTTGTTTATTTTAATAATTTTCTTGAATATTTCTAAAGTGAGCTTTTGTTTTTATTGTGTTAATCAACTAAAAATGTCATCTGTGAATTTTACAATTTTGTGTAACTGTAATTTTTATTTCTGTGGAAGAACTGACTCACTCATCTTCAATTATTTAACTTTGTTTCATAGTGCTTGATTTTTGTATGTTTGTTAGTTTTTCACTTTTTCATTTTCAACTTGCTCTTTTGTTTGTTTTGCTTTTCTTGTATCAGTTCAAGTACCTCTCAGTATAACTGCATCTGAAAATGATATTTCCTGTTGGCTTTCATTTGGAAAACCATTTTTTGAGCGGACCCAGTGTCTGAACATTCTGCATGCTATATTACATTAGCATATTATATCTCAGAAGCGAAATTCTGTCTTATTACACAGACTTATTGCAGTGCTTCTGTTTGACATAGAAAAAATCCAGATTACATCTCAAAGCACTAAAAACAGTTCTGTGAGTGTATGTGTTTCTTAATTTATTCAATGTCCAGTTTTTGTTTCTGAATGAAGAAGAGATGAGAAAACTTAAACTATGAGGGTATAGATTATGCCCAGTTATCCTGTAAAATAAAAAAATAAAACAGATTTATTTTATATTTAAATAGTCAAAGCATAATCTCATGACTTTACCCTAATTATAAAACTATTCTATGTCAATCATTCCATTATTTGTTTAGATTACCTGATTACTTCTCCATATTCCAATCCATTTGAATTAACTCCATGCCAATAGTGAATGGGTCACCATTCACATTTGGCTGGTTGAACAGATTATATATATTTTGGAAGATCCATTTATTCATAGTCAAGTTGATGTGAGATGGCATTCTGTAAATATGTTTCTCATATTGGTTAATGAATAAAGCACTTTTGGCCAATAGGAAAGCAAGATAGGTGGGACTAAGAGATTAGGAGGAGAGAGGAAGAAGGAGGGAGGAGATTCAGCATGGAGGACAGAGAGAGTAGAACTCTGGGCCCTCTCTCTGGTAAGATGGTTAATATTTAAGACAGAGCTAGCCCATAAGAAACTAGTAACTGGCCAACAGCTATATATCTAATATAGCATTTCTGTGTAATATTTGGGGCTGGTACAGCTCAGGGACCAGACCAGCAGGAAAAACAGCTCATAACATCAAGTAATCCTTAACATACCATCCATCCCTTTGTTTGTGCACATGTGCATGTATATTTTCTAATGTTTGTTCACATGTGTGTGTGGTGTTTGTGTGTGTGTGTGTGTGTGTGTGTGTGTGTGTGTGTGTAATATACATGCATATGCACATGCCTGCAGAGGTATGAGATTGTTATCAGGTATCTTACTCAGTCACTCTCTAACTTGTACATTGAGAAGAGTCACTTCTAAGCTTGGACGACACTGTCATGGCTATTCTTTGTAGCCAGGTACTTCAGGAATCATACGTTTCTTCCTTTTCTGAGATCTGTAATATAGGTGGACCTCAACAAATACTTGGCTTTTTTACATGTTTTCTGAGGATTCATACACTAGTCCTCAAATTTTGCGCCAGTGTTTTCTCATTGATACACCTCACCAGTCAATGCTTTTCCTTGATATCCAATCACCTCTTACATTATTCTGAGTAACACTACTTGTCATTTTTGTGTCTTTCTCATGGTGTTTTTAAAGATGATATTTAGAAAATTTGTTAAAACTATGCATTTATCTAAAACTTGTAGTTACAAGTATGAACAAGTTATCTGAACTGAAAAATGTATAATCTGTTGAAAGACCCAGAAGTCTTTGCAAGTAAAAACCAAACAAATAAGAAACAAAGTTGGAAATGTATAACCAGTTTCTTGAAGTTGAGGAACAGAAGTAATTCACTCTGATTTTTGGAAGCTCAGAAAAATTCAATGAACAGGAGTTATCAGGGCTCTGTAATTATTTTTTTAAAGAAATATTTTTTCTCAATTTCTAATTTCCAAGACTGCTGATCATGGAGTTTTAGGGTACTTTGTATTCCCAACAAAAACTTTCAACATCTCTGAGCATTAAAACACTTTGTTGGGTCTTATTAGCAATGAACATGTAGCCTACAGGTCAGATCCAAAAGTTTTTCTAAATGTAATTGACAAATACAGAGAAGCATGTCACTTTAATATAGGAAACTAAAAACTTCAAAATGAACCTAGGGAACATGGGGAGCATTGCCTTCTATCAGGATCACCCCAATCATTTCTCCTGTCTCTGTGGGAAGGTAAGAAGAAATTTCAGAAGGCTGAAATAATCCTCAAAGCTTCTTACAGTAACATGCAGACAGCAATTCTGAATTCCCACCGTCTCAATATGATACAAATTTATATCACATGTCAAAACTTTAAAAGTAAATCTGCAGCACAAATAAATCTAGTGCAAATTCAGGCTGCTGTATGAAATCCACTCATCATTCTCAACATGTCAGCTGTGTCATACCATGCTGCAGCCTAATTCCCCTCTTTTTCTGATGTTCTTCTGTAGTTAAGAAAACATGCAGTAGTCTTTAATAAGTAACACACATATTCAATTGTGATATTTGGCAATAAGATTCACAGGTGTTTTTATTTTATTGATTAATAAAAGTTTGCAGCTAATTTTATTCAGAATTTTAATTAATATATAAATTGTAAAACTATTAATTGTAGGTAGCTACAGAATTTATTCTGCACTATAATTTTCAAATATGGATAATCATTTATCCTCATATGTTTTTTTTAATCTCTGTAGTGAAATATTTGCACATTCTTTCTTCAATCTATGCAAATGCACAATATATTATTGTTATCTTAGTAAAAATAACTAGAAAAGCACATTTCTTTTTTTAAGCTTTCTATTCAGAACATTTATTTATTGTATATATGATTTTTTGTAGTCCTGCACACTCAAATAGCTAGTTTTCATCCTGAAAAAGTACATACTTTGCTCTAGCTTTTAGGTGTATGAAACATTTTTAATTTATTGATAGATTTCTCATACAGTGAATTCTGATCACAACTTCTCTTCCATAGTTTTTCCCTAATATTCATTCCACATTCCCACCTATACAACTCCAGCCTTCTTTCTCTCTCTCTGTTTAGAAATCAAACAGGCAGATAAATGCAAAAAGTCTGAATAGACAACAAACAAAAAGAATAAAGTAGAAGATACACATAAACAGAGCCAAACACACACACACACACACACACACACACACACACACACACCAGCATGCACTCATACATGCATGCACACATGCACACATACATGCACAAATTAAAAAAAACTAAATCAGACACCATAATATGTAAATAAAAGCCTGAAAGGGAAAAAATGCCAAAACAAAGCAATAGGAGACAAAACATACCTCCAAAAATACCTTAAAGCTTTTTTTTTATTTGTTGTTTTTGACCATCTACTGCTGGGAATGAGTCCTCAACTGTGGTTTATATAGCCAGTGAGAGTCTCTTGAAAGCAGTTGACAAATGGAGATAGTTTTGTGGTTAGGAATTGGAACTCATGTCCATTAGGTTTCTCAGCACTGGCAATCATCTGGCTTTATAATGTTCAGGCCTAGGGAATGCTTCCACCGGCTCTGTGACTTCATGTGCTCATCAGTCTGTAGTAGCTTTCCATACAATAATTAAAAGCCCCTTAGCATTAGTAGTCTGTCCTTGTACTTCCTCTTTTATCCTCTTTTACAATCTTCTTCTCCCTTTAATCCTCCATTTTCAGTCTCTTCTCTTTTTCCCATACTATATATTCTATTTCTCCATCCTTGAAGAATCCATCTATTTCTCCTCTGCCCTAGTCCTTCACTTTAGACATAACTTCTGGGTTATAAGGACTATAGCATGCCTATAAAAAAAATCTAATATCCACACATAATGAAATGCATAGCATTTTGTCTTTTTATGTCTGGTTTAAGTCAAGGATGTTTTTGTTCTATCTATTTATATGCAAATTTCATAATTTCCTACTATATAACATGATCACATAGGTTTCATTCTAGAGATTCAGGCATGGTTTCATAAATGGGAGGTGATACAAGCAAACCACATAAAGAGGCTGAGAGATAAAAACCAAATTATCATTTCATTAGACACAGAAAAGTCCTTTGGCAAAATCCCACATCTCTTCTTTAATAAAAATCAATGAGAAACTAGGCACTTGAGGGACATATCTGAATAGAATAGAGGAAATATACTACGAGGCCAAAACCAACATCAACACTACTGGAGAGGACCTCAGAGTGTTTCCACTAAAGTCAGGAACATGACAAAATTTTTAAATATTTGAATACCTATTAAAATAGTATTCTGAAGTATTATCTAGAACAATAAGAAATCTGAAGTATATCATGGGAATACAAATATGGACATAAGAATATAAAGTATCTTCATTTGAAGATGATATAATTTTGTACAAGGAAGGTCTTAAAAACTATTCTGGGAAGTTTCTACATCTGATTACATTATCAGCAAAGTAAAAAGATACCTTATTAATACAAACATTAGCCTTCATATATATATATACATATATATATATATATATATATATATATATATATATGCACAATTGACAGAGAGACAGGAAGAAATCAGGAAAAAAGTACTTTTCACAATAGCATCAAAAATGTATTTGAGGTAAACTCTAACCAAACAAGTGAAAAATTTCTATGATAAAAATTTCAAGACTTTGATGAAAGAAATTGAAAAAGATATCAGAATTTGAAAAGATTCCCCATAATAATGGATCAGAAGGATTAATATAGTAAAATTGGCAATCCTCCCAAAAGATTTAATGCTATGGCCATTAAAATTTCAACATAATTCCTCACAGAAATTGTAAGGACAATTTTCAGCTTCATATGAAAATATAAGAAATCAAGAAATAACTGAAACAATTCTGAATAGTAAAAGAACTGCCTAAGTTATCACTATCTCTGACTTCAAGTTGTATGGCACAGCTATAGCAATTAAATCATCATGGAATTGGCATTAAAACAAAGATGCTTATCAATGGAATAGACTAGAATTGAAGACACAGGTGTAAGTCTACATATTTTTAACACCCGACTTTTAAAAAATGCATAAAAATTACATGATAAAAAAAAAACTCAAATAATTTTGCAAGTCAAACTGAATGACTGCATGTAGAAGAAGGTTAATAGAGCCATGCTAGTAATCCTACAAAATACTCAACCCCAAATTGATCAATGACATCAACATAGGACCCTGAAAGTGATAAAAGAGAAAATATGGGATAATCTTTTCATCATTGGCACAGGAAGAGCCTTTGTGAACAAGAACAAGTAAAAGAATTAGCAAATGAGGCCTCATGAAACCGAAAATCTACTGTATGGCAAAGAATGCCATTATTCAGACAAAGTAGTTAGCTTCAGAATGGAAAACTGTTATTTTCTTTACCAACAACACATCTTATTCAGAAAAAATACCTGAAATATGTAAAAAGAAAAAGCAACAAAAATGATCAAAGAAAATGTGGATATCCAGAAAATAACATAATTTCAAAATGGAATACTGGTCAGTATTTGCAAATGGGGGACACAAATGGCTGAGAAACATTTTTCAGGCTGCATTGGGTGAGCTATCTAAGATAGTATTCAGAGCTAACATTGGTAGAGACAATGATGGAAAGCTGACAGGTTGACCAATCCAGCTACTATCCACACCCAGAACCAGGGCTTTGGTCCTTCCTGTCTCAATGAGATGATGAAGTAGACAGGAACAGGGAGGAGTAGAGAAAGTGGGAGGAAAAGAGGGAGGGGGAACTAGGATTATAATGTAAAAAAATTAAGAAAAAGAATGTGTGGCGTGTGAACTATGGGACAGATGCTGGGATATGTTAGAAAATGAAATCAGTGGACTTGTCTGGGGAAATCTGGGTCAGAAAGGAGAGGAAAGCAGAGACAAGATCAGGAAACAGGAGGATATGGGATTAGGGTAAATTCTTCTTGGAAACTGATCTCCTTTTATTACTTCCTGTTAATTATCAGCCATACAGGATAGTGGGGATCTGCAGTTATATTTTATACAGGTTCCCACTCAACCATGTGGCGTTCACATGACTTCATTTCACTCCATTTCTAACTTGTTTTTATCTTAATATTTAATCATGCAATGACATTAAAATGTGTCATTAAAATAGACATCAGTTGGATGACAAATTCAATTTTACCACTGGGTGATTATACTTAATAGAATTTTAGAGCAATTGAAATTATTTTAATTTGATGAAAAATATCATAGTCTACATCATTGCTATTAAACTAAAAATGATAGTAAAATTGAAGATTTATTGAAGCACAAAATAGTAATATCAAGTCTTATAGGAAAGTGTGAAAAAAAATTTAAGAGGAAATGTACATGCTTAAATGTGTCTGATAGTCACAAATCCATGGATGCCTTTGGAGGGATGTGGATCTCTCACAGCTTTTTCCAGTGGGAGTAAAAAATAGTTTATCCTTTGATGTTTGAGCACTGAATGTTAATGGCTCTTGGTGTTATGGGTAAGTAAATGCTTTGGGTGATGACATTTTATAAATGATTTTGAACTTCAATAATTCAACTTAGGTTCAGTCCTCTCATCTATTTACATTAAGAACCAAAATACTGTTACAGCATACCACTTTATTGAACATAATTTAAGGGTATGAGCCTGGCGGGGAGTATTCTTTCAGGGCTCTAAGAAAAGATTCAGAAGGTTTCACAGGATGACCGTGATTCTTAAAGAGAAAATAGGTGCTAAATTCTAAATTGCCATTGATTACAATTCAAACAAATTATTTATAGATATCATATAACTTTAGTTTCTATAATTATGAGCTTAAATAATTGTTATATTCCATTGAATTTCAAGAATTTAAAAACTAAAACTTCTGGTAAGAAATACAATTTTGAGGAGCAAAAAAATTGAATTTATGCATTCTAAATTAACGACCATATAATATATGTCCTTGTTAGGAAAATAATGACTAAGAAATTCATATATCTGTTAATAATATGAATATATCAATGTTTCTGTGCAAAACCCTACTTTTATTAGAACTGGTTTCTTATGTCACTCATACTTTGATTTTTATAGGTTTATTGATTAACGTATCATTGACTTTATGTTTTGCCCCATTGTAAAAGAAAAGTGAAAGCCCAATTTTATTCTGCACTTATGGTTGTCATGTGTCACGTGACAATAAACATAACGGAAACCAGACTTTTTGTTTCAACATTATTGAAAATATGAAAGCGGGATTTTTGTGCATTTATAAATGGAAAAGAGACTTTGGATAGCCAAGATTAATGCAAATAGCTTTTAAAGTTCACCAGTGCTGAAATGGTTAAACTGTGCTTGCATGTGAAAAAGTAGTTTTACTTTAAATGTGATAAAATTATCAAAGCTGTAAATTCTGAAAACTGTGATTGATTTAAAACTCATTATATAGTTCTTTTCAGATTATTTGTGGCTCAGGGTCTCCTTGGTGGCCAGAGTGACTCAAACTCAGTGCATTATCTTAGCTGCCTGAATGCTGAAATTGAAGATATGCATCATAAACTTGTTTTTGCTATATTTGTTTTGATATCACATTTTATTCAACAGAATTCAAAGACAATGTTATCCAAATACAAACATAGTATAAATCTGTGAATCATAATATTTATGTGATTTGCAGATTACTTACTTTATTATCATGCAATAATCCATATAAATATTTTTATATACCAAAGCTATACCTATATTATAATTATAGCTATGTGAAATATTTTTCACAGAAAATAAGGATTTTTGTACTGAGATAACTGAGCCATTGAAAACCATTTTGAGCAGACATTTTGAAACAAGGTAGTCTGCCAAGGTGTTATTCCATTGTTAACTGCTGGAAGAGGGAATATCACAGTTTGTTGTTATTTGTTTATACATTTGTTTCTATTAGAATGGCATAAAGGTTGTCAATTTCATTCAAGGACAGGGTCCTTTCCCAGGTGTAATCAGCCAACACAAACTAATCTCCAAGATTTTTGTGTTTTGATTTAAGAAAGGAGGGATCATGAGGTTGGCTGGCAGGGAGGCAAGGGAAGATACAGGAAAAGAGACACTGATTTATATAGGATTTATATGAGAACAGTAAATCCTCTATCTCTTCCAATTAATTTGCTACATTTATACTCTATTTTATGTAAACACAGATCTTCCCTTAAGTGATAAATAGTATCATAAGTGAACAGAAGGTAATGCTTTAGTGCTGCCTCTGCCATCCTGTTTATGCACATCTCCTTGTAGCACTATGGTGCCACTCATAACAACCTGTCATGGGCTGACCAGCAACATGCTGAGGTGGAGCAACCTATACATTCTCCCCAACTACAGAGCAGAGATGAAAGTGATCATCTTCAGGTTAGTGTTGTGGAATAAAGATATTTTAAGCAAAGCACTTCTTGAACTCTAATCTCTAAAGAGTCAGTGGAGCAATGGCCTCAGAAGACAAATGCTAAAGGGTATGCAAACAGTGGAAAGTAGCTTTAGAAATAAATTAATTCAACACCACATTTTGGGCCTTGTAATTATTCTCATGATTTATGGTTAGGCCTTAGTTCATAAGTGTCTAGGGACTTCAAGGCACAGGCACATTTTAAGCTGACAAAAATTGGATTTTCATAATATAATTTCTTATTCATTGCATATTCCTCATTCATCCAAAATACGTAATTCATTAACAAGACTATTTTATAAACATATTATCTTTTTCAGTTGAAATAGAATTTATATGGCTATTTAAATATATTGGTTACATTTATTGGTTACCCAAAGAACTAGACAATAAATTAAGTGTTATAAAATTATTCCAATTGGATTAATATTTACAATAAAGATTGATATAAATCTTAATGTTTATAGAACAATTTTAGTAAATTCTTATTTCTCAGGCACAGGTAGAAGTACAAAGCATATTATGATATGTTATTACAAAATTATCATATTGCTTTTTTATGTCCTTTTGCCTGTGATTTGGGGCCTGCTAATTAGGCTTTTATGCATTTTAGTAGCTGACATTAAGATGATTCTGAAAAATAATTGTGAAAAGTAGTTAGTATCTTTGTATAATCTATAATGGCTTGGCCAATTAGTCCCCTGTACACTTTATAAAATAGAGTGAAATCAAGTTGTCTTCTTTAGTGTCAGAATTTATATATCACAAGATTTAGACATTGTCATAGTCAGCATTTAACACTATAATGATAACATTTTCTAAATGAGAAAGAAAACCTAGCTACAAAACTATAATTGTAGTCAAGGCAATGAACTTTCCCTGGGCTATTTTGAGTTATAATTATATCAGTATAAAATGAATTGAAATGTTTTAAATGCAATTGCAAAATATACCACAAATCATTTATCCGTGGCTTAACATTGACAGTTATCAAATATATTATTAATCTTGAAGGAAAATACAAGCCAAATTTCCCAAGTGCATTATTGGTAATTGTGAATACTGTTATTTGATTGTTTTACTATTCTTAAGATTTTAATTTCTTTGTAATATTTAGTTTTTAAAGGAATTATTTTTAACTTTTTATGTGTTCCTGTGTGTTTATGTGTCTGTGTAAATGTATGTTGGTGTTTAAGCAAGAATAAGGAAATCATCTGCCCTTTCAGCTAGAATGACAGGCAGTTGTGAGCCACCATGGGTGCTAGGAATAGAACCCTAGTCTTCTTTAAGAGCCACAAGAAATTGGCCCTGCTGAGCTGTCTGTCCAGCCCAGAGATTATTGTTTTCAATCATTCTAAATAATCTAATTAGTGGGATATCCACATTATTACCAAAAATAAGCATGCCTTTTATAATTGGCTTTAACTTATCTGCTTGTCACATTATGGGGTATATCTATTAAAGGTATAACTTATTTGAGAAAGCTTTATCGTTTTTCCCTGAGCTATTATATGGTCAGAAAAAAATGTACTCTTTTTTTAAAGCATCCTGACTTACTTTTCTTCTTCTTTTTTAATGTAGAAACCATCTTATTTTACATATCAATCTCCCCATTCCCTATTCCTCCTATCCTCCCATCTCCCCCAACTGATCCCGCCCACCCCACCCCCATCCTCTGACCAAGGATAGTGTAGCTTTTCATGGGGGATCATCAAAGCCTCTCACATCAATTGAAGGAGGGCCTATGCCCTCATCTGTGTATCTGGGCTGAAAAAACATCCCTCCATAGGCAATTGGCTCCCAAAGTTTCTTCATGAACAAGGGATAAGTAATGGTTTCACTGTTAGAGGTCCTATATATAGCCTAGGCCTCCTGACAGGCACCCATAGTCAGAGGGATAGTTTCAAGTCAATGCTGGCTTCCTAGCTTTAAGACTGGGGTTAATGTGCTCTCAGTAGAACAGGTCAGCGGATTCTGTATGTTTTTCCATCATGGCCTTGACTGCTTTGCTCATCCTTCCTCCTCCTCAACAACTGGATTTCAGGAGTATGGTTCATTGCTTAGTTGTGGGTGTCTGCTTCTGCTTCCATCAGCTATTGGATAAAGCCCAAGGATGGCAATTAAGTAGTCATCAATCTCATTATAGGCCTCTCAACTACTGCCTAGATTTTTTCTTATTTTAATATCAATCCCAGTTCCCTCTCCTTCCCTCACTCCCTCCCTCTTACTCCCCTCCCCCCACCCACACATGAGCAACCTCCCATCCCAATGCCTCTGCCACTCCACAGGGAGGGTGCTGCCTTCCAGGAGGGATCTACAAATCTATCACGTCATTTGGAATAATGACAAGGCCCTCCCTCCTTCCTTTAGGTTAAGGGAGTATCCCTCCATGGAGAATGTGCTCCCAAAGTCCGTTTGTGTACCAGGAGTGCATCCTGGTTCTATTGTCAGAGGTCCCTTAGACTGCTCAGGCCTTCTAACTGAGACCCATGTTCAGGTGGTCTGAGTCTGTCCCATGCTAGTTTCCCAGCTATTAGTCTAGGTGCCCATTGACTCCTCCTTGTTCAGGTCAGCTGTCTCTGTGGGTTTCTGTAGTCTGGTCGTATCCTCCCTTTCTGCATCTGGATTCCAGTTCAGCTCAGTGTTTAGCTGTGGGTATTTGCTTCTGTTTCCATCAGCTACTAGATGAGGGCTCTATGATGGTGGATAAGTTAGTCATTGATCTCATTATCAGGGAAGGGCATTTATAGTAGCCTTTCCACAATTACTCACATTGTTATTGGGCTCAGTCTTCTAGGTTTCTGGACATTTCTCTAGAGTCAGTTTTCTCTTCAAACCTATAATGGCTCCCTCTTTTATGGTATCTCTCTTTTTCTCTCATCTATTCCTCCTCTGTCTCAATCTTCCTAGTGCCGCATATTTTCGTCTCCTTCCCTTCTCTTTCTCCTAGCTCCCTCTCTACTCACTGTACCTCCCCCTCCCCCAATATGCTCAGGAGATCTTGCTGCTTTCCCCTTCTGTTAGGGACCTTGTATGAATCTCTTAGGCTCCTCCTTGTATCCTGATTTTTCTGGCAGTGTGAATTATAGGCTGGTGATCCTTTGCTCTGTCTAAAATCCATATACGATTGAGTACATTATCATGTTCCTCCTTTTGTGACTGGGTTCCCTCATTCAGGGTGGAAGAATAGATAAAGAAGACGTGGCACATTTACCCAATGGAATCCTACTCTGTGGGAAAAAAAACAATGGAAATTTGAAATTTGCTGCCTAGATTCTTAGTTGGGGTCATATTTGTAGATCTCTGAACATTTCCCTAGTGTCAGATTTTGCTTTAAACTTATACTGTCCCTTCTATTAAGGAATCTCTTTTCTTTCTCTCCTCTATTTCTCCCCTCATTCAGTCTTCCTGATCTTTCTTGTTTTCCTCCCCCTCTTTTTCCCCCCTTCCATTTTTCCTAGTTCCCTCCCCTCTCCCCACATGCTTCTAATTTGTTTATGAGTTCTTGTCTTTCCCCTTCTTCAGAGGTCCATTTATTTCTTTCTTAGAATCCTCCTTGTTTCTTACTTTCTCTAGAGGTATGGATTGTAGGCTAGTAGTCCTTTGCTTTATGTCTAATATCCATATATGAATGAGTATATACCATGCTTGCCTTTCTGTGACTGGTTTACTTTGCTCAAGATGGTTTCTTCCAGGTCCATCCATTTTCCTATGAATTTCAACATTTCATTGTAGTTCTTTTCAGCTCCATTGTGTAAATGTACCCCTATTTTCTTCATCCATTCTTTGGGTGAGGGATATCTAGGTTGCTTCCAGGTTCTGGCTATTACAAACAATGCTGCTATGAACATAGTTAAACATGTGTTCTAGTTGTATACTCTTAATGAAAAATAACTGTAAAAATTTTCCAGAATTACTTTGACTTGAATGTCTTTCCCAAACCTCCTTTTGACATGTAATAGATATGTGAATATTACAGAGTGGTAAGATGATGCCGAACTTAGTGCAGACACCCGATCGGCATAGCGCACTACAGCCCAGAACTCCTGGACTCAAGCGATCCTCCTGTCTCAGCCTCCCGAGTAGCTGGGACTACAGGCGTATAGATATGAATACTTTGCTTTGAAATGTATTTTCTTTTATTGATACAATTTAAGGTCAATTTTGTGATATGTATATTTCTCCTCTTGTTTAGGTATTGTGTTTATATAGCTCATTAGAAAATGTAATGTAATAATTTACTACAGATTATAGAGAGTTACCTATGGGAGTTAAGTTAATTTGGATTTCTAGATATATAGAGATGTATTTGAGATGGATAGGCATTCTTCAAACCTTTCAAAAACCTACAGAATATGGCATTTAAAATGGTTTAGGGTTTTTCTTGACAGTGAGGCACAACTGCTCCTGGTAACACCACCTACAGAAGAAAGGAAGATGGACATCGAAGAAACACATTATGGAGTTTGCTTCTAATATGGCAAGACTAGCCATTTGGGCAAGGTACTGCTCTTCTGAACTGTTTGACTTTATGTTGTAGAAACTGGACATGCAGGACCCACAAAAAGGTAACTGCTGATGCAAGATGGACATTGCTACAGGATTCCTGTTTCATGGAAGAGGCTGCCAGACAGCCAGATAGTCTACAGGACACAGAGAAAAGTTTCCTGCCTTATTGAGGAGTCTGGACACACATTATGGCCTATGGGCTGAAGATGGAACATTACAGAAGAACTTCGGGTGACTGACCAGGCAATACATTGTCTCTGTCATTTCTAGAGTTTATATATTATCCTTCTGTGGTCTTTGAAGGAGTTGAAGACAGATAGTTATGATTATAGTTTTTCTTAGTTAGGATTAAAAATAAGTTACATATAGGTCTTTAGACTGACAAAGATAGGATAGATGATATTTTCTTTAAGTCTTACAAAATGTTAATGGACTAAATATTGTTAACTGTGATTCTTAATTGATAACTGTTGTATGGTATATTTTGCTATGTTAAGGTTAAACCCCTTCTTTTACTTTAGACAGAAAAGAGGAGATGATGGGAGATGTGATTCTGTATATATGTTTCTCATACTGTTAATAAAGCCCTGTGGCCAATAGAAAACTAGATAGGTGGGGCTAGGAGACTAGGAGGAGGAAGAGGAAGTAGTAGGTGGAGTCAAGATGTAGCCCGGGGAAGGAGCAGGAAGCCTGCCGCGCGGCTCCCCGATAAGACGACCACGTGGAAATACTTAGATAAGTAGAAATGGGTTAATAATTAAGACAGAGCTAGCCCATAAACAGTAATGGTAATTGGCCTACAGGATTATATCAAATACAGAGTCTCTGAGTGTTATTTGGGGCTGGCGCGGCTATGGGCCCGGGCTGGTGGGCTGGTGGGCTGGCGGAAACATACACGCTACAGTAAGAGTCACTAAAGATATGAATAGGTCATAATAGCACTGCCCTCAACACTAGCTTAAAGATTTTGATTAATTCATGGATTACTAACAAAGAAAGTGTTCAGTTCCTACTGTTTTGCTGTGTTGTCACTCATTCACCTTTCTACATTTATGTAATATGGAAGGCATAATTACATTTTGTTGCATTGGTCCCAGATTTACCAGTATCCAAATCCATGAACCATATCAACATATTTTCCTCACAAATTGCTCTCTTTGTGCTATCATAGCAACACAGACTAGCAGGATAGATGGTGTGAAGAAGTGGGGCTATTACTGTAAAAATATTTTAAGTGGAGGGGCGTGCCATTGGATCTATAGGTTGCTAGAATTTGCAAGAGTTTAGAAATGACTGCAGAACCAATTCTGTTGCTATTACTAAAAGAATTCTAAAGGCTGTTTAGTTTAAGGCTGTGAAGAAAATAAGACTAGGATGCCTGGTACTTCGAGATTGCATAAGTGTTCATGATCAGATTACCAGTTGAGGTGATTCTGATGAGAGCTCAGACATATATCAAGAATAGGAATGAACACTGAGTAAAGAAAATTCTTGTCCTGCTATTGCAAAAGTCATATTTAATTCCATGTTTCTAGGCATTGAAAATTAAGAGTGCTGTATTAGGGTATCTGAAAAAAGAAATATCTAATTAGTGTGTATCTCCCTGTTACCTTTATAGCTTTAACTGCTTAAAATGAGCAACAAGAGCAGAGATATTGCTTGAAGTCTGGAAACACAAAATATTAATATGGAGAAATGTGCCATGCCTGCCCTTGCCTGCAAGGAAGACACTACTCTGGAAAGATCTTCTTCATACAGTTTTAATCAGGATCCTTGAAACATGTTCTTCTGACGGGCAAGGGCCTGGGGGACCCCTGCACAGGCTTAAATACCCTTGCACTCACCAACCCCAGTGAGCTACTTGGACCCTGCTGATAGGCTACTCTAATGCGGAAGCAGACAGGCTGAACAGACTTAACCAAATAAGGGCTTGTTTATTCCTGAGAGTGCTCACCCTTGAGGAGGTGGAAGGCAGAAGCCAGCACCATCTTTAAGGCAAGGTACTTCACAGTTCTCTACAGAGAAATCAACTTTGCCATGTATTGAGAAAAAAATATTTTCTCAGCAAATAATACTAAAGGTGTAGCCATGTGATTATCAATGTACATGGACAGAAAGAAACTAGGTGCAACTTACTCAATAAGACAGTGGGAGAAATTTTATAAATGTATTTTAGAGACATTTGTAGTTTTGTGACATTTGAATCATTGTGACCAGAATATGTGATAGTCAACTGAAGAAAACACAAATATTTTATTTGTTTTTTGTTTTTAATATGAAGGAACCAGAAGTTTAAATGTATCATGAAAGTGAGCAAAGTAGAGCATTTATTTGTATGGCAGAGGATGAAGGATGACATAAGAAGCATCCTGGGTAATGTATTCTTAAGAGTGTGTTACAAAGGAACTAGCACCTTAAGACCTGTTTAGGTTTCAAAACTTCAGCTCTCACTACCCCACACCCCTCCTACCAGTCTCAACTCTACTCTCCACTTTTGAGTGTAACATATTTTACCACTCTAACCCACAGTTCAAGCATGCCTAGTTGTGTCTTGTGCCCTGTGTAACTGTATAATTTCAGGACATGCTCCTAATGCTTTAGCTAAATAAGCGTTCAATATCTATGAAGCATGTCTTGTTTCTTTTTAAATTTCAACAAATGAAATAGATAGACTTCATAGAAGAATGATCATAGATATCTTTCTGAGACACGAATACTAACAGAGAGCTGTTATTAAAAAAAAGAAAATTACCAAATAAGAAAATGGGGTCAGAGGAAGATTTGTCATTGACTTTTCACTAGAATCTCTCTTACGGCAGCTACAGAAATGGGCAGATCTACTGGACTTCCTGAAGGCATACATGAGACCAAATACCCACAAATAAGTCCCCAAGCATATCTTTTTTACTCAAAGGACCAATAATTCACACTGGAAAAGAGACAGCAGCTTCAAAATTTGGTCCTACTCAAACTGGATAGCTCATGCAATAGTGAACAGATCTGTATCTCTCAAACCTGAGCACAACACAACCAGAAGTGGATCATAAACCTCAACATAAGATCTGATACCCTGAATATGATAAATTGAGGAATACACTAAAACTCATTGACACAGGAGACAGATTTATCATAGGAGTTAAAACAGGCAATTATTATGGCATGAATAATAAAATGTCTGCATGTGATTTTGTGTTGGAGTTTTGTAAAAGAAATACCTTGTTTTGGGATTGATAAATCATAAATTACTTTGAGATAATGGATATATCAAAAATAATTAAATAATTGATATTCAAGAAATTTTGTACTTTTAAAATATTTTAAATAGTTTCTCTTATTTTTGAGATGTATTATAATTGAATCATTTCCCCTTGCTATTCTTCCCTCCAAATCGTCTGTATTTAAGGCTGGGCATTGTTATTGGATATGCAACTTGCGTGTACTTTCATGGGGAAAGACTGTTTTTCTAGCTCTCAGCATTTTATATCTGCTTATAAATTCATGGTGTGGGATTTAGAGCTCCTGAGCTCTCCATGTTCAAGCTAGCATGTCTATTCTTGTCCTTTAAATTTCATTAGTAAGCAGTTATAATGACAAAACTTCATGAGTATAGATTCTGGCTTGCTAAGGGATACAATCTCAAAAAAAACCCAATATATATATATATATATATATATATATAATATATATATATGTATATGGAGGAGATATATGTACATGAGTGTGATGCCCATGGTGGACAAACAAAGGCACCAGACACTCTGTAGTTGGTATTGTGGCAGTTGTGAGGCCTTTGATGGAACCAAACAAAAGTCCTTCGAAAGAGAAATATAGGTTGTTAACCACTGAGCCATATATCCAACTCCTTTAGTTGCTTCTTAAAGGATGTAAGCACAGATGTACAGAAAGGGGTATATTTGTTATCACTCTTATTGTAGAGTTATATAATTATTCAAAATAAACATAAGAGTATTTTTGTAGATGATATTGCTATTTCTAGATTGTGGTATTTTAGAGAAGGAAACATTATTACCTTTTTTATATTATGGAAAATGCTGCCATAAGGTAGATTATTTGTATACTTTTATGAGTACCTACTGAAAATGCAAGACAATCACTACTTATTCAAGCTTTAGTTTTTCAGAATTTTAAAACATAACCCTTAATTTTGTAAATTTTAAGTACTTTATAATAAAAGTGAGGAGAATCTTTTAAAAAAAATCAAAGATTAAAAGTGATTGGATAACTAATATTACAATGTTAGTGGCAGCTATTACTAGAAATTAAATTCAATTCAGTTAAATTCCTAAAGCTTGGAGTTTGTGTGTTTTATCAAAAGTAACTCAGATTTGTACTTTCCAAAAGTCAATGTTCTTTCTGATTAGTGATTAGATAAAAGAAAATATTAATTGCCTGAAGTCTTGGAAGAATTGTCTTTATATGACTTTTCTAGATATAACAGCTTTTTAGATACTAATTCTTAAAAGTTTTCATTTGGTTGCCTCAGGTAATGGCTGATGGTAGAGTGCTTACATAGAGATTTCAAAGTCTTAAATTTGGTCTTGAGTGCTGTGAAAATAATAGATTGACAACAATAATAGCAATGGCTACCTATAATTACAGTAAACAAAAATAATCACACACCCCTCATGGTTGGGTAATTCAGCAGTAAATGTGAATTACCAGTTTACAGCCATTAGGTAAAATTACATGGAGATTAAAAGCACCTGGATTACAGGGTTAGGTGAGATTCTCCCTGTTCAAACCACTCTCTGTCTACAAACAGAATCTCAGCCTCCACAATTAAATACAGATTCAGTAAAAAACAACATCAGTAAAGAGGTGCATGTCTGGTAGAGCCCAACTCTTCTTTTCCTACCAGTCTTTAGTCCCATTTGTAGATCAGGGCCCTCCAAATTTTCCCCATGCCACAATTAATGCCCTTTAATGTTGCTATTTTTCCTGTTTTGTTTAAGCAGCCATTCCTAGAAGACTTTTCACGGGATCAGTTCATGACAACAGAATATTAGATTCACCTTCAATAAATCTGTTTTCACAATCTCAGAAGTGCTCATGCCCTGAAGCATCAAATACACATAATGAAGGGAATGCACAGGACCAAAGTGAAGGTCATACAGTCCTGAAGTTTGTTGTTACAGGCTAAATTCCTAGTTTTTTATGTGTTAATGCTTTTTATGATGATAATAAATATTTAATATAACAGTTATAATAACAAAAATGCATTTTTTAAAAATTATGATTATTATTATAAAAATGTTCTTGTTGAAATAAAATTATGTCATTTTCTTCTTCCCTTTTGTTCCCTCGAGTCCCTCCCAAGATCTCAGCTTCTACCCCTTTTTATGCACAAATTTGTTTTCAATTTTATGAATTTGTTGATTATTACTTGTTACGAGCAGGTTTTTCCCTGCTGCTGGTCTGGTACAGCCACCACACCAGCCCCCAATAACACGCTGTGACTCTGCATTTGATATACATACTGTTGGCCCGTTCCTAATTCCTTATCGGCTAGCTCTGTCTCAATTATTAACCCATTTCTACTTATCTAAGTCTTTTCCACGTGGTCATCTTATCGGAGAGTGGCAGGCCAGCATCTGCTCTCTTTCGGCTCTCCATCTTGACTCCTTCCTACTACTTCCTCCTTCCTCCTGATTTCCTAGTCCCTCTTATCTTCCTTTCCTATTGGCCACCAGGGCTCTTTTCATTAACCAATACAAGAAACATATTTACAGAATTACATTTCCCATAATCTCCTCTTTTCTGTCTAAAATAAAAGAAGGGTTTTAACCTTAACATAGCAAAATATACCATGCAACAGTTATCAAAATGAATCACAGTTAACAATATTAAGTCCATTAACAGTTTATAAGACATAAAGAAAATATCGTCTATCTTTGTGAGTCTAAAGTCCTATATGTAACTTATCTTTAATCCTAACTAAGGAAAACTATAATCATAACTATCTGTCTACAACTCCATCAAAGACCACAGAAAGATAATATATAAACTCTAGAAATGACAGAGGCAGCTCGCCTGGTCAGTCACTCAAAGTTCTTCTGTAAAGTTCCTTCTTCAGCCCATAGGCCATAGTGTGTCTGGCAGACTATTTAGCAAAGCAAGAAACTTTAAACTGCCTATCTGTATTGACAGTTTGTCAGTCACTTTTCTCTGTGTCTTGTATACTGTCTGGCAGACTCTTCCATGAAGCAGGAATTCTGTAGCTTTTTACATCTTATAGCAGCAGTCACTTTTCTGTGGGTCCTGCATGTCAAGTTTATACAGCATAAAGTCAAACAGTCCAGACAAGAGCAGTATCTTGTCCATATGGCTAGTCTTGCCATATTGAAAGCAAACTCCATAATGACTTTCTTTGATGTTTATCTTCCTTTCTGATGATGGTGGTTTTGCCAGGAGCAGTTATGTCTCACTGTCAAGAAAAACCCTAAACCATTTTAAATGCCATATTCTGTAGATCTTGAAAGATTTGAAGAATGTCTATTCATCTCAAATACATCTCTGTATATCTAGAATTCCTATCTAACTTAACTCTAAGTTTTTACCATCATAGGTAATTATAATCTGTGTTAAATTATACATTACATTTCTAAATGAGCTATATAAACACAATACCTAAACAAGAGGAGAAATATACTTAATCACAAAATTGACCTTAAATTGTATCAATAAATGAAAATCCATTCCAAAACAAAGCATTCATATCTATACCACAATTCCCTTTTTACCTTAAAATGATTGCTTGTGGTAATTAACCATTTATAACCCACTTAAATGAAAAGAAACTTTTATAAACAAACAATATTTGGGAATTTGGGCATCGTTCTTTCCAAACTGCATCCTGGTGGTAGGAGGCGCTGTAATGGAGAATCCTAAGAAGACGCAAGGCTGTAGTCTGCAAGGCTGCTTTGTCCCAACTACATTGAATGTTGGATCACCTGGGGCGCTGTTTCAGGGGGTCTGGCTTGATCAAATCATGTTAGTCTGGAAGGAATCCACAGCTTTTTATTTTCTGTGGAAACAAAAATAGAAATCCTTTTTCCCAGAAACTTGCCCTTAGACTTAAATTTTGGAGCCAAAGCATTTATAAAATATATACATTGAATTGATCCAGTAGCATTTGTTTTGATTGTTGTTGTTATTTCCTCAGCAGTCAAACAATTTAAGGATTACAGAACAGTGTACAATATCCAAAGTTTCTCTCTGCTTTCCATCTTTACATGGCTTTTTTATTACTCTATTTCTTCTACTACTATTTTTTCATACTTTGAGACAGGGCTTTTCTGTGTAACTTTTATCTGTCCTGGAGTTCCCTCTGCGTACCAGGTTTACTTTGAAATCACAGATATGTGCTTGCCTCTGTCTCCTGAGTGCTGGAATTAAAGGTGTGTGCCACCACACCCAGTTCTCTACTTCCTTTTTTCTTTTTTAAACCATTTTATCCTGTTTCTCTTTCTCTCCCCAGCCTAAGTGTATTTTAAACCACACTGTAAACCTTTAGCATTTTTTCTTAATGTGAATCTGTCTTTACTGTGAATCTTTAATTTTTTCCAGCCATGAGTCTTTTATCTGGTAAACAACAACATTGCTAAAATGAAAGCTACAGTTTTAGCCATGGCCTATCAAAGATGTCAGCGGCTATTTTACTGCCAGTACTGAGAGCTGTGCTTACTACCTTGGTCTACGCTGCATCATGCAGCATGCTGCCGGCTTGGAGATGTGATCACTGCCATTTCCAGCTCTTGTCCACACCATTTAGTTATAAGCAGAGCTCTTTAAAAGCCTTGAGGTTTTTTTGCTGCTTATGCTGAGTCAGGAAACCTCCCTTAAAGGAGCTGTGCAAATTTATGCTTGTCTGTAGCAAAACAAACTCCAACCGAGAAAAATGCTGCTACCAAGAAGACTTGCTTATCTCTGTTCTTTTGTTTATAAAAACTATTTTTTAAGCTTTTGTTAAGTTTTAAGTGAAAGTTCTCAATCCCACTTGTGACACTAATTACTACTATTACAGCAATGTGTATTTGGAAATATATAAATAAAACCTGTTCAATTTGTTTATTATTTGGCCGCTCTGCTTTGGACATCCAATAACATGGCTCATCTCTGGAAGGAGCCAGCTGACTCTCCTATTCCCAGCAGTCAATTATCTGATTAGTGATGGTACCTTGCAAAATTTTCCCTATCCATGTTAACATTTTTATTGAGTTTTCAATATTTCCTATCTTGTTTATGCAGTCAGTAAGGGGCATTGCAGACCAGGACTGTATCAGAACCATGGACCCAGACATGGCCATTGCTACAGTTTGGGTCCAGACAACACAGTGGCCCCAGATCTGTATAGCCTGGTGGCAACTTGACACACAAAGAACAACATGGCCTCAGGTGTAGTTCCATACCCCTGCACTGCCCTCTGTGTTGACAGAAGACATGGAAACAACAGAGCCCAGCCACAATAGGACCACAGATCCAGTCTAGACTCTGGGCAGGATTCCAGGCCAGGATATCACCATGGTCTCCCAGATTGGCATGGCCCCATGCTCTGCAGGCAGTGCAGGCCTCCCAGAAAAGCATAATCCCTATAGAGGCACATTTCTTGAACACCACATGGTCATAGATGGTAGCGAAAACTCTAGCTGTCCATCCACAAGGCCCTTGGAGGTAACAAGAGCCACAGACATCAAGAAAGACCCCTAATGCTATATTAGGGCCACACAGCACCATGTGACCCTTGACAACAATTTAAGCCCAGACATCAGCATGGTTCTGTGTTTCATCAGGTCATCCACATCAGCCAATTCTTCACTGCTCTGCACTCTAAAATCTGCCTTTATCCTCCATACATGAACCATTCTGTCTCTTTCTCTATCCCAATTCCTTACCCTGCACTCTTTCATCATAGTGGCGCCCAACTGCCTGGTACCCTGTGTAGCGTAGCGATAATTGTTTTCTGCTCATCCAAGCCAAGATTCGTGCATGGACCTGTGACTGTCTTCCTCATGGTTTCCTGAAACTAGTAGTGCCAGGCATTTTACCCACACTTATCCCCCAGCCTAGTCCACTCATTTCTTGAAGGACTTATATCATAGTTCCCTATATTGGTGTTTGTAAAAAGTGTTGCAGTTAACAACAACATACAAGATACAAGTGTTACTAAGATACTCTGACTTTGAATACATGGAATCTATACTCAGGAGTAGAGCAACTTAATTTTATGGTACTACTATTATTAATTTTGAGAAAACTCTACAGTGATTTCCATTGTAGCTCTATCAGGATAATTCCTAACCAATGGAACAAGAAGTTTCTCTTCCTCATATACTAGGCATTATCGGCTGGCCAGTTTGTTGTTTGATAAGTTAGAGGGATAAATAAAGCTATTTGAATTTGCATTTCCTGATCCAAGAATTTATTAAACTCCTTACAAATTTTTATATTGATAATTTGGGATGGTATGAACAATAAGGTCTTTAATTAATTTTCAAATGATTTTGGTTCATAGAGCCATAAATCTCACTTTCACTCTTTTTTGTATGTACATAATAAGCACCAATTTTTGGAGAGCTTATTTTTTTTACACTGTTAATTTTTGACATATTTTGAAATACTCAGGTAGTTGTAGCTGTACTTTGTTGTCTAGGCCCTGCTTTTTTTACTCTGTTCCTTTGCCAAAATTGTTTATTAGACTTGAGAATTGTCACATGAGGTCTTTAAGACATTTTGTGTATCATATCATTTGTAAATCTCCATAGTTTGATTTTTCCCTTCCTGTACCTATCAAGTTTTGTTTATTTCTTTTCTCTGAGTGCTGTATCTATAGCTTTGTATGATATATTGGAGAATAGAAGAGAAAGTGGCCTCTCTTGTCCCATTTTAGCGAAAATTCTTACAGTGTGTCCCCATTCCTCATACTGTTTGTGACAGGTTGAACATATATGACTTTTAATGTTAGGATATCTTCCTTCCATTCCTAGATTTTTTTCTGTTTTGTTACAAAGAGAAGTTGAACTTTACAAAGGTCCTTTGTAGATGTTACCATTTTTCTTTTTTTAGCAAAATATTTAATACTGTTAATATTAATATTAAACTATTTAATACTATTCACTCAGTCATTAATCTGTACCCAAATCTTTATTTGCCATCAATAATTTTCCTTTACATCCATTTTCTTGGTTTTTCTATGACCTTCTGGTTCTTAATTGGGTTGTTTGGTTGAGCTTTTTTTCTCTCCCTTTATTATGTAAATGATTGAGCTAACGAACTTTTCTTTGGATGTTTTAGGTGAATCCTTAAAATTCTGGTGTTTTAAACTTTCTGTTTCACTTGATTATAGGAATTATGAAACTCCTCCACAACAGCTTCTTCACTAACTTTCTGGCCACTTAAGAATATAATATTCAGTATTAATGTATTGGTGTATTTCTAGTTTTTCCTGTTGTCTAATTCAACTTGGATCTGACAAGAAAAATATTTTGATTTCTTTTATTTATTAAAATATAATGTGTTCAGAGTATGACTATTTTCCAGACATTTCCAGGGTATGTTTAGAATGTACATTCCATATTTATAAAAAAGAATGTTCTGTAAGCAAGTAAAGTCTGTCTTCTAATGTACAGTAAAATTGTTGCTTTTTTGCTGATTTTAGTTTGAGTGGTAAATATGAAGATAAAATGAATGGTAGCTATCACTATTGTATCAAAGTTTGTGTGTGAACCCGTATATCCATTAATATTTGTCATTATAATTGATAACTTTGTAGTGGGTAGGTATTTACAATTCTGTGTTTGTGAATTTAATGATTTCTTCTTTTCTTAGGGTGAGTTTTGATTTTTATTTCCTTTTCAACAAATTAATTTCACAGATGATAACTATAAGCATCTTAAGCACAAGTTATCCCCCCACTTTTTAATTTAACAAGAAAAAATTGTATTTTATATATAATCCCAATTACCTTTCCCTTCCTTTCTCTTTTGCCCCCCACCAAACCACATCCCATGGCTCTTATGCTCCTTAGAAAGGTTGAGGCCTTCTATGGGGGATCACCACAATTCTGTTATATAATCTGGGACAAGGCCTGGGCTGAGAGAGTATCCCTCTATGAGGAATTAGCTCCCTATGTCTATTCATTCACTAGGTATAAATGTCCCATTACCAAGAGCCCAATAGACTGCCTAGGCCTCCTAACTGACACTCACGTGCAGGGGGCCTAGTTTTGTCCTATGCTGGCTTGAATCATGTTTTTATTCTAGTGACTCTATCTACATTTGTATTATAGAGTGAAAATGATTATTTATGAATAATCACTAGTTACTAGCCACTGTCCCTGCCCCCAATCCAAGTTTAATTTTATTAACATAGTCTCATTAATTCATAGTGTGATCAAATATTCTACAATGAAACTGTGTATCAGAATTCCTCTACTGTAGAAAACTGAGTACCTAGGAAGTAAAATAAAGGACATAAATATATAACTACATACAACATCAAAAAGTGACTATATACATATCTTTTGAACAAACAAAACATAAATTTTAAGACAATAACAAACATAACAATTTACAGAAATTAATAGGAGAATAAATGTTCAATGTTTCCCATTCTAGTCTCCCTTAAAGCCAATGTCTTTGTCTTTATCACTCATGTTCCCTTCTCTGAACCATAAAAGTATGTACAATAATCTTAAATGAGTAAACCACTTGACACACACACTGCAAAAAAATATGTAAGTACGCAATTCACAAAGCAAGAAAAGGAATTTTCAGTAAAGCTGAGAAAGAAATTGACAGACAAAATAATGCAAAACTGTATCATAATGTGCATAAAAAGAAAACTTCACTAAATGGTGAAGAAACGAGTAACTTCCTTCAGTTTTTCTCTACATAAGAATAGTAATACAAATGTACAATCTTTATCTTGCAAGTACATTTTGTATGTTCAGGGATTTGATGATTGCTTTATGTATTTTTATTGATATAGTTTGATAGCATATAAAGCCATGTAGTTGTATCAGACATGTCATATGCTTTATGGACAGTGAAGCTGTAGCCTTGTGATGAGTGACAATGAACAAACCAGAAACAAGTCAGTCAGCAGCAGTGCTTTCTCTGGGACTAACCTTTGTCAATGTCACAAAAATCCCAGAATGCTGGATATTTGGATCACATAAGCCATAAGCATTTTTCTGATTTGTGGTATTTTCCCACATCATTTCCTTTCTTATGAACTTATTTATTTAGTTTTGTAATTTATTTTACCCCCTAGCTACTGAGTTTCCTATAGCACAGACATTTTGGTACAGAGTTTTCAAATGACTTCAATCGTATCAGTGATCATTTAGGTTTCTTAGCTTGTGCCATATTAGGTTGGAATTTATCACTGTCTGCACTTCAGTTGAGGGAACTTCATTATGAGTGAAGAAGTCAGTAATTCAGGAGGTTCTGTTTCGGTAGAAAAAGAAAAGTGGATAGAAAACAAGGTCCCTATAGAGTCAGTGATCTAGCAGACTGCTGAGGATGGAAATTAGGGAGGCTGCAAATCTATGAAGCTGTAGGCTTTCCAAGAAGCTAGATATGAAATAGAAATAAAGGGTGGAGGAAAAAACACAGCTAAAGGCACCCAGGAGAAATCATGGTGGAGTCTTGAATGATGATCCTTTCAGAGATGGCATGTAGTTGAGGAATGAGCCTCCATTTTCAATCCTAACCATCATTACTTACCTACCTATATTATAGGAAAAACTGGTTTTCATTTTCTCTCTCTCTCTCCCTCTCTCTCTCCCTCTCTTTCTCCCTATCTTTCTTTCAGGATGTTTTTTTTTTGGTCATGTTCTGTAGCATTAAACTTCAGACCCTTCTTCTTCAGGCTCCCCTTGAAGGAGTTGCAGTATTGTGCCCCAAACCAAACTTTTAAAATATTTTTTATTTTTACCTTATGATTATTTGGAATATTCAAAGAAATCAAAGGAGTTCCATAATACTGATACTTTCTGCACTCAGTAAAGATAAATGCAGTCAGTTGTGAGTGCATGATTTAAGATGTGATTAATTTTATAGTTAGCAAGAAAAGTGACAAGATTCTTCATGAAAAAATAATTTACAAAAATAAAGAATGGTCAGTTTTTCAGTTACCATGACTCAAGCTATGAAAATCAGATAAAGATGAAGCAAAATACTTATTAATTAAAAACAGAAAGTTCTTTATTTTTGTAGAAGGAAAGAAAAAGAACAGGAGAGAAAAGGAGGTGGAGAAAAGGGAGAATGAAGATGAGGATCCCAGGAAAGCTCCTGAAATGGAGAAGATTCAGAAGTAGTTCATTGATATGCATTAGTCAGTTTATCAATATTCTGCAATTACGTTTTAAATGATTTCACTAAAATACTTCATTTATTCATCTAGAAGTCACATACTCCCAACACTTCTTCAAAATATAAAATTTTGTTTAACAGTGATGACTTTTAACAGCAGCTTTTTCATTTAATTGCACACACATATAGAGATATAAATAGAACAATAATAGTTACATTAAAATCCTAGGTATGGAAGTTAAGCATAAAAAGTATTCCATTTTAATATTAATTTTAAAGAGTATTATCTTAAATTTGTAATCACAATTGGTACAGTTCAATTTTATACACCCCCTCACTATTTGACTTGAAATGTTGTCTAATTCCATGATAAATTGTTAATTAAAAAAAGCATATTTTCATAAATTTAAGTCATTCTGAATTTACAAAGCATGATTTGAGAAAATTGTTCATGGTTTTCTCTTATTTTTTTTTTTTTTACAAAAGATTATCAGTAAATAGTTTAAATTAAAAGTCATTGAGCAAGGGCAATGTGATGGTGTTTCATATCCTCAGCCACCAGGGAAATGTAAATTAAGACTATTTTGAGATTCCACTTTACCCCAGTCATAATGGCTAGCATCAGGAAATCAAATGACAATAAGTACTGGTGAGTATGTGGGAAAGAGAAACCCTTATTCATTGTCAGTTGGAGTGGAAATTGTTGCAGTCATAATGGAAATCAGTGGAAAATCCTTAAAGTACTAAAAATAGAATTATTATATGAGCCAGGAATGCCTCTTTTGGGTTCAACATCCTCAATATCTTAGTGCAGAATACTTGGTCATTCATGTTTATTACTCTGTCTCTATTCTCCAAAGGAGGAAAATATAATGTCCCTGTACATCCATCAAATGAATCGATAATTTAAAGTCCAGACCATATACACAGGGGAATTTTATTTAGTTATAAAATTTAAATAAGAAATATGCAGGCAAATGCCTGAAACTGTTTTAGAAATTATGCTAACTGAGGTAACTAGTGCTCAGAAAATTAGACATATATGTTCTCTTTCACACGTAGGCTCTAACTTTGAATATCTGAGGTCAATATGTTTAAGTCAGAGTTCTTGTAGAGGCTAGAAAATTCAAAAAGTGGTGAGCTGTCTTAGAGGAGTGAGAAGAGTAAGACACAATCCAAAGGTGTAGGAAGGTAATACTAGGAGTTAAAAGTATAATCAGGGAAGGAGATGATGAGATAGGAGAGTTAAGCATGCTTGGAGAGGAATTGGCCCAAACATGGGGGGTATAAAAGCAAACACACAAAATTATATTATCCATAAAAAGAAATTTATTTAAAAAGAAAAAGCCTGGAAGAAGACAGCCTGAATACAACTTTTTGGTAAATGGAAGCACCTAGTGTTCCAACAACAGTAAAGTTTCTTGGCATTCATCTTGGTCACCCATATGAACCTGGCAATAGGACTTTAACACTAAAAGACATATAGCCATGGAACTCTACGAACTCTACTGGAATGCCCGTCATGCCAGCTAGCTTTCATAGCACTGAGATGCCCTATGCCAGTGGCTGGGAGACTCAACCATCTCACACATACTGTCTTGGGCTTTGTGATGATGTAGCTACCATTGAATCATCAGTATTTACATGAGTAATGCCAACAAAACAATGTTTTCTTTAGTCATCCACACCTTAATCCTTTAATAATTTCAAAGATGAATAAAATTTATTCTGATTATATTTAAACCCTGCTCTTATGACAAATCTGTCAAGTTTCAACCTCTTGTTTTAAAGATATTATTTTTAGGTAAAGTAATATAGTATAAGTAAAAATTTGTCAAATTTATTTTTAGAATATTTTCCTTTTTAAATGATTTTTTATTTCTTAGATTATAATCTAATCACTTAATTCCCCCCTTTTCAAGACAGGGTTTCTCTATGTAGTCCTGGCTGTCCTAAGAGTAACTGTGCAGATCAGGCTGGCCTTGAACTCACAGAGATCCACTGACCTCTGCATCCTGAGTGCCATTACACTTGGGTTCTTTACTCCCATGTACTCCTCCTGTACTTGTTTTAAATTTATGATCCCCTTTTCAATAGCATGCGTGTGTGTGTGTGTGTGTGTGTGTGTGTGTGTGTGTGTGTGTGAGTGTGTGTGTGTGTTTGTATTCATAAAGTAGATAAGTATACATTGGACTGTAAAATGTTACTTTTATGAATGATGTTATGGCTGTCTATTTGGTATTGGATAAGCAGTACTGAGAAATATTTCTTTCTGGGGAAGAAATTTTTCTATTTCTCAGTACTCTTTACTTGACTGTAATTCTTCCATGTAGGGTTTAGGTCTCCTGGACTACTATGTCCATATTAGAATGTCTACTCTTGTCCTTTTTCAGCTCATGTTTAGACAGTTATATTGGTGATCCTTTATCATTTTAGGTTCTCTCATTATTAGGAGACAAATTTCACAGAAAATTCACGTATGGGAGGTGGTTATGTGTACATGAATGGATATGCCTATAACATTAAAAAGAGAATGTCAGAATCCCTAAAGTTGGACTTAACTTTAAATGTCAGACCCCTGATACAGATGACAAGAACCAAAGCCCATCCTTTGAAATAACAATGTTATTGTTAACAACTGAACTATATGTATAGCCACTATAGATATTTCTAAAAGGATGTATATATTTAAAAAAATGTAGAAAGAGAACTATTTTATGGTAGTGCAATTTATTTTTCTACAATTACCCAAAACAATGACAAGATAAGAACAAATATCATTTTGCAGTTAATATTGTATGTTGTCTTTCTAGATGGTGGTATTTTATAGAATTAAATATTACACTTTCTATGCCATCTTCTAGGAGATTTCTTTGATAACATAATTAATTTTTATATTATTATGAGTACCCAATAAATATCAGAATAAAATAATCACTTATTAAAACTTTATCTAATACTATAAACTATGAAGATAACATATGAGGCATTTGTGGCATGACTATTTTTGGAATCACCAACTGCTCTATATTTGGGTTTGAGACCCATTCTACAGCAGCAAATTCAGACCTGGTACCATAAACCACTCAAAAGCCCATTGTGGAAGAAGTCATAGGCACAAGAACAAAACTTAATTTTCTTGTTTTGCTAAATTGAAGTATCACTGAACAACCTTCTAAATACAGAGATGTATGCATATTAGTAATGACTGTCCAGCTGTACTGCCCCTTTCAGAGACCCACATCCTTCAAGTGAACAGTTATGAATGCAGAAATATTTGTCTATATGATATTGTGAGAATACATATCAAATGAATGCTCAGTACTAAATATGACATTAACTGTGTTCTTCCCAGGGATCAGGGACCATTGCTGATGAAGAGACAAAGAACAAAAATACAGGAAAAAATAAGAAAATTCTGAGAAATGTCATCCTCTGTGAATTAAAACCACTGTAATCACAAACTTTCAATAAGTACAGAAGAATTAATTGTAAATGATTGGTCTCATAATTTGTATCATATTGAGATATCTTATGTTAAATAATTCATGAAAATTAGACCCTCAGGTTGAAATTCAATCAGATAGGAAGGATTCATTGACATTGATGGCAATAGTATCAGAAAGCCTGAGATGAAGAAATAGGTTCATTATTAAGAAATTCAATATAACATTTCACTGTAATATTAATTAGTTACCATTTTATATCATAGTATATCTCCTCAATCTGTTTTATAGAAACATAAATATATCCTTTCATATTTCAGAGGGGAGGAGCCATAGATATCGTGTTAAATATTCTGTACTTGCTACAGAGGATATAGGATCACATATATTTTTCAAGCTTCTGGTACATCTCCCAAACTATTGTTTCTTTATATCTTGATATCTTATCTTTCTTGATCTACTCTGTTGTTATCCTTTCCCATCTGTAACTTCATTGTAAAGAATTTCTGCCAGTGTCTTATAAGAACAGTGTTTTACAATGATTATACAGATGATCCAGGTTAAACTTTTCAAGGTCCTTAACATTGTTTAACATATTGATGCCAGTTCCCTCTCTCTCCCTCCCTCCCTCCTTTTTCCCTCCCTCCCTCCCTTGTTCCCTGCCTCCCTCCTTCACTCACTCCCTCTCTCCTTCCCTCTCTCCCTCCCTCCCACTCACCTTCTTTCTTTCTATATCTCTTCCTATCTCTCCCCCTCACATGCACCCTGACCACCCTCCCCTCCCATCCCTCCCCACTCCACATGTAGTGTGATGCCATTCAGGAGGGGTCATCTAAATCTGTCAAGTCACTTGAAATAGGGACTAGGATTTCTCTCCTGTCTCTAGGTTAAGGAGTATCCCTCCATGGGTAATGTGGCCCCAAACTCATTTTGTGCACCAGGAATACATCCTGGTTCCACTCTCTGAGGTTCCTTAGACTGCTCAGTCCTTTTAGCTGAGACAAATGTTAAAGTGGCCTGAGTTAGTCCCATGCTGGATTCCTAGCTATCAGTCCTGGGGGACATTAGCTCCTCCTTGTTCAGGTCTGCTGTCTCCATGGGTTTCTGCAACCTGGCCTTGTCCTGTCTCTCTGCATCTGGATTCTAGTTCAACTCAGTGTATGGTGTTTGCTTCTGTTTTCATCAGGTACTAGATGAGGGCTCCATGATGGTGGATAATTTAGTTGTTGATATCATTATCAGGGAAGGGCATTTATGGTAGCCTTTCCACTGTTGCTCAAATTGTTAGATGAAGTCAGTCTTGTAGGTCTCTAGACATTTGTTTAGGTTCAGTTTTCTCTCCAATCCAATAATGGTTCCCTCTTTTATGTTCTGTCTCTCTCTCTTCCTCTGTCTCTGTCTCTGTCTCTGTCTCTGTTTCTCTCTCTCTCTCTCTCCCCCTCTCTCTCTCTTCTATTCCTACCCTGAATCAATATTCCTTGTCCCACTTTCGTCTCCTCCCCTTCGCTTTCTCCTAGTTCTCTTTTCCATCACTGCCTTGAATCCCAGTTCCTCTGATGGTGTGAATTTTAGGCTGGTGATCCTTTGTTCTAGGTCTAAATCCATATATGAATGAGTACATACCATGTTCTTCTCTTTGTGGCTGGGTTACCTCATTCAGGATGGTTTCTTCAAGTTCCAACCACTTATCTGCAAATTTCAAGATTCCATTGTTTTTGATTTTGTTTTGTTTTGTTTCTTTTTTTCTGCAGAGTAGTACCCCATTGTGTAGATGTGCCTCATCTTCTTTATCCATTCTTCAGTTGAGGAGCATCTAGGTTGCTTCCAGGCTCCTGCTATTACAAATAATGCTACTATGAACATAGTTGAGCACATGTCTTTGTTGCATGGATGTGGATCATTTGGATATATACCTAAGAGGAGGATTGATGAGTCCTTTGGTAAACAAATTCCCATTTTGCTGAGTAACTGCCATACTGATCTCCAAAATGCCTGCACAAGTTTGCACTACCACCAGAAGTGGAGGAGTGTTCCTCTTTCTCTACATCCTCTCCAGTATAAGTTGTCATTGGTGTTTCCAATTTTAGCCATTCTTTCTGGAGTTAAGATGGTATCTCAAAGTTGTTTTGATGTGCATTTCCCTGATAGTTAAGGATGTTGAGTACTTTCTTAAGTGTCTTTTAGCCTTTTTGATTTCCTCAAGGTCCTTCACTTAATCACACCTTTTACAATACAAATCAATATTCACAGATTCATGAAAGATATGGAATTATGTATTTCAGCAACACATAAGCACACTTCACAGTATAGGAAGAAATATATTACAATTGTAGAAATTACATTTTAATATTATGGAGTCAATAGAAAGTACAAGCACCAGGGATGAATGATTTAAGATTTACTATAGAATACTTGAAAGAAAAAATATGCAGTTTTATGTTAACAAAGCCTCAAAGAAAACCACAGTATGGATGTCATAATAATTTAAATGGAACATACTCACCAAAAGCTGCTTGATATCTGGTGCTGAAAAACAAACAGAGATGTGTATGCAATTGTTGCAGACTTCAAAAATATCAGTCATACAATTCTGTGCCTCTATATCAAATTTAGCATACTAATGGGGGAAGAATGATGGGGGATAATTTATGTTAACAGTACTAAAATCTCAATTATCTAGCACCAGCCAGACAAAAAGAATAGTGACTACCCAGTTATAAAATTACAATGTTTGCTCATTGAAACCATGCAAAGACCTGAATACAGGAAGTAGCCACTAAGATGCAGCTTTCTTATTCTAGTTCTATATTAATTTATCATATAAGCAATAAGTATAACGAGGTTTCAGTAAAGTGGCTAAATTACAGGACTCAAGAAATTCCCTATGTTCCCAAAGAAAAACCAAAATAAGCTCTTTATACAAAAACGCCTATGGCGACATGTATGTGGGGCCTCTTCCTAACTATAAAGCGATGTTAAAGGATCTGATCTATTGTAGGTTGTACCATATCTGGCCAGAAAGATGTGGGTTTTACAAGAATGTAAGTGGGGCAAGATATGGAGGGCAAAATGAATAAACAGCATTCCTTTGCTGGCTCTGCATCAGTTACTGTCCTCAGGTGCCTTCCATTGCTTTTGCCCTCAACAATTAAACTCATTAAACTCAACAATTTTTTACTCATTGTTTTCAAAGCAGAAGGGAAACAAACTAGACTGCACTGCTTTTTACTACCTAATGGGTTTGCCTTTCTAGTGCTGGGATGGGAGTCTGTGTCATCATACTCATCAGTAAATATGACTTCTAATTTGGTACAGCTTTTAAAATAAATGAATAAATAATTCAACTTTATAATACAAAATTATACTGAATTACCTATTTCAGTTAAGGTTTAATTATAAATAAAATGAATATAGTGTAAAAATAGTAGATGGTATTGATATTAAAATTAAAATTCAATGACTTTCAAGTAAAATTTTCATGTAGGAGGTAACAAGAATGAGAACAATTTGGAATGTTGCACCCACAACCAAATAGGTAATGCTATTCTCAAGCCTGAGTGATCTGTACTTTGTGCAATTGTACAATTATGACAACCAGACTAATTTACTCTCTATATCTTCTTTCAGCACACTGAGGTGTTAGCTGATATCTATAGTGATGAATCTGTAAATCTTCAAAGAATTTAGCTACTAGTTGCTCAAGGGGGAAAATGGTGATAAAGAAATTTATTTTCCTAACATTTGTAAGTAGAGAAATAAACGAGTTGTGAATTGTGCCCAGGGATCTGTCATTGTCTTAGATGTTGCTGTTTCCCCATAGACAAGAAGCTTTATAAGGAAGTCTCCTTGATAAATTTCTTCTCAACTGTCAGTGTTGTGGACTCTGGGATTGTCCTTTGCTTTCCCAGGTCTCCTCACCTGACAATCACATATCTGCTAACCATCCAGCCATATCATTCCTTGATGTGCATAAAAAGTGGTCATTAGCCTAGATCATTGGTTCACAACTTGTGGGTCATAACCCTTTGGGGGTCAAACAGTAGCTCCTTAAGTCTATGGGAAAATGGAAATATTTACATTATGATTCATAAGAATAGCAAAATTATAAAAATATAGTCCCCCACCATATCACATTGGCAAAGGGGAACCAATAAGCAGGGTAGTTGGACTCTGCTTTTTATATTGTGTTTTCCACTGGAAAGAATGTTTATTGAGAGCTTCTTTATATAGTGTGTTAAAAGTAAAATAATATATTCAATTAAAAATTATAAATGAGACATCCTGGGTTTTAACAATGCAAACATAATGGGTGAGTATTGGTAATAAAATGTTCTTTTTGCTGAGCTTATAAAGCAACCTGATACAGATTTCAGTTTTTCTTGAATATAACCTTAGATAAATTGAAAGAAAATTAAAAGGATTGATTTCAGGAAGGCATTATCAAAAACTGTAATTACACACATTTTAAATGGAAATTACTTAAAATTCCAGTAAATGCTGATGATTTTCATATTTGAAAGCAATCTATACTGCCTGATATGATAATTTCCAACATTAATAGGAAGAGTATTATAGTCGGACTTATTTTGTAATTAAAGATATAAAATATAAATATCAAATATTCTAAAAAAATGAAAAGTAGATTCAAACTAGAATTTGTAATTATAATGAAAACATCCACATTACCATGACCTCACATGAATTTCTTGATGCTTATTTAAAATAAACATTTACTTTAATTGCTAGAAAATGGTATTTATTATGGGGGAAGATTAACTTCTATGAAATGATTCATAAACTTTAAAGGTAATAGTATCATACTTTGTCTGGAAACAGCAATAAATTGATGTGTTTCAATTCTGTTGTCACTTTGTGCTACAGTGCTGAGGAAAACTGAATACATGTGTTTGTACATTTATACCAGCACATATATTTCATGAACAAGTACATATTTGTGTGAAAAAGAAGCTGTGAATCTGAAGTTTTTCTTCTCTCTTCATTGAAAACAAAAACAAAAACAAAACAAAAAATCCTTCACATGGAAGTTTCTTTGTCTTCACTTTGTATAAGTTGTATAGAAACATTGGAAAGCTTACAATATGTGTCTATTAGCTAGGTCTTGTTGCCTTCTCTTATACCCTTAAGTGGTAATACAAATTTACTAAAGAAGCATAGAATAATTTAAGAGTTGTAAATGGAAGAAATGTGACTACTCTCTTCTGAAGTCTTTGCATTGACTCTCTTTCCTTTCTTGGTCTTCATTTACTTAAACTATGTGGCATACCTTTGATAGCCATTGAATTTAACTATGTAAGAATTTCATAGCTTTTATTTTGATTATATTCAACCCCAACTCCATTCCTGTACTGCTTCTGTATTGTCCCCACATTTCTGTTCCCACCTCAACAACATTTCCTCTTTTCTTTTTTTAATGACACACTAAATGTAATTTTTACTCCTAGGTTTGGAGTTACCCACCAGAGATTGAGCAACCAGTCAGGGATCCATGTTGTAGGGGTCTGGCCCGTGAACCTGTGAACCCGTGAACCTGTAATGGTGGCCACACCCCTTTGGGTATGGCTTTGGGCAAACAGAAACACTCTAAGAGCTATTTAGGACTAATACTGCTCTAGACAAATCCAGACTATTTAGCTGAAATGCTGAACCTTCTTATTACACTCTGGCTACAGCTTCAGATAAGAACTCCAGTCAAGAATCTCCTGCTACTCAGAGACTTGCTACATATGTTACAGATAGTCTGGTTGAGAATTTAGTTGCGTTATTTACTTATTTATTCATTTATTCTATTTATTTATTTATTTATTTATTTATGTCCTATAGGATCCTATAGAGTCACAGTCACCCCATTACATCAAGAAGTAATTCTAAGGAAAGTTAGGGTCAGATTCGGGTATCTCTTTTAGAAAATTTTAAGGGTATGGATGGGAAGGGTAAGGTTCAGATGGATTATAGGTAGATGAACATATTCTTGTGAACTAATTTTAGCAACTATTAGCTATAAATAACTTACATTTTAGAATCATGTATGTTGACTGTTTAGGGTCTTCTCTCTGCTTACAATGTTTTACACATATATATATATATATATATATCTATATGACTCTTAACAGCAGATGTAGAAATGAAATGTCTTGACTAGAGGTAGAACTGTAAAGTATTACATGGTAAAATATCCTAAATTGTTTGTATATCTCATATATATTTGCCATTTGGTGTTATGAGTAGTAACCCTACTGAATTTTGATGCATAAAAATTAAGTTATTTTAATATTATTTAATGCATCTCTGTTTTTAACTTGTTTTCTCTATTCTGCATTTATCATATTCTTCTCTTTGTTCTTCTATGTTGCTGTATGAAGAAAACTTATCATAATTTAGGCAGTTCTTATGGCTTCTTTCCAAAATGATATAATCTTTTCTATCAATGTAATAATTGACATACTTCAAACATTTGGATAAGTATTGCTTTTTTTCTTAAATATTTTCTTATGTTTTGACAAATTATATATTAGCCAGGCATTACAGGGAACTGTTTTGTTTCATAGTAAATATTTCATAATTTCTGACAATCACTGTCAACAGATGGCTTGTTTAATTTATGAAAAGTCTGGGAATAAACTACGTGTTTGATTGTTTTATTTTATGATAATCTTTGAGATCTATATTATTCCATCTGGATTAATGTTTGACATGCACTTGAGAACATATCTGCTTTTATAATTATAGAGTACATTATATAAATGCATTAGACAAATTTGACTCTTTTTAGAAAGATCAGCTTTTAGAAAGATCTGTCCTTATTTTCTGTACTCACAAACATGATTAAACAGTGGAAAACTATTATGCCATCAACTGTAGTAGTAGATTTGTCTGTTGTCTTTCAGTTTTATCAGCTTTTGACTGAAGGACATTTGTCTTTTCAAGAAATTGAAGACATTTTCACTATTTTCTTATTTGTCTTTGTACTGCAAAAAAAATTCTTTGTTTTAAGAAATTATTTATCTCCTTGACCCTCCCCCATGCACTCTTCATGAGAACTCCTGTTTGTGAGAACTCCAAAAGTGGTTGGGCTGTCTACCTACAACTACCTGAAGAGGAAAGAAGAGGAGGAAGAGGAGGAGGAGAGGAGGAGGAGGAGGAAGAGAGAGAGAGAGAGAGAGAGAGAGAGAGAGAGAGAGAGAGAGAGGAAGAGATGCTAACTGCACCTACTGGAACAAGGGATGGGAAGACAGCTGTACAAAAACACATTCAACAATAGAAAGACAAATATGACATACTAGAATCTAAGGACTCTTCACCAACAAGACCTGAACATCCCAATGCAGATGAAGCAGAATAGAAGGACCTTAAAAGCAACTTTATGAAGATGATAGAGACCCTTAAAAAGGAAATGAAAATGTCTCCTAAAAATGAAAATAAAAGCAAAAAACAAACCTAAAATGCAAGAAATCAACAAATCTCTTAAAGAAAGCAAGAAAAGGCAAGAAAAAAACCAATAAAATAGATGAAGGAAACAATTCAAACAGTTCAAGACCTGAGAATTGAAATAGAGACAATAAAGAAAACACAACTGGTGGAATGCTGAAAATATAAAAGCTGGGTAAATGATCAAGAAATACAGATGCAAGCATAGCCAGCAGAATGCAAGAGATGGAAGGGAGAATCTTAAGCACTGAAGATAAACTAGATGAAAAATTCAGTGAGCAAAGAAAATCTTAACTCCAACAAATCATTAACACAAAATATCTAGGAAATATGAGACAATATGAAAGGACCAAACCTAATAATAGGAGAAACAGAAGAAGGTGAAGAAGCACAGCTCAAAGGGGCAGAAGACATATCCAACAAAATCATAGAAGAAAACCTTCCCAACATGAAGTAGGACATGCCAATGGAAGTACAAGAAGCTTACCAAACACCAAATAAACTGGACCAAAAAACAAGTCCCTTCACCACATAATAATCAAAACACCAAATGCACAGAATAAAGACAGAATACTAAGAGCAGCGAAGGAAAAAAATGCCAAGTAACATATAAAGGCAGACCTATCAGATTTCTCCATAGAAACTCTGAAAGCCAGAAGGTCCTGGACAGATGTCTTACAAACAATAAGGGAACATAAATGCCAGCCCAGGCTATTATACCCAGCAAAATTCTCAATTTCTATAGATGGAGAAAACAAGATATTCAATGAGATATTCAAATTTATACAATACATATCCCCAAATCCAGCCATATAGAAAGTTCTGGAAGGAAAACTCCAACCCAAGAAAGTTAACTACACTCATACAAACATAGGCAATAGATAATCTCTGAACAAATTGGAAGTATATGGGAAGGGGTAAAAAGGTAGGAGAAAGAGTAGGGGAGAAGAACATGAGGGATTAGGAAGATAAATGGGAGATGAGTAGAGGATAGCAAGAAAGGAGACACATAAATAGAGGGAGTCATTATACATTTAAAGGGAAATCAGCCACTAGGGAATTTAGTACAAAGATTCACAAGGATGACTCCAACAGGGAATCTATGCAGTGCAGAGGCTACCTTATATGACTTTCCCCTATAATGAGAAAGATGACTAGCTTCTATGCTAGAGCTTTCATCTAGTCACTGATGGAAGCAGAAGGAGAGATCCACAGCTAAGCACTAATCCAAACTCCTGGAATCCGGTTTCAGAGAGGGAAGAGTGATGATCATATGGGTCAATACCAAGCTTGGAAAACCCACCCCAATCTGACAGCTGGGGAACCAATATAGGACCAAATCAGGCCCCCTAAACATGGGTGTTAGCTAGCAGGACTGCACAATCTATGGGTCCTCTGGCAGTGGAACCAGCATGTACTCCTAGTGCAGGATGGTAAGTCTGTTGCCCATTTCCTGAGAAGGGATACTCCCTTAGCCTAGAGAGTTGCAGAAGGGCCTATGACTAACCCCAAATGACTTGACAGATTTTGATGACCCCTCATGGAAGGCCTCACCTTACTGGGAGGTGGATGTGGATTGGGCTGGTGGGTCGGGACGGCGTGGTAGGATGGGAAGGAGAGGAAAAACTAGTATTAACATGTAAATTAAGAAAATACATTAAATTATAAAAAATAAATTATTCATCTCAAATTAAAAGAGTTAATATGCTTTACAATTTTATTAGCTTATTTACTTATTTCTGTGAAGGTTTCTTGCTGTGTTTCAATTTCAACTCATTATATTTAAGAGATTTTCATGGCTCAGTTTCCCTAATAAATAAGAATATTGGTGTTTGCTACCATGCCAGTTTCCATGTTTCTTAGTATTATCATAGTGTTAGGACTCTTGATTCATTTGCTTTTAATTTCCTTGTACCAATTTGCAAAATGGGTGTATTTTAAATATCATAGTAGAATCTCATTTTCTGACCCATTGCATACTTTCTTAAAATTGGCACATTTAGTACATTACCAGTTCTTCTGTTTATTATTTACTGTTAGATTAATATTTTATATATTTGTTATAGTTTTATACTAATTACTCTCATTATCTTTCTACTTAGATATTTATTGGTATCATTACATTTGTCAGAAGATCTTTGTGATTAAAATTTTAAAAACAAATCTGCAAATATAAGTATAAAGCAAATTGAGTTTGTCAAAATATTTGAAAATTTTATTTTTGATTAGTTTTGCTTTTAATTTTATAATTATAAAAACAGTTTTTATATTTTGACCATATTCTTTCCCCCAATAAGTCCCACCAGATCCTCTTTCCCTCCCTATCCAATTTTAAATTCTTTCTGAAAACAACCTAAATAAATCTGAAAACTTAAGGAAATATATGGTATACAAAGAGAATGAAGAAGTCAAATTATCTTTATTAGCATATGATATATATATGAGTGATGTATGTATGTATGTATGTATGTATGTATGTATATCCCCAAAATTCCTGGGAAACTCCTGCAGCTTATAAACACTTTCAACTAGCTAATGGCATAAGAAATAATGCAGAAAAAATCAGTAGTTCTCCTATACACAAATGATACATTGTCTTATAATTTAATGAAACAGTATCTTTCATAATAACCTCAAATAATACAAAATACCTTGGGATATTCCTAACCAGGAATGTCTTATTCTAAACATTTCAAGTCACTGATGTAAGAAATTGAAGAATATATCAGAACATGAAGAAACCTCCCATACTTAATGATAAATTGGAAAATATAGTAAAAAAGGCCATACTACTGAAAGTAATCTATAGGTTAAACACAATTTTTCACAGAATTTGAAAGTATAATTTTCAGCTTTGTATGGAAACACTAATTGAGAGAGGAAGAGAGGGTGGAGGGAGAGAGAGGAGGATACCATAAAGAATACTGAATAACAGATGGTGGTATCACCATCCTATCTCTAATTTATATTACATATTATAAATATGGTAGTTATCATTGATTTTCATTCAAACTTTGTTCTTGCCAACTTCCCTCAATGTCTATGTATCCCTCTTTTTGGTCTCTTCTTCCTCTTTCCTAATAAGATTCTTTCTGCTTTCATGAAACTTATTTTAAATTATTCACTAGTTTCATTCTTCTTCAGTCCATCATAATTTTTATCCCCACATTTTTATTTTCTTAATTAATGGAGATACACACATACACAAACAAATATTAAAATGAAGTAAAGTATATTTGGGAACAAAGCATAAGTAAGGAGACTCTTTTCAGTAGGTTTAATTTCATGTTGGACATGGAATTTCAGAGACATAGTTCAGTGAACTGTCAGCATTTTTGATGCAGCTCTGTGTGAATGACAGGTGCTAAGCAAGTAACCTGAATTAACTCTCTAGCTTCATAAGGACAACAGAACTCAATTTAGTTGAGGAAGAGAACCTGCTTAGCCTCTGTGATAAGGCATACATGAGAGGCTTAACCATCTTAGAAAGGAATGCCTGTTAGGGATATCCCAATGTGGCTATATTCCTCTTTGTTTTACTGTGTATATAAAGTAGGAAATACTTAAGAACTCCAAATGAAAGTTTGCCTCACAACCATATCATGGGATTGTATGGCACAAGGACAAAGGCATGTATAGTGAATGTGTGGAACAAGTAAACTGAATAGAGATATAAATAGAAATGTACATCATCATCCTTAGGACAATTGTAGGTGCTATTAATTACTCTATACTATTCCATAAACAAGTGTGTAACAAAGATCAACTTAAGAGAAGTTAGGTTTGGCAATCCCCCTCTTAGGCATATACCTCAATGATCCACATCCATGCAATAAAGACATGTGATCAACTATGTTCATAACAGCATTATTTATAATAGCAAGAACATGGAAGCAACCTAGATACCCCTTAACTGAAAAATTGGTAAAAAAAAAAAATGTGGCACATTTACACAATGGAATAGTACTTTGGGGAAAAACAACAATTGAAATTCTCAGGCAAGTGGATGGAATTTAAAGAAACCATCCTGGATGAGGTAACTCAGTCATAAAAAGTGGAACATTGTATGTACTCACTCATATATGGATTTTAGACATAGATCAAAGGATCACAAGCCTATAATTCACACTGCCAGAGAAACTAGGATACAAGGAGTATTCTAAGAGATTCATATAAGGTACCCCACAGAAGGGGAAAGGTACAAGATCTCCTGAGCATATGGTGAGTGTGGAGAGGGGGCAGTGAGTCGAGAGGGAACTACGTAAAAGAGAAGGGGGGATAGGAAAGCACATAGGACTAGGAAGATTGAGTCAAGGGAAGAATAGATGAAGAGAGAGAGAGAGAGAGAGAGAGAGAGAGAGAGAGAGAGAGAGAGAGAGAGAGAGGATAAAAGAGGAATCCATTATAGGTGTGAAGAAAAAACTGAACCTAGAGAAATGTCCAGAGACCTACAAGACTAACTGCAACTAACAATTTGATCAACCATGAAAAGGTTACCATAAATGCCCTTCCATGATAATGATGTTGGCAACTAACTTATCCACCATCATGGAGCCCTCATCTAGTAGGTGATGGAAAGAGAAGCAAACACCCACAACTAAACACTGAGCTGAACTAAAATGCACAGAAGGAGGACAAGACCAGGCTGCAGAAACATAGACAGTGGACCTGAACAAGGAGGAGCTAAGGGGCCCCTAAATTGATAGCTGTATATCCAGCATGAGACTGACTCAGATCCCCTGACCATGGGTCTCAGCTAGAAGGCCTGAGCAGTCCAAAGCACCTCACACAGTGGAACCAGGATGTATTCCTTGTGTATGAAAGGAGTTTGGGGTCACATTACTCATGGAGGGTTACTCCCTTAACCTAGAGACAGGAGACAAGGCCTAGTTCCTATTCCATATGACATGACTTAATTAGATGACCACTCCTGGAGGGCATCACCCTACAAGTGGATTGGGGGAGGATGGAATGGGAGGGTGGTCGGTGAACATGAGATGGTGGGAGAGAGGGAAAAAGGGAGGGAGAAAGGGAGGTATAGGTAACTGAGATCAATATGTAAAATATAAATAAATAAATGCATAAATAAATAAATAAAGAGAAGTTTGTTTTCATTCAGGCTCACAATTAAAGAGGAGCTACAGAATGCTGTGACTGGAAAAGCACAAGGGGCGAGATGTATAAGGCATTTGGTCATATTCCATGAATCCTAACTCAGAAAGCAAAGAATGATTATTTTTAATGTTTGGCCCAATACATCTATTTTGTTCTGCTTGAGATCTCAGCACACAATGGTGCTAAAGAGATTTAGGGAAGATGGTTTAGCCCCTCTCATTCCACCTCAAAACTCTCTCATACACATGTCTAGAAGTTTGTCTTCTAAATGATTCTAGGTGTTATCTAGTTGGCAATTAATACTAACCATTGCTGTAAGTGAATGCAATTCCTGATAGAAAGGCTCATATGATTCATTAGTAAATATCTTTTAGCATTACTTAGGTGTAAATGACTATAAGTGCTTGGAAGGCAATGGAGCAAAGAGAAGTCCTGGTTAAAAAACTGGGTTTGAGAAAAGTTTTTTTTTTTTTTTTTTTTTTTTTGATGCTGAGTTTACAAAGACCAATAGGATGATTCACAGGAGGGTTAAAAAAAATAGGTTCAGCAGGCCCTTCAGTAGTGATATGGGCTTTTAGTGATGTGTTAAGCTACTTGATTGGACATGATCTTTTTAAAGTATGAGGGTCTCTGGCAGGTCTGAATTATGTATATTAGCATGTAGTATAGGTTCCTAAAGGTCTACAGAATACAATAAAAATCAAATCATGAAAAAAATCAATAAGCAGTCTACCCCCATGGTCTGATCAAAATGTGACAAAACTTGTGTAGAGCAGAATTCCAGAAAAAAATCTGACAAAAATTCAAATGTGTTAATAGGTTTCTGAGGAACAGTTAACAGAAGATATAAAACACGGCAGATGAAAAATAATGAATTTTGTACAAACATTCACATGTTATCTCCCTAAAATATTCTATGTACCTTTACTCTTGACACGGTTGTATAATAACAGCAGAGGGATTGCTTGTTCTGTCTGGGGACCACGCATGAGACAGGTGTAGCAATGTGAGATGCAATGACCACAATCTTTACCCATAACCTGTTATAATTAGAAAGCACAATCTATTAATAGGAGATAAACTCTCCAAGCAGGGCCAAACCATAGAAGACAGCCTTCCAATACTCTTAGAGAAGGTGAAGAGTTCAATAACAGTCTCACCACAGAGTAATAAACAGAAGGGCTCTTGGTAAATAACTTGGCATTTTTGGGAGTTCATATGTGAGTGTCTTAATTCCTGTTGCTTTACTGCACATAAAAATATAACTCATGAGGCTTCCCCTTACAATATTGGACCATGTAAGTATTTCTATTTAGTTTTCTCTTAGGCATCCAAGACCAACTGATACTTTGTTGGAGTACACAACAGTAGGTCTGCTGAAATTCTGCCCCCCCCTTTCTGGTCAGGGTTGCTTTTTAAAATGCTAACCTTTGAATATTTTATGCTTTCAGTAAAAGCAAATAAACATTTAAAATGACAGCAAAATCAGCTGTTACAAAGTTTGAATGAAGGCACTCTGCATAAATGGGAAGAGAATTTCTGAAATCCATGGCATGGTTAAATAAATAAATAAATCCATTTATGGTTAAATAAAAATATAAGTGTCCATGATGGCTGCTTCCATATGGGATGCTGGCCAGGGTAGCCCCTGAGGCCATACAAATTATAATACTGTTATCACTCCTATGTACATGATGGTGGTAAATGGTAACACCCACTGGTGAAGATCTATGCACTCGGAGAGAGAGGACAAGACAAGTTTGCAGAAACACACAAAGACAGCTGATCTGAACAAGGAGGAGCTAATGGTCCCCCCAGACTGATAGCTGAGAATCCAGCATGGGACTGACTCAGACCCCCTGAATATGGGTCTCAGCTAGAAGGACTACGCAGTCCAAGAGACCTCAGACAGTAGGACCAGGATGTATTCCTGGTGCACAAAAGGACCTTGCAAATACATCCCCCATGGAGAGAAATTCCATTAACCTAGAGACAGGAGAGAAGTCCTAGTCCCTACTTTAAATGACTTGAAAGATTTACATGACCCCACCTGGATAGCATAGCCCTACATGTACAATGGTGAAGGAGGAGAGGGGAGGGGAGGATGGCCAGGGTGCATGTGAGGGGGGAAAAAGGGTAAGAGGGAGGGAAGGAGAGAGGGAGGGAGAGGAAACTGGGATCGACTGATGGGAGATGTTATTCTGTAAATATGTTTCTCATACTGGTTAATTAATAAAGCCCTGTTGGCCAATAGGAAATTAGATAGGCGGGGCTAGGAGACTAGGAGGAGGAAAGAGGAAGTAGTTAGGAATCAGCATGTAGAGCTAGAGGATGCAAGATGCTGGGTCCACCATTCCCCGATAAGATGACCATGGGGAAATACTTAGATAAGAAGAAATGGGTTAATAATTAAGACAGAGCTGGCCCATAAATAATAATGGTAACTGGCCAACAGGATTGCATCAAATACAGAGTCTCAGTGTGTTATTTGTGGCTGGAGCGGCTGTGGGCCCAGATGGGTGGCGGGTGGACTGGCAGAAAACTTACATGCTACAATCGACATGTAAAATTTTTAAATTATATTAATTATAATAATAATATAATAATATATAATAAATAATAATAAATTAATTATAATATAATATTAATATTAATAATAATAATGGAGAAGTCATGCTGAGACTGAGTTGAAAACTTTGTCTTCATTGGCTGGAATTTATAGTTCTGGAAGTCACTGTGTGTGCAGTGGCATGATAATTATCATCAATATTCATCCTTAGCTATGGGTTTCCCATTTTACAATCTAAATTGTCCAGCAAGATCTGCCCAGTGGTACACTGATGTCATGAGTATTATGGATGCAACCAACTGCTTTCCAGTTGCATTTTTGGCCAGCTTTAAATGGTTCACAATAAGGATATCTTGTTAGCTACAGTAAGCCAACAATAAAACCCTATGGCTATGAGATCATAAGCCAATATGGGGAATCCGTGGGTATTGCTTTGTAAGAGACATAAAATTGCTGCTACATACTTCTGTTTATGACCACAGAATAAAACTCTTCAGAGGATCAGTCAGGGAGTGGGCAGTGGTGACATAAGTGACTCATAATAGGCCATGTTGGTGAAAGTAAGGGCCATTTCTGATGTACAATGGCTCAATGCCCAGCTTTACTGGAATTAAAAATCAATCATGTCTACCATCCACTTGAATGCTCATGTAACATTGTAGAAGTGGTGGAATAATATAAATTGAGAGTAGGAGAAACTGTGGCCAACCTACCCAAGCTGCAGTCAAACCTGAACCCCTGTGTCCAGGACAGACTGCATGTACATGTTTGGTAGGCACTTTCTCCTGAGCCAAGCCTGCCTCTAAGCCCAGAAACTACTGACAGAGAGACACCTGACCCAAAGACACCAGTGAGAAAAATGACCAAGTAGCAGAGTCAGCTGCCTGATCCAATTAGACCTTGGTTTGGGAAATAAAGGCAGGTCTAACTTCCTTAATAAATGTGTCTGCAGCATCTTCTACTACACACTAACTCCCATGGTGCCTGAGTAACTGGTGCTGCATCTTCTCACCCCTCTTCTGCTAGAGGTGTTCCAGTATGGCAACCTTCAACAAGAGGTGTGGATAATGATATATGATTTTCTTTGAAGTAAGCATTATATTCTGATGAGAGTAGGGGAAGCATAATTCTTAGAAGCTGAGGAAATTTATAAGCCTCAGGAAGCTGAGTCTATGGTTACTTTCCAAATGTAGGCAGACAACTAACAGTTCCCAGCAGAGGAAAGACATTCTTCAGCGGATCTACATTAAGTTTAATATTATACTCTAGGGGCTTTGTTTAACTTGGTCCACATGTCTTCTGTGAAGCCTGAATCTAATTATTCTTACCAATAAAAACCCAGTGTAAGATACTGAGGTAAAAGCTGCAAGATAGGTAAAGCAGAGTAGCAGCGACCAATGACATCTTACCTCTCTTAATGCTCAGACCAAAATGGCTGAGATCCTGTCTCTGTCCTAACTTATCACTTCCTATTTCCTGTCTGTACAGACCTCCAGACCTCTATGGTTAACTAGTGGCTAGCTCCACCCTCTGATTTTCAGGCAAGTCACATGGGTCAGAACACAAAATGTCATGAACATTTGGGCTTCCTGTAATAAATGCCTTTTAGTTAGCAGTGGGTCTTTGAGTTGCCACAATAGGTCATTGGTTCAACAAGATAGATTTTGGTAGAACTCTTTCTGTTTTGCTCTGATGATTGTGCCAAATATTGTTTGAATAGTAGTTATTTGTGTCCTGGAAAAGTCATGCAAGTGATGCTGTTTAAGATGTTTATAACATCTTGATTTTATTTTTGTACATTAAATAAGTGTTTAGTTGTAGCTGGTATGTTTCCGCCAGCCCGCCAGCCTGGGCCCACAGCCGTGCCAGCCCCAAATAACACTCAGAGACTCTGTATTTGATACAATCCTGTTGGCCAGTTACCATTATTGTTTATGGGCTAGCTCTGTCTTAATTATTAACCCATTTCTACTTATCTAAGTATTTCCAGGTGGTCGTCTTATCGGGGAGCCGCAGCTGGCGTCCTCCTTCCTCCCTGGGCTACATCTCGACTCCAACTACTTCCTCTCTCCTCCACCTGGTCTCCTAGTCCCGCCTATCTTGATTCCTATTGGCCACAGAGCTTTATTAACCAGTATGAGAAACATATATACAGAATAACATCTCCCATCATCTCCTCTTTTCTGTCTAAAGTAAAAGAAGGGGTTTAACCTTAACATAGCAAAATATAACATACAATAGTTATCAAATAAGAATCACAGTAACAATATTTAGTCCATTAACATTTTGTAAGCCTTTAAGAAATTATCATCTATCCTATCATTGTGAGTCTAAATTCCTATATGTAACTTATCTTTAATCCTAACTAAGGAAAACTATAATCATAACTACCTGTCTTCAACTCCATCAAAGACCACAGAAGGATAATATATAAACTCTAGAAATGACAGAGACAACTCATTGCCTGGTCAGTCACCCGAAGTTCTTCTGTAATGTTCCATCTTCAGCCCATAGGCCATAATGTGTCTCCAGACTCCTCAACAAGGCAGGAAACTTTTCTCTGTGTTCTGTAGACTATCTGGCTGTCTGGCAGCCTCTTCCATGAAGCAGGAATCCTGTAGCAGTGTCCATCTTGAATCAGCAGTCACCTTTTTGTGGGTCCTGCATGTCCAGTTTATTCAGCATATAGTCAGTCTAGACAAGAGCAGTATCTTGCCCAAATGGCTAATCTTGCCATATTAGAAGCAAACTCCATAATGTTTTTCTTCGATGTCCATCTTCCTTTTTGATGCAGGTGGTGTTACCAGGAGCAGTTGTGCCTCCCTGTCAAGAAAAACACTAAACCATTTTAAATGCCATATTCTGTAGGTCTTTGAAAGGTTTGAAGAATGCCTATTCATCTCAAATACATCTCTGCATATCTAGAAATCCAAACTAACTTAACTCCAAGTATTGACTATCATAGGTAACTCTCTATAATCTATACTAATTTATACATTACATTTTCCAATGAGCTATATAAACACAATACCTAAACAAGAGGAGAAATATACATATTACAAAATTGACCTTAAATTGTATCAATAAAAGAAAATCCATTCCTAAGCAAAGTATTCATATCTATACCATAATTCCCTTTTTACCTTTAAAAAGATTGCTTGTGGTTATAACCATTTATAACAAAGCAAATTTAAATTAAAACAAACATTTATAAACTATTTGGGAATTTGGGTGTCGTTCTTTCCAAACTACTTCCTGCTGGTAGAGGGCGCTGTCATGGGGTTCCAAAGAAGACGCAGAAATCTTGGCTGTAGTCTACAAGGTTTTGTCTCAACTGCTTTGAATGTTGGATCATCTGGGGAATTGTTTCAGGGGGTCTGGCTTTATCAAACCATATAAGTCTGGAAAGAATCCATAGCTTTTCATTTTCTGTGGAAACAAAAATAGAAATCCTTTTCCCCAGTAACTTGTCCTTATGCTTAAATTTTGGAGTCAAAGCATTTTTAAAATATATAAATTGAATTAATCCAGCAGCATTTCTTTTATTAGTAGTTGTTATTTTCTCAGCAATCAAATAATTTAAAGATAACAGAAGCACGTATAGTATCCAAAATTTCTCTGTGTTTTCCATCTTTACGTGGCTTTTTTATTATTCTATTTCTTCTACTTCTCTTTTTACATATTTTGAGACAGGGTTTCTCTGTGTAACTTTTATCTGTCCTGGAATTCACTGCAGGTTTGCTTTGAAATCACAGAGATCTGCTTGCATCTGTCTCCCTAGTGCTGGGATTAATGGCGGTGCCACCATAGCCATCCATTTAATTCCTTTTTTCTTTTTTAAACCATTGTATCCCGTTTCTTTTTCTCTCCCAAGCCAGCCTATTTTTTAAAACACAGTGTAAACCTTCATTGCAGCTCTTGTACACACCAATGAATTGTTAGCAGAGCTCTTTAAAAGCAAGGCAGCTTTTTTGCCACTTATGCTAATTTTGGAAACCTCCCTTAAAGGAGCCGTGCAACTCTGTCTATAGCAAAACAAATCTAACCAAGAAAATGCTGCTACTAAGAAGTCTTGCTAGTCTCTGTTCCCTTGTTTCTAAAAACTATTTTTTAAGCTTTTGTTAAGTTTTAAGCGAAAGTTCTCAATCCCAGTTCATTAAGTTACAGTAGTTCTCCCCGCTGGCCTCCCGGTCCTGCCGCCACGTGGGCCCACAGCCGTGCCAGCCCCAAATAACACTCAGAGAATCTGTATTTGATACAATCCTGTTGGCCAGTTACCATTATTGTTTATGGGCTAGCTCTGTCTTAATTATTAACCCATTTCTACTTATCTAAGTATTTCCACGTGGTCGTCTTATCGGGGAGCCGCGGCTGGTGTCATCCTTCCTCCCTGGGCTACATCTCGACTCCAACTACTTCCTCTCTCCTCCTCCTGGTCTCCTAGCCCCGCCTATCTTGTTTCCTATTGGCCACAGAGCTTTATTAACCAGTATGAGAAACATATATACAGAATAACATCTCCCATCCTTTTGTTCTACATTTTTCAGATATTTGTAAAAACATATTTTAAAATATTCTTTAAGAGTGTGCTCTACTATATTTGCTCTGTTGCAGCATCTTTCCATTGCTATATTTATTTATTTGATACATTTATTTAATTTAATTAACTAAAATTTTTGTTGGTTCATAGGATTTGTGATCACATTCCCCTTTCTCCCCAAGCTCCTCCCAAATCCTTCCTTACTAACTTCCCAATCTTCATATTCTCTTTCTTTAAAAATACACACTAACCAAATCTACAGAGTCCAATTTGTGTTGTCTTACTGCTCCTAGGTGTGGTGTCTTCCCTGTAGTATTATCAATACACTTGTTTCAATTAGTTGGGGGAAAAGATGATTTTATTCCCTCTCCTAGCAGCAACAAATGACAGTTGTTTATTTGCTAGAAGTGGAATACTGTGTCTATCTCTATTCCTCCTTGTGGGAATTTTGCCTGCATTTAGCTCACAAAGGTTTCTTGCAGTCACAAACTTTAAGTTCATATGTAAATCTCCTCTACTGTATCTGACCATTGTTTGCTTGTATACACTTACCACATTAATCCAATGGGAATTTTACACATATATGAATAAAATTTATTGTGATAATATTCAAATCCTGTTTTTATCTGGAAGTCCTGCCAGACACATCCACTTTTTTTCTTTCATTCATTTTAATAACTCACTTAATTAAATTATTCTGCCAATATTCTCATGGATAAAGACTCATCCAATGGAATTTGATCAAGTTGCCATGGTCCACACCCTTAAAATAAAACTACTAATCCTCCAACAGAAGCCAAGACTAACTAATAGTGGTTCCTCTGCTTGTTGTGGAGCCCAAGAGAAGGCTAAGAATCATAGAGAAGGCACAAAAATCATAGATCCACTCATGTGTTCACTCTGGAATAGTGTAACTCCCAGGCCTCATCAGAGTTGTTTTGTGCAGTGAGTTTGGAAGATGAGGCAGAAACTCAGACTGTGAATGTGAATGTCAAGATAATAAGTATATCTGCAGTGCTCAGCCACATATAAATGGAATATTTGTGATACACAGACTATCTCATGACTTAGAGACTTTTCTGAAAAAAAAATGGGTCACAAGAGCAAAAGAGTAAAAGGAAAAGCTAGAGTATAAAAACATCAACGTGACAGTTCCACAGCCAATTTTACCAATTATTCTCTTTCTTTTGTTTAGTTAAGCATGGAGTTGTCATTATGTTTGCTTATTTAGTTAGTTATTTAGCACTAACTCTTCGATTGTTTGGTCAGTTGTTCTTTGTATTTCATTAATATCTCCCTTTGCTTTTATCATTTCATTTAATGTGCTATTGTTGGTTTTCTAAGACTTTGAGATACTTCAAATGGCACTTGAAAACACGTAGAATTCTTTTAATTAAATGTTCACAGATTTTTCATGTTTTTTCCTCTCTTTGACCTTCCTTTTCTGTATCTTGCACATTCTGTTAAACTCAAGTAACTATTTCATTTGATCTTGGAATTAATTAATTCCTCCTTGATTTGTTCAATGGTGCAGAGATACTCAATTTTTTTTGTTTTGTTTTGTTTTTGTTTTTTTGCAATTTTCTCTAGGTACTTATTTCTATTTTTATAATTCTATGACTTAGTGACATACAATTATTGGTTTAATTTTTCTTGTTTATGACTTCCTTTTTTAGATTACAAAGTGACAGAAGCTTCCATTAGATGAACTTCACATCTATTGGATAAAATATGCTTACAGATATGAGTCAGACAGACAGGTAGGCATGCTTGTAAACACATACTCAGTTCATTTTGTAGTTGTGAAAGTCATGCTCAGTGAAGAGACAGCTCTATCTTTTTTTTTTTTAACAGAGACACACAAAATATTTAGTAACAATTTCAAAAATTTGAGCATAATTTAGCCTGATGTATCTTATGTATAAAACCCATATATTAGTGATTCAGCAGTCTTTATGGAATAATGTGATATCTACAAGGCACATTTCTTTCTTTCTTTCTTTTTCTCTTTGTTTTTTTTTTTTTTTTGCTTTTGGATTGAAATTTTGCCAGTATCTCCCTATGACAGATCAATATTATTTGTTGCTGAACATGCTTATATAATAATGGTAGTTAGGCTATATTTTCACTTTATTGGAAATGGTCTTAGTAAAAATGAAATCAATAAAAAGAATAGCTAGAATGCAATGCCATGAGAGACTCTTGTCTATGTGAATCTATGGATTTTGATAATAATGGTATGCATAAATCCTTTCTAATTACTATTGCTATAAGTAATATAAATTTATATAACAAATAATACAAGTTATAAAATGAAAATACCAAACAAATCTATGCAATTGTTGAAAAGATTATAACAGCAATTTGAGAAATAATGTCTCACTTTTAAGGAGTAATAAGTTAGTTATCAATCTCATTATCAGGGAAGGGCATTAAAGGTAGCCTCTCCCCTGTTACTCATATTGTTAGTTGGGGTCATCCTTAAAGGTCTCTGGGCATTTCTCTAGAGTAATTTTTGTCTTCAAACATATAATGGCTCCCTCTATTATGGTATCTCTTTGTTTTTTTTTTTTTTTTTTGCTCTCGTCTATTTGTCTCCAACTCAATGTTCCTGATCCCACAAGTTCTCCTCTCTTCCCTTTCTCTTTTTCCTAACTCACTCACCACTCACTACTCCCTCCCTGCTCCCAATATGCTTAGGAGATATTGTCTTTTTCCCCTTCTGTGAAGGATCTTGCATGCATCTTTTATGTTCCTCCTTGTATCCTGGTTTCTCTGGCAGAGTAAATTGTAGGCTGGTGATCCTTTGTTTTATGTCTAAAATCCATATATGAGTGAGTTCATGCCATGTTCCTCTTTTTGTGATTGGGTTATCTCACTCAGGATGGTTTCTTCAATGTCCATTCAATAATTAACCCCATTTTCAAGGAACTGAAATCATGCTTTCATAACCTTGGGCTTTTCATGACAGTAAGATACTTTTGCTCTTGGCAACACTGATTTACTTCATAAGAGGATGAAGGTCACTGAAGAACCCCCTTATGAAATTTGCTTTCATTGTAACAAAGCTAACCATTTGGGAAAGAAACTGCCCTTACTTCAACTGTATAAAAGAACTTGACTACCAAATGGCATTTTAACATTTGAGAAAGTAGTCAATGTAATTAGGTATCAAGAGAACACAAGAAACTACTTTTTAAGACATTGCAGTGCTTACATTTTAATTTCTGAAGTACAGCAATTACCATTGATTAAAGCAGATTATTGTTTGCTGAAACAATGATTAGTTTTCTGTACTGATTACTTTCTATAAATAGACTAGAACACCCAGATGTCATAAAGCTTGAGAATAGTATAGAAACTGTCATAAGCCAAAGAAGAACTTAAACAATATTAATATTGGAATTTATGCAGATTTAAATATGCTTGCCTCTCTCCTCAGTAGAGAATAGCCTATATTTGATAAAATGCCACCGACCCATTCTCCTAAAAGCTTATTAGCAAGTTATAGTGGCAACATGTCAATTTTTCTCACTCAAGATGCTCTTACTGAAAAGGAAATACTCACAGCACATTCATTTCAATTTCACAACACAACAGTGAGGAAAAGATGTACACACTTTAGAAGGAATGACATTATTAAGGTAAATGAAGCAAAACACAGAAATTTCTATTAATTAATGTTTCTAGATCTGGAGCAATAGAAACTGTAATATTTTGTTACTAGAACAAAAATGATCATAACTAATTTGTAAAACACTTTGACATATGTAACAAAGAAATAACAATTTTCTCAATTTCCTATGAAAAGTATGTACATATGTTTGCCACTAACCTCTGGCAGGATGTTCACAGCACCATTGCTTATTTGTGTAAAGAATCCCCAAACTTATACATCATGAATAAGCAACTGCAATATTGGCACAATTTATTTGTGAAGAATTAGACTTCTAATATTAGGGAATGGCTCTAACTTAACAGAAATTTCAGACCTTAGCCTACCAGAAACAGACATGTGGTTAATGGTAAATGGTTGACTGATTGATTATTCAAAGTCTTAAAATAATGAACTATAATAAAATTAGGACAGAAGGTCTTTAGAAGAGACACATGCATCAGCATAATGAACATCATCAAGTATGAAGACATTTGTATTTCCTATTGTTGCATAACTATACTTGGAGAGAAATGGAAATATTTCTACTCGCCCACTTAAACCATTATGGCACTTTGGTGAACAAAGTAGCTTATTGGGTTTATGTAAACTTTCAGTGAATGGTTATTTACATAAACGTGGGTCATGAAAAGGCATGTGAACCACTGAAAAGTCCAACACAACATTAGCACTTTCACAAAAGTTCTATTGTTGAAGATCCCTGATCAAATTCCAGGTAACTTAATGTCTATATCCAACAAGTAGTCTTCATGGTTCCCAAGCCCTCTATAACCACTCTGATGCATAATTCATATGGGAATATCTTATCTTTGGTACTGGAATTTGTAACACAAAACTATGGCTTTTGTGACTGCCCTTAACTGCTGCCTTTTTTGTTATTCCAGATAATTGTACACAACTTTATATAACTCCAGGGATATAATTGTAAAAATAAATATTTTGCAGCAAAAAAAGAAGTTCATTTAGTTTATTTCTGTCTACTTTAAGCAAGTGATAACTATCTTTGGACAACCAAGGAAATGTTAATGGTGACAGCAGTTATATCTTTGACTCTTTTGCCTGGTGTCGAGACCCTTTCCCTCCTATTGGTTTGTTTTTTTCCCACATCAATATGAGGCCTTTTGCTTTATCTTATCATAACTTCTTCTATCCTGTTTGTCTCTCACCATTTGGATACATGCTTTTTTTTTCTGAAAATGAAGGGCAGGTGGTTCTGAGGGAGAGGGAAGGTGTGGGAACTTAGGAGAGTTGAGGAAAGGGAAAAAGGTTGGGATGTATTGTATGAAAGAAAATTATTATTTTCATTTAAAAATGAAGAGCAGTCCATGATAATGTAAAATATCACATTATTTGTAACAATTATTTTACAGAATTACTAATTTTGGCATGGATAAGTCTGGTCCTTCCCTTTCCACAGGCATTCCCTTGATTTAAAAAATACCTAAAATGTTTTTCTAAGCATTTGGATTGATAGATTTCATGATGTCAGCAAATGGTTTAAGAAAATGAGTGGGCTATAGGCAAATCTATAGGATATTTACTTAGTTATTGAGGGTAAACATCAAGCCCATTGTGGGTGCTGTTCAGGGTGAAAATCTGTGCCTTGAAAACATATTTTCTAAGTATATGAACCAAATGAGAAGTCTTTCAGATAGGAAAAATATTTATTGACTCCAAGAAGGAAAGGCATTATATAAGCAGACACAATGGTCCTTATATATATAAGTGATTTTATGCATATATGTAACATATGTATAGGAATATATTTATATAAATTATATTTATATAAATTTATATTAATATATATGTATATGTAATATATGTATATGTAATATATATGTATATGTAATATATGTAATATATGTAATATGTGTATATGTTTGTATATTGATCAGTTTTAGGTCAACATGAGGTCTCAGAAAGGAGGAAGCCTCAACTTAGAAATTTGAGTGGGCTATAGGCAAATTTATACAATAATTATTTTATTAGTTATTGAGGGTAAACATCAAGCACATTGTGGGTGCTGTCAACCCTGGACTGGAGGACCTGCAGTCTTTAAGAAAGTGGCCTGAACAAACCTTGAGGAAGAAGCCAATAAACAGTGTTCTTTCATGACCACTGATGCTTCTGACGCCAGATGTGTGCCCTCTTTGAATTCCTACCCTGACTTTTTTTAGTGATGGATTACAATGTGAAAGTGCAAGCCAAAGAAACCTTTCCACCTAACTTGCTCTTGTCATGATGTTTCAACAAGCAATGGAATCTCTAAGAAAGACAGGATCATAACTCATGATGTGTTTGATGCATCAGCTTGTGCAGCTTATCCTAATTAAGGCCTGAATAATTGTAGGACTGTACTCTAACTTCCAACACCTACCAATATGCTTACCTTCCTGATTCTGAGAAGTCCTCAGACATGCACTATGATCTTTGCCTTTCACTATGTAACATCCTGTTAATGAAAAAGACTCTACAATTCAAGCTTACTTACTGGAAAGGGGGCTGACCTTCAGATATTTCACTCTAGAGTAGGCTTAATCATTCCCTTCTGTGTCATCATATAATTTGTTTCTTCATTGAGCTGTTGATCAGACTTTAAAGGCCTCCAGAAGGGCACTATCACTGCATTTAACTTTTAGTTAATTTTTTTTCTCTGGGAACTACTGCTTGGCAATATGTTTTTCATTTACCTTGAAGTCACCTAGCCAGCCCCATTGTCTGCTATCTTTTTTCCATCCTCTTTAGAGTGCTTTAGCACCCAGTGAAGCCAGCTTATATGCTTGGTTAAACCATTAAAATAAGTTAAAATTTTTTGACCTTTTAAAACTTTGTCTCATTATGGGGATCAGCATGCCCCCTAAACCACATGTTAGTTCCAGACTTCCTGGTGGATAAATCTATTTCACAAGTCCATTGTGAACAGTCATATCAGGCTTGGTGAATTGGATATCAAACATTAACTTTTTCAGATCCAGATTTCTAAATACTGTCTTTATTTTCTTTGTTGCCCATCACTCCACAATATTCAGTGACCTCAAGAAGAAGTAAACAAGTGTTCCAGAGACTTCTATGAGACACCCCATCAATGACTGATTTACCTCATATAGGGGTCAGGTTCAGTCCTCTTTCTACCAAGGACATGTGGGTACATTTATTACTCAATTTTGTGCTTCTAAAATACTCAAATTAATCTCATTTTTCTTCATATTCCACAGGCTCCTGAGACAAGCATGGAGAAATATTTTTATTTCTCCTTTAAAACAGTCTAAAAATCAGGCAGTCCTGGCATAGTTTTCTCTGATTAATATGGTTTCCAATGTTGGGTGTTTATTAAGAATTCTGAATCATGGATTATGTCTTATTCCACTTTAAAATTCAAATTTGAGAAATAACTTTTATTATTTCTACCCTACTTTTCCCTCTTCCATATTTGATTATTTCTGTAAGTTTCATGATTCTGAGTTTGAAGAATTCCTCTGCTATCATTCCTTAGATCCTGCTCGTTATATATAGTAGCAAATTGAGAGCTTCATCTCATTCTCCAAGTTTGCCATATTTGATGTTCAATCAGAAGCTAACACAGTGTGTGAGGTTGATTTCATTTTCTCATTGTATTCACTCCCTTAGCAGAAGCAAGTTCTTTCTGGATAAACAAGTGAGACTCAGTTTTAGGACTCAGTACTCACAACCAAAGCTACATAATTGCTACTACAGTTAGCTTATGAACTCATCCAGTCTATGCTACTTTTAATGATTATAACACATTCACTATTTAATTAGCCACTAGTGGAACACTTATACACTGTGCACAACATTAATTAAAGAGCAATATAATGTAGCACAAAAATGGAGATGTCATTCCAGAATTCCTGTCACAAATCCTTCATTTACAGAAGGTTCAGTCTTTGTGACACCATATCACCTATTATGTGGAATATAAAACCACAGTTTAGCTCACTGATGGATTATTCCCCACTTCACAGGAGTGAGTAGCCATGCCAGAATCATGATCCTCACAGAATATTCATATCTTAGTCCATGTCTCATTACACATTTCAGGAACCATAAATCAATCCTCTCCAACTAACTGTTGATTCTATCGCTTTCTTTTCAGGTGGGAACTTTTATTCCATATTTTTTTTAGGGAAAACATGATAAATCTATCTTTACTCCAAGTAGGGAACTGATAACAAATCAAACAAATGATATCACCTATGTCTAGAGTGTTGAACAAATCAATGTTTTTATTAGAATTACTTAAAGGAACATGGCAAGGGTTTATGATTAAGAACTTGAGTGACTAGAGTATGTGCATGCATAGGTATATGCGTGCATATGAAAATTATTGGTAAGTGTGTGTGTGTCTGTGTGAGTATTCATAGAAACCACAGGACAGCCTTGGATGTTATTCCTTAGGCTTTGTCTTCTTTTCTCCTTTCTAGTTGATGTCACTCAGAAATCTCATTGTTACTGAACTTGACACCTGAATAGTGAGTATTAGGATAGTCCAGACTTTGCCTCTTAAGAGCTGGATTACAAATGACATTGTGAAGACTTTTTTAATGTGAATTTTGAAGATTGTACTCAAGAGCCTTTTTACTGCCACACTTTCCTCCTCTGTACAAGTTAACATTTTCATTGTTTTTTATTCCCTTTAATACAGTGTATTAAAAAATGTGAATGTGTTTAAAACCCAATTAAACTTTCTTTAAATTTGGTAGATTATCATTGCCTTGTGATATAAAACATACACTTCAAATCTACTTCAGAGAATAACATGGTTAGGAATCACTATATTTATAAGGTAAGTAATATAGTAATATACACTTGAAAAGCTGCTTCATGGAAATTTTGACTAAATATCAATGCCAGGGTACAGGAAGTAGTCGAAATTAAGTGAGATAATCAGCATCCGTACAAATCTTTTCAGTCATTTTTCATGATATTTGGCCCATAACCATTCCAAGATTGCAGATTTTCTGTGAAAATTAGGAAATCTAAGTTGATTAATCTATACAATTCATACTATACTAATTCTTTTAACATTAATGAGTTTATCATTCCCCAGTACCAAAGCTGTTGGCTCAAAAGGATGCTATTGAGTATGTACATTCGGATAGTCAGACGTCTGATCACTGGTTAGCTGCTGTGGGGTGTAGAACTGTATTCTGGCTAGATGTGCTCTTTCTCTTTTTGAGATATCACTCTCCTCAAATTTCTATTAACTCCTTAACTTTATGTTCTAACACTAATGCAAAATCTAGTATTTTTCTGGTTCTCTGATGTGGTTCCAGAGGCCAAGTAAACAAATGTCTATTCACTGCAGATAGAGAATAAGAAACAGACTAAGAAATCTGGTGGAAGAGTCTAACTTAGGGAATCAAAGAGTTACTGATGTTCCTTATAAGAATGTAGGCTAGGCGTTACTTATAAGAGCAAATATGACTCAAAGACTCATTATCAAAATCCAACCAGTATTTGTAATATCTCATGGAAACTAGAAGTTCCATAAGGATAGGATTCATTTTCCTTTTGAAAACACTGTGTTTTAACAAGCTTCCCTCTAAGATGAAATGTACTATCATTAGAAAACTTCCATTCAGCACTGAGCAAATTCTTTAATGCTGTCGAGATAAGTCAACCTCTTTTCACTTCTTAGTTAGCTATTCGGTCAGTATTGGGAAAATGTCTCACACATTAAATCTATCTCATGTTCAGAACCTTTTATTTTAACCATCTCACAAGAGAGATAGAATACTTCTCACCTGATTTAGTAAAGTTCATCTATGTTAAGATTCCAACCTTAAGGTCAACTGATTAGGAACTTTGATTACATCTACAAATTTCTACTTGCCATTCAATCAAATAACTGGTGAGAGTTTCTGTGAAATGGCAATCAAAGGAGATATCTTAGAATTTTTTCTAATGTAAGTAGTGAACAAGTCATTTACAACCCTGTATTTTTTAATACAGGCAATTAAAGTTGGGAGAAAAACATAATGCCTAAACAATGATTTAGATGTATTTTGAAAAGTGTTAAATAGGAGAAGTTTGGTTTGCTATCAAAATACTTAACCAGAATAATCTTATGGGCATTTAAACTATCCTAAATTAAACAAAAGCATTGCTTTGGATTTTATGGAAGGTATATGTCTCAAACAGACTTTCATGTTCTTTGTACAGAAAGTGCAATTTTCATTCCCAATGCCAGCCACTTCATACTTTCTGTTGCAAGCTCTGCACACGCACACCTTAAAACTTTATGTAGATATCCATACCCTGGTAGAGATGCAAGAAATAGGTTTGACCTTTTTAATTTTAATATATGTAAATGGATATAGAAACAAAATTAATGGTCAAGTAATGGCTTTGGTCAATGGTAGTCCTCAGAAACACTGTTGGTCTGCATGTTCCTCCTCCAGTTGCTGCTCTGTTTCTCCTCATAGTAACTGTATTTTTACTCATAATGTGTTAAAAAAATAATTTCCTTTCATTAATGTTAAGTAATTTTTGTCCTTTCTTCATTTTCCCTTGACTAAATGATTATAAATATTCTTCCCTCATTATTCTTTGTGTGGCGTTTGGTTTCTGATACTATGATTTACTGAATATTTGTTTGTATTTTTTTTTATTCCAACAGACTAACTCTATATATTGTCACAGGTGAGTATAAAATATCTGATGCCATCAAATCTGGTCATAATCAAAAGGAAATTGTCCAAAGGGTGTTTTAGAGATACTATCTTGTTTTCAAAGCATGGGGATTTCTTATTCTCCCTTGCTTCCCTGATGGGAGATGTTATTCTGTATATATGTTTCTCATACTAATTAATAAAGCCCCGTTGGCCAATAGAAAACTAGATAGGCGGGGCTAGGAGACTAGGAGAAGGAAAGAGGAAGTGAGAAGGAGGAGTCGAGATGTAGCCTGGGGAGGAAAGAAGACGCCGCCGCGGCTCCCTGAGAAGACGACCACGTGGAAATACTTAGATAAGTAGAAATGGGTTAATAATTAAGACAGAGCTAGCCCATAAACAGTAATGGTAACTGGCCAACAGTATTGTATCAAAAACAGAGTCTCGAGTGTTATTTGGGGCTGGCGCAGCTGTGGGCCCAGACTGGCGGGCTGGCAGAAACATACATGCTACAGATGGCGCCCAACGTGGCTATAAGAACTTTTACTTAAAACTAATAATAGCTTAAAAAATAGTTTTTAGAAACAAGGGAACAGAGACTAGCAAGACTTCTTAGTAGCAGCATTTTCTCGGTTGGATTTGTTTTGATGTAGACAGAGATTTGCGCAGCTCCTTTAAGGGAGGTTTCCAAAATTAGCATAAGCGGCAAAAAACTGCCTTGCTTTTAAAGAGCTCTGCTAATAATTCATTGATGTGTAGGAGAGCTGCAATGAAGGTTTACACTGTGTTTTAAAAAATACGCTGGCTTGGGAGAGAAAAAGAAACGGAAAACACAGAGAAATTTTGGATACTATATGCGCTTCTGTTGTCTTTAAATTATTTGATTGCTGAGAAAATAACTACTGATAAAAGAAATGCTGCTAGATTAATTCAACTTATATATTTTAAAAATGCTTTGACTCCAAAATTTAAGCCTAAGGACAAGTTACTGGGGAAAAGAATTTTCTATTTCTATTTCTATTTTTGTTTCCACAGAAAACGAAAAGCTGTAGATTCTTTCTTGACTTATATGGTTTGATCAAGCAAGAACCCTGAAGCAATGTCTACAGCCAAGATTTCTGCGTCTTCTTAGGATCCCCATGACAGCGCCCTCTACCAGCAGGAAGTAGTTTGGAAATTCCCAAATATTGTTTATAAATGTTTGTTTTCATTTAAATGGATTTGGTTATAAATGGCTATAACCACAAGCAATCTTTTTAAAGGTAAAAAGGGAATTATGGTATAGATATGAATACTTTGCTTTGGAATGGATTTTCTTTTATTGATACAATTTAAGGTCAATTTTGTGATATGTATATTTCTCCTCTTGTTTAGGTATTGTGTTTATATAGCTCATTGGAAAATGTAATGTATAATTGAGAGTTACCTATGATAGTCAATACTTGGAGTTAAGTTAGTTAGGATTTCTAGATATGCAGCGATGTATTTGAGATGAATAGGCATTCTCCAAACCTTTCAAAGACCTACAGAATATGGCATTTATAATGGTTTAGGGTTTTCCTTGACAGGGAGGCACAACTGCTCCTGGTAACACCACCTGCATCAAAAAGGAAGATGGACATTGAAGAAACTCGTTGTGAAGTTTGCTTTTAATATGGCAAGACTAACCATTTGAGCAAGGTACTGCTCTTGTCTAGAATGTTTTATTTTATGTTGTAGAAACTGGACATGCAGGACCCACAGAAAGGTGACTGCTGATGCAAGATGTACATTACTACAGGATTCCTGTTTCATGGAAAAGGCAGCCAGACATTCTGCAGGACACAGAGAAAAATGACTGACACACTGTCAATACAGGTGGACAGTTTAAAGTTTCCTGCTTTGTTGAGGAGTCTGGAGACATACTATGGCCTATGGGCTGAAGATGGAACATTACAGAAGAACTTCGGGTGACTGACCAGGCAATGAATTGTCTCTGTCATTTCTAGAGTTTATATATTATCCTTCTGTGGTCTTTTTAGGAGTTGAAGACAGTTATAGTTATAGTTTTCCTTAGTTAGGATTAAAGATAAGTTACATATAGGACTTTAGACTGACAATGATAGGATAGATGATATTTTCTTTAAGTCTTACAAAATGTGAATGGACTAAATATTGTTTACTGAGATTTTTAATTGATAACTATAGTATGTTATATTTTGCTATGTTAAGGTTAAACCCCTTCTTTTATTTTAGACAGAAAAGAGGAGATGATGGGAGATTTTATTCTGTATATATGTTTCTCATACTAATTAATAAATCCCCGTTGGCCAATAGAAAACTAGATAGGCGGGGCTAGGAGATTAGGAGAAGGAAAAAGGAAGTGAGAAGGAGTCAATATGAAGCCCAGGGAAGAAGCAGGATACCTGCAGCGGCTCCCTGATAAGACTACCATGTGGAAATACTTAGATAAGTAGAAATGGGTTAATAATTAAGGCAGAGGTAGGCCATAAACAATAATGGTAATCGGCCAACAGGATTGTATCAAATACAGAGTCTCTGAGTCTTATTTGGGGCTGGCACGGCTGTGGGCCCAGACTGGCGGGCTGGCGGAAACATACATGCTACACTTCCCCTTTCTGCTGGATTGAAAAGAATAACTACATAGTACCAAGCTTCATATAATGTGGTAAAATATTGAACTCTGAAGGGTGAATGAGTAACAAGCCAAAATAACCTGAAATGCTGATGATAACTGTGAGTCACTATTGTATTCGTGAGCTTCATGTTATGAATACATCCTGCTGTTAGTTGTATGTTATATTTCCCTCAGGAAGAGACATGCCTGTAAAAATGCTGATTTTAAATCTTTGTGTACATAGGTTAGGATGAATTAGGCAAAAGAAATTTGAACAAATATGAGAGGGAAGAAGAATCAGTGTCACTACTTTATTTTTTTATAAGGGAAAAGTATTTTCATAGTACCCTATTGGTAGGATTAGGTGATAGAGAAGAATTAGTTTTGATTAAGGAAATGCTAGTTTGAAATTAGAACATTAAAATTGGGCTAGAGCCTATATGTTCACTTCTGGGTATTCTTTTACATGGAATTCACACATCTGATTTGTGAAGCTGTGTTTTGCTATACTCCATTAAGTTTTTACTACAAGCTGCTAAGATGAGACCATGGCAAAATAAGACTACATAGAGTATCTTACAAGTGATAAATAAGAGTGACCTGATTATTAAATCAGAGTGCATTTTTTTTTACTAACATAAAGGGAAATCAGACCATTACCTGATAAGGAAGGCCAATGGAAGATGATATTTAATAAAGTACTGATATTGTGCCTCATTTTTACTCTGGTAACAACTAAAACTGAGACCCCATTGCCTAATGTTATTGTATTTATGGTTATATTTCTTAGATACTATTAATGCTTTAGTCCTTGGACATTAGAATGTTAAAGTAAAATGAAAGACCATGTTTTCTGGTGTACAGTAAAGACATTTCATGCTACTCTTTAAAGTGTGAGATTATTCTCATTAACAGAATGAAATAAAAACAATGGCTGTGGGAATTTTTCAGCACTGCTCTTTCTGGTTTATTTGTACTTACTGAAAATTTTATGTGAGTGTAGTAAGAAAATACACAACTTAATTTCCCTTTTCTTTCCAGATGCTTGTAAGTGCCCTTTGTCATGTTTCTGAGCTTGTTTCATTTGGTGGAAATAACATCCAAATTGCACTCATTTGTGGCTGTTAATTTTTGCTGGGAAAACTTATTTATTTCTTCAAATGTAGAAATAACAAAAAAATTAAGGAGAGAGAGAGAGAGAGAGAGAGAGAGAGAGAGAGAGAGAGAGAGAGAGAGAGAGGTATTATTGGAGTGATACAAGGGTGTCCCAAAGAAAATCAGGGAAGATTTCATACTGAGAATAAGGATTTCAACACATAACATAATTCTTGACATCAAAGTTACACAAGATTCCCACTGACTCTGAGCATTGTAAAAACAGACTACACATTCCTCCCTAAAGGACCTTCCTATGTGGTACCCACATGAAGTGAAGTTAATACTCAAATCCAGATGCATGCCTAAGGAAATCATTGGGAGACAGGAAGTTTCTCCTTCTACCTTTATAAATTTTACTAGAGGGATACTCCCTCAGCCTAGACACATGGGAAGGCATGGGCCCTGCTCGAAATGATATGATAGACTTTGAAAACACCCCATGGAAGGCCTCACCCACCCTGGGGATCAGAATTTGGATAGGATAGGATTTGGTAGGCGTAAGGGGAGGACTGGAGGGCACAGGAATGGGAACTAGTATTGATATGTAAAACAATCTTGTTTCATATTTAAACAAAAAATATACAAAAAAATTTACTGGGATCATAAAATATTGACAAGTTCAGTGCAGATTAAGATACCTAATTGTCAGATCCTATTCTATCACAACTCTTGAGTTCTGGGGATATTATTACCTGTGTTTATGATAAACTTTCCATTGTCATTCACAGAATGGGGCCTCACACAGAACAATGATTAAATACTTAGTAAAATTTTATAGTTTTCTCATTTCCTGTTAATGCAGACAAGTTGTTCTCAAATAGACAAATATCTAGGCACACTAAAATATTTTGAAGTATGACATCACATCATGTAAAAGAAATATAAGTAAATAGCTTTTCAAATTTGCCTTTATTAACTAATTTTTAAAAACTACTTTGTAGAGAGGATATAGATTATTAATAATATTTATAATTGTAAGAAATCATATTTTATTAATTGTGAGCACTTCAGCAGGTAAGTTTTATCTTTTGTGCGCATTCACATTAGAAACTCAGAACATTGACTTTAACTTATCTGTTATTACTTGTTAAAATTCTAGAAACCATGCAGATATAGTAATTGCTTTATGATTCAAGTATTAATATACACTTATTTCATGATAATAATATGAGTTACATTAAATAATTTACCAGTTACCTAGGGATACTGCTTGCTATGCTGGACTTGTGCTACTGCTTTTCAGTATAAGCCTCTGACAAAGTTACTCAACAAACAAAGTTCATTTTCCTGTTCACCAGTTTCAGCTATGACTAATAGCACAAAATCCATCATCTTTGCTACATGTTTGTAAAACTATTAATTTAAATACTAATCAGTGACTTATATACCCATAGGTCAATTCTGTTCACATCTACTTTTTTTTGTGAAACAGAGATCCCTGGTTCATAGGCATTAAGTTAAAAGTCCCATTTGTTTTAATAAACTTTCCTTGTGTCTTTTACCTCATGCAACTTCATCTCACTTTTTTCCATCCATTCATACTTGTCCTTAAATGTCCCCCTCTCAAATAATATTTAAGACAATAAAAAAAGGAAATATGTCATTATAAAAGCTGTAGCATGACACAGTGAGTCACAAAGTAAACCCACTTATCCATGTACCTTTATTTGCGAGTATTAATTGCAATGAGTCAGTGGTATGGTTGGAGGTCTCTGGTTTCTACTTCATTATCAATACCCTCAAGCTTCTCTTGGCTATCCTGCTGTTGCCCTATGTCATCACAGTCTGGCTGCTTTGGGTCTGAAGAACCAGACCCTTCATGTACTCCAGCAGATCACAGATGGGTGGATGTTGGAGTGGGCCAACTGATAACACTGGTTCTGGTTCGGAAACATCCCTTTTATCATACACAGACATTAGCTTTTATTTATATACATCAGCACTTTGTCACTTAAAGTACTTTTTGGTTAATAAAAGCAGCTTGAGAAGTATTTAATATAAAAACAATTTTAGTAAATCCTTCTTTTCATATTGCTCTCCTCCTCTCTCTTTTCTCCCAATTTAACCATTTTTGTCTTTCTTGCAAAAAGTCGTTAAATGACAATAGCATGTGAATCTATATTCACTTTATTTTAAAATAATGTTTATTTTTTTAGATATAAAGCAGTTTGCCAATGGCTAGAGTTTCTTATAGGCTAGATCAGTCTTAGCTATTAACTCATTTCTATCAATTTAAGTGTTTCCATGTACTCTTATCTTACAAGAGAAAGGGTCCAGACCTCTTTCTTCTCTTGGTCCTACATTTTGGTTCCTGTCTATTACATCTCCCACATTCTTCCTTGTCTCCTATTCCCACATATCTTGTATTCCTATAGGGCAACAGTGCTTTATTCGTTAACCAATAAGAGAAACATATTTATAGAATGACATCACCCATCTTCTCTTCTTTTCTGTCTAAACTAAAAAGAAGGGTTTTAACTTTAACACAGTAAAATATAAAGCAAAACAGTTATCAAATAAGAACCACAGATAACAATATTTAGTCCATTAACATTTAACAAGATTTAAAGAAAACATTTCATCTATCCTATCTTTGTGAGTCTAAAGTCCTATGTGTAACTTATCTTTAATCCTAACTAAGGAAAACTATAACCATAACTATCTGTCTTCAGCTCTTTCAAAGACCAAAGAATGATAATATATAAACTCTAGAAATAACAGAGACAAATCACTGCCTGGTCAGTCACCCTAAGTTCTTCTGTAATGTTCCAACTTCAGCCTATAGGCCATAGTATGTATGGCAGACTCATCAACAAAGCAGGAAACTTTAAACTGTCCACCTGTGTTGGAAGTTTGCCAGTCATTTTTCTCTGTGTCCTGCAGACCGTCTGCCAGACTCTTCCATGAAGCAGAATCCCTGTAGCACTGTCCATGTAGTTTCACCAGTCACTTTCCTGTGGTTCCTGTGTGGCTACTTTATAAAGCATATAGTAAAGCAGTCTAGACAAGAGCAGTGTTTTGTCTAAATGGCTAGTATTGTCATATTGTAAGCAAACTCCATAATGAGTTTCTTTGATGTCCATCTTTCCTTGTGACACAGTTGGTGATGCCAGAAGCTGTACCTCACTGTTAAGAAGAACCCTAAACTATTTTAAATGCCATATACTGCAGGTCTTTGGAAGGTTTGAAGGAAATTTATCCATCTCCAATATATCTCTGTATTTCTAGAAGTCTGAACTAGCATAACTATATTTAAACTACTATAGGTAATTATCTATAATCTGTACTAAATTATACATTATATTTTTAAATTGGTTGTATGAACACAATATTTAAACAAGAGGAGAAATATACTTATCCCAAAATTGACCTTAAACTTGTATCAATAAATGAAAATCAATTACAAAACAAAGTATTCATTTCCATACCCTAATCCATTTTTCCCTTTAAAAAGAGATTGGTTGTGATCATTAACTATTTATAAACAAGCCCATTTAAATGAAAACAAACATTTACAGGCAATATTTGGGAATTAGGGGATTGTTCTTTACAAACTGCTTTCTGCTGGTTGGGGATGCTGTAATATCATGGGAATCCTAAGAAGACACAAAAAACCTGGCTGTAATTGTCTGCAAGGCTGCCTTGTCTCAGCTGTTTTGAATGTTGGATAACCAGGGACATTATTTCAGGGGTCTTGCTTCATCAAACCAAGTTATTCTAGAAGGAATATACAGCTTTTTATTTTCTGTGGAAACAAAAATAGAAATTCTTTTCTGCAGTAACCTGACCTTAGACTTAAATTTTGAATTCAAAGTATTTTTAAAATGTATAAATTGGATTAATTTAGCAGCATTGATAATCAAGTGTATTTTAGCAGTTGTTTTTTCCTTAGCATTTGAGCAATTCAAAGACAATACAATAGTATACAGTATCGAGACTCTATGTATTTCCCATCTTTAGGTGACATATGACTCCATTTCTTTTACTTCTATTTTCCCATTTTTTAATACAGGTTTTCTCTGTGTACCTTTCCCTGCTATGGAATTCACACTGTATCCCAGGTTCACTTTGAAATCACAGAGATTTGCTTGCTTCTGCCTGCTGAGTGCTGCGATTAAAGGCATGTGCCATCACTGCCTAGTCACTTTTTCTCTTTTATAACCAAATATTCTTTTTATTTCCTCTCTAAAACCTATGTGTGTTTTTAAACACACTGTAAAAACCTTTTATGTCTTCATTCATCTGAATCTGTCTTTACTGTATATCTCTACTCTTTTTTTTTTTGCAGCTACAAGTATTGTATCAGCTAAACAGTATTGCTAAATGGTATGACAGACTTTAAAGACTCCCCATAGAATGCCTCACCATTCCAGGGGAGCAGAAAGGGGATGGGCTGGGGTTTTGTGGGAGTGATAGAGGAGGTTGGTAGGGCAAGAGAACAGGGATTGACATGTAAAACAACCTTGTTTCAAATTTGAATAAAGGAAAAAAAATAAAGTGGCGGCTGTTTTGGTCCCTGGCTTTCCAATATGGCAGGTGTATGTTTATCCTGTATTGAGAGCTGTTTTCATTGCCTTGGTCTATGCTGCCATCAAAAAGCATGCGGCAGGCTTGGAGATGTGGTCATTGCCACTGCCAGCTCTTATATACATCATTCAGTTGTTAGCAGGGCCTCTTAAAAGAGCACTTCAGGTTTTTGATTTTGTTTTTTCTGCTTATGCCCAGTCAGTAAACCTCCCTTAAAGGAACTGTGTGAGTCTTTGCTTGTCTCTAGCAAATGAAACCTGCCTAAGAAAAATGCTGGTACCAAGAAGCCTTGTTTGTCTTTGTACTTATGTTTCTAAAATCCCTGTTTAAGCTTTTGTCAAGTTATAAGTGGAAGTTCTTAGTGCCTACTTTGTAGGCACCATTTTGTTAAGTGCACGTTTTTGCCAGCCTGGTCCCACTGCTTTGTCAGCCCCAAATAACACACAGAGACACTGTATTAGATGTAAAGCTCTTGGCCAGTGGCTAGAGCTTTTTATAGGCTAGCTCTGTCTTAGCTATTAACTCATTTCTATCAAGCTAAGTGTTTCCACGTGGTCTTATCTTAACAGTGAGAGGGTCTGGACATCTTCTCTTGGTCCTACATTTCAAATCTACAATAAATTTTATTTCTCATGCAAGAACTCTCTTTCATTTAAAGAGACTAACTGGAAATGTAAGAAGTAGACATCATTACTTAATTGATTCTTTATCAGCTTTTACAGGGAACAGCTTTAAATAATTAATATATTATGATCAGAGTGTCAATCTTGGTAACAGACTGCACCCTTTATACAGGAAATATTATTAATTCATTAATGAGTCAATATAAGATGATTATGAGTTATAATATTTTCATATATTGACTGGCAGCAAGGTGGATAACCACCCAGGGTCAAGAGTGTCAGTTTTCAACCTTAGGTCCTCCCCAGCAGATGTGTGTAAGAAAAACAAGAAGAGTACCAATAGCAACTCTGAGGCAAGATGTTTCAACCAACAGCTTCAGGCTTGCTTGAGGTCCCAAAGGGGTCCATTCAGGGCCCTACAGTTTCCCCTTTCTTTTAATATAAACTAACTCCTGTCTTAGGAGGCAGAAGATATCAGCATAATGCCTTACCTGTCATGGGGGAGGTCAACAAAGCCTGTAACCTTCCTATCTTAGTTTGTATATTTGCCCCCTTCTGCCTTACCCTTCTCTGGTGATTAGTTCAACTGTAAGTTCAGACATACTTGGGAAGAAGCATTCTCTTTAGCTGAAGACAGAAGAATCTGTCTTGACTGAAAGTTGGCTTAGGCCTGTCTAATGCTGCGGAAGCATTAACAGATCAGGCAGATAAGACCAAGGATAAGGGCTATGAGCCCCAATGAGTGAAAACTTGTCCAATCTCTAATTAATCTACCAGCAAGTTGAAGTCCTTGAAAAGGTCTTTTTCTTGTGTAGATGGTACTCGGGTTTCAGTGTTGTTAATGATCTGCATGGCTAAAGCATGTGTGTAATTTATACATGGATCACTCCAGGACCCCTAGAGAAAAGTCACTAAAACTGATGCATTCTCAACTTTAGCAGGTGTAACACAGATATGTGTGAAAGAGAGAGACTAAGAAACCACATGGGCCTCCCACATTAAGTCCAATTGTTCCTGTAGGAGGCTAGTTTGTAGATTGAGTCCTAAAATGCCAATTTGTACTAGATTATTGAGTGTGTTTTGGGTGGCTAAGGCTTCAGCCACTTCACCTCATTGTTGATCCACTGTGCTTGCAATATTTACAGATTGGGAGAGGGCTACACTTGAAACTGTTGTTGCAGTGGCAGAGGCAGCAATGGCAATAACCATCACAGCCATGATCCCATAATCTCCTTTTCCTCTTAGTTGCACAAGTTGGTCATCTGTAGAGGAGGTCACCTGCATAGGTATTGGACCACAACAACTGTAACTTCTTATGTCCAGCAGCTAACCAGTCAGCAGACCTGCTGAGAACAATTGAGACTTTCTCCAAAATTAGTAGCATTAGTTACAACAACAACAACAACAACAACAATAACAACAACAACAAAAAGGGAGCCAGAACACGTGTCTGGAATGAAAATGAAATTCTTATCCTTTGTACAGAAATGTAATTTTATAGCTGTTTTACCCAAATTATAATTAGTGGTCAGGAAAAAGGGGCACACCTGTTAGACTTCTGAGAAAAGTTAATGGTTAGCACTTGGCCCCAACTCAGCATGGCTCTACAGAGCTGCATCCAATCACTAGGGAAGCAATTTAAAGCTGTGAACGACTCAAAAATTGCCTGAGTGAAAGTAACATGTGTAGCTTGTATGTTTTCCACCAGCCCGCCTACCACCGGTCAGGGCCCACAGCCATGCCAGCCACAAATAACACACTGAGACTCTGTATTTGATACAATCCTGTTGGCCAGTTACCATTATTGTTTATGGGCTAGCTCTGTCTTAATTATTAACCCATTTCTACTTATCTAAGTATTTCCAGGTGGTCATCTTATCGGGGAGTGGCAGGCCCGGCATCTTGCTTCTTCTAGTTCTCTTCTGACTCCTCCTAACTACTTCCTCTTTCCTCCTCCTAGTCTCCTAGCCCTGCCTATCTAGTTTACTATTGGCCAACAGGGCTTTATTAATTAACCAGTATGAGAAACATATTTACAGAATAACATCTCCCATCAAACATGGCGCCCATAAGCAGTGACAGCCTCCTTAAGTTGTTTTATCATTGAAATTTAGTGGGTTGTGATCTCTAACCCTGTTACTCTGAGAATCCACTGTCTCAATCATAGGAAAAGCCTGTATTTCCTATTGCTTCTACCTATGTTATTAAATCATGGACCTCTTCTTCTATCCCTTGAGGCGCAGAATCCCTACTAAAGGGATCACAAGAAAAGGGGTTGTACCACAGCTAATAGCATTTGTGCTCATCAGCTTCAGCAATTCTTTGTTTTATTTGTTCAATTTCTGCTTCCAAAGAATCTTCTTTATCAGTTATGGTAAGTCTGTCATCTTAGTTGGGATCCCTATTATTCACTAATAGATTTTACAGATTCTAAATCTTATACTTCCTCAAAAATCCTATTCACCCCTGTCATTTGTTCTTTTACTTTGACCAAAAGAAAATGTGGTAATAGGAAAATTATCAGACCCCTCTTCTTTATAAGCCTTTTGGAGATCTCCTTTTACCTGTTCCCAATTGGGGACGATTAAGCCTCCAGAGTTTATAAGCCATGGACCATGTATCTCTAATATTGCAATGAATTATTTACCTGTCTTAGTTTTCATCCCAGTGGCCTGTCTTTTCAAAAGGGCCACTAATTGCCCACTGAGAATTTCCTTATAGTTACTGGCACTCATTTCTCAGTACACGCTCATTTACTTACTTTTCTGGCTGGCCTCTGAGGGCAATCTCTTAGGTACTCCTTTTTTCTCAATCTCAGTAGTCCTACAGTGCAAACAGTTTGACTGGATTATTTTTTTTTCCTTTATAGGAATATTATACAATATGAATTTTGAAAGGACACACACCATGTTTATTTATATTATACCTAGGCAGCCCCTGTCTTTGATTTGTCTCTAAAATTATGTATCACATTTTGGAATGGAAAAATGAAAACATTCTAAACTATTAAAAGTATGCAAAATAAGTGTGGAATAAATATAGCCACTTGTTGATTCCAACTAAATAATATCATGAACTAAATAAAAATTATAGTGCCAATAGAGAATTAACACCAGCCTCTATGCCATTAATATAGAACATAATTAAAGTTTCCAAAAGAGAAACTGAAGCTTGTGTCTTCTCAAAATTTCTTTACAACTGGTCAATGTTTATAGAGTGTGTTGTGTGTGTGTGTGTGTGTGTGTGTGTGTGTGTGTGTGTGTATCTGTGTCTGTGTGTTTGAGAAAAGACTATCTTATGTGGTTCATAATTGGTTTTAACACAGATTCCTTCTGCTTCAGCCTCTCAAAAGCTTGGAACTTATGTATATAGTCACATTTTGCTCTTGTGGATATCATTACCTGTAGTGAGATATTCACTTTGTCTGCACCTGTGGCACAGACCACACCCATTGCGGGTGGGTACAGGGACAGGGACAGATGTTACCTAGGGGAACTAGGTCATGGAGCTCTCTTGCTTGCAGCACAGGGACACGAGAACACCTGGAGGTATCCTTGGGACCAGGAACCTGCTGGGGTTCATCTGTCTATGTAGTAACTTATTTCTTTCTGAATAAACATCTATTCAGCCTATCTTTTTCTCCTTATCCTTATTAAACCCCACATCATACCAAAACAGCTATTAATATTTGTAGAGATAAGAGTTAATAATTATTCTGAAAAAAAAACTGCATCTAAGTGACTGAATTAAATCCTGTTAGAGGGTGAGAAAAGTGACTACATTGAAAAAAATTAAAACAAGAAAAAATACAGAAACAGAAAAAAGTTGAAGACAGAAGAAGGGCAATGCTGACTTTAATGGGAACTATGATCCTGTCAGTCATTATCATGGTTGTATCAGAGACCTCCCATGATAAAAATATGTAACACAAATAATGAAGATGTAGAGACAGATATTGAGGTTCAAACTTCAATATGAAGATCAGAAAAGTAATGCAGCCAAGCCACTAGCTTTTATCTCTACCTTAGTCTGAAAGGGCTGATCTTGTCTTCATGAGCTCTCCACCAAGCCTCAGACTGCTGCTTCTCCTTAGCATGGCTGGAGAATCATGCTCCACATGGATCCCTTTGCATTTTGTAACTCACTGGTGCTAGAATTAAAGTTGTGTGATTTCAAGTGCTGAGATCATCTTTGTGTGAGCTATTTATCATCAGGAATGGATCTATTTTGTGTAGCCCAATGTGGCCTTGAACGAATAGTTATCTCCTAAGTGGTGGAATTAAAGGTGTGTACCAACACCACCTGGTTTCTATAGCTAACTAGTTTGGCTCTCATTGTTTCCGGACCCCTAGTCAAGCTTCAATATATCATAAATAATATATCACTGCAATATCTCTTTTTTGTTGTTGATGAAATAAAATGATAAGGCTATAGCTAACACAAGAGAAACTACACAGAGTAATTACAATAAGTAAACAGCAAATGGTTCATCAACAATGACTAGTCCATTTACATTTTACAAATTCAGAAAAATACTCAGTCTACTTTCATTTGAAAAATTCTGAGAAAATATAACATTATCTATCCTATCTTGGTGAGTCCAAAGTCTTGTATCTAATTTAATTTGTATTCTAATTTGCAATATCAATTTTTTTATGTCTCTCAACTTTATATATTTTATATTTCTCTGGTGAGTTTCATATCTGAGTCTGTAAACAATGGAAACTATAACTGTACTAAGAAGTCCTCAACTCCCTCAGAGATCCAACATGGAGTTAATATTAACTGAGTAAACAGAAATTGCAAGCAAGCAACTTCCTAAAACTGTGAGAAATGACAAAACAGCCGGCAACTTGAACAGTTACCCAAGATTCTCCTGCAACATTGAGGCCATTAGTCCTAGAATATCTGACCGACTTTTTTTGAGGCTGTATTTTGAAGTACTGTTCTGCATTGTCTTGGCAAGGTTTACAGTCATTCTCTTTTGTGTCCTGTTTGTTCAATTTGGACAGCATACTATCACTAATAAAAGCAAAGGTACTTTCTTACCCAGTGGCTTACATTTGCCACAAAGAAAATAAACTCCAAGGGGAGTTTCTTTGATGTCCGTCATCTTCTCTGACGTGGATTGGTGCTGCCAGGAGCAGACATGTCTCATTATCATGAAAAAAAAAAAAAACTTATGTTAAAAAAATCATTTAAATGCGACGTTCTCTAGATTACTGAAGTGTTTGGGTTGTTTCTTTGCTTTGTTTTTTTTTTTTTATTTTATTTTTTGTTGAGACAGGGTTGCTCTATGTATCTTTGTTAACCAGACTGGCCTTTAATTCACAGAGATCTGAATATCTCTGCCTCTGGAGTGCTGGGATTGAAGGCATGTAGCACCACAGCCTATCTTTTGTTTTGTTTACATTTGTTTGTTTGTTTGCTTTCTCTGAAGTGTTTGAAGACAACCTTTCTTTTTTTTCATTTTCCATTTATTTATTAATTTATTCATTCACTTGTTTACATTTTTGAGTGATGGGAGATGTTATTCTCATACTGGTTAATGAATAAAGCACTGTTAGGCCAATGGGAAAGCAAAGTAGGTGGGCTAGGAGACAAGGAGGAAAGAGGAAGTAGTTGGGAGGAGTCAGCATGTAGAGCATGGAAAGATGCCGGCCTACTGTGCTCGGATAAGATGAACTATGTGGAAATACTTAGATAAGTAGAAATGGGTTAATCATTAAGACAAAGCTAGCCCATAAAAAATAATAGTAACAGGCCAACAGGATTGTATCAAATACAGAGTCTCAGGGTGTTATTGGGGCTTGCGTGGCGGCGGGACTGGGTGGCCGGCGGGGAGGAACAAAGAGTGGGACCAGAATGGCAGAGGTGTTGGTGGGGATAAACCTACCCGTAACAATTGAGTATGCAATGAAAGAGGGAATAGGGACCAAGAGGAAGGGACATGGTGTGGACTACCACTTGGTGACCATTGCCATTTGACAAATTTCCAACATTTCAACATTACAAACAGACCAAGCAGAACCTACATTTTAATTTTCAATCCTAATGGCTCTCAATATCAATGCCTTTCCCTTTTGGAAATTTGGTACAATGGTAGCATAGGCTTTTTAACAAAATAATTCTTTCAGGTTAAGAATAAAATCCCTGACAACAGGGGACCAGGAATTCCACTTTGCTCTCCTTAAGGGCACCTACTAAGAATAGGAAATATTAGAGATTTACTAGACACACAGGATGGCCTGCAATTCAGATGTATGTAGAGGAACACCAGGGAGCCTGAGCCCATGAAAGTCAAGAAAAATTTAGTTACATCAGAATGGTACTTTATCCTAGGAGAAGACTGACATTCAGAACCTTCCCTTTTGGGTGAGTCAGGAGAGGTGAGGGAAATAGCAGTCTTTAAGCTAAGCAAGTCTCCCCTTGCTCCCCAGAAGTTCTATTCCTGAGATCAGACATTTGCATAAAAGTATCCATTCATTCCCTAGGGAGAAACTCAATAGACCTTCCATTAACATGTGACTGGTGTTGCCAGGCAGTGGTGATGTATGCCTTTGATCCCAGCCTCACTCACTCACTCACTCACTCACTAACTCACTCACTCACTCACTCACTCCCTGGTGAGTTAGAGCCAAGTATATCCCAGTGATCTTGAGGTCGTTCTGGTCAAACACAGCAAGCTGCAATCCAGGGCTGCTAAGGCTACACAGAGAAACCCTGTCTCAGCGAGAGAGAGAGAGAGAGAGAGAGAGAGAGAGAGAGAGAGAGAGAGAGAGAGAGAGAGAGAGAGAGAGAGAAACAACAGCAACAAGCAATAACAAAAACCCTAAAGAAAAAAGCATACGATGATTGGTGTCTATGTCTATTGTTAGAATCCTCAAACATTGACCTCAAGTCACATTCCCAGTGTCTCCCATTTAATCCTAGACAACCTGTCTTTCTAAAGTATATCTCTGCTTGACCTTAAAAACATATTTGTGACTATAAGTTCCATTACAATACATGACTAATAACCTGCATTTCCTTTTTATCCTATATATTCAGTAATAACAACTTTCCAGTACTAGAAATTTGCATTATGCTATTGTATTGGCTGTATTTAGAAGTAAAATTAATAATCTACCATTTTATCTTAGCCACCCTTTTTTCTTTTCAGAATGGATTCAGTAATCTACCGTTTTTTATACTATCATATCTGTTTCCCTCTGTTTTCAAGCCAAAAGACTTAAATTTAATTCCCTTTGTTCAACTTTCTTTATGACTGTAACCACATTTTGTTTTTAATCCCCCCAAACAATGACAGATAACTATAACATGATGAGTGACCAAAAACCACCCAACCCATCTCTTATATGGATGTCATGTTCTTAAAGTTACTTTCTGCTCCATGGGGAAAGGAGGTGGCAGTTTTAGGGGATCCTGAAAAGTTAATTTTGGGTTAATTTTGTCAATATGCATCATTTTTGTCTAGTCTAAGGACAATGGAAAGGTACATGGCTTATCTCAAGTCCCGGCTAGAGTATTCTGTGAGGCAGAATAATCTCAGCTGACCACCCCAAAATTGTTATGAGCAGTTTGTAGTCCATAAATGATCTTTAGTCGGTGTTCAGCTTAGTGGTTTTATCATAGTCCTGGTGAAACTATAATCTCTGGGTTTCATCTTCTTTTTTGTTGTTGTTGTTGTTGTTGTTTCTATTGTTTTGTTTCCCAAAATAAGATTTTTTGTTTGTTTGTATTAACAGTTCTGCATGTCTTAAAATTCACTTTTTAGACCAGGCTGGCCTCAAAGTCACTGAGATCTGACTGTCTCTGCCTTTGCTTTTTGTTTCCTCAGGCAAGCTTTAATAAATCATAAAAAATATATTTTCACAAAGAACGAACATTTCTTTTCAGTTGAGTCATAAATCTTGCCTGCTATAAAGCAATTCTTATGAGTAACCACAAATATATGATGAAATATTTCCTAATGTAATTCCTGGATGTTTTTCAACTTGATTTTTTTTTTTTCTGAAATTGAAGTATCCAAGTTTTTGATCATATGAATGTAACTTGGAAAACTCTTTCACCACACCAGTGCAGTTAAATACACTTGTCAAAAGTTTTGTCCATGAGAGTACCTAAATTAGGATCAAGATTGCCTGGATTGTGTTCACCCCTGGCTATGAAATTCAAACTTTTAGAAGAAATCAAACATAAACAATAATGGGGTGGTGGATAAGTTTATTTTGCCAGTTTTCCTCCGCAACACAAAACAGTCATTCAAGGCTCTCATGGGGAGGATAGATAATGTAATCTAATCTAATGGAATAAGAAGAACAAATCCAAAGTATTTGGCCTTTGTTACAAATAATTTCAGAAAAAAGGCTCTGAAGTTAGTGTAATTCGTGTTACAGTAAATAATCTTTCATAAATACAAATAATTTAAGCAAAAATATATGTTACTAACAATAAAAGACTGTCTAAAGCTCCCTCTTATTTCTTTTCTCTTTCTGTATGAAAATAGCTGTGGCATATTTAAACATTTCAATAACCGGAAAAGGTTGCTAACACTGTTGAGTATGATAGCAGACCTGGGTAACGTATTGATTTAGAATAATCATCACAGATTCAAAGGTCAGGATGGAAGCACTGTTTGTGCCTTGCTGTTGACAGACTCTATGTGAGGGACTAGCAACACCCACTGAACAATTTTATTTGCTCTTGGTTACTTATTTTTAACTTTATCATTGAAATACTGGGGCAGCTAAAACACACACACACACACACACACACACACACACACACACACACAAACATCCACACAGGACTTTTGAATACTAATCTCCCAGCAGTCTCTGCCACATCAAAATAGATTTTATTGAAAAGGGAAATAGCGAGTTTCAACATCAATTTAATAAGTTTTTTACCATGTTTTCTTATGAGGTATAAGAAATTTTTCCACATAATTTTCATTATTATTACCCTGTTAAAATAAATGTTATTTGATGAACTCACAAGCTGCTATACATAAAAGAGAAAGAAAGAAAAATCAAAAGAAACAATTGCTCCTTTGAGCACACTGGCACACTTTATAGCCGTGATGTAAAGTGATTCTTATACCTGACACTTTTGACAGAAAACCAACTCAAATTGATCTCAAGAGTTCTTAATTTTCATGAACATATGGTATAGAAGAAGGGTACAATCACTGAAGTGCTCTTTCAATTATACTTTTTAAGGAATAATTTTTCTGTTGAAGAATAAAGAAAATAAATTTCATAATTGACCTTGAAAAATTAATAACTAGATTGTTTAAAAAGTACAGAACACCTAGCTGATTTGGCTGTGTAGGCTATATTATTAGTAATAATTAAGTTTGAACATCTGTCAGATTTAAATATTTATATCTACTAAGCACAAGGAAAAATATGAATTAGCTTTCTAAATGGCAAAATAAAGCTATGATTTTATTCTACGATATTTATTAAAATAATAGCAAGTAAATTAGTGCCAAAATGATTAAAATATCAATTTAATGCCCTTATACTAATTATAGGTAATTTCCTTACAAATAAATATAACAATCTTTTGTCTGCTGTTCAGATGGGTATGAATTTTTATGGCCTTTTATATTTCAAAAGTATTCAGTGATTAGAGCATTATTCACCAAAAGTGATTATATTTATACATACATATACATATACATGTATATATTGTATATACATACATACACACACACACACATATATATATATATATATATATATATATATATATATACACTCATACACACACACACACACACACACACACACACGTCTCTGTGCTGTGGCACAGCATCAAAGTCCTGAGGATCATCTAAATTTAGGTGTTTCTTCACAGTAGTATATTTTATTAAGAGAAGAGATGCATAAGTAGGACAAAGAAATGTTACGATTTCTGTGATTTTGTTTCTAGCCTACTACTTCCTTTTGGTATTCAAAATGTGGGAGGTATAAACTCTCATTTTTATGTTACATATTACTGTACACCTAATTTATTTCATGTAATATTAACAATAAAACAAATAATGTTTTTCCTTATGTCATTAATTATGCAGTTTTTAAATTCTTAGTTTTATAACAAAGTACCTTAATGTATGTATAAATCTCAGGAAGTCAACTGGTGATGACATGAGTCTTTAAACATTCAATGATTACTCACAGTAGCATACTTCCTCCTGCAAGACCATGAGTCTTAGTCATGGATTTAGGTGGGTCAAAGTTTCGACGTCTGTAGTTCTGGGTGGTCCAAACTCTCTATGTCGTCTTTTTGTAGGCAGAGGCCCGACCATTGTGGTCAAAGATCAGGATCCAGCAGAATAGAGCTGAGGCCTTTTTGGCAGAGGCTAGCCTGCAGCATGTTTCCTTAGGGATAGTCAGGATCAAACAATGCAAGAGACTGGAAACTTCCATCTAAAATTAAAGATTCTGGAACACAATTCTTCACTGACCCTGAAAGGATAATTCATTAAAAAATAATAATTTACATATAAAATTAATAATTTTATATGGAAAATCAGAAGACCCAGTATAGTCAAAACAACCCTGTACTATAAAAAATACTTCATACGGCATCAACATCCCTGACTTTAAGCTCTACTACAGAGCTATAGTTCTGAAAATAGCCTGGTATTGGCACAAAATATATAGTTTGACCAATAGAATCAAATTGAAAATTCTGATATTAACACACACACCTATGAAAACCTGATTTTTGACAAAACAGCTAAAAAAAATACAATGGGGGGAGAAAATCATCTTCAGCAAATGGTGCTGGCACAATTGGATGATGGTGTGTAGAAGACTGCAGATAGACTCTTGCCTATTGCCATGTACAAAACTCAAATCCAAATGGATCAAAGACCTCAACATAAATCCAGCCACACTGAACCTTGTGGAAGAGAAAGTAGGAGGTACCCTTTAACACATTGGTATAGCGGACTGCTTCCTGAACATAACTCAAATAGCACAGACACTGAGATTAAAAATTAATAAGTTGGACCTTCTCAAACTTAGAAGCTTCTGTAAGGTAAAGGACACAGTGGACAAGACCAAACGGCTGCCCACAGACTGGGAGAAGATTTTTACCGATCCTATATCTGAGAAAGGACTGTTCTCCACAATATACAAAGAACTCAAGAAACTAGTCAACAAAACACCAAATAACCCTATTTAAAAAATGGGGTACAGAACTGAAGAAAGAATTCTCAATAGAGGAAATCAAAAAGGATGAAAGACACTTAAGAAAGTGATCAAGAGTCGGGAAATTCCTGGATCCTATCTGAGCACAATAGACTAGCCTATCCATGTGGGACCACCTGTAATTTCCACCTGCCTGGTCTCTGACCCCCACCACCAGTCTTCTACTGAAGTTCTGGGCACCTTGCAGAACTTCTCTGCAGGTCCAACCTGAATTCCTGTGGGCTGGATCCTTGACCCCCATCACAGGACCTCTGCTAAAGAGGTCCTACTCAGCTGAAGAGTGCCAGCTAGACCCCACTATTCTTGCAGAAACATCCAGAGTACCAGCCCAGCCTTTGTCCCCCAACACAAGATCTTGGTTAGAGGACTTGCCTAGAGCTAGACCCGACTATCTCTAAGGAAACATGCTGTGGGCTAGTCTCTTCCAAAAAGGCCTCAGCTCTCCTCTGCTGGAGCCTGATCTTTGACCCCAATTGTCGGGCCCCTGCCTACAGAGAGATGTCCTAGAGAACTTGGACCACCCAGAACTACAAACGTCAAAATTTTGACCCACCTAAATCCATAGAGAGAGGGAGAAACCCCACCAACACCTACTGGAAGAAGCTATGGGAAGACGGCAATACAAGAAAATACCTATCATCAAAAAGACAAGCATAACAACACCAGGATCTAGGGAAGCGACACCAACTAGACCAGAACACAACAAAGCAAATGAATCAGAAGAGAACGACCTAAAAATTATCATCATAAAAATGATAGAGGCCCTGAAAAAGATCTGAGAAAATCCCTTCAAGAAATGGAAGATAAAACAAACAAAAAGTTGGAAGAAATGAATAAAATTCTTAAAGAATGTACAGAAAGCCAAGAAAAAAACAATTAAACAGGTTCAATACTTGAAAACAGAAATGGAGACAATAAAGGAAACACAAACCAAAGGAATGTTGGAAATAGAAAAACTGGGTAAATGATCAGGAACTGCAGACGCAAGCATAACCAACAGAATTCAAGAGATGGAAAAGACAATCTCAGGTGCAGAAGATAAACTGGAGGAAATGGATTCATCGACCAAAGAAAATCATAAATCCAACAAATCTTTAACACAAAACATCAAGGAAATGTGGGACACTGTGTAAAGGACAAACCTAAGAATAATAGGCATAGAGGAAGGTGAGAAAGCCCAGCTCAAATTGGCCGAAAACATATTCAACAAAATCATAGAGGAAAACTTTCCCAATCTGAAGAAGGACATGCCCATGAAAGTACAAGAAGCTTATCAAACACCAAATAGACTGGACCAAAGAAAAAAGAACCCTCAACATATAATAATCAAAACACCTAACATACAGAATAAAGAAAGAATATTAAGAGCAGTGCAGGAAAAAGGACAGGTATATATTTTATGAATACAAGAAACATTTTTTTTCAAATAAACAAATGTAACTGTGAATCTAAATGACTATCTTGCCATATGTAATGAGTATAGACACTATCAATTCTAGAATGATAACTTCTTAACTTTCTTTCTATCTATTTCTTGTTCAATGATTTGAGCACTTCTAGTTCATAAACCTTCAGATATACTTAATTGTATTCACTAGATTATCTTTGTTATTTTTTGTATATTTTTTAGCGCCAGTTTGACCCACATTTCAGACACTTTTAGTCCTGCCAAAAACACAGGTTTATTAATGACATTGTAGGCAAATTGGTGCGATTTTTGACTTATAAAATTGATTACTTATATAATACTATACTTATTAAATTTATTAACTTATAAATTCTCAAAGGTAATAACCAGGTAATTATTCTTTCTATGCAAACAATGGCAAACCTTTTATCATAGCATACTTCATTGAATTCTTTGCTTAACTGATTTCTTATCCCTTCCTACTTTTTCACTGTATAAGAGTGTGCTTTAGCCTTAGTCTTGAATGCCAATGCCTCTGTATTGATTGCTCCCACTTTACAATACTCTTCCCATTTTACAATCAGTTTATATATTCCTGGCTTTAAATATTCCCAATTTGCCTCTTCCATATTTATAAAGCAAACCTATCAAATTTTAGTACAGTTATCTTAATTATAATTTTAAAAGCATTTACTCATTGCCTGCAACGTTTTTATTTGTCTTTCCCTTGCTCTTTGTAAGGGATTTATTCACTTCTTTAAGGGCCGCTTCATAAATTTGATTTTAAGGTCTTTTTCTTGTGCTTTAGCTGTGTTGCAAGACTCAAGGCCTGCTGTAGTAGGATAGCTGGTCTGTTTTGTTATTTGTGTTCTCATGCTGGTTATTATAGTGAATGTAAGTCTGGTGACAATTTCTGTTTCCCATTGTTGTATGGGTAGTCCTTCATTGGTTTCTGTTTCCAGTCTGTTGTTCTGATTTGTTTGACCTATGTTTGAGTGGATAGTATCTATGAAAGTTGTGAGTTGGACTTCTCATGGAAGGTTTAGTTTCTTGTTGAGCAGGGCATCTGTGCCTGAGTTACGACTGGAGTTCTGGTAGGCTTCTTGGCTTCTGATTAACAGAAAATCGCTGCCAAGATTAGAGGAAGGAATTCTGTCAGCCTTTCTGACCACTGGTCCAGTGTCCTTTTGATTTTGAATTTGGTATAGGGCAACAGGAGGAGAGGGGGCTATGAAGTTAGGGTGGGTTGACTATCTTGTTTCTAGCAGTTATGGTCTGTGGTTGGGCTTTGTGTTTGCCAGACGGGAACTGTTTATCTGGAAAATAGGCTCTACAATTTTGAAGGTGGAGAGGGTACTGCTAGAGGGAACCCAGTGTAACCAGTATTGTGTAAGGGATATCTTACCTACAGAGCAGAAATAAGTTCTGCATGGTCCACAGATGGCTTGAATACATGAATTTTTTTCTTTTTTTCTTTTTTCTTTTCTTTTATTTCTGGAAGGTTCAATTATTGCAAAGAGAATTTTTTGGAGAGACCAAGAGATTCGAGAAGTGTCACAGGCAGAGGTTTTCTAGCAAACCAAAGTATGGGAACCATATTTACACACTCTCTATCTCATATTTACACACACACACACACACACACACACACACATACACACACCAGTCTCCCCACCAAGGGTATCACCACCTCCACAAAAACAGGAATGAAACATATTGGTCATTCATATCTCTCAATATAATGAACTCAATTATCCCCCAATAGGCACAGACTTATAGAATGGATAGGGAAACAGGATTCATCCTCGTGCTGCATTTAAGAAACATAACTCCACATCAGATATAAACATTACTTAAAAGTAAAGGGTTGGAAAAAGATTTCCCAAGCACATGGATAGAAGAAGCAAGCTAGTAGAGACTAAGTAGACTTCAAGTAAAAATTATTCAAATAAGACAGGGGAAGCACTTCATACTCTTCAAAGGAAAAACCCACCAAATGATGTGTCAGTTCTTAACATCACTGTCCCAAACTCAACTACATCCACATTTGTAAAAGGAACATTACTAACAGTTAAACCACAAATTGAGTTCCATACATTAAAAGTAGGAGATTTAAATACCCCTATGTCACAAATAGGTCATCCAGACAAAATGTACAAAAAGAAACAAGGGAGATAACCGATATTGTATAACAAATGGACTTAACATATATGTATAGAATATTTTAACCAAACACAAAAGAATATACCTTCTACAGTGCACTTTATGAAACCTTCTGCAAAATTAACCAAACATTTGGTCACAAAGCAAGTCTCAACAGATTGAGCAACATTGAAATAACTTCTTGAATCCTGTCAGATATCCATGGATTAAAACTGGAATTAAAAACAAGAGAAACAAGGGGACTCCTAAAAATTTATTAAACAGAATATGGCTCTACTCAATAACTACTGGGTCAAGACAGAAATATAGAAAAAAATGTAATCGTAGAACTCAACAAGAGTGACTGCACAACATATTCACAATTATGGGACATAATGAAAGTGGTGTTAAGGGGAAAGTTCATAGCACATTTGCATACATTAAAATAAAAACCTTGGAGAGATTTCAGATTATCAAGATAAAAGCACAACTAAAAGCTATAAAAGGAAGAAAGTAAAAAAAAAAAGAAAGATAGACAGGAAGAACACAAGGAAGGAAACAAAGCACATCCAAGGAGATTAGAGGTCAGGAAATAAAGTGAGGGCTGAAATCAATAAAACAGAAACAAATATAACAATAAAAAGAATCATTGAAACAAAGACTTGACTCTTTTTGATAATCATCAAGAAAGACAAACCCTTTTGCAAAACAGCTAAAAGGCAGGAGAGAATATCCAAATTAACAAATTTGGAGCCATAATGTGGACACAACAAACACAACGGAAATCCAAAGACTCATAAGGTCATACATAAAAAACAATATTCAAAATGGAAAATCTAAAATAAATAAGCATTTTTTTCTTTATTGAAGCCCATTACCAAAGTTGAAAACTATATTTATCAACCTTTAGGGAATAGAAGCAGTCACTAAATGTCTCTCAACTAAAATTTGCCCAGGGTCAGATGGTTTCAAAAACATTTTCTGCCACACTTTCAAGGAAAAGTTATTGCCAATACTCTTCAAATTATTTCACAAAATAGAAACAGAAGACATATTTCCAAATTAATTTTGAGGCCATAGAGACCCTGAAACCCAAACCACACAATGATTCAACAATGAAGATGAATTACGGGTTAATTTCTCTTATTAACAAAGATGCAAAAACACTTAACAAAATACTTGAAAATCAAATCCATGAGCATATCATAAAGATCATCTACCATGATCTGGTAGGCGTTATCACAGAGATGTAGTGTAATTCAACATACAAAAATTTATTAGTGAAATCCACTATAGAAACAAATAGAAAGACAAAGAAAAAAAAACCCAACAAACAAAACAAAAAAGAAACAAAACCCCCCAAATGATCATTTCATAAACGCGGAAAAACCTTTTAAAAAATTCACCACCCATTCATCATAAAGGTCTTCGAGAATAGAGATACAAGGGAAAAACCTAAACACAATAAATGCAGTTAACAGCAAGCCTATAGCCAACATCAAGTTAAATGGAGACAAACTCAACACAATTCACTTAAAATGGTGAACAGGGCAATGTTGTTCACTCTCTTATGTATTTAATATAGTACTTGAGGATCTAGCTGGAGAAATAAGACAACTGAAGGTTGTCAAGGGGATACAAGTTGGAAAGTAATAAGTCAAAATATTGATTGCAGAGGATATGGTAGTATATATAAGTGGCCCCCAAAATTCTACCAGAGACCTCTATTGTTAATTAACACTTTCAACAAAAAAAGCTGGATAAATGTCTCACTCATAAAATGCAAATGACAAATTGTCTGTGAATGAAATTAGTGAAACAGTACTCTTCACAATAGCCACCAGCAATATAAAACTTGGAATTAAAAAAACAAAGACAAGCAAGGCTTCTTGCTAACAGCAGTTTTCTGGGTTGGACTTTGTTTTGTTAGAGACAAGCAGAGACTTTCCTGGCTCCTTTAAGGGAGGTTTCCTGACTCAGCATAAGTGGCAAAAAACTGCATTGCTTTTAAAGAGCTCTGCTAGCAACTGAATGGTATCAGCATCTCCAAGCAGGCAGCATGATGCTGGATGGAAGCTTAGATCAAGGGAACACCACCATCCTGGCTATACTGCATCTAACACAGATATGGCTTTCATTTTAGCAATGTTGTTGTTTACCAGATAAAGACTCGACTCGTGGCCAGAAAAAGATAAAGATTTACAGTAAAGTCAGATTCATGTTAAGAAAAACTGCTAAATGTTTACAGTGTGTTTTAAAATATACATAGGCTTTGAAGAAAAAAAGAATAAAATGGTATTAAAAAGATAGAGTGTAGCTGGGTGTGGTGGCACATACCTTTAATCCCAGCACTCAGATGCAACCAGATCTCTGTGATTTCAAAGTATACCTGGTATACAGAGTGAATTCCAGGACAGATAAAATTTACCCAAATAAACCCTAAATAAATAAATAAATAAATAAATAAATAAATAAAAGAAGTAGAGTAATAAAAAAAGTCATGTAAAGTTGGAAAGACCAGAGAGAATCTGGTATGGTATTATTTCGTCTTTATACCTTTTAACAGCTGAGGAAATAATGACTGTTAAATGCTGCTGGATTAATTCAATTTATATATTTTAAAAATGCTTTTACTTCAAAATTTAAGTCTAAGGACAGGTTTCTGGGGAAAAGGATATTTATTTTGTTTTCACAGAAAATAAAAAACTGTGGATTCTTTCCAGACAAACATGGTTTGATAAAGCAAGACCCCATGAAACAGTGTCCCAGGAGATCCAACATTCAAAACAGCTGGGACAAGGCAGAATTGTAGAATACAGCCATGATTTCTGACTCTTCTTAGGGTCCCCATGACAGTGCCCCCTACCAGCAGAAAGCAGTTTGGAAAGAACAATGCCCACATTCCCAAATATTGTTTATAAATGTTTGTTTTCATTTAAGTGGGCTTGGTTATAAATGGTTAAAGACCACAACCAATATTTTTAAAGGTAAAAAGGGGATTATTTTATAGATATGAATACTTTGTTTTGGAATGTATTTTCATTTATTGATAAAATTTAAGGGTAATTTGTGATATGTACATTTCTCCTCTTGTTTAGGAATTGTGTTTATATAGCTCATTGAAACATGTAATGTATAATTTAGTACAGATTATAGAGAGTTACCTATGTCAGTCAAAACTTTGAGTTAAGTTAGGTATTACATAACTTAGGTTTTCAAGATGTATTTGAGTTGGATAGACATTCTTCAAACCTTTCAAAGACCTACAAAATATGGCATTTAAAATGGTCTAGGGATTTTCTTGATAGTGAGACATAACTGCTCCTGGCAATATCACCTGCATCAGAAAGAAAGATAGACAACAAAGAAACTCGTTATGGAGTTTGCTTTCAATATGGCAAGAGTAATCATTTTGGCAAGATACTGCTCTTGTCTAGACTGTTTGACTTTATATTGTATAACCTGGACATGCAGGGCCCCAGGAAAGTTATTTCTGATACAAGATGGATATTGATACAGGGTTATCTTTTCATGGAAGAATCTGCCAGACAGTCCACAGGACACAGAGAAAGTTGACAAACTTACAATACAGGTGGGCAGTTTAAAGTTTCCTGTTTTTCTGAGGAGTCTGCCAGTTACACTATGGCTATAGGCTGAAGATGGAATATTAAAGAAGAACTTCAGTGACTGACCAGGCATTGAGTTGTTGCTGTCATTTCTAGAGTTTATATATTATCCTTCTGTGGTCTTTGATGGAGTTCAAGATAGATAGTTATGGTTATAGTTTTCCTTAGTTAAGATTAAAGATAAGTTACATCTAGGACTTTAGATTCACAAAGGTAGGATAGATGATAAAATATTTTTTTTAAATCTTGCTAAATGTTAATGAAATAAATATTTCTTATTTATTTGGTTCTTATTTGATACCTGTTTTGTTACAGATTTTGCTATGTTAAGGTTAAAACTCTTATTTTTACTTTAGACAGAAAAGAACAGATGATGGGAGCTGTCATTCTGTAAATATGTTTCTAATATTGGTTAATGGCCAATTGGAAAGAAATATAGGTGGGACTAGGAGACAAGGAGGATTCCAGAATTAGTAAGGAGGAGTTAGGATGGAAGACAGAGAGCAAAACACCAGTCTCTCTCTCTGGTAAGATGAGACCACGTGGAAATACTTAGATTAATAGAAATGGGTTAATATTTAAGAGAGAGTTAGCTGATAAGAAACTTGTGACTGTCCAACAGAATTATATCGAATACAGAATCTGTGTGTGTGTTATTTGGGACTGGTGGGGTTGTGGGTCGAGCCCGGTGGGCAAAACTACTCCTAACATAAATGATAGTATATATAAGTCACCCCAAAAATTCTACCATGGAACTCCGTTGTTAATTAACTCTTTCAGCAAAAAAATCTGGATAAATGACTTACTCACTCATAAAAGCAATACCCCTTCTATATGCAAATGACAAATTGTCTGTGAATGAAATTAGTGAAACAATACTCTTCACAATAGGCACCAGCAATATAAAATTTGGAATAATCCTAAGCAACCAAGTGAAAGACTTGTATTATAACACCTTCAAGTATTGGGAGAGAAAAGAAATGAGAAGATGGAAAAATCTCCCCCACACTCATGGATTGGTAGGCTTTTCAAAACAAAAATGGTTGTCCTACGAAAAGCAATCCCCATAAGAATTCTAACACAATTCTTCATATACCTTGAAAGGCCAATACTTAATTTCTTATGGGAAATCAGAAAGCCCAGGATAGATAAAATATCCCTGCACAATAAAGGAATTGCCAGAAGTATCATAATATATAATTCAGGCCATATTGTTGTGTTATAATAAAATCAATATACTATTGGCCTAAAAATAGACAGTTTGATCAATGGAATTGAATCAGAGACCCAAACGTAGATCCACACACCTGAGGACACCTGATTTTTGATGAAATGGTCAGAAAACAAAACCACTGGAAAATGGAATGCATTTTCAACAAATGATGTTACCTGATTTTCTTCATGTAGAAGAATGCAAATAGATCTATATCTATTGCCCTGTACAAAACTCAAGTCCAAGGTGATCAAAGACCTTAACATAAATTCAGATATGCTGAACCTGATAAATGAAATACAAAATATCCTTGAAATCACTGGCACAGAAGAAAGCTTTATGAAAAGAACACTACTTTACTCAGGCACCAAGTTCAGCAATTAATAAATGGGATATCATGAAACTAAAAAACTTCTTTAAAGAAAAGGTTTTAATCACAAAGACAACATGGCAGCACAGAGAAAGGGAAAAGGTTTTGTTTTACCAACTTCACATTTGATAGAGAGATATCCAAAGTATATATATAAAAAACTAGACTTTAACAAACCAAATCAATCTAATTAGAAAATGAGTGCATGCCTGAACAGAGAATTCTCAACAATGGAAAATGAAATGGCTGAGAAACACTTAATAACATTTTCGACATCTTTAGCCATCATGGAAATGTAAATCAAAATAACTTTGTGATAAAATATTACACCTGTCAAAATTGCTAATTTCAATAGCACATATGACAGCTAATGTTTGTTAGAATGTTGAGCAAGCAGAACACTCCACATTGCTGCTGGGTGTGCAAAGTTTTACAGCTACTATGCAAATCAATATGTCAGTTCCTCAGAAAAATCAGAATCAATCTTAGTTAAGATACAGTTATACATTTTTGGGTAAATACCCAAAAGATGCTGATCCTACCCTAAAGACACTTAATCAACTATGTTCATAGAGGCTTTATTCATAATAGTAAAAAATATAAACAACTCAGATAACCCACAATTCAAGAATGGATGAAGAAAATGTAGGGCATTTACAAAATGGAGTATTATTGAGCTGTTGGGGAAAAAAAGACATCATGAAATTGCAGGCAAATTAATGTAATTAGAAAAAAAATCTTCCTGAGGAAGACAACTCATACCCAGAAAGATAAACAATGTATACGCTCACTTATAAATAGATGTTGGCTGATAAGTAAAAGACAATCTTTCTACAATCTACGGATTGATAGGTGGTATTTAAAAGAAACTTCTTTTAACTTCAGAGACTTCTCTGAATTTATGAAGGTGACTCTAGTGAAGACTCCTATTCATGGAGGATATGGAGCTTTAACCAGCCATCTTCTGTAACCAATTTAGGCTCCTAGTTATGTGACTTTGACACCAATCCAACTACAAAATCCTAGACCCACAATCTATACTGCCTGTAAGGTGTGCTGAGGCAATGGTAGATAGAAGCTTGTGGGAATGTCCAATCAATGACTGATATAACCTGAGACCCATACCTGGAGAGGGAACCAATGCATGACATTGCATAGATGGCTAGGATCCAGAAGCTGGATGGCTCAGAGACCTAGGGTAGAACCAATCAAGACTGATGAAACAAGCAAACTAACAGATAGCTAGAAAACCAGCAGAGACCCCTTGAATGTGGGCCTCAGTTAGGAGGCCTGGGCAGTCTATGGGACATCTGACATTGTAACCAGAATGCATCACTAGTTCACCAATGGACTTTGAGAGTCCATTCCCCATGGAAGGATACTCCTGTTATGGTAGGTTTTTTCTACCCGCCGGCCTCCCGGTCCTGCCACCATGGTCCCGCCACCAAATGAGCCCCAAATAACACTCAGAGACTCTGTATTTGATACAATCCTTGTTTGCCAGTTACCATTATTGTTTATGGGCTAGCTCTGTCTTGATTATTAACCCATTTTTACTTATCTAATTATTTCCATGTGGCTCATCTTCTCCAGGAGCCGTGGCTGCCGTCTTCCTTCCTCCCTGGTCTCCATCTTGACTCCTCCTTCTACTTCCTCTTTCTTCCTCCTAGTCTCCTAGACCTGCCTATCTAGTTTTCTATTGGCCAACAGGGCTTTATTAATTAACCAGTATGAGAAACATATTTACAGAATAACATCTCCCATCATACTCCCTTAGCCTAGATAGACAAGGGAGGTCCTAGGTTCTACCCCAAATGAATTGGCAGATTTTGTTGATTCCTCATGGAAGGCTTCATCCTCCCTGGGGAGTGTATGGAGGATGGAATGGGGGTTTGGTCAGGGAATGGAAGGGTGGAAGGGAGAGGGAATTAGGATCGACATGTAAAATAAGAAAAAAATATTATATAAAATTTAAAAAAACAAACTCAGCAAAATGATTCTTAATAATATTCAACTACACTCAGCCCAATTATCACCAGAGAGGTTTCCTGTAGTACGGAGCAGATACAGAGGTCCATATCCAATCATTAGTGATAGCTAGGGAAATTCCGCAGAATATAGGAGGAAGGATTGTAGATGCCAGTGAAGACCAGGGTACCAGAAAAACACAATCCACAGAATCATATAATCATGGCCTTTAAGGCTCACAGACTGAAGTGGTTACCAAGGAGCCTAAATGGTTCTGCATTAGACCCTCTACATATAGGCTATGTTTCTTTAGCTTGGGGTTTTGTTTTACTCCTAAGAATGGTACAGGAGAGTGTCCCTAACTCTCACTACTAGCTGCTAGTAGGACCTATATCCTCCTATTGGATTGTCTCATCCAGTCCTGATTATGAGTATTTATGGATAGTCCCATTGCATCTTGTTATACAGAGTTTGGTTAATAATGCTGGGAGGCCTGTTTTTTTCTGAAAGGAAATGGAGGAGCAGTAGATCTTGGAATGAGGTGATGTGGACATGGGATTAGATGGAGTGAATGGAGGAGAAGTTATGATTGGGATGCATTGCATGAGAGAAGAATAAATAAATAAAATAATAAAATAAATAGTTGTTCATGTATGGACATTGGGCAAAAGAAGAACAGTTAAAATAATCATATATTCAGTGTTAATTATATGATTAAAAGATATATGGGACTTCTAATAATGAATCAGTGTTTATTCCCAGTATAGGAATGGACTTTGGGAGTTCATCCCACATAAGGGATATTTTCTCATCTAGACACATGGGGGAGGGCCAAGGTTCTTTCCCAAATGTATGACAGACTTTGAAAACTCCCCATGGAAGGCATCATCCTCCCTGAAGAACAGATAGAGGATGGGCTGGGGTTTGGTAGAGGCGATAGGGGAGGAAGGGAGGATGTGGTAACTGGGATTGACATGTAAAACAACCTTGTTTTAAAGAAAAAAATAATTTGATACATGTTACAAGCAGTTTATCCACTAGCCTGGTCCCACAGCTGCACCGGCCCCAAATAACACACAGAGACGCTGTATTAGATATAAAGCTGTTGGCCTGTTACTAGCATTTCTTATTGGCTAGCTCTGTCTTAAACATTAACCTGTCTATTAATCAAGTGTTTCCACGTGGTCTTACCATACTGAAGAGAGGGTCTGAACCTTCTTCTTGAGTCCCTACATCTTGACTCTTTTGTTATATCTCCCAGAATCTCCCTTGTATCTTATTCCTGCCTATCCTGCTTTCCTATTTGCCAATAGTGCTTTATTCATTAACCGATACTAGAAACAAATACAGAGTGACATCTCCCATCAGACTGAGTATTATAAAATTTAGAGATCATACATAGTATGAGAATTGTTTTTATGAAGTATTCAATATTGCTTTTGTTGAAGTTTAAGTAATGTTTCATAACCTAGACAGTACAAATGGAACAATAGATTTATTTATCACTTCCCAACAAGAATAAACTATGGTTAATGTTGGTGGAGGGCTTAGTGTATATATTTCTGAAGTTAATTGGCATTAATAGAATTTCTATTGTTAAGATACAAGTTGTACACATGAAATAAAATAAAATCATTTTTGCTTTCCAGTTCCATACTTTTCTCTAGTTTGGGAATCAGTGAGCTCTAAACAGAGGAATAGTTGTAGAGCTTTGAAGAATCCAAATTGACTTGATGTTTTTGAATGATTGCAAAAGATTCATATGATTGATTACAGAAATGCTTTATTTTAGATTCCTTCAAGTTATATATCTATGTTTGGTTGTGAGCTTCCAAATTTTAATCTTAATTATTTCCTCAAAGAAAAACACAAATATCATTTTATTCATATATGTAAGTCAAAGACAATTGGGGGAATTTTGAGTCATAATTGATTTTTCATCTAGATTCTTCAGAACTGCTCACTTTATGATATACATACACATAAGTCCGTGAGAGTTTAAAACATGCACTGTTGTGGCTGATTGAGTCTCAGTAACTTGTCAAATGACAGTCATGTGGGAAATTATAATGCTCATAGCCAGAGTTTTAGATTCCTACTGTTCCTTCCATATGTCCCTCATCCCATACACCAATGGAGTCTTTATGGTAAAAAATTAGCTAAAAATAATATTGCCCCAGAATCACCTGTGCAATAGTATTTAATTATTGAGGTAAAATCAATTTTAAATTGTTAACAAACTAATGAGAATTTGTATAGTTTTTAATATTTGTTTTATTTTCAAATTTCTCAAATATTTTACAATTGTTTCTTATTTCATCCTTGTTATTGTCACCATTGGTAAAATAAGTCACTAGAAGTTAAACCATTATCTCTCTATGCTAAAGAGTTTTCAGGCATTAGTACTGTGGATTTGATGTTAAGAACATGTATATTAGACAGTTGTATTCTCCTAGCTCACTGTCATGTGAGGGTCTTATTTTTCAATGACTGAAGGATGTATCAGTTCTATGTAATTCTGTCTCCTACAAAAATGTTAATTTTCTTAGCCTCTGAAGATGAGAGCATCTGCTGATAGTAACCCTCTAGTTGGAAAATCAGCAAGAAAACTTTTCCTTCCTTTTGTACTGATATGATTGTAATACCCTGCCGCATACTAATGAGTCTGAAGATGCATGCCTGTTTGAATCTGAATGGTCAGAAATAAAATGAAGCAATATTGAGTTATAAAACAGAATCAATGATATTTGCCAAATTCTTCACCAAATGAAAACATACACATATGGTATAAAAGCAAAATGAAGGAGGCATTTTAAAGGGAAGATCTTGTTTATGATCTTTCTTCCCTAGTAACATGAAAACCAATGTAGTATTCATTGTCAAATTTAACTTCTGAGACCGTCTTTTCTATCTGAGATATCATAGAAATAAAAGCTATTTTGAAATGAGAAGAGCGCAAAATCTAATTCAGAGACACCTCCCAGCTGTGTTAGAAGTTACTGTGTAATCATGTTTCATTATTCATGCTGTATGGGTGACAGAGGATGATTAGCATGCAAACCTGATTCTGATTTCATACATCAGCAAGGGATTTAGTTATAGATTCCAGTGGAATCCTGTGAAATGTTTTTTGCAGTCATTCAGTGTTAAAGTAGATCATTATAATAATCCATAGGGATCCCTCAGGTCAGAATAAATCATTAAATTTATGCCAGTCTTAAGCAGCATATTACTAAGAGAAGTCCAGAATTTCAATATTCATCTTTATTGTGTATGTTTCTTTTCAAGGGTCTGGTGCTACAAAATGTTTCTACAATATACATAATATCTTTTCCAACATAGCTATTAAGCATCTTTTGTCTCTTCTGTCCCCAACTATTTTTTTGACCAGCTGTAGCAGTGTTTTTTGTAGTACTCTATTCATGTGATAACAAGGCACTAATACATAATTAGGTAGCAAAACATGTATCAAGCAGGAATAAGTATTAGACAAAACTTTGTACATCTTTTGGGCAAACTATTTAATAATAGAGATGAATATGTATACCTCTTCCAAGGTAACAGAGATAACCCAGACTGGTTAATGAGGACTGATGTAATACAATTTTATATGGACCAGACACAGTGCTTGCTCACCATTAGGACTTGAGTTCCACTTCTAGCAAAGCAAAAAGGAGATGATTCATTTTTATATTTAAACTTGCTTACAATATTAATACAGACACATTTTCATCATCAGTTAAAATATTGTTATTGTAACAGCGTATGCAATAGCCGGGCTTGTAATTCTTTCAATGAAATTAGAAGTTGTGATTTTCACTTGTATTCCTTCACATTTTTCCTCGTCAGTATGTCTCATGATTTAGTTTTATTCTTTTTCTTTCTTCTTCAGTCCAAGATACATTTATCTTCTTCCAAATCCTCCCATGGGACAAAAGCATCAGTGACTCCCTAGTGTTACCTATTGATTTCAAATGAAAATGTATATTTTCACTTTTAGGTTGATTGCAAGACATGACATAAAGTCAAACCAACCAAGTTTATAAGATATATGATTTTAAAAATATAAAACCATGCTTTGGTTTGATCATTTTTCACATGTATATGATGGTTTTTCATCAAACCCACTCTCTAGTCCCATAACCCACTCCCAATTCCTAATGCTTCTTGGACATTTCTTTTCTAACATCATGTACTTGTTTTGTTAACAGAGTCCACTTAGTACAGCTTATAACTGTACATGTTTGTAAGATACTTACTGTATTAAAGACAACACTTCAGGAAACAGTGTTTATATAGAACTAATAATTATCCTCCTCTAATCAGTTATCAGTTGCCAATATTATCTCTTTTATGGATATGGCTTCATGAATCCCTTCATCATCCATGCAGGAGTTTTTGCCTGCTTGATCTTATGCATCTCTTACATATGTAATCACAGCATCTGTAAGTTCCTGTGTGCACAGTCTAGTCTTGATGGTCTGGTTACTACTGTATCAATGTAGATATTCATTGCCTCTAGCTCTTACAACCTTTCTGACTTTGCTTCCATGATTGGACCTATCAGTATACTGCCTCCTAAATTCTTATCATTGTACCTATAGATTAGTACATCTCTCAATCCTCACCAAAAAATGCTTCTTTTGTAGTAGGTGGTAATTAATGCAAAGATACACAATGGATCAATGTTCACAGAATAAGAAATTTTGGAGTTTGGCTTCATAACCCCTCAAGAGTCACCAGTAAGAGTGACCCTTTGTTCATTGCTGCCACCTTATCAGAGCTCATTATGTCTGGGATATTAACTGAATTTCATTGGTACTCTCTATAAACATATTACTGGAGTGAAAAATGATAAGGTATGTTTCTATTGCTTGTTCACTTATCCACAGAATTTCAATGTTTTTCATAATGAATATCTCTAAGAACTGGAAAAATAATTCTTCTATTATTTTCTTTCAAAATCATAGATTGAGGCAAAGACAAGGAAAGTTGCTTGTTGGTATTAACTTATCTTTGGAGGTAGAGATAGCAACAATTTGACTCACTTATTTAACAAGCTATCTGTGCTTTTGTATTAGTACAAAGTATTTAAGTGTTTAGACCAATGATGGTTTTTTGTATAGTAGAAATAAAATTTTCACAAAAAAAGGCTAGTAAAGTTCAAGGGATTAATGCTTTAACAAGAAGGAAATAACAATGAAATATATATTGTATGTAAATCTAGAGTGGCTTGGATAACAGTAAGCATTAAGTTATAACTTTTAATCTAATGTAGAAAACCTGAGTAGGATTTAGTTCACAAAACAGATTCATAAGAACCAGGAGGCGTTTATCAGTGTCTAGCAGGTGACATTTTCATAGCAGAACACTCGCATTTCACATTTCATACACTGAAACAAGGATGGTAGCCTGAGTATAGATTTACTGAAAAGAGACTCCATCCCTCTCTCCCTCCTCCCTGCTCTGTTTCCCTCCTGATCTTCTTCCTTGCCTTTCTCCCTCATTCTCTTTCTCTCTGTCCCTACTGATTTTATCAGATAGATGTTATGCTATGTCAGTTATCTGAGCATTTTAAAGGGCAAGTATATTTCCACAAACTGTTTCAGTACACATTTTGAAGAAAAAAATGTGAAAAAGTTAAAACACATCTTTAAATATACACTCAAAAGCACTGTTGGGTTTCACTGTGAGAATTTTCAGACAACATTTTTATAGGTTTGAAGAGAAAACTGACTCAAGAGAAATATCCAAACACCTACAAGGATGGCCCCAACTAACAATCTGAGCCAAATGGAAAGTGTACCTTAAATGCCCTTCCCTGATATTGAGATTGATAACTAACTTTTATGCCATCATAGAGCCCTCATCTAGTAGCTTATGGAAACAGAAACAGACACAGCTAAACACTGAGCTGAACTCCTGGAATCTAGTTGTAGAGAGGGAGGAGTGATAAAAAAAAGGGGGGGTCAAGACCAGGCTACCGAAATCCACATAGACAGCTGACCTGATTAATGAAGAGCTAATGGGCCCCCAGACTAATAGCTGGGAAACCAGCATTGGGCTGGCTCAGAACCACCTCCACCCCACCCCCAGGACATGGGTCTCAGTTAGATGGCCAGAGCTGTCTAAGGGACCTCTGACAGTGGAACCAGGATGTATCTTTGGTGCACTAAAGGACTTGGGAGCACATTCCCTATGGAGGGATACTCCCCTAACCTAGATTCAGGAGGGAGGGCCTAGTCCCTACTCCAAATGACTTAAAAGATTTTGATGACAACTCCTGGAAGGCATCACCCTCCCTGTGGAGTGGCAGGGTGATGGGAGGGTGGTTGGGGAGCATGGGAGGGTGGAAGAGAGAGAAAGAGAAGGAGGGAGGGAGGGAGGAAGTGAGGGAGGGAAGGACAGAGAACTGTGATTGATATGTAAAATAAGAAAAATTAAAAAAATGAATAGACATTACAGAAACAAGTATCAACACGATATTTTTGAAGTTATTTTAAAGTGGTAATTTTGACATTCTCTTTTGCAAATATATTTTTAATCTATTACACAACGCTTATCAATGTAGAACAAAATGATAGATTTGACACATTAAATATTCTAAACACATTATTACTACATTTCTATGAATAAATCTCCTTTCCACTTCTCCAGGGGACCATGTATGTCTCTCTTAGGGTCCTTCTTGTTACCTAGCTTTTCTGGTGGTGTGGATTGTAGGCTGGCAATCCTTTGCTTTATGTCTAAAAACCATATTTGAGTGAGTTTGAAAACTGGGAATGGCATGTAAAACAATCTTGTTTCATATTTAAATAAAAAAGTGATTAATCTAATGATTCCTAAAAGCTTACCAAATACAAGAAAAAATAAATTCTTATCTTTGACCTATCTCTTAGAGTAAGCAGAAGCCCATAGTTATAAATATATATTACAAACACACACATAAATGCACATATATACACAAATAGTAATATTTAACTGTATGAGTATGGGATGTTAGAAAAAGTGCTTTAAAATGAGGAAAACTAACATGATAAAAATATATAACATAAAATGTTATTAAGTTTATTTTATATGTTCAACATTAACACAAATAAATATGATGAAAATTTCAAAATAAAACCAGAAACACACTAGACACTTAAGAGATAATTTGTTGATAGATGAACAGCATATATATAACCATAAGAAAATTCATGATTAAGTTGTGAGTGTCTGGAGGAGGCAATTGACAGTATGGTTGAATGTTAAGTGAAGATTTTATGCCCAAAAGCAAATAGAATGTTATTAAAAGTGTGTGGCTTTGAAAATCACAGACTTCATATGGAACACAGCAATGATTTAAAAATACAAAGCAAAAGAAAAAATGATTAGATTCTTCTATTTCTCTGTACAGTTGCTTCCCAAGTTTTTATTTAATGCAATGGAAGTACTGTCTTGTTTGATCCAGCATCGGGAATGGCCAAGGGGCCATCCTTTCCCACCATTGCTGCTTTTTTTAAAGTCACACTTAAGTCTTTAAAAATTCTAATTTCACTAAGAGAAATTCCATGTCAAGTAGTTATACCCCTGTTTCCTTCATGCTTATTTATTTGCAGTACTGAGATTGATTGAAGTATGTAGAAATACCACACATCTCTGTTCATTCTTCTTCTGTTCTTCCTTCCTCCATGAATTTTTGATACAGATTGATTCGTACTACCTCTTCGATAATTATCCTTGGCTGAAAGACTACTGCAATCCTCATTTCTTATGTAACTCAGCAATCATTACTCAGATAACCTATTGCTAAACCATTTTTAAGCCAATCACAGCAACACTCCATGCTTTCAACCTTTTAAAATCTCACCCTTCTCTTTATTCACCATAACTCGTGAGGCTAATCATTATATTCATGTCTACACACACCTGTCACATGAAGAAATCTTTGTAGTCTGCCTAGCATAGATTTCCATTCTATGTGAATTAAGAAGGAAGACACCTACTCAGAAATGTTACCTAAAGAACATTATTTTAAATCACTAAATTTGATATGTACCTAAATCTATGTTCAAATCAAGGTATATTTTATGAGCCATTTATATTCCTCAGACAGCTTTTGCCTTCAGTTTTGCCTCTGGTCTTACTTTATCTTCTCTACTTCACACTCAAATTGTCCTGTAGACACAGAAATATAACAATAATGTCATGTCCATATATAAATAACAACATTCATACATATTCTGCCTCTCCCATGCATAAGCAGATATTCAAGACTGATAGAACTAATAATAGATAACATTCTATGATCTTACCGTTAACTTCTTAAGATCATCTTTCCTCCAATTCCATCCCCTCCTCTCCTCATTTTCTTTTCCATCTCCATTTTCAGTGCAGATGATTTATAGCACAGTATCACCTTCAGTCATTGGTTTCACTATATTTTTATTTTTGCTTAATTTTGTTTTAATTAATTTTTTGATAATGTAAAATAATTACACTTCTGTCTATCTCCAAGCCTTTGATGTGCTGCTCCCATTCTCTTTCAGATTTATGGTCTCTTATTTCAGTAATTGCTATTGCATAAATATATATATATATATATATACATACATACATACAAACATATATATATATATATATATATATATATATTCCTAAATATAACCTGCTTGGTCCACACAGTGTTACTGAACATGTTTTAGACACATAACATTGTTAGAAATTTTTTCTGGTGTAAATGTCCTATTTCAGCCATAACCTTGCTTTCTACCTCACTGTCTAGACCGTCTAGACCCTTACTGTCTAGTATTTGCTCTTTGTTCCTTTCACATTTTCATGAAATTTATTACATTCCTATCTCTGAATTCATAGACCAAGTCAAATTTTGGTACTGAACGTCTTTCAGAATTTAGAATTAATGAGATGGCTTAGAAGATGAAGATTCTTGCATCAAGCCAGATAGCCTGAATTCGTTAGCCAAAGCTGATGTGACAGATGTAGAGAATGGTCACATGTTGTTCCATCGCTTCCATATGTACCGTATTTAAAATAAGAAAATGATCGCAAGTCTCAGATTTATTTAACATTTGCTCTAAGCAGGGTATGGCAACATGGTTGCATTGTGTGTGTGTGTGTGTGTGTGTGTGTGTGTGTGTGTGTGTGTTTGCTTCACTAGCAATCACCTATTTAAAATCACATCATCCTTACATGCTTTTCCTTTATTTATATATGAATCTTGAACTTTAATCATTGTGAACGTGATACAGTAACCCTTTGGTGAGTCTGTCCTGCTCCTAGGCTCCATCTTTACCCTTTTCTACTTAGATATATTTTATAAAAATAAATAATTTATATAGGAAAGTATTATATATATATATATAATGCCATGTTCTAATATATATATATATATATATATATATATATATATATGTGTGTGTGTGTGTGTGTGTGTGTGTGTGTGTGTACATTGTCAAATTCTTTCCGCAGGCATATGTACACATATAAAAGAACCTCAGTTGGGTAAACCCTTTTCAAACCTGTCCTCTAGCTTTTTGAAATGCACAGGGCATTGGGTGGCTGCTGATCCACTGTGCAATAGAACTGAAGAAAATCTTGACACCAAGACTTAGTGTCCATCAATCAGCCTTTAGAATACTTCCCAAGCTTCTGAAATCCACACTATAGCTTAACTTTCAGGAAATTGGAGTTTTCTCTGATCCACGTAGGAGTAAGAAAGTGAAGCAAGTGTGTGTCTATGTCTGATTTTATACAAGTATCCAGTAGCTCAGTGCCTGTTGTTGCAAGTGATCCATTCATTTCTATGGCTAAACAGTATGCTTTTGTGAATGTCCACTCAATATTCCTCTCCTGATCATCAGCTAATGCACTTTTAAATGAATTCCATTTCTTAAATACTTTGAATAGTGATGCATTTATGTGGGAGGGTAGGTGTCTCACAACATACTGACTTCCTTGATTATGTATCCAGCAGCCAGTGAAATCACCAGATAATATGTAACAACACTTCTCAGTTTTGATGAACCTCCATATGGGTTGTCTGTAATGAGTGCACTAATTTACCTTCCCTCTAACAATATGCCTGAGTTCCCATATCCCTACTCCCTCATCTGCACTTCTTCAAATTTTAGTTTCTTTTTCTTTCCTTTTTATTGGTATTTTATGTGTATACAGTGTCTCATTATGTATGTAGCCACTATAGCCCCACATACCTGATCCTCTATCTCAGCTCCTTAATTCTGGGATATCAAGTATGCTAGGCTTTGTGCAGCTGCTTTTTGTTGTTTGATAAAAGCAATTTTATCCTCTCTCTGGGGAGGAAGTGATAGCTCATTGTTCCTTGAGTCTTATTTATTACTAATAACTTTGTATTTCTTTTCACGACCTGCTACCTTTTAATGCTTTGTGAAAATGAGGCCATGAATTTGAAAGAGAACTAAGAGAGGTATGTGTGGTGGTTTGGAAGAATTACCAGGACAGGAGGAAAGATGTAAGTATATTGTAATTTAAAAAATAAAAATAATTTTATATAGTTTTAAAAGATCATTTTTTTCTAGATTTTTTTGAAAATATCATTTGGTATTTATTTACTGTTCTGTATGTGAACAAACTTCTTTTCAGAGGAGCAACATGCATATGAATTTCCACACTGTATAAGTTGTGAACATCTCCTTTTCCTGTGATCACCTCGTTTTCTGGTCAGGGCATTTTTTATCTTGGTATAATGCCACACGGCATCTTTTTTGCTTTGGGTTCTTCTATTTTAGATTTCTTGCCCTTCACAAAAATCCAATATATTGGGCTTTGCCTCATCCTGTTTGGTAACATTTGAAATTTTAGTCCATTTTTATTATACCTTGTAACAGATGCAGAATATTAACTTAGGTTTACTTCTCTTCAAGCATGTACTTGTTTATTTTTCTTTTCCCAACGATTTAATCAAACAGGTTGCCATACCTCAAGTTGTTGTTCTTAGCAAATTATTAAAATAATTTGGAAATAAATATGTGGCTTTCTTTTACTTTCCCCATGCTCTCCTATCTTGAAAATATCTGGTTTTTATGTGAGTAGCCTGTTGTTTGAATTAGTACAGCTTGGAATTATACTCTAAGATTAGGTATCATAATGCCTCCTTAGCAAAGTAGGTGGCACATCATTTTCATAATGCAGTTTACTTTGTGTGTTTTGCTGGTTATTTTGGTTATTTTGCTTTATTTTTGTTGTCACACACACACACACACACACACTCACACACACACACACACACACACACACACACATTGCGAATTTGACTAGGCCTGTGAAGATAGGCACCGACATGTTATTAGTAAATTTGTGTCTCCCTACAGACTGCTTTGATATATGGTAATATTAGATCTTCTATTCTGTGACTATTAGATATATTTACACTTTTATTATTGGCTTGTTTTCGTCAAAATTTTAGTTTTCAGTTGGGCAGTGGTGGCACAAGCCTTTAATCCCAGCACTCAGGAGGCAGAGGCAGGCAGATCTCTATGAGTTCAAGTCATCCTAGTCTACAAAAGCTAGTTCCAGGACAGCCTCCAAAGCCACAGCGAAACCCTGTCTCAAAACAACAACAACAAAAATTTAGCTTTAATTGTAGGATTTCCCAGTGTTGTGGTGAGATTTGTTCCTTACAACTTATGGTTATGCCAATTTTCAATTTAATTATTTCTCTCATGTAGTTGATTATTGGTATAAAACTTTTCTAACCACTGTTTTAATGGTATAATTTTTATTTTTTATGTATCAATTATGCTCAAACTTTTCATATGTTTTATTAGTTTTCTAGTGGGTCATTGGAGAATATGTAACAAATATTTGTAATATCCCTGCTGTTATTTGTACTTCTACATCTACACCCTATACACTTATGTGTACCATGTGAAACAAATAAAATGTGATATTCTCCACATAATTTGGGTGGCTTTAATCCATTCTCTTATACATTTCTTTCACTTTACAACTGCTACTCTGATTAAGTGTTGAAAGTGAGGACTATGCCTTCTTGTAAAAGTTAGAGTGAAAATTTTGGTACTTATTTGTTTAGCATGATTTTTGCTATTGACTTATGTTTAACATTTGTTCTGTGGATTTATTTCTTCAGTATGCAATGTGTTTAGTATTTTTGTGATTAAAGAGTATTAATGTCAATCAAGTGCTCTTTCGACACCCACTGATGTAGAGTACATTGTTCTCCTCACTGTATTGGTATGAAACATCCAATTGATTGACATGTTGATGCTGAATCATCTTTGTACACCTGGAATGAATGCTAATTCAACCAAGTGAGAAGAATTTATAGATTCTGTTGGAATCAGTTGCCTGGTATTTTATTGAGAAGTTTGCATTTCCCATTATCTACATAGACATGAGCCTTATGTAATTTCTACACAATTACATTGCTGTTTATCTATTTCATTTTACTATCAGAATAATTATGACCTTGCAGAATGTTTTGATCATCTATATAATTTTATAATTCTTCTTAGCCAAGCATCTGGATGTTAATTACTTTACAAAATACTCTAGTCTCAGTCCAAAACTGTTTAGTGATATACCTTTGTTTGGATGGAAAAATTTATCCTAACTCTCCACTGATCCCAGGAAGCTGGGAGTCTTAAATCCTAGGCTGAAGATCACCTTCTTGAATGTTTATGACAGCACCTGAGAGTGAGTGAACACAGAAAATGAGCCTTGTCACCCCACCAAAAAGCCTATGCAAAAGCAGACTTCCTAAGCTAAGTGTGGGCTTGGATAGGTTAAATTAATTGGTCTGCACTGGATGTTATGAGGTGACTGGTTCACGATGTGTGGGCTTTGTTGTAACCCTGTAAAAGCTGTCTCAAGCCTGTACCAATGGTCCCAGTCTTTACCCCCACGTGGAGTATGGCTGTGGACCCCAATTCACTTGAAATATAAAAGACCTCATGCTTTTTCATCAAGACCACTTCTCGTGAGTGATTGGGTGGGGGTTTTCCTGAGTCGGGCATGAGGATCCATGCTTGCCTCGCGGGTCTTATATTTGGTGCCTGGGCCAGGAGACTGACCATCCCTCTCACCCGAGAATTGACTTGGAGGTACAGGGATCCCCTCTGATGTGTCTTTATGTGTCTGTCTGACATGCTCTGATGTGTATGTATCTGCCGGTTCCTCTGTTCTGATCTGGTATCTATATTTTGGAAGGCACATTCTCAGTTTCCATTTGCAGCTGTCTTCTTGGGCCGTAAAGGACCAGAAGACCTTGATCAGCAGGCATGCTAGAAGTGTCACAAGCTGTTGCCCTGGAGTAACCTCCAGGGGGGAATAGGAGGCCTGGGGACACCCAGTTATTAGCCTTGTCTGTTGGTCGGAGGACCAAGTTCTGTGTCTGAATCTGGTTACCACCTTGGGGCCACCCCAGAAGGTGAGGAGGCTTTTGGCTTCCATCTATTGGTTGGAGGACCAAGTTCTGCATTTGAATGTGTTTGCTGCCAACCTGGGAGAACCCTGGGTGTGGAGATCTCAGCATTTGTTCGGTAGGACCAAGCTCTGTATTTCGTGGCCGCTCAAGTCGCCTGCCTGTTTGCTGGAGACATGGGCAGGTCACGTGTCTGGATCTGTTAGTTGCTTTCTCATGAGTTCTAGTTCTGTCTTTGTCCATAGCTTCATCATGGGACAGATGGTCGTGACTCCCCTTATTTTAACTCTTGACCACTGGCCAGGTCGCCTGTGTCTGGATCTGGTACTTGCCGTTTTGTGCGCTTTTGTCCTGGGTGTCTTTGTCTACCGTACTATCATAAGATAGGCCCGAACAATCCCCCTCAATTTAACCCTAGATCACTGGGCTGATATTAAATTTTGGACACATAATTTATCAGTTGATGTTTGGAAGAAAGCCTGGCACACTTTGTGGCCTGCAATGGGTATTGAATGGCCCCTAGAGGAAACTTTGAATTCTGAGATTATCCAAGCTGTTAAGATGACTGTCTTTCAGACTGGAACTGGCTCTCATCCCGATCAAGAGCCCTATATTCTTACATGGAAGGATCTGGTATATATCCCTCCCCCATGGGTTAAACCATGGCTGAGCAAGCCAAGAGAGCCAGGCTCCTGAGTTCTGGCCCTTGGAAGTGGAAAAAAACGTCCGCCCAGAGAACCCAAACCCTCTCCTCAAATCTACCCTGAGATTGAGGAGCCTCCGGCCTGGCCGGAATCCCAACCCGTTCCCCCACTCCCTTATCTGATATAAGCTGCTGCAGGGTCATCTTCCACACAGTCCGAAGCTTGGGCCCCAGCTGCAGAAGGATCTGCCACAGGGACCCAATGTCAGAGAGGAACAATGTCAGGTGAAATGGATGGGGTTGTGACCCTACCTCTACACACATTTGCCCCTCCCAGTGCTGCGTGACCAGCTGCAGCCCCTGCAGTACTGAACCTTTTCCTCCTCGGATTTTTACAATTGGAAAACTAACCATCACCCTTTTTCAGAGGATCCCCAATGCCTCATGGGGTTGGTGGAGTCTCTTATGTTCTCTCACCAGCCTATTTGGGATGATTGTTAACAGCTGTTGCAAACACTCTTCACCACCAAGGAGCAGGAGAGAATTCTGTTAGAGGCTAGAAAAAAAATATTCCTGGGGCCAACCAGCAGCCCACACAGCCAGCAAAACGAGATTGACATGGGATTTCCTTTGGTGTGCCCCAGTTGGGACTTTAACTACCCCCAAGGTAGGGAAAGTTTGAAAATCTATCACGAGGCTCTGGTGGTGGGTCTCTGAGGTGCCACGAGGCAGCCCACCAATTTGGCTAAGGTGAGAGAGGTGATTCAGAGACCAACCGAATCTCCCTCAGTGTTTCTTGAAAGTCTCAAGGAGGCCTTCAGGCAGTTCACTCCCTTTGACCCTACCTCAGAAGCCCAGATAGCTCTGGTGCTCTGGCCTTTATAGGTCAGTCAGCTCCGGATATTAGAAAGAAACTCCAGAGACTGGAAGACTTACTGGAAGCTGAGTTGTGTGACTTAGTAAAAGAGGCAGAGAAAGTGTATTTTAAAATGGAGACAGAGGAAGAAACGAAACAGAGAAAAAAGAAGGAAAAAGAGGAGAGGAAGAACATAAGTGACAGAAGACAGGAAAGAAATTTGACTAAGATCTTGGCCACAGTGGTTGAAAGAAGAAATGGTAGAAAGGGAGACAGAGAAATCAGAAAATTTAGAGCAGGCCCTAGACAGTCTAGGAACCTGGTAAACAGACTCCACTCGACAAAGACCAATATGAATATTTTAAAGAAAGAGGGGATTGAGCATAGGACTGCCCCAAGAAGGGAAACAAGAGATCAAAACTGCTAGCCCGGGGAGTTCTAACTCAATCCCTAGGGCCATGGAACAGACCAGTTGCTTATCTGTCAAAGAAGCTTGATCCTGTAGCCAGTGGATGGCCTGGCTGCCTAAAAGCTATAGTGGCCATGGCTGAACTGGTCAAGGACACTAACAAGTTGACTTTGGGTCAGAAAATAACCATAATAGTGCCCCATGCAGTGGCGAGCACTGTCCGGCAGTCCCTAAACTGATGGATGACCAAGGCCCGCATGACTCATTACCAAAGCCTGCTTCTCAAGGAGAGGATTATGGTCATTCAGCCAGACACCCTCAACCTTGCCACTCTTCTGCCTGAGGAGACTGATGAATCAGTGATTCAAGATTGCCATCAACTGCTGGTTGAAGGGACTGGAGTTCGAAAAGATCTTACCGATATCCCGCTGGCTGGTGAGGCATTGACCTGGTTCACAGATGAGAACAGCAACAAGGTAGAGGGAAAAAGAATAGCTGGGGCAGCGGTGGTGTGTACAGAGCTGCGAAGTGCTGCACCTTAAAGATGGCACTGGGTTCCGCCTTCAACCTCCCCCAGGGTGAGCGCTCTCTGGAGTAAACAAGCCCTTATTTGGTTAAGTCTGTTCAGCCTGTCTGCTTCTGTGTTAGAGTAGCCTATCTGCAGGGTCCACGTAGCTCCATGGGGTTGGTTAGTGCAAGGGGATTTAAGCCTGTGCAGGGGTCCCCTGGGGTCCCGCGGGTCAGAAGAACATGTTTCAAGGATCATGATTAAAACTGCATGAAGAAGATATTCTCAGAGTCGTGTCTTCCTTGCTGGTCGAGGTTGGGCGCGTTCAAATGGTGGCCCGTATGGGGAATCTTCAGATCAGAACTTCTTGCAGTCAGGGCAGCGCTGGTAAGTTCCCAAGGTAAGTTGGGACCAAGCTAAGGCCCTTGGTAAAGAGGCGATAAGGTCTCCAGTAAGGAGTAATAAAGTCCCAGGTAAGTTGGGACCACTTAAAGACCACAGAAATAAGCAGCGGCAATAAAGTCTCAGGCATTGAGCAAGAGGTTCTAACGAACTGAAAGTAAAATTTTTAAAATGGGGACTTTTCAGTCTCATCCAATTTTTCTGGCTCTTCAGGAGCTATTTTTGTCAAAGAAACTTAAAGAAAAGCACATTAGAAAGATTCCTGAGGCATTCGATGCCATTGCACCTTGGTTCTCAGTTTCGGGAAGTCCTTCAATATCTACACAGACAGCAGGTATGCTTTTGCAACTGCACATGTTCATGGGGCCACCTATAAGCAAAGGTGGCTGCTTACTTCAGCAGTGAAGGAAGTCAAAAACAAAAAAGAAATTCTAAGCTTGCTAGAAGCCTTGCATTTGCCAAAAAGGCTGGCCATCATACATTTCCTTGGACATCAAAAGGCCAAAGATTTCATCTCAAAAGGGAATTAAATGGCCAGGTAGCCAAGCAGGCAGCCCAGGGTATCAACCTGCTGCCTGTATTAGAGAGGTCCAAAACCCCAGAATGAGGACGACAGTATACTCTGAAGACTGGTGGGATATAAAGTATTGGATGGGTTCATTGAAACCCCAGAGGGGACTTGCTATACCTCAGATGGAAAGGATATTTTACCCAATTCGGAAGGGTTAGAATAAATCCAGCAGATACATCGTCTAATCCACTTGGGGCTAGACATCTGCAGAAACTGGTTAGAACATCCCCTTATCATGTTCTGAGACCATTGGGGGTGACCTAGTCAGTAGTAAAACATTGTGTGCCTTGTCAGCTAGTTAATGCTAAACCTGCAAGAATGCCTCCTGGGAAGAGACTAAGGGGAAGCCACCCAGGAGCTCACTGGGAAATGGACTTCACGGAGGTAAAGCCTGCCAAATATGATAACAAATACTTATTAGTTTTTATAGACACCTTTTCAGGATGGGTAGAGGCTTACCCTACGAAGAAGGAGACCTCAACAATGGAGGCTAAGAAAATACTGGAAGCAATATTCCCAAGATTTGGAATACCTAATGTACTAGAATCAGACAATGGTTCAGCTTTTTTTGTCCAGGTAAGTCAGGGACTGGCCAAGACGTTGGGGGTTGATTGGAAATTACATTGTGCTTACAGACCCTAAAGCTCAGGGCAGGTAGAAAGAATGAATAGAACCATAAAAGAGACTGTCACTAAATTGACTGCAGAGACTGGCATTAATGACTGGATAGCTCTCCTACCCTTCATGCTTTTTAAGGTTAGAAACACCCCTGGATGGTTTGGGCTGATCCCCTATGAATTGCTTTATGGGGGAGCTCCACTGGTGGAAATTGTCTCTTCACATAGTGCTGATGCAATGTCCTCCCAGCCCCTGTTCGCTAGGCTCAAGGTGCTCGAGTGGGTGAGATAGCAAGCATGGAAGCAGCTCTGGGAGGCTTACTTGGTGTAAGGAGACATGCAAGTCCCACATCACTTCCAGGTTGGAGATTGGGTATATGTAAGGCGTCTCCACGCAGGAAACCTTGAGACTCGGTGGAAAGGATCATATCATGCGCTCCTGACCACGCCAACAGCAGTGAAGGTCGAAGGAATCCTCACCTGGATCCATGCCTCCCATGTCAAACCAGTGCCACCCCCTGATCCTGAATGGAGAGCCGAAAACACTGAGAATCCCCTTTAGTTCAAGCTTTATTGTATGGGCCCCACTTTGTCAACCAGGTGACTCCATCCAGTTTACAAAGGCAGGTCGATCCAACTGAAGGGGGGACCACTAACCACACTGACTCTTACTCTCCCCCTGGGAGTGGGAATTGCTGCAGGGGTAGGTGCAGTTCTCACACCATAGCAGCAAGTCTACTCTGGCCTGCGAACAAGTCTAGACTCAAACTTGAAGCAGGTTCCATCACCCCATCTGCAGGACTCATTGAGCTCCCTGGCAGAAGTCGCCCCGCCAGAACTGTAAGGGGTTAGATCTATTATTTTTACAGCAGGGAGCCTCTGCTGCCCTTTGGGTTAAGGGATGGTTCAGCAAGTCCCCTTGGATGACCACCCAACTTCCTGCTCTGATGGGACTCTCAATGACTTTTCTCTTGCTGCTTACTGATGGACCGTGTATGATTAATAGAATCATTACTTTTGCTTGGGAGCAAATAAGTATGGTCCAGATTGTGGTACCTAGACAATGGTACAAGAGCCTCTGGGGCAAAAAGAAAGTATAGTCCTCCCAGTTCTAAGATTAGAACTATTAACAAGAGAAGAAGTTGGAAATGTTAGGATGGAAAAATTTAGCCTAACTCTCCACTGACTCCAGGAAGCTGGAAGTCTTAAATCCCAGGCTGAAGATCACCTTCTTGAATGTTTACAACAGCACCTGTAAGTGAGTGAACACAGGAAATGAGCCTTGTCACCCCACCCAGAATCCTGGGTGAAAGCACATGTACATGAGCGTGATATTTATGGGTCAGTAGTCAGTGCATGTGTATCCTCTAAGGAACTACAAAGTTGTGTTTCATAATAGCTATAGAATTTTGCATTTCCAAAAAATTCATGAAACACATATAAAGAATGTTTGCAATACCAGTAATTTAAGGAGAAGTTTCTTTTCAAAGCAAAGAAAAACAAGGCAAGCACTATTAAGAGATATTGGAAAAAATTCCCCCAAAGGATGCAGCACAATGTATTTTATTTACATATTTTAAAGAAGGTCCCATGGTTATTTACATGGTGAATAGTATCTTTATGTGTTAATATGAACTTGGTTCCCTCCATAATCATCAGACAAAACCATCCATGTGGATTGTTTCTTTCTGTGATCCTTTAGTGATGAGCACATTTCAAACCTGAAGTGTAAATGATAATACAGATATCTGAAATCCCCCTGGTTGTGAGCCAGTTGAGACACATTTTTTTCCACAGAGTTAAACTATATTGTTATTTTAAATTTGGAGCTTTATTTAAAAATTCGAGCCTAGGATTTTTCAATAATTTTTAAATTTGGAGCTTTATTTAAAAATTCGAGCCTAGGATTTTTCAATAATTTGTCAGGTTATCCAAAAGGTTGGACCTGCTGTGTGTAGACATTCTTTACCAGTTCTTGTTCTCATACAAAATATAAGCCAGCAATACTCACTCACACAACTATGAGAAATATGCATGAATAATTTTAAGTTCTTGAAGACATGCGAAAATTTAAATGGCTTTTTTCTTATACTCATAGTTCCAGTATATTATCATCATCATCATCATTATTATTATTACTTATTATTGTGTGATGATGATGATGATGATCTGGAAGGGAGTGTATCATATGTGTACAATGTTTATTCATAGTGCTCCTGAGGTGGTCAGAGAACAATTTTGTTTTCTTTCCTTTCTTTCCTTTCACCACTCATGATTTCCGGGGACAGAATTCACTTTTTTAGAAAGTAATTTTACTTACTGAGCTATCTTTAGCTCTTCTACCAAGCATGGTCCAAACCTGCTATGTTCTTTCTTTAGTTTGCTTTTATTCCTTTATCAATAAGTGTATTCCTGTATCAATTTAGGTCCTCCTGGTGAATGAATAAATGGGACTAGAATGAGAAATGAGAGAGAAACAGACAGAAAGTAGAGAGAGTAGCCCTAGGAGGAATCTAAGGCATGCTATAATATTATGGAAAAATTTTTTTAAACACAAGTACACATGAAATAATATTCATAAGAGACTTTTCAAATATTATTTTTCTGGCATAACACCATAGTGTCAGTAAATGCAGTTGGTACATAGTAGATAATCAACAATAAAACATTAATAACAAAAATATTAATAAAATAAAATAAAGATGTTTACATTAATTGACTTTAATCATTTAATATCTGATATATAAATAAGCAAAAAGTAATATCAGTTTTGCTGTCATGTTAACATGTATATGAAAGGGATAGTTTCAAAAAGAGGCTAACAAAATTTTCATAGACTTATACACTGAAATATTACAATAATGATGTGATAGTTAGTCTTTTAATACTCGAGACATATTAACATAACATACAGTAATGTTTTGTTTCTAGAGTACCATTACAGGGCGGTGATGAAAACAAAGCAACAATTGCCCATTCCTCATTATAATTGCACAGTATTTTGCTTTTAAACATATAGACCAGTATATTATTGCACTAAAACTCAGCATTGATTTACTTTGTAAAGTGTTCCCCTATGGTCATGTGCCATGAAACTTACCAGATTGTTTTTTCCACAGTCACTTCTATAGCCTGCACATGGAAAAATTGACTGGGCAGAAGCTTGAAGGATGATTTAGTAATAGTGTTGACAACAAGTACACTGGTCACAAATCTTCATGGTAATATCCTACCAGCAGGAAAGTCTTAACTGAATGAAACCACAAGAGTGTCTGAGAACTAGGCCTCTCCTCATAGGACAGGCTAACAGTTCTCTGAGTGTAAAAAAAGCCAACAAGCAGCTTCAATAATAAGTTCAAATACAATGTTTTGTTGTCATTGTTGATGGGAATCACCCAGCTTAGTCATAATGTCAGGAGAAATGTAACCCAAATGGAGTAAGTTAATATTTTAATAATTTATGTAAGTTGGTTGGCCATGTTAGCTGTCAGGAAAAAAAAAAAAAAAAAAAGGAAAAAGTAGCTTCCTAGCTACAAATCCAAGCTGAAACAGCTGCTAGCTTCCCTTGCATGTGGGAATCCTCCAGCTTGTACTTTCCTGTTAACAAGGCTGAACACTTTGAAACACACTTCTCTAGTCACCCAACCTGCAAATTAAATACATCAGCAATGCACACACTGCACTGTGATTCTGCCACAGGTGCAAGCCACACATAAAGGCGTTGCACTGTGGAGCATTGGAACACTGTGTTCATGTTTTACTGTTAGTGCCTGAAACATCACAGTGTGAATGAATCTGCATTGTTGAAAATGTAAATAGTTTCCCACGGCTATGACTGTGAGATGACTACATTACAGGAAAGAAAATAATATAAATAGCAATAGCATTTTCGGTGAAAAGACTCTTTCATAGTTTGTGTTTTTCTTGGGCAATTTAAACATTTTATTAGAATAGGCATATCATTGTGCATGACTCAACATTGTGAATTACACAGTATTATTTTTAATGGGGAAGACAAATCCAGAAAACGATAAAAGAATTAATTCTAAAACTAACCAAAAAAGAGAGTCATTGTTTAGAATTCAAGACATAAGTAGGATATACTCACATTTTATTACTACTTCTATACATAAGATAACATTTGATTATTTAAATCAACATGTAAAAGACAAAATATCCAGGTTGAACAGCAATCATCTCTCTAACAAGCAGCAATATCTGAGCCTTGCATTTCAAAATCCAAAATATATCACCAACTATCTGAAAAGGGTTACTGTGGAAAGTATTCCATGTGAATTCATGAGTATACACACACACACACACACACACACACACACACAAACACATTCCAAACTCTATGATATGTCTAAGTAGAAAATGCTTCAGAATAACTATTCTGAGATTTGGGAACATATCTGTGACTGATTTGAAACGTTTGATTTTTATGTACTACAAGTCATTAGCAGGTCTCAATTGGTCATCAATAAAGGACCATCCCTCCTGATAGATACTATGCAATATGGTCCAAACATTGTTTTTTAAATTACAGATTATATTTGAACAACATACAACATATCACCCAGACTCCCTTCCCCCCCCCAGAAGGAACAATTCCTGCCACATATAATTTAGGTCAAAGTAAGAGAAAAAAGATACTTTTTAAAGAACAACAATAGTAACAATAAAAAATTAACCACCTAATGAAAACGCTGCACAAAAAAGTTAAGGATGAGGATCAAGCACTAGAATCATAGCTGTATATTTCTATTAGTCATTTGATCTAAAGAGCTTGAAATCTGAAACAACTATAAGCTAGTTTTTCTAGGAAGAATCATCACCCTGTGTTTTTACCAACTAAGAACTTGAAGATTTTTGGCAGAGTTGACAGACTAATCTCATGATCCTCAAATAAAAGGAATGTCAGAAATATATTAAATTGGTCACAACTGTGTGTAATTAAGATTCAGCATGAGAAACTCTACAGAAGAATAAAATACTTTGTAGAATAGCCCCTCTGAGGACCTAGGAAAGATGTATTTTTTCACCAGTTCCTATCCTTCATCTTTTGAAAAGGTCTTGTGTGGATGTTATTGTCCACAAACTTCTTGAATCCTGCGAGACTCCCATATACAAGAATCAGAAACCCACATGGAACAGAAGGAAAGGATGGCTGGCAGCATCTAGAGAGATGTCGTCATTATGAGAAAACCTACTCATAATTGTGCATTGCTGTCATTGTGTCATTGTTCTGCATGATGATGTCAAAAGGCAAAGGTCCTATATTGAAAGCAGAGCTATCAAAATGTGTGTACTGCAGAAATATACATGAATACACACACAAATGAGTGACTTGGAAGAAGAATTATTAAGGTTTTAATAAATATTGAGTGCTAGTGACATTAAGAAATATACTCATTTTCTTGGGTGTACTTGGGCATGAAGTGAGGCATACTGGAAAGCTGGAAAAAAAACACAGGTATATTTCATAAGACTTTCAGTTGGTAAAAAATAATAATAATGATCATAATAACAATGAAAATGAAAATTATAAAATAATAATAATAATAATAATAAACAACAACATAATGTCTAAGAGCCAGAGTTTTCTAAATTTTCCTCTAACAATATCTAGCATATTTTTGATTTGCAGCTTCAGTCCTGCTTTAAGTTTCCTATGTTCTAGAATTATATGAACATCTGTCTTTGAAACTACCTTCTCCTCAGGACACTCATGATATTGACAAAGGGCTTCTACTTTGAAGGACTCCTTCACAGCTTAAATAATTAACATCTGTATATAGCCTATTTCCTAATAAGTTTGCATTCTAAAATAGAGAAATGTAACACTTTAATTGTGTATGTGAGTATGTGGGGATGAACACAAATGAATTTGACAGTACACTTAAAGTTAAATCTATAAGGGTAAATGAAAGCCTTCATTTGTAAATCTATCTTTTATTCTGAAATTTTTGAAAAATAAATTAGTGATATTCATTTCAAGCTTTTTCATCTTTCTCATCTTTTTCTTCTATCTCTCTGTCTCTCTGTCTCTGCCTCTCTTTCTTTCTCTCTCCCTCTCTCTCTCTCTTTTTCAATCTTTTTGAGACAGGGTTTCTCGGTGTAAATTTTGGAGCAGGTCCTGGATCTAGATCTTATAGATCAGACTGGCCTCGATCTCACAGAGATCCACCTGTCCACCTGCTTCTGCCTTCCAAGTGCTGGCATTAAAGGCATGTACCATTACCACCCAACAATCTCTCTCATTCTTATATATTCTTTTTTGCATGTGCATGTGTACTACCAGAAACAGATATATTTTCCTTCATCTGGAGCCTTGCTTTTTGTGATACATGGACAAGCACAGTTCTAAATCAGTAACCAGAAAAAATTAAAATATACAAATTATAAATTTTATTTTAAACTTCTCTCTTATCATAGGATGATTCCTATCAACATCCCTTCTTACATTGTTAGGCTACTTGGTAGATATTCACACAAAAGCAGAGCATTTTATCTTATTCTCTATTATGACAGTGATGTTACTGAATTCAATTAAGTGTTATTATTTATAACACTAACCCTGGTGTAGAAGAGATGGTTCAGTAGTAACAAGCACAGACTTTCAATAAAGAACACCTAGGTTTGATTCTTAGTAATGCATCTGCTACCTCACAATAGCTTGTAATACAGGCTGCAAAGGAATTAAATCCTGCTTTTCTCTGATTGTGCCTGTTTGCTCAATGAGCATAAATAAAGATATTTATAATATACCCACCCATGTGCATATTCATAATTAAGTATAAGACAAATATTTAAAAATACTGACCAACTGACAATAGTTGTAGAATAATTTTTTTTTGTACACTATGAAGATGTATCATTCTGACTGGTTTAATGAAAAGCTAAATGGCCAGTAGCTAGATATGATTTCCAGCTACAGAGGACACTGGGAGAAGAAGGTAGAGTTGAGAACTAGATGAAGAGGAAACAGCATGATCAGTAGAGAGTAAGGTTACAGGAACCACAAAGAATGTAGATTAAAATATATGGGTTAATTTAAGTTATAAGATCTAGTTAGAAACAAGCACAAGCTATCAGCCAGGCTTTCACAATTAATAGTAAATCTCTAATGAAATGATCCTGATGAAAAAATCCACCTACAAAGATGTCCAAACACCCTAACATGTAGCCAAAATTGGTTTCCCATTTCTACAGTCTCTCATGCAGACTGTGGTACATAGACATGTCTCCATGCTTCCACCTGAGGGCGTGAGCTACCAGGGTACCATGAGCTAAGCAGCTTGATAGTTTAGATTTTGCTCATGCACACAGAAAAGATTACAGGTATGAAGTATAGTAGGTTCAGATTAAAATTAAATACCCCTAAAAAGGTTAAAGTGTGTTTAACAATGTGTATAGACTGAAGAAAAAAAAGGAAAAGGGTATAGACAGTCATAAAAAATAAATATGTAGTTTAAAAGTAGTAAGCCTTTAAAGAGAGAGAGTAATAAAAAAGAAGATGCTCTGTAAAGTTGGAAAATACACAAAGTCTGGATCCTATATGATGTTTTGTCGACTTTATTTTTTTTTTCATTTTTAATGAGTGAACAGTAGCTGCTGATACATTAGACTATGGAAACTGCTAATTTAAACAAAACTATATAATTTTAAAAATTATGTAAAATTAAAATATAAGTAAAAAAAAGATGTTGCATTGGGGAAGAGGTTATGCTTTTGTTTCCACAGAGAACAAATTCAAGGTTCATAGAGATCAGATTTAATTGTGGAAAACTCTCTGAAAATTCTGTATGTAGACATAAGAAATTAAACCGGGAGAAACTATAAGGCATGTGACATATTTTACCGGCTCAAATATAAAATAAAAAAAAAAAACATCCTGGCCTGGCTCATGTACAAGACACAGTCCATACTTGTGTGAATGCAGATATGTCTGTTACCATTGGAAGACTAGACACCAATGAAAATGGGTAGCCCATGCAGGCTCTCAGAGAACCTCTGTTGAAGTTTCCTTAGAGTTCTACACCCAGAACAACCTCAAGGCTTTGGGTGAGATGATCAGGCTCACAGACTATTCTGGCCAACACTGTACCTTCTAGAAGCTTCTAAGTTTGAGGAGGTCCCATTTATTAATTGTTGATCTCAGTGTCTGTGCTACTTGTGTTATGTTCAGGAAGCAGTCTCCTTTACAAATTTGATCAAGGGTACCTTCCACTTTCTCTACTGAGAGATTCAGGTGTCTGGATTTATGTTGAGGTCTTTGATCCATTTGGACTTGAGTTTCATGCATGGCAATAGATATCTGCAGTCATCTACACACTATCATCCAGTTGTAACAACAACATTTGTTGAAGATGCTTTCCTCCTCCCATTTTATACCTTTAGCTGTTTTGTCAAGAATCAGGTGTTCATAGGTGTGTGGGTTACTACCAGGATTCTTGATTCAATTCCATTGACCTACCTGGCTATTTTTGTGCAAATACCAGGATGTTTTCAGGACTAAAGCTGTATAGTAGAGCTTGAAGTTGAGGATTGTTATGACTCCTGATATTCCTTTATTGTACAGGGTTGTTTTGGCTATCCTGGGTGTTTTGTTTTTCCATATAAAGTTGAGTATTATCCTTTCAAGATCAGCTAAGTATTGTTCTGGGATTTTGATGGGGGTTGCATTGAATATGTATATTTCTTTTGGCAAGATTGCCATTTTTACTATGTTTATCCTACCTATCCAATAGCATGGGAGAGAGATCTTTCCATTTTCTAGTATCTTCTTATTATTCTCTTTGAAGACAGAAAGTTCTTGCTTAATAGGTCTTTTACTTGTTTGGTAAGCATTACCACAGTATACTTTATATTGTTTGTGGCTATTGTAAAGGGTGGTGTTTCTGGGATTTCTTTCTTAGCCCCTTTATTGTCTATACCGAGTAGGGCTATGTAGTGGGATACTCACTTTGTCTGCTTCTATGGCATGACGACACCCATTGAGGCGTGGACCCAGGGCAGAAGTGACCTACGAAACTAGGTATCCGAAGGAGGCAGAGAACACTCTCTTTCTGGTGGGACGTGGAGAGAGGAACATCTGGTTCCAACTGTTGTGTTCATCTGTCTATATTCTGAGTTGTTTCTTCCTTAATAAACATCTATTTGGCCTATAGCCTATTTGTTTATCCTGACCCTTATTAAAATGCAATAAGGCTACTGACTTTTTTTTTTAGTTAACCTTGCATCCTGCTAATTTGCTGAATGTGTTTATCAGCTGTAGGAGTTCTCCAGTAGAGTTTTTCTGGGCAATTATTAAAAGAATTCTTTTCTCTGCAAATAGTGAGAGTTTGACATCTTCTTTTCCAATTTGTATCCCATTGTACTCCCTTTGTTGTCTTATTGCTTTAGCTACAACTTCAAGTACAATATTGAAGAGATATGGAGAGTGTTGGCAGCCTTGTCTTGTTCCTGGTTTTAGAGAAATTGACTTAAGTTTCTTTTCATTCAGTTCAATATTGACTGTTGGTTTACTGTTTATTGCTTTTATTATGTTTACATATGTTCCTGTTATCCCTAATCTCTCCAAACCCTTATCATGAAAGTGTGTTAGATTTTGTCAAATGCTTTTGCAGCATCTAGTGAGATGATCATATGGTTTTTCTTTTTTTCTTTATTAATATGGTGGCTCACATTTATAGACTTTCATATGTTGAACCATCCTGGCAACCCAGGTATGAAGCCTACTTGGTCATGGTGGATGATTACTCTGATGTGTTCTTGGATTCAATATGCCAGTATTTTATCAAGTATTTTTACATCAGTTTTAATGAGGGATATTGGTCTGTATTTTCTTTTTTAGTTATGCCTACATGTGGCTTGGATAACAAGATAATTATAGCCTCATAAAAAGAGTTCAGTAATGAACCTTCTTGTTCTATGTGTGAATAATTGGGGAAGTATTGGTAGTATTTATTATTTGAATTTCTGGTAGAATTCTGCACTGAACCAATCTGGCCTAGGGCTTTTTTTGGTTGGGAGTCTTTTGATGACTATTCGTATTTCATTAGAGGTTACAGGTCTATTTATGTTGCATATATGTTCTTGGGATAATTTTGGTAAATTGTTTTTATCCATAAATTTGTCTATTTCCTTTGAATTTGCAAATTTTATGGAGTGCAGGTTTCCAAGTATGACCTGAAAATTGCCTGGGTTTCCTCAGTGCCTGATGTTATGTCCCCATTTAATTTCTGAATTTGTTGATTTTCATGTTCTCTCTCTCTGCTTTTTGGTTAGTTTGGAAAAGGTTTGTCTATCTTGACAATTTTCTCGAAAAACTAACTTTTTGTTATATTGATTCTTTGTATTGTTATCCTAGTTCTACTTTATTGATTTCAGCCCTCAAATTGATTATTGCCAGGCATCTACTCCTACAGGGTGAGTTTGTTTCTTTTTGTTCTAGGGCTTTCAGCTGTGCTGTTAATTCTCTAATGTGACTATTCTCCATTTTCATCATATGGGTACTTTCAAAGTATCCCATAAGTTCAGTTATGTTGTGTATTGATCCTCATTAAATTCTAGGAAATTTCTAATTTCCTATTTTATTTCTTCCTCGAACCAGGAATGGTGCAATTGCACATTGTTCAGTTTTCATGAGTTTGTAGAATTTCTACAATTTGTGTTTTTGTTGAATTACAACTTTAAAGCATGGTGGTCTGATAAGATTCAGAGGGCTATTCCATTTTTTTTTTTTTTTTTTTGTATCTGTTGAGGTTTGTTAGGTTGCCTAGTATTTGATCAATTTTAGAGAATGTTCCATGTGGTACTGAGAAGAAACCATATTCATTTGTGTTTGGATATTCTATAGATGTCTGTTAAACCCAATTGAATCATAACTTTTGGTAGTTCTTTTATTTATTTCTTAAATTTCTGTCTGCTTGTTCTGTCTAGTGTTGACAGTGAGGTATTGAAGTCTCCCAATATGAGTGTGTGAGTCTTTATGTGAGCTTTGAATTTTAGCAGTGTTTCTTTTATGAAAGTGGTTGCCTTTGTATTTGGGGCAAAGATGTTCAGTGTTGAGACTTTGTACTGTTGTATTTCTCCTGCGATGAGTATGAAATTTCCTTATTTATCTCTTTTGATTGATTTTGGTTTGAAGTCTAACTTGATAGATATTAAGATTGTTACATCTGCTTGCTTCTTTGATCCATTTGATTGGAAGATCCTTTACAACACTTTACACTGAGGTAATGTCTGTCTTTGAAGCTTATGTGTGTTTCTTGTATGCAGCAGAAGGATGGATTCTGTCTTTGTATCCATTCTGTTAGCCTGAGTTTTTTATGGGTGAGATATGGCCATTAATGTTGAGGGAAAATAAGTACCAATGATTGTTCATACTTGTGTTTTAAATTTGTTGTTGGCAGTGGTATTGTGAGTATATTTGCCCTGCTTTGGGGGGGGGTTCTCGTGAAGTAGGATTATCTGTTGCCTATGTCTTTGTCAGTATAGTTAACTTCTTTGCTTGCAGTTTTCCTCCCATAACTTTCTGAGGGACTGGGTTTGTAGATATGTATTGTGAAAATCTGGCCTTGTCATTGAATATCTTGTTTTCTTCTTCTATAGTTTTTGAGAGATTTTCTGAGTATAGTAGCTTGGGCTAGCATCTGTGGACTCTTAGTGTTCGTAGAACATCTATCCAGGACCTTCTTGCCGTGAGAGTTTCCATCAAGAGTTCAGGTATATTTTGATATGTCTGCCTTTATATGTTACCTAGCCTTTTTTCTTCACTACCCTTAATATTCTTTTTTTATTCTGTATGTTAGATGCTTTGATTATTATGTGGCCCGGGGACATTTTTTTGTTGTTGTTTTATTTCATCCAGTGTATTTGGTTTTTTGGTATGCCTCCTGTAGTTCCATGGACATGTCCTTCTTCGGATTGAGAAAGTCTTCAATGATTTTGTTGAATATGTTTTCTGTACCTTGAGCTGGGATTCTTTGCCTTATTCTATGTGTATTATTCTTAGGTTTGGCCTTTTCACTGTGTGCCACATTTCCTGGATGTTTTGTGTAAGGATTTGTTGAATTTAAGATTTTCTTTGGCCTATGAATCTACTATCTCTTCAGTGCCTGAGATTCTCTCTTCGATCCCTTATATGGTGTTGGTTATGCTTGCATCTGTAGTTCCTGATCATTTATCAAGTTTTTCTACATCCATCATTCTTTCATTTTGTGTTTCTTTATTGTCTTTACTTCAGATTTCAGGTCTTGAACTGTTTGAATTGTTTTCTTCTTCTGTTTTATTGTTCTTTCTTGTCTTTCCTTGCTTTCTTTAAGAGATTTGTTCATTTCTTGCATTTTTTTTTTTGCTTGGTCTTTTCCTCTTTTTCTTTCAATATTTTGTTTTTTCTGCCATTTCTTTAAAGTATTTTCTCATATCATTTTTGAGGGCCTCTATCATTTTTGTGAAGTTTTCTGTTAAGTCATTTTCTTCTGCTTCATCTGCTTTGGTCTGTTCAGTTCTAATTGGTGCAGAGTCCCAAGAGTCTAGTGGTGTCATCTTAGTCTTTCTATTGTTGGTTGTTTTCTTGTATTGCAGTCTTCCTTTGACTTACTCCAGTGGGTGCAGGTGGAGTCTCTTTCTTCCCTGCTCTCGAGGTGAGTGTAGTACAGCTTGATTTTTGTAACTCTGTATGATCCAATCTCTCTTGGAGGTCTTTCCCTTGGCAGAGGGCAAGTGGTGGGATCCAAAGGTCAGATGCGGCCTCAAGGTGGTTCCACATGAATAGGAAGGTCCAATGTGCTCACAGCAGACCCTGGAGTTTGGAGGGGTTGTTGCACCCACACTGTTGCCCAATGCCCAACTCAAGCAACAGGCCCAGTAGCACAAAGGGTGAGGGAAAGGCAGGCTCTGGGTGGTGTATAGAGCAGAGTACCAGTACTGTACTATCCTGGACAAAGTTATAGTTGGGAATAAGATGAGAAGCTAACCCAGGGAGTTCCCAGGGAAGGATGTGAGGGCAGGGGAGTCTTCCTGAACTGGTCCCAGACTCACCCCTGGGGGAGGACTGGCGATGGTATCCAAAGATCAGATGAGTATGGGCTCAAGGTGGCATGGTCAGTCTGCTCAGAGCAAACCCAGGAAGTTCCACGAAGGTGGAGGGGTGTTAAACCTACACTCTAGCCCAAAGCTCACCCAGAGCAGCGGGCTCAGCAGTTGACTTTCTTTTATAATACATGTTTTTTTTTTAAATATTAAATCTCCACATTTTTTGTTCATATATACATGTGTATATATTCTATCAAAAATAATTGTTTTTAATTACTTTTTAAATTTAATTTTATATTCCAACTACATTTCTCATTTCATTCCCTATATCTTCCTCCCAAGGAATAACGACTCCCATAGAAGTGAAAATGTATGGTATATTAAGTTGGGGCAGGACCAAACCTCTCCTCACTGAGCATGGCATCCCAGTATAGGAAATGGGCTCCTACCAGCTACCCCAGGGACAGATCCTGTTCCTTCTGCCTGGGGCCACTCAGCTACTCCAATCTCACAACTGTTTCCCAAATACAGAGGATTTAGTTCAGTTCCATGGAGTCTGACAGCTGACCCTCCAGAGTTCGTGAAGTTTCATGAGCTTGGTACAGCTGTCTCTGTAAATTTCTCCATCATGATCTTGACCTCCTTAGCTCATATTTTTTCCTCTTCCTTCTCTTTGACTTAATTCCCAGAGTTGAGCCTCGCGCTTGTTTGAGGATCTCTGCATCTGGTTCAACCAATCATACTATATTGGTAGTTGCAGTATTCAATAATCTGATTACAGGGAAGAACAGTTCATGAAACCTTTGTCTTATTGCTTGGGGATTTTGGAGAGTTTCTGAAGTACAATATTTCTCGCTAACTCCATAGTGGTTCTCTCTATCAATATAGCTCTTTCATTCAGGAAAATATAATTTTAAAATCATGCTATAGTAGTAATTTTTTGTATTTTAAAAAGTATATTAAGTTCTATACACTTTAATATTATTTCCAAAATAATGAAAAAAATAATTATACATTAATTAATAATAATTATGTTAAATCATCATGTGCATCTAAATTTTTGTCTTGCACCAACCTTCAATATATTTTGTTTTATCAGCATTATTTATTTTCTAAATTTTCATCTTAGGCTACAAAACAAAATCTTGAAATAATAGCATCATGAATCATTAAAGTACTCAGTTGAACAAGCAATTTTGACATATTTTCCTGTGAATATTGCACTCTACAGATAAAATAATTAAGTTGGTCACAATTCATCTGTTTTCCATTTATAAGCTAAGGCTTGTCCTTGTACCTATTTCTTCACAGCATTTGATCTGTGAACACTCAAGAAGCACTACTCATGGCCTACACCGAAAATTAATTACAAATTACAGCCAAAGAACAACCCTAGAAATGTTATAGACTCACACAAGAGAGAATCAGGATGTTTATGAAGAAGCCACACTCACATTGTGTCTTTCTGAGTTATATTTAAAGTTTATTAGAGATATTTAGGGAAGGTTATCACATTTAAATATTGCTACAAAATATTGGGAACAATGTGTATTTGTTATTTTCTTATTTAAAAAAGTCCCATGCATGATCATGAAGTAAGGTGTCCTGGAGTTTGCATAGTTGAATTGCACTTCAGGACCAGAATTCTTTCTCTAATTTAAAGAGGGCCTAAAATACTATACTTGGAACAAGTTCAAGATAGGGTTTGGACACATGGAAAGGGACCCTAAAATGCCCAAAAGACCCTTGAATATAATCTGAAGAGTGTAAGTAAAGTGACCAAGTTTGCTATGAAGCAATGTGATATGATCCTGGCTTCTAAAACATGAGAGCATGGAGGTTGTAGACAGGCTGAGAATAACTGAAAATCTATGGGCAGGTGGGTTTGAGAACATAGCTTTATTTTAAGTAGTATCTGTAACTTACATAAACTTCACATTTATATGAGAATAAGGCAGTAAGAGTTAAGATATGAATCTTATTTTGGAGCATGAGGACATTTGAGTGCACACAGAATGATATTAATACACATTATAGATTTATAGGGCTTAATGTCATAGTTTGTCCTTGTGAAGAACATTGAAAAAATTCAAACCTGGTTCCCAATATGCCACAAGGAGAATTAACTGCATTCAAGTGCCTAAATTGGTTGAGAGATACTTCACATTGTAGACTTGGTAGGCTAAGAGGGAAAATATAACAAACACACAACTAAATAAAGAACAGCACTGAAGGGTGTATATATATATATATATATATATATATATATATATATAAAATAAATATCTTTCACACATATACTTACATGTATTTGAAATATACATTTAATATTTATATAATAGGTTAACAAACTACCAAGTCTGGAGCCAGATACACATGTATATTTAAACTTTTAAGGTCAATCAATAAATTAAACAATATTTCTATTTAGAGATTATACAATTCTATTGACTTCAAACTTCTAGCACATAGTAGTGGTTTACTTTTAACAACACTAATGACAGTAGTAAAAAGCCATCTACCAATTAAAAGGACGATCATCACGATTTCTGCTTATAACATTCCAGCAAAGAAATGGGTTATATAACAATTGCTAAATATGGAACAAATATTCTGAATGAGATGTACCCCTCCCCTAAAAATAGTAATTTTCTCCCAGGGCACACAGATTTCAAATATACAATATCACTGTAAGTTCCATCAGAGGTAGTTGTTTGAGAAAAAAAATTAAACTAAATAATCATTCAGCAGAAAATAAAACTAAACACTTTAAGACACATAAAATTAAGCCGGCATTGGTGGCACATGCCTTTGATCCCTGCCCTCAGGAGGCAGAGGCAGTTAGACTTCTGTGAGTTCCAGGCCAGGATGGTCTACAGAAGTAGTCCCAGGATTGACTCCAAAGCCACAGAGAAACACTGTTTCAAAGAAACAAACCAATAACTAAAAGAGACATGAAATTTGACAACATGAATAACAACAGAAAACTTAATACCCCAGGAGAAGTAAATAGAAAAGCTCAATAAAATAAGAATAGAGGGTACCTTAAAGGCACTATTATTAGAACAAAGGGGGTGAGAGGCAGGTTGAATGATTTCCTCCATTTGATCTATTGTAGTGGAATGGGTAAAATACACCATCTTGTTGTGAAATCAGTTTGCATGTATTCCTTAGAGAAACATTGTTTTTGAACAGTTCTGTATACACACACACACACACACACACACACACATACACACACACACACACACACACACACACACACACACACACAAAGAGCACAAAGATGATGAAACAACTGTAAATGTATTCAGACATAAAAAAATTGCTTTAGTGATGACTGAAAGGGAAATTCAGAGACCGGAGTTCCAGGTGAACAGTGTACCAGGAAGTGGCAACAAGCCTTCAGAGGCAGAGGAAACTTGCTGCCTCAGAAGTACAATATATGAGGATTACCTGGCCACAATGCAGTAACACTTACTTTTAAACTAAAATATGGAGAGGAGAAATGCATGAGAGAAATTTCCTAGGTTTGATGGAATCAATAAGTGACATATCCAGTAGAGTTTTCATATTTTGATGTTCTTTTTCATAAAATATCATTATAGTAACTTATCAGTTTAAATAAGTTGTTACCATAAAAAGATAAAGGTTAAAAGTGAAAAATCTTATTTTATATTAAATGTTTATGTATTAAAATATATATATTTCTGGCTTTTATATTATTTGGGGGGCATGGAAAATGGTTCAGTGATCAAGTCCACTTGCTGCTCTTTAAAGGGACCCTTGTTCTAGTCCCACCACCCATTGGCAAATCACATGTGCAGGTTAATTCATGTTCCAGGGACCCTTACAACCTTTCTGGCTTCTGTAGACATGACAAACAAATGAGGCACTTCACTTACAAGCATATAAAGATGTACTGAGAAAAGCAAGAATAAATAATTACTAAGAATAAATTAAAATCATACTTGGTAGCATTTTGATATAGTAGATGGTGTTGTGTTTCATCACATAGGAGGTAGTCTAGTAACACTATAAATTTGGTGGCATTTTCTAATTTAAAACTTATAGAGAAAGGTACAGATTAGTTTCAACTAACAAATGCATTACATGCTAAAATTAAATATTAATTAACCTGATAAGCAAATTTCATATACTGTACACCAATATTGTATTTTTAGTTATTCTCAGAACTGGAAGCATTTCCCTGCCTCATAATCTCAAGTCTCTGGATTGTAGGTATGTATCAATAGTGGAGGATGTAGTTTGTTATTTTGCAAAGGGCATGAACTCTAGTTTTTCTAAATTTCATATTTATTTTGCTTGGCCTTGCCAGTGCTTAGATTATAGTAGTTAAAGGAATAGTGTGAAAAGCTATAGTACATGATAGTGAGATTCTTAATATTATATGATGAGTTGCAAGAGAATATGAAAAACAAGAACAAGAGATGAAGGTTATTAGGGAAGAGGGGTGGATAGTAGGGTGGCTGGAGGTAGAGTTTGGGTTAAGTTTGATCAAAATACATTCTGTTAAAAAAATTAGTGAAACATTATATTATTAAAAATATACACATGACAGGCTCAACACAATCAACTACATTCAAATTTTACTTCACAGTGATTTGTAAAATTCATTTTAAAAACCATACAATATAGAAAAATAAAACAATAACTTACAATAATTTTTATACCAATACAATGTTTCATTTGATACTTAAATTTATTCTAATGTTAGGATTGTCACTAGCAGTATTAATATGTGGTGCAAACTATGTTCACAGCAGAAATATTGAAGAATGTAAGTCTGTCACTGTGGTCTTGGAAACCCTTAATTTGGAGGCAGGGAATATTCATCGTAAACAAAAGATTTCTTAAAAGGTATGCATATACCCCAAAGATGCACATTCATACAACAAGGAAATCTGTCAGATATGTTCATAGCAGTGTTATTTGTCATAGTTAGAATCTGGAAGCAAACTAGGTGCCCCTCAATTGAAGAATGGATGGAGAAAATGAGGTACATTTACACAATGAAGTAATACTCAATGAAAAAAAAAATAATGGAATATTGAAATTCGTTGGGAAATGAATGGAACTGGAATAAACCATCCTGAATGAGGTTAAGCCAGTCACAAAAGAACAAACACAATATGTGCTCACTCATTTATGGCTTTTAGACAATCCACACTGAAATAAAAGCTAGGAAACAAGGAGGACCCTCAGAGAGACATACATGTTTCCTCAGAGAAGGGGAAAGGGACAAAATCTCCAAAGCAAATTGAGAGCATAGGGGCAGGAAAATGGAGTTAGTGAGAAGAAGGGGGCAGAGATGGGCATGAGTTTTCAGGAAGATTAAGTCAGGGAAGGAATAGAGAAGAGCAAGAAATAAGATACCATAATAGAGGGAGCCATTATAGATTTTAAGAGAAATTTGGCACTAGGGAAATGTCCAGAGATCTACAAGGATGACCCCAAATAGGAATCTAAACAATAGTGTAGAGGCTACCTTAAATGTCCTTCCTCAATAATAAGATCGATGACTACATTAAATGCCATTCTAGAGCCTCCATCTAGCTAAACACAGAGCCAAACTCTTGGAATCCAGTTGCAGACAGGGAGAAATGATAGGCAAATGTGTGAAGACCCGGCTGGAGAAACCCATAGAAACTGTTGACTTGAACAAGGGGGAGCTGATGTACTCCAGTCTGATAGCTGGAAACCCAGCATAGGACCGACCCTGATTCCCTAAATGCGGTGTTAGGAGGACTGGGCATTCTATGAGGTCTCTAGTAATAGATAAATATTTATTTTTTGTACATGAATACACTTTGGGAGCCTATTCCACAGAGAGGTACACTCTCTCAGCATAGACATATGAGTGAGGGCCTGGACCCAGCTCCAAATAATATGATAGACTTTAAAAACTCCCCATGGATGGCCTCACCTTCCCTGGGGAGCAGAAAAGGGATGGGATGGAGGTTGGTAGGGGGAAGAGGGGAGGACAGTAGGGTGTCATATCAGGAACTGAGACTGATATGTAAAACAAGCTTGTTTCTAATTTAAATAAGAAATTGTATATATAAATATAGACTTAAATATTTGTAAATATATTTTATTTTATAAAAATCCTAACAAAACATCTAAATCTTTGTGTAAAAGCCATTTATCCTGAAATAGGAAATGACCGTGAAGTCTACTTTTCTCCTCCTATTTTTAACATTAAAATAGACAAATGCTGTTTTCTCATCTTCTGTAAAAGGGCAGTCAAATCTACTTCAAAGAACCTTGTATCTACAGCTTTGTTGTTAGTGACACTGTCAACAGCTGCTATGCAAACTGGATAAATGCCTTGAACCTGAGACAGAAACTGGAAGAACACATCCCTGAGGTTTCTATATTTATTGACTGCCTTACTGATTTTCTGCTGTGGCAAAGACATTTCTTAAATAATTGATATTCCTGGAAAGAGTTTTCTCTGTAGTTGTATCATAAATGCAAATATAACCAAATATCAAATATTTGTACATCCACTTTGTGCATCACAATGCCCAGTAGAATAATAGTTAATGAATTCTGGATTTTATAGATCCTTTTATAATACATTCTTTAAATTTTGTGTACTTATGCCCAGAAACAATAACATCTAACTTTTAGAAACTGTAGTAATAGATTCCAATTATTAAATAAATAGAATTTTCACAACATATGTGCCAAATATCAAAAAGTTTAATGTATGATATGGGAACATTTTAGGAAGCTATGTGAACTTTCCCAAAATTATAAAAAGGAAAATCTAGCATGTTATAAGGTGCTGATTTAAAAGAGAAATATTTGTATAGAAGAGTGCACAGTGATGTAACCTTCTGAGTAAGCATATTGATTTTGGTATGCACATCATAAAGCAAATTCATTTCCTTTCACATTCTTTTCAAACTTTTTTTTGTGGCTGCTTTGAGATAAATTCCGAGGTGGTTCCTTAGGTATTTCTAAGCCTCAGTTATTAATGAGGTGAAATCCTAAGTCTGTATGCACTCAGAACTTTAAACGTCAATTGGGTAAAAAGTGTCTTATCTTTGATCTGAATGGCATAATAAGATATGAATTCTTCATTTTGTGAGAACATACCAGCTCTCTTTCCTCAGTTTTTCTAACTTCTTTTATAAATCTTTTTTAAAATTAATTTAGAAACAATCTTATTTTACATAACAATCCCAGTTTCCTCTCTCTTCTATCCTCCCATGCTCCCAACTGAATTCCTGTCCTTCCCCCATCTGCTCTCCAAAGAGGGTGAGGCTTCTATGGGGGATAATCAAAGTCTGTCATATCATTTGGACCTAGGTCTTCACCCATGATCTAGGATGAGAGAATAGCCCTCCATGGGGAATGGGCTCCCAAAGTCCATTTGTGTTGTTGGAATAAACACTGGTTCCACTGTCAATGGTCTCATAGACTGACCAGACCTCTTAACATTCAGAAGTCTTGGTTCCCCAGTTTTATGAGGTGTATCCTTGTACTCCCACTTGGTCAGGTCAGCTGTTTCTCTGGGTTTCTCTAGCATGGTCTTTTACAACTTCTTTATACACTGGCTACCTTTTCTGTGTCCAGGCTTCATCCCATTGAAAAATTCAACCAGAGGAAAGATGATTTGGTTTCATATCATCTTATGTATATTTCTTTTGGGACTCTTTTACTAATTGGGAGCTATGATTTTTTTTTCACAAAATTCCTCTTCAATTTGAGGATTCTACAATTGCAGATAACTTGGTCCTTTTTGTGGCTGAGAAGTATTGTCCTCATTTCTCTCTTCAACTGAGCTTCAGGTTTTATTGGATTCTCCTACATCATCCCCAATTCTGCTCCCCTGCATGAGGAGCCTACAAAATGGAAAATGGCTCAATGGGAAAATGCACTAGCACATAGATATCAGTTCTATCCTTTTATGCAAATAATGATATTCTTTTACCTTCATGATTCTCAATCATCTCAGTCTCACTTCTGTGCCTGTTTATTATCTGAATACACAGTTTTCATGTTATATTTTATGAAAGTATTACATTTAGATTAAGGAAATATTTTAATCATATTATCTTTAACTCCCTATTTTCCTTCCATACAATAGAAACCCCATGCAAATTTTCTTAATAGATGACTAGTTACTACCTAAATACATTTATATTTCTCATTTGCTTGATCTTTTTTCATGTTCTATGAGGTATTAATGATGTATGGCATATGAATGTTTTTGGATATAGACATACCTGATCAGAGTGATCTAATTTCCACAAGTGGCTGACCCCCATACATGTGAACACATGCAGCAAAAATAGTAACACCACTTCAGCCTTTGTTGTCTCTACCACAAGTGTGATGAGCTTCAGTCTTCACAAATACAAACAAGGTTTTTGAATGTCATATTAATAGTGTACAGTTTTATAATAAGCAGTCATGGTCATGGATTCATTGATGTTCTCTTCTAAATTATTCTCTTGAAACTGTAATCTTCAATACAATGATACTTGGAAATGTTTAGGTGCCCAACCTCGACCAGCAAGGAAGACACGACTCCGGGAAGATCTCCTTCATGCAGTTTTAAACAGGATCCTTGAACATGCTTCTTTTGACACGCAGGGCCCGGGGGACCCCTACACAGGCTTATATCCCCTTGCACTAACCAACCCCAGTGAGCTACTTGGACCCTGCAGATAGGCTACTCTAACGCAGAAGCAGACAGGCTGAACAGACTTAACCAAATAAGGGCTTGTTTACGCCAGACAGCGCTCACCCTCCAGGAGGTGGAAGGCAGAAACCAGCACCATCTTTAAGGCACGGCACTTCGCAGCTCTCTACAGAAATGATTGTAAGTCTCAGGAGGAAAATAAAGAGATTTGTGTCCTCATACAATTATTATCTATCTCTCTCTTACCCTCTCTCTGTTGTTCTCCCTCTCTCTGCACCCTCATCCTTATTACTCTATATCATCCTCCTCTTCTTGTCTCCTTCCTCTGATCCTCATCCTTATTACTCTATATCTTCCTCCTCTTCTTGTCTCCTTCCTCTGATCCCTCCCACCCATCCTCTCACCAGAAAGAGGAAAATCCATTTAAGGAGGTATTTTAGAGATCATGATGTACAGAGCAGCATTACCTATTCTAGGAAATAAATCCACTATGCCTTGGTTTTAGATTTCTATGCTCCAGAATTATTGTCCTGGAACAGATGCCTTTTCTTTATATGATGTTTTGTTTCTTTGTTGCTTGGATAGATAGATTCCAAGGATCAAAACTCCTGTAAACATACAAAATTTAATAGATCAATGTCTGAGTCTTGATTTGAACCTAGGATAGTTTGAGTTCAACAACTGTCTTTGGATAGAGCTTTGTTTCTATTTTCAAATAGTACTTAATCCTCTTCTGCAAAGTATTTTAGAACATTTCCTTCCTTTCATCCCTTCATAACATTACTAGAATAATTATCTTGGCATAGATTTGGCACCATTGTCACTCAGACTGGATACTTCTATGAACTTTTTTTTTTTAGGAAATATGCACACAGGTATTCAGTTAATTATGTGTTGTAATTACTTCATGTATTTTTTACTTCAAATTGTATATAATACTATCTTGAAATTGATGTAAGCACATTCTGTTATGTACAACGTAAATTTTTGGAAAGAATCATTCTATCAGCTACATTAGCAAGTTTGAATATATGGTTTAAATATTATCTAATATAGGTTTTATGGGTCTCTTTGAATGTTAAATGATGACAAATGAGTTACTCAGGATTACCTTTTTTGAAAATACATTAGAGATAAGGCAAATGCTAGATGATATATAATATAAACTAATTATGTACAAACTTTGCCAGGCCTTGTCTACTGGTTTCTGTATTTGATGAATTTTCTTTATACAAGAATTAAAGAAATGGTATAGAATGAATGCTCCAGGAATATTATAGCCTACCAACTCTTCAGAGAAAACCTATTCAAATTCCCTGGATCCTATTAGGCTGTTGACATACTTCCTTATCAGATTATAAACAGTTTAAATTTACTTCAAATGATTTCAATAATATGCATATCAAAAATTAGCCAAGTATTTACATATTTATGTCCTATAAAAATGATATTTACTTGGCATTCAATCAAGTGTGTAAAGAATAGCAGCAGAAATATTGAAAGGCTCAGATGTAGTGATCACAAACTTATTACAATTAAAATATTCCAGAAAGGATCTTGCTGGAATGTAAAATTTCAGAATATGTAATGTATTTCAGTATTCTTTAATCATGCTCATGTTTAATTGGATAAAGTGAAAGAATATGTTGTTTTAAGACACCTTCAGATCACTTGGAAAATAAAGCAGATTCAGATTTCCAACTTCATAGATATTATCAACTAATTTAATTAAACTTACATGTAGCTCAAATCATATCTAGATGTAACTTTAAAAAATAAACCTTCAAATAATTTTCACCAATAGTTTTTATTTTAAAGAAGACTAGCAAGGCATACAGTTTTGTAGATCTAAGTTGTAAATAGCACAGTAAGGCACAAACTTTGATTTTCTGAGCTAGTATTTTTCAGGAAAGTCCAGAATTGAAATACAGAAGATTTTGTGTTTGTTTTCTTTATTTGTAAGAACTAGATACTCTATTCTTAGAGGGTACACATTATCTGACAAAACTTAGATATTTTTTTATCATAGTAATGATAATGAAAATAAAAGCAAGTTGAAAAGAAAGTTGCCAACAGCTAAATAGAAATAGCAGGTCAAGAGCATGTTTGAGATCATGTATGATGCCTTCCTGTGTGTGAAAGTGTTAATCAGTGTTTATTGCCCTATGAAGCATGAAACTAGAAGACCTGCTGCTAGTGTTCCATAATTATATGCCATTAGCAACTGGCATTATTTAAGCCTCATTATTATTGCTCCAAATCAATCAATACCCAAAGCTCAATTTTATAGATAAGTTGAGTGTGTTCTTACAATCAACTATCTTAGTAAGAAAACTTTGGAGCAAAAGACAAAATCAGAGAAGAACCTTTTAAGTACATCTGTTTCAATAATAAAGTCTGACGTGTAGGTTTAATATTTGTCCATATCGATAGTGATAAAAGTAGCTCATGTGATTTTTCATTATTCAATACTATCTACTTTGTTGTGGGTAAAAGTAAACTTAAGATATGGATTGTGCACAGGAAAACACACAATATAGCCTCACTATGAAAACTTGCATGCTACTACTAAGCATAACTAGGCATGAAGGTTTGACAAAGAAGATAAACAACAATGAAGATATCTTTATCAGGTACAAGTCCAGCTTATAATGTTTTGATTGATTAACTTGGAGGTTACTCATCAAAATATTAATTTATATCTCAAACTGTAAAAGTAAGATATTTCATTTCTAACTTTCAAAGTAGAATTAAACTTAAGTTGGACAGTAGATTCCCAAACTAACTACTTTGAAAGTTAAGATATTTGCAAATGGAAAGAGCACACTCCTCTACTGGTGCGCATGCCAGTATCCAGAACTCTGGAGATCATGCAGGTCACAAGAACTCAAGCAAAGTCACTGTACATGATTAGAGGCTTCAAAAACCACCAGAACCTTGGGCACACACTGTTCAGAACACTACAAAGGAAACTAAAACTTGGGGAGAAAAAACTCAGATACTGGTACTTAAACTTCTGATTACCTGAAACCAAGATGACTAGAGACTGGTAAAGAACACAAACAATAGCAAGGGCAATATGTAATCACTGATGTCCAGATATATGACTGCAGAAATACCTGAATAGCCTAAAAGAGTGGAATCACAAGAACATGACCATGAAACCAACTTTATAAAGATGTTAGAAGTCCTGAGAGAGAAGTTAAATAAATCCCGGAAAAAATAACAAAGAAAATATGAACTAACAATGGGAGAAAAAGAAAAATCCCTTAAGGAGAGCCAAAACAAACAGCAACAAGACAGTTGAAGGAAATTAATAAAACTTTCAAGACATGAATTTAGAAATTGAAGCAATAAAGAACACAGACTAAGGGTATCCTGGAGATGGAAAATCTAAATAAGTGAACAACAACTACACACTGAAGCATAATCAACAGAGTAAAAATATGGAAAAAGGAATCTCAGGAATAGAAGATATCATAGAAGAAATAAATAAATAAAAAGAAAACATTTCTGACATAAGACCTCCAAGAAATTTGTGACACTATGAAAAAAACAAACCAAAGAATAATAGGAATTGAAGAAGGACAATATACCAGCTCAAAGACCCAGAAGATATTTTCAACAAAACCATAAAAAATTTTTTTCACAACCAAAAGTGGGGCAAGCACATAAAGGGACAGGAATCTTACAAAATACCAAATAGATTAGACCAGAAACGAAAGTCCCTGAACCACCTAATAATCAAAATATTAAACATACATATAGAACAGAGAAAAATGTTAGAAGCTGCAAAGAAAAAAGGCCAAGTAACATATAAATCAGACCTATGAAAATTGCACCTGATTTCTCAATGGAGACTCTAAAGCCAGAAGGTCATGGACAGAGTTGCAGCAGACTCTAAGAAATGACAAATACCAGAACAGACTAATATATGCATCAAGTATTCAATGGCTTTAAATGGAGAAAAAAAGATAGTCTGGTGAATAGTACTGAGCAGCGTAAATGTACCTCATTTTCTCCATCCATTTTCAGTTGAAGGGCATTTAATTGCTTTCAGGTTCTGGCTATTACAAATAATGCTGCTATGAATATAGTTGAATAGATGTCCTTGTATGAAAGTGCACCTTTTGGTATTTTCTTAAGAGTGGAATTAGATCTTGAGATAGACTGATTCCCAGTTTCCTAAGAAACCACCATACTGATTTCCAAAGTGGATGTTCCAGTTTGTACTCCTTCTAACACTGGAGTAGTGTTCCCCTTTCTCTGCATCCTCTCCAGCATTAGCAGTCTTCGGTATTTTTGATTTTAGCCATTCTGACAGGTGTATGACAGTATCTCAGAGTTGTTTTTATTTGCATTTCCCTGATGACTAAGGAGTTGAGTACTATCTTAAGTGTATTTCAGTCATTTTGGATTCCTATAATGTACTATTCAGCAGAAAAATAGCAATGCAATCTTGAAATTCACAAGCAAATGGATGAAACTAGAAGAAACCATCCTGAGTGAGGTAACCCAGTAACAAAAAAAAAAAAAAACAAACACTGTATATACTCACTCATGTATAAATTTTAAACATAGAGCAAAGGATTAACAGCCTTCAATCCTCAATGCCAGAAAAGCTAGGAAACCAGTAGGAACTTCAGGGAGACATGTATAGTCACTGAGAAAGGGGAAAGTGACAAGATCTCCCAAGCAAATTGGGAACATTGGGGCAGAAAGAGAGAGTTAGGAGGAAGAGAAGGGGAGATGTAGGCATGACAGAGCAGGAATATTGGGTCAGGTAAAGAACAGAGGAGAACAAGAAAAGAGTCATTATACAGGAAGCCATTATAGTTTTGAAGAGAAATCTGGAAGTAGGGAAATGTCCAGAGATCTACAAGGATGATCCCAACTAACAACCTAAGCAATAGTGGAGAAGCTACCAACTATGTTTGTAGAAACATTATTTGTAGCAGCAAGAAACTGGAAGCAACCTAGATGCCCCTCAAATGAAGAATGGATAATGAAGATGTGGCACATTTATGCAATGGAATACTACTCTGCAAAAAAATAATCAATGGAATCTTGAAATTTGCAGACAAACTGATGTAACTAGAAGAAACTGGATGAGGTAACCCAGTCACAAAAAGAGGAGCATGGTATACACTCACTCATATGTGATTTTAGACATAGAGCAAAGGATAACCAGCTTATAATTCACACCGCCAGAGAAACTAAGAGACAAGGAGGAATATAAGAGATTCATACAAGGTTCCTCACAGTAGGGGAAAGGAACAAGAACTCCTAAGCATATTGGGAATGCTGGGGCAGTGAATAAAATGGGAGCTAGGAGAAGGAGAAGGGGAGGAGCAGAAAAGATGTGGGAATAAGAAGATTGAGTTGAGGAGAAATAATGAGAGAAGAGAGAGAGAGAGAGAAAAAGAGAGAGACCTTAAAAGAGGGAGCCATTCTAAGTTTGAAGAGAAAACTGAACCTAGAGAAATGTCCAGAGACCTACAAGACTGACCCCAACTAACAATTTGTGCAATGGTGGAAAGGCTACCATAAACACTCTTCCCTGATAATGAGAACTTCGACTAACTTATCCACCATCATAAAACCTTCACCTAGTAGCTAATGGAAACAGAAGTGGACACCTACAACTAAACACTGAGTTGAACTGGAATCCAGATGCAGAGAGGGAGGACAAGACCAGCCTACAGAAACCCACAGAGACAGCTGACCTGAACAAGGAGAAGCTACTGGGACCCCAGACTTATAGCTGGGAAAACAGCATTGGAAAGACTCAGACGCTCAGAATATGGGTCTCAGTTAAAAGGCCTGGGTAGTCTAAGGGACCTATGACAGTGGAACCAGGATGGATCCCTGGTACAAAAAAGGACTTTGGGAGCACATTGCTCATGGAGGGATACTTCCTTAACCTTGTGTCAGGAGTGAGGGCCTAGTCCATACTTCAAATTACTAGACAGATTTTGTTGAGCCCTCCTGGAAGGCATCACCTTCCCTGTGGAGTGGGAGGGGGTGGTGGATGGGATGGGAGTGTGGTCAGGGGCATGGAAGGGATGGAGAGAGGTATGGGGGGAGGGAGAGGGAACTGGGATCATTATGTAAAATAAGAATAAATAAATAAATAAATAAATAAATAAATAAATAAATAAACCTTTCCTGATAATGAGATTGAAGACTACCTTATATTCCATTCTAGAGCTTTCATCCAGTAGCTGATCGAAACAGACACCCATAACTGAACACTGATCTGAACTCCTGAAATCCAGTTGCAGAAAGGGAGAAGTGATGAGTAAAGGGGTCAATATCTAGGCTATTTCTGGAAGAAATAAACCAAAAAGAATCAAGAACTTAGAAAATATCTCTAAAACTAGACATTTAGCTAATGCTAACATAACATACATATAATAATTCAGACATACTCTGCTAAATGAAAGTGTAAGGCAAACCATTAAAATGGCATTAGATGTTCTCATTTATAGAATTGTCAATATTATGGCAACTTCATGTATGTAGCTATTATTCTGTGTCCTGCTTATATCACAGAATACCTGAGAAAAAAATATATACAAACCCCAAAAGGTTTGTTTTGTTAATGGTTCAGGGGGTTATGAGTCCAATACCAGAGACCCATGCATTCTTAACTACAGTATAGGACCATTGTCCCGACCATGAGTGGCACAAAAATGAAGGGGAGATAAGTGGAGTATAGGAAAAAGAGAAAGGGGAAACAAATTGCCAATAAAGGTAATCTGTTTAAGCAATCAATCAATCAAACAAACCAAAATCCCTTTATTCTAAATAGGAAGAACCAATCACCACAGTTAAAATTCTTGCAAGATCCACGTTCCTAATACTGCTTAATAAAGGGATTACATCTCTGAATGAGTTTAGAAAGAGAGAACCCATATTCAGACACAGCACACAATAAATTTTACTATAATTTGTTTTACTATATGAATGCAAGAAAATAGTATCCTTTCATAAAGTCCTCCTTTTCTTATTCTGAAACACATATGCATAAAGTACATTGATTATGGTGTTGGACATATCATCACAATTGTCTACAGGAAGTCTTTTCTTTTGAACTTACCCTTCTGATGTAATAAATCATTACATTGAACAGAGCTAAACAAAACTGACTTTGTCAAGACACGGTTTCCTCTGTATTGCTTTGGAGCCTGTCCTGGAACTAGCTCTGAAGACCAGGCAGGTCTTAAACTCACAGAGATCCACATGCCTCTGCCTCCTGACTGCTACGATTAAAGACATGTGCCACCAATGCCAGGATTCTTTTCTTGTTTAGATTTTATTTTGATTTATTATTACTATTAATTTTTTCTTATTTTGCCTATTGATCCCTGTTTTCTATCCTTCCCATTCTCCCATGCCCCTCGCTCCCTCCTCCCATCCCATTGCCCACCCATTCCACAGGGAGGATGTGGCCTTCCAGGAGGGATCATCAAAATCTGTCAAGTCATTTGGAGGGAGGGTCAAGGTTCTCTCTCCTGTGTCTAGGCTAAGGGACTATCCCTCCATGGAGAATGTGCTCCCAAAGTCCTTTTGTGCTCCAGGAATATATCCTGGTTCCACTGTCAGAGGTCCTGTACACTGCCCTGGCCTTCTAATTGAGACACATGTTCAGGGTGTCTGTGTCGGTTCAATGTTGGTTTCCCAGGTATCAGTCTGGGGGGGGTCCATGAGCTCCCCCTTTTTCAGGTCAGCTCTCTGTGAGTTTCTATAGCCTGTTATTGACCGCTTTGCTTATCACTTCTCCCTCTCTACAACTGGATTCCAAAAGTTCTGCCGGGCTGAAGGAGGCAGAAGATGTTGTTTTAGTTTTTTAAAAATGGATTTAGACTGGGAATTTTTATTTAAAGACTACTAATATATGTACATTATCAACAACAGACATTCATTTGGGTTCATATTAGAGTTTCTTCTGGGGGATTAAATAAGGGAATGTTCATTTGTAGCACTATATATTATTTCACTGTATTATAGTTCAAGCTTTCTTTAATCTATATATTTGTGAATTTCAGGGTGTTATTGTTATTTTAAACCACATATATGGTGGTTTGATACTTTTGTCTATCACTGTTTCTGTTTTTATAACAGAATTCTAAAGACCAAAGAAACATATAAATAAAAAATACTTAACACATGGTTGTAAAGTCTTGAAGTCCAATACACAAATAAAGTCACATAAATATTAAATATTTTATAATTTTCCATGTTTGTGTAAGTCCTTATTAATATTCATCCAATTATTTTCCTTATAGTTCAGCTGCTGTTTTGATTTCTTTTTAATTTTAGAGTATTTAGAAAGTAACATATGTATGTTTGTGTAATATACAGTTGTGTATATGTATATTGTAAATGTGCATGTGTATATGTGTGTGAGTAAACACATGTGAATATGATGGAAGTTGACATTTGGCATCTTTCTTTATTATATTCCACCCTATACACTAAGTCAGGGTCTTGCTGAACTCAGAGTTGGATCTTTAAGATAGTGTTTTTGGCCAGCTGTCTTCAGAGGTTCTCATCTCTGACTTAGAGGGTTGTCATTCTCAATTGACTTCCATCGAGGTTCTAACATTTTAAACTCCAAATTCTTGTATAGTAAGCATTTAACTTGCTGAGATACCTCCTTTTTTAAATCATAAAATGTTACATAATTCAGCTTTACTTACAACTTATTTTGTATTGGAGAATAGACTAAAACTCCTTACCTACTGCCTCTGTCACCTAAGTTTTCAGGTGACAAGCATATATCACCATTTCTGGTAGTTGCTATGTTTCAAAAATATTTAAATGTTTTACTTAATAACTTGGAATGTTTGTAATAAGATACTCAGCCAATTTACACTTCTACCACCAACATTCAAGAGCTGATTTTCACTCCCACACATTTTAGAAAGTGTTTCCCTTTGAGAAGTCGCCCGAGAATAGCCAAGAGAGCATTCTGATGATGATTTGGGGCTCTAGTAAAAGTTCATGTGACCTGATTTGCATTCAGACTCATACGGAAGGGATCATGCAGAACAGCTTCAATAAAAAACATCTAACCCAATTTCTGTCAAATATTATAACCCTGACCATATGAAATAAATATGTTATCAATAAATAACTGTTTGAAATGTCATGTGATGTAATCCACAGATCGTGAAAACTTGCAGTAACTGTTTTTAAACATTCCTAAGTGATCAGATCAATTATGGTCATATACTCAGTCAGAAAATTCAATATGAACACATCACTATTCTTTATGTTTATGTGAAACAAGGATGTATGCATTTTTCCCAATCAGTGAGAAATTATGGTTGATTATATTATTTGCAACCCACTACATTGCATACTTTTCTGCTCCTGACAGTTACACAACCCGAGTGTTGTTTAATCATACTGTCCCATGTGAAAGCTTTGTAAACCAAGATCATATTGTTGAATAGATTTCAGGTGAGCAGTTTCATTTTACTAAAATACTAACTTGTGTACGCACACATCTCATTTCAACTACAATATATCCCTTGTAGATATATTGTATATATAAAACTTAGTTTTATGGACTTATATATCAGGTGAGAAAGTCCGTCTTGTACATTAGCCACTGTCTCCTGATCTTGAAGGATGAAGAGTAGAAAAGTTACTCTTTCTGAGTGTAGGTGGTGCCTTCATAAAACACAAAATCAAATTGGCTGATATACAACAACAAGGTTACAATATTACCATAAAATGAGATTTTGAAGTAAGACAAAATATTTGATAAACACTGCTTGTAAGTACAATAAAATTTAGAATAAGATAAATATTTTGCTCAGAAGATTCACAGTAGGCATCAGTTTTTAGTCCTTTTCCATTTGGCACACCTCAGGCAACATTCACTGCTTATCAGACATTTCCAAGTTTTAAACCTCCAGGAGCTCAAACTACACCTTGAGGGATATAATCAACTGTGATGAAATGCCATCAGCACTCAAACTGGCATTGTGTTTAGGAGGGGTACCTTATGATACTTCCTCAGACAAAGCTTCCTAAGTAAAATGAAAATGCTCCAAATAATTGTGAAAATGAAAGCAACTTTCCTTATTTTGTAAAGGATCTTTTTGCGTTGTTACTTGGGGGCTCATTTGAGGCAGAACTCTTTCATTAGTTAGCATAGGCTGGCCTTAAATTCACTGTGGAGCATAAGCTTCAATTTGCTTCAAAAACTGAGATGAGGAGACAAGTGATCAGAAGTCATATTATAAGAAAAGATAATGACTGAATTTTCTTCTCTCAAATTAAAGACATATTTTATGCAACAGGCTGTAAAATCTAAGAAAACACAATTTGGTTAAATGACAAAAAACTCATGGAGAAATGGTGAAACAAACTGTAGAAAGCCAGGAGCAAAAACTAAGCACTCAAACTTTCAGGAGAAACATAAATTCCCCTAACACTTATCAAAGATTCTGGCAAACACCTTATAACACATAATATGAAAATCACAAGCAGTGTCAGATTCTTCAAGCTCCTGAAAAAACATTTGTGCAACATGTCTCAGTAGAATTAGTAAACACACACACACACACACACACACACACACACACACACACACACTCCCTCACACAAAAACATACATGGTGTCCTTAAAGGAAAAGTGAAATTATCTATTTTTTCATGTAGACCTTTAGAAGCAAGTGGCCTCATTTTCCATTATGAAAAGAAACAAAAAATGCTTTCCTGTGATAGAAAAGGAACTCAAATGCAAGATTTATTAACAACAACAAAGAATTGGAAATGGCATAATTATTGGAAAATATGAAGTATTATTGATGATGCTAAAAAGTATTCTTTAAGATTGAGAAATGAAACAAATTGAAAATCTGGCTATACCTTAGCCATACTAAGAAAATAAAGGAGAATATATTGTGAAGTAGATAGGTGTAATGACACACAGTATCAATTTATAACTAAATAAACCAATAAACCATAGCAAAACAACAATAGAAATTAATGTAAGTTGTTGAAACAAATCTCTTAAAAATAGTGAAATTTTCCTTAAAACTTGTAATTTATGAAAAGCAGCACATAAAGAAAGCTATTATACAACAAGGTTCAAGCAGAGGGTTTTTTTTTAAGGGAAAGGGATCATAAAAGGGGAAGAAGGAGTGGGGAGACCAGCCTGTGGTGACAGGAGCAGCAGGAGAGAGGAAAGAGGGGCAAAATGTGTGTGTGTGGGGGGGGGTGACAGACAGACAGACAAAGTGGAGAGAGAGGGGGGGAGGTAAAGCATGAGGATGAGGATGAGGATGGGAGGTGGGCATGGTTCTTTAAGAAGGGAATGTAGTGAATATGCATAGGTGGTGCTCTTAGTGGTTACAGCTGAGGACGTAGCCTGTCACAATCCCAAGGGCAGGTCAGTACAGATGCCTGAATACTAACATTCAGTAATGACTTAGAGTACTATAACATCACTCTTTGTCTTATGCTTGAAGCTTGAGATTATGCACTAAGTAAGACAATAAAATTTGATGACTGAGCAATCACAGAATAGAGGAACCCATGACTAAGAAAAATCTATTAAATTATCTCCTAGGGTCAGTGTGGTGAGCTAAGAGAGGAGTAGTTTAAGGGATAAGTGTAATCTAAGGAAGTGTTAATGGTAGACGTCTACGATCTTGAATTCAATGTGATCCAGGAATCATAGAATTCTGAGAAGAAAGCATACCTTATTTAATTAAAGGACAAATGGTTCCTTTTTCACAATTTAACATAGCTTAAGATAAATTCTCTTCCTAGTTGCCATCCTACTTCATTGATGATCCTTTCTTATTCAAATGGATTACCTGTGGAACATAAATATTTTAGGTATGAGAATTTTCATACTCAGACTATAATCTAGTCTGAAAAATAAATGCTTTTCCTAAAGGGTCTCCATAAAGCCTAGTGCAAGGGAATTGTAACATTAGAAATGCTGATTTGCATTGTCTCAATAATTACAAAACCGAAAATCTAATCTATTGGGATTCTAATAAAATTGAATTATAAATGGAAGAGATGTTATTACAGATGAAATATACCATTTATTTCTTGATGGTTTGTTTTTATGTTCAGTTATATATTGTTTTGTTTCACCCATAGATCTGTTTCCTCAGTTTTCTCAACTTTTCTTTGAATGGAGAAAAAATAAATAAAAAAACATTCTCCTAGGTATGGACAAAAAGAAAGTTTATTGTAGATAAAACAGAGAGACTAGCCAGAGGCAGACATCTGGGACTGCCCAGAGTAGACAAGACCCTGAGACATGTGAGAAGAGGGGGAAGGGAGAAGGGAGAGCAGCTGACCACTAAACGGGCAGCCTGTTTTAAGAGATTGACCAGAGAGTAGCATAGCAAAATTGGCTGGATTATATAGGGAAGGGTGGAGTCCCTAGGCTACAGTAGTTTAGGCTAGAGGATGGAGTATGCCAACCATCCCTTATAACATGTAGGGAATGAAGGATGTTGGGAGAACCCAATGACCCGTGATCTCTTTGATATGTTAAATTGATACTGCAATCATTTGACCCAGGGTTTGAAAATTAAGATCCTTGATTCTGTTTGTTGGTGTAAAATATGGTGATAGTGACTTTTTTATTTTCTTTTTTAGAAGTAGTATGATGTTCATTTTATGGACCTGGTGATGTCAGAAAATCATATTAATAAATGTTCGTGGATCTTAAGAGTTGCTCAAGCAGGGAAGGGCATGCTATGGAAGCCTGAGTACCTCAGTTTAGTTCCCTAGCCAACATGTAGAAAAACCTGGTACAGCATCACAGGCCTTCAATTCCATAGCCAGAAAGTAGTAAGAGCCTCCCTTGATGGCTGGCAGGTCTAGTTATGTCAGTGAACTCAGTTTCAGGAAAGGACCCTATCACAAAATAAATAAATAAATGCATGCGTAGATATATCCATTGATGCAGTGGAGAGCAATTGAGGTAGACATCCTGTGTTGACCACTGACCTCTATGTGTGCAAACAAATAGGTAGAAACATACATGAACATATACACAATCATAAATTCCTGTTGCCCCTAGTACAATTATGGTGTTTCTCATTAATCAGATAATAAATATGAACTTGATTCATTCATTCCCCAAGAACAAAAATATCTGCTTTCTTTTCAGGTTATAACATTAAATTCCAAATACTTCCCTTAAAAAATGTTAAACATAATGCTTCTTTGAATCTTAGACATTCTACTCATTTTCAGCTTTAGCCAGTGTAATGGAAATAGTCCTAATTTCAAAGAAAACTGCTAGTCCATCCATTACATTTATTCAATGAGATCTATATATAAAATGCCTTTGAACTCTAATACCCAAGATAAGGTTTAGACTAAAATTTCCAGGAATGTTCATACATTTTCTTAAGTGCCACCTATAGATTTTCTATAAAATCAAACAAAGCTTTCCATTATAATGGAATTTCTAGATACATCATAGGGTATTCCACTGCTGTATAAATAAGGTGCTAAATCTTATCACTTCTCCATTCTGTATCACAGTAACATTTTATGGTACACAACTCAGATTATATTTGAAAGTACTACACTATAGCAACATGGACTTCCTCAAAAGTTCTATCCTTTCTTGTTAGAGGTTTAATCTATTTCTATTTAAGATTCTAACAAGTCATTGAAATTAATTGACAAAACTCTTTTCCTTCTATTAAGTTCTTGGCATAATTGCTCACACTTTAGTTTGATCTCATTTAAGCCTGTATTTATTATTAACTTTAGATTATATGATAATTAGGTTAATAGCAATCAGGGCTAGATGAGCTTAGATACTTCCTCACTACAGGTTTTGTACCTAAGTCCCACTGTGTGTGACTCAATTCATTATTCTTTTTGATTAAAGGGAACATATCAAGCTACTGACCCACAGATTTTCTAAACTAATGTCTTAGCTGCAACTAAGCCTCCTGATGTTTAAAATAAATATTTTATTAGATGTTATATTAACTAGCATAATTTATTAACCAGTGACAAATGTTTAGAAAGGATTTGCATACTTATGAATTCACCAGAATATCATCCTGCTGAGAGGGTAGAAACCCTGAAGACTTGTAATGAGCTACATATTCACATCTCCATTCACAGAGAGATGCCATTACCACCTGGTGATTATAAGGCCATATTTATATGTGTGAGACTGTGAAAAAAATAATAATTTGCTTTAGTCAAAATGCATTTTTGAAATAACCTTTACTTGAACTGATATTTTTAAAAAGCTTGAAGTTTGAAGTTTCAAAATTAAGAATGAAATTTCAAGTCTAAACATATTTGTTCCATTAGCATTTTTTATCCAATTTCCATTTCTGTTAGTACTATGACGCAATTTTCTCAACAATAGCATTCTAAGTAATTAAATCCTAGTGAGAGATAGGAGGGGGAACATAGAGGTGGAAGAAAGGAATATTATGTTTTGTGTCAACCTTACAGTTATTGTATTTTAGTTTCTAGTTGGAATATTATTGTATTTAATGGGGAAACTCATTTTAATAGTTATTTTTTATTATCTGTGTAACATGAATAGATATCAAATGACAGACTGGATTGATCATGGACTCTGACTAAGTAGATTTTGGTTTAATAATCAATCTGAATTTGGTAAAATCAAGACAAAATATACAAGGGAGAGAGTGGTGCACACCTTTGATCCCAGCACTCTGAAGACAAAGTCGGGTGGATCACTGTAAGTTTGAGGCCAGCATGGTATACAGAGTTAGTACCCAGATGGAGAGGAGTAAACAGAGTAACCTGTCTTGGGAAAAAAAGCAAACCAAAACAAATAAGAAAGAAAAATAAAAACAGAGCAACCAGATGAAGCACCATACTGAACTTCAAAAAAATTATGCCTAAGAAGTACCTTGGTAGGAAAACTGGGTACCAAAGTGGAGAAAGTAATTGTTAATAGCAGAACATAACAGCATTTATAGGCCATTTCCTATTACTGTATTTACTATCTATTTATTTAAATATCTTGGAAATAAATAAAACTAATTTCATAAGTGAGTTTAATATTTTATTTCTGTCTGTAAATATGTTATAAAATATCACTGGATAAAGGACACAATAAAAAAAAACTTCTACATGAAAAAATCACTCTACAGAGTGATTGCAACTGTACAATTTAGTAGACATATTTTATAGAGTTGAGTTGATTTTATCATGTCAACTTGTTTTGACAAGGTGTTTATTTTAGTAAATGATCATTATAACAGTAGTTGAGCAGCCTTTGTATAATTTGTAAATAAACCATACTAATTATATAAGGACTAATTAAATTCTCCATGGAAATTATCTGAGTCACATATTTTTGTATTTTAATAGACATTTGGCAAAGGCCACAATATTAATTGTAATTTTAGAATATAAGCTAAATATTAAAATTCCTAGCAGAATTTTCTATGAAATAATTAAAATCCAAAATATTACAAGTAAGAAGATTTGTTTCACTTGTAAACATTGTATTATTTCTTGCATTTTGCACATGTTAATAAATTAATTAGCTTCCTGATGGTCCCAATACTCCTACTTGGCAGAATTCTGGCTAGATAATTGAAACATCAAACTTTTCTCTATAATTCATGGTATAAACTATAACCTAATCACCTTCCTTCTGATAATAATGATTGTTAAATAGTACTTATCCAGCTCAATTGGAATTCCAATTCAATTGGAATTCAATCTGTAAAACATACAAATAAAAAAGTATGGAATGAAAAAAGCCAGATAGTGTCTACTGTATTATGTTCTTTTTTTTTCCAGACAGGGTTTCCTTGTGTAGCTTTGAATCCTGTCCGAGAACTAGCTCCTGTAGACCAGGCTGGACTCAAACTCAATAGAGATTCACCTACTTCTGCTTCCCAAGTGCTGGTATTAAAGTTGTGTACCACCACCACCACCCAGCTCTGCTATTTTGTGATAACTGAAATTTTCCTAACCAGAAGGTCAGCTTAGGTAACCTTAGTTTAAACATAATGTGGAACATTGAATGGATCTATCTCAAACTAGAGTAATGAGGACACACATATACACACAAACACACAACTTGTAATATAAACAGATATCTGCAATGATATTGTTATATAATTATTTCTTCCAAATTAAATCATAATTTCCTTGAGCAGCAGATAGGCTCTCATGCAATAGTTACTAAAGAAATGAAAAGGCCCAGCAAGATCAGGACCCTTGCAAGTCACTGGCAGCTCTGAAGTTTAAAAGATACACAGGACCTATCACCAAGCTCCTACTGGCAGTAAACCATTCCTGGGGAGAAGAGAGTTCTTTAGTGTATCAGGTTTAATAAAGGAAGATCCAGGGACATAAGCAAGTTTGTGAGTTATTGCAGGCCTAGAGTGGAAAATGACAAAAATGCACCTTGATGAAAGTCACTCAGATCATCAGCAAGTGAGAATAACTTCTTTTGTTGAACTGTTGTCCTACCTATGTTTAGTACTGCCTTTTTAACAGATCCCCAAGAAAAATTATACCATTGTGCAATTCTTTATGCCAATCATTATGTTACTCAAGTCCTACCAGTTTTTCCATTGTATTTTTCCCCACAAATGTTTCTAATAATTATTACAAATTTTCCTATTTTAAATTTGTTCCCTGAAAACTTTCATCTTATGTCCCTTTCATTAACTGATTATTCCTCACTAAAATGCTGGCATTTTTTTTTCTCATCAAGTCCATCAAATATATCTAACAAGATTGTCTTTGATATACGGTATTTTCAATTCTTCTTTTCATTCCCAGAATATTTAGTTAGTATTGTAAGTTTTCAATCTCAGAAAAAAAATCTTAGAAATCATTAATTTTTCCACAAGTTCCTTTGATTTCCTTTTAGAGGCATTTATGCTCTAAATCACGTTCAAAAATTCATATTCAATCCTGGGAATTATTCTACACTTTCAGGTGACATTGACAAAATTGAGTAAATTTTAGAAAGTCAGAACTCAATATTTCTGATATTTTATATTTTGATATTGGATCACTATTCCCCCGTGATGTCTCATGTGAAAGATGGAGATGGTTTTTATCATTAGTAATGCTTTGTTTTGTTGTTGTTGATTTGAATATCAAATCACATCCAATAAATTGAGTTTTATACCATCAGAATTTTGAGTTAAATCAAATATAAGGCTCTTCTTTTTTAAAATTTATTTTACTTAATTCTTGAAATATAATCTATTTTAAAAATTCCCCTAAAATACTTAGAATAATTCAATAAACTGTTTTACAAAATATTACATTTTATTTAATATCATTTACAAATAAATTTTCCAAAATGTCTTAATAAATTAAGAAAAGTTTCAAATTTCTAGCTTAATAAGATCCTAGTTTTTCTTGAGTCAGTACATGTACTCATCACTACAGTAGCTATCATCAATACTTTCTTTAGTAGTTTAGATTTCATGAATTTTGTCAAAGTACTTATCTCTTCTACCATTGGCATGTTTTGATCATATCTGTACTCGACATAACCATCACTGTGTGACTATGTACTCTACACAACTATCACTGTGGGACTTTGCAATCCACATAACCATCACCATGGAACTTCACTCTATATAACCATCACTGGGAGACTACACATTGTAAACAACCATCACTGTGGGACTTTGCTCTCTACCATAACCATCATATCACTATGTGACTTTTCCTGAAGACACCTATAGGAACACACTTTTTTACCCCAAAGAGAGCACTAACAACAGACCAAACAATTTCTTTCTACACTAGTTTAACTAGCAGAATTAATGAATTTACTATAATTACATATAGCAGCATCAAATAGAATTTAAAGGAACAAGGATGACTAAAAGTGAGAGTTAAAGAGAGACTATGACATAGGCAGACTCCCTTGTAGGTACACAGATAAGGATGAATGCCATTGCTAGAAAACAAAGGTAACAAATCTCCAAGATGGTCAGATTCCTCCTCAAACTTTTAAGGAAACAAAATCATGGCAGCTTTTTTCTCACACAAGAAAAGAGTTCAAGGCAAGTTGGGGACAAATCTCACTACAGTTCTGGACTAAGCAACTGTCTTCAAACTGATCAACCCAGGCTAAGGGAAGCTAACATTTCAGACACTTTAATATCACCAACCCTCTAGAAGAGACTGGGCTTCTGGCTTTCTGAATCTGCTTCTCAGGGGTCTTTTTCTTAGTGTGCCAGCTACAAGTGTGTATATCCTCTCTACCAATTATTTCCTTTATATGATTTTTTATTTAAATTAGAAACAATCTTATTTTACATATCAATCCCAGTTCCTTCTGCCTCCCATCTTCCCATGTTCCCTCAATGACCCCCACCTATACCATTCCCCTATCCATTTCCCAGGTAGGGTGAGGCCTTCCATGAGGGATCATAAAAGTCTATCAAGTCTTTTGGGGCAGGGCCTAGGCCCTCCCCCCACCCCATGTATCTAGGCTAAGAGAGTATCTCTCCATGGGGATTGTGCTTCTGAAGTCCGTCTATGCATTAAGGATAAATAAGAATTCCTGGTATCCAGTTGTAGGTAGGGAGGGCTGATCAAAAATGGGTCGGGTCCATAATGAAGAAACCCACAGAAATAGCTGACCTGAACGAGTGGGAGGGAGCTCATGGACCCCAGTCTGACAACTGGGGAACCAGCACAGAGGACCCCTGAAAGTGAGTGTCATCTAGTAGGCCTGGGTAGTCTATAGGGCAGCTGGTAAAATATGCCTTTTCTAACTACTGATTCTGTCTGTAGTTCATGGGATTTCTCTGCTGCTGCTTGTGCTATTTGTGTGTGTGTGTGTGTGTGTGTGTGTGTGTGTGTGTGTGTGTATGTGCGTGTGTGCGTGCATGCGTGTGTGTGTGTGATAATTTGAGAAATTTTTCTCTGCATTGAGCAATCAATAAGGGATCATCCATCATGGAGGCAAAGTTATTCTTAATCCTTCCTTCACCTTTGAACCTACAGAAACTTTCAAATAAACAAATATCTAAAACACATTCTAGAATTTTAGGCTTCAGATACAGACTCTAAGTCATTAAATATGTCATAAAATATTCTTTTAAATTATTTATACAATTTTATGGCATTTGAACATTTAGTATTAACAACTGCTACAAGTCAAGCATCTTATTCTGATTTACCTACAACAAAACTTCCACTTTAACTTGTTTGCTTTGTTATAATCTTTATTTTAATACAAATGCATCTGTACTTCATTGCATAAAGTTGTACTTAGAAATTGAATTTTTATTATGAATTTATAAGAACCCTTGAATGAGATATTTTTATTATAAACCACATGCTACATTTTTTTTACATTTGTTAATCTACAAAGATGCAAAAAAAATAAAAACATTCTTTGTAGGATTTTAGACATTTCTTTTTTCCCCATTAATTAGGTAGCCAGAAGAATATAACACCAACCACTCATGAATTAATTGCTCATTATATGAGCAAATGTAGAAAATAGAAATATTTTAGTGTTTAAAAAGTATATGTAACTGAATCTCATTAAGGTTGAAGTACTATTTCTTGTATTTTTAATTGTAGGAAATTATTTTATAAGAATCTCAGAACTATACATACATATATGTTCCACAAGTTGATACTTCTTACAAAAACTAGAAGTTGCTTAATTGAGGAGGTCGCTAAACTACCCAATGCTTTAAACTATTCAAAGAACCATATGTGAGAAAACTTGGAGGAAAACAAGAATTAGCATCATACATAATCTAACAGTTTCTCATTGATCTGCTGATGATATTTATGATTTATCATTATTCTGTAAATTTCATGAGATTATGTTTCAATACAACATTAAACTGTTGTTTTGTGGAAATATGATTATCCTTTGCACCTTCCTTTGTTTTTATTTAAGTTTTATTAAGAAAGTACAGGACTGTATGATTAGTGATGGATTTTCTAAAGTAGAATGGAAATGGATCAGCAGTATAAATCAGTTTTAAATACTGATGGGAAACAATGTATGTATGTACGTATATATGTATGTATACATTAGCAGATTCACAGAGAAAACTGAACAAAAGTTTCATTTGGAATTTGGCATATTTTGATAAAACTGTTATCAAGTATCACACTTTATGGTATTCACAAACTAATGAATTTTTATTCATTTTTATGAAAATATATATATGAACAGCAAGACTTGCCCTTATCATCCCTAATAAAATCTTTTATCACCTGCTTCCCTCAGGTAAGATATATAATGATGAACATTTGAGAATATTATAGCCACTTCATACTGCTCTCCAGAGCTAAGGCTTAGGGGTAGATTTGCAAAATCAAATGCCTATGGGGGAAGACAAGTAATGTGAATGTTTGAAATATGCCATGTTGAAAAATAATCTCACTTAAAGGAAGCAATTGGACTTCTTATCTTTTCTTGAAATATGTAGCCCTCTGGATCATTTTTCTTTTTCAGAATAGATAAGAGTAGGAGTTTGCTTTCCTTTTAACACTGAGATGAGGAAAGTGAAGACAGGAGGTGACTCTGGCAACCCTTCCTCTTGTCCTAAGCACTATTATGACATAGGGGGGTTGTGAGAAATAGCAAATGGCTTCTCAGTTTCTTGATAGGTCATAGCTGACTCTTTGTTTTTGAAACTGGGACAAGCTGTCAAGAACAAGTTTTCAGCCATATCCAGCAAGAATGCCTATTTCAGCTAACTTTAAGAGGGAGACTAATAACTACACTAGTATTAACAACTGTTTTGTTTCTAAATTCCAGCATGAAGAATTATGTAACAGTATGAACAGTGGCTGTCAAGCTCTTGAGTACACAAACAGAAATATTATAGTCTTTCCTCAAGATATTAGAATTTCATTTAAAATTATCACTGTCTTAAGAAGAGTGAGGAGATGAATACATCAGAGCCAAGACCGACAGAGGCAGACAGAGAGAGAGAGAGAGAGACCACAATAGAGGGACCCATTCATTATAGGTTTGATGACAAAACTGATGCTAGAGTAATATCCAGAGACCTACAAGGATTATCCCAACTAACAATATGTGCAACAGTGGAAAGGCTACCTTATATGCCCTTCCTTGATAATGAGATTGATAACTAACTTATATGCCAACATGGAGCCTTCATCTAGTAGCTGATGGAAACAGAAGCAGACAACCACAGCTAAACACTGAACCTAACTCCTGGAATCCAGTTGCAGAGAGGGAGAAGTGATAAAAAAAATTGGGGGTCAAGACCAGGCTACAGAAACCCACAGAACCAGCTGACCTGAACAAGGGGGAGCTCATGGACCCCAGACTGATAGCTGGGAAACCAGCATTGGACCAACTCAGACCCATGAATATGGGTCTCAGTTAGAAGGCATGAGAAGCTGAAGCACCCTCTGACAGTGGAGTACATTCCCAATGGAGTGATACCCCTTAGCCTAGAGGGAGAGAGGCCCTAGTCCCTACTCCAAATGACTTGACAGATTTTGTTGATCCCTCCTTGAAGGTCTCACCCTCCCTATAGAGTTGAGAAGAATGGGATGTGAAGAGGGTCGGGGGACATGGAAGGGAGAGGGAGGGAACTGATATCAAAATGTAAAATAAGAAAATATTATATATATATTTCTCATATATATATATATATATATATATATATATATATATACATGAGAAAAACTTTGACATTTTAGAATTTTTTGAGTAAATAATCTATTTAACTTTGGGAATAACTGCAGAGCTATTAATCACTTTTTCTTTTTTGTGACTTTTTAAAAAATTATGATAATAATTTTAAATTTAAATTTGCAACAAGCTGGTTTAAATATCAATCCCAGTTCCCTCACCCTCCCATCCTACCCTGCCCCCCTTCCAACCCCCATTCCATTCCCTTTATGCTCCCCAGGGACGGCAAGTCCTTCCATGGGGGATCTTCAAAATATGCCATATCATTTGGAGCAGGGCCTAGAACCTCCCCCATGTGTCTAGGCTGAGAAAGTATCCCTCTATGTGGAATGGGCTCCCAAAGTTCAGTCTATACAAGGGATAAATACTGATCCACTACCATAGGCCCAATAGATTGCCTAGTCCTCCTAACTAACATCCACCTTAGGGGTTCTGGGTCAGTCCTATGCTGGTTTCCCGGCTATCAGACTGAGGTCCATGAGCTCCCCCCTGTTCAGGTCAGCTGTTTCTGTGTGTTTCTTCAGCGTCTTGACCCCTTTGTACATCACCACCCCTTTTTACAAGTAGATTCCATTTTAAAATATAATGTTTATTCTGATTAATATATTCTTAAAAAGTGAAAGAGACCAGCACTTTTGTTAGTCATAGAGAATTTATCACAAAGAGTGTCCGACATAAACAGATATATTATTATACAGACATAAAAGAAGGGCCTGTGTATCCAGTTTTCATTTTATGTTTCATAAATTTTGTTTTATTTTAAAGGAAATTCTGTTTGACATAGTTTCAAAAAAAAGAAAATCAAAGCCAAAGAGGGAGAGGCAATACAAATGAGAAAATTTCCAGCACCAGTTTTAAAATAAAAATGGTTGCTACAATTTTATAATTGTAGAAAATTATTCCAATCTAGCCAGAGTTTGCCCTGCATATCAGGTTCAAAGGAGGTCAGCTGATCCAGGTATTGAACCTTCTTGTTTTCTAAATGGACATTCATGTGACTTTTCATTTATGACTCAGAGACTGCACTCCCACTCCAGTTCCCACTGTGGGAGTCTCACAAAAACACCAACCTACACAACCTTAGTATATATATGTAGAGGGCATAGGTCAGATACATAGAGGCTTATTTATTGTTGCTCCAGTCACCCCTCACTCTACACAATTACATAGGGAAGTACTAAGGACTAGTGATAGGAAAAGTTCCAAGTGATTCATTAGAGCTAAATAGAGATAGAAACATTACTCACATCGATTTATGTAAATAACCAAGACAAAAGTATAAACAGTGTTCAGTTTTAACATCATACATGTTGCCTTAATTTATTTGTATTAAATCATCTCTAATGTATTTCACCAAAATTAATTAGTGAGCATAGTCATCTAACAAAAGTAATTATTCCAAATACAATTTATTGATTTTTTATTTGTGTTAAAGTAAACACTATGCAATGTTCATCCATTGAATATTGTATTATGTCCATTATTGTTTATTTAGTGCCTGAAAACTCACACTGAATCTGACTTATTTTAAATTATGTAATTTTCCATAGGGAAAAAAAAAACCATAAGGAAAGCGACTATAACATTTGCCCATATTGTAAAATCATTTGATTTATAATTATGTAATGATGGGAGATGTTATTCTGTAAATATGTTTCTCATACTGGTTAATTAATAAAGCCTGTGGCCAATAGGAAACAAGATAGGTGGGGCTAGGAGACCAGGAGAAGGAAAGAGGAAGTAGAAGGAGGGTCAAGATGTAGACCTGGGAGGAAGGAAGACATCAGCCGCAGCTCCCAGGTATGATGGCCACGTGGAAATACCTAGGTAAGTAGAAATGGGTTAATCATTAACACAGAGCTAGCCCATAAACAATAATGGTAACTGGCCAACAGGATTGTATCAAATACCGAGTCTCTAGTGTTATTTGGGGCTGGTGTGGCTGTGGACCCAGACTGGCGGCAGGCAGGATGGCGCCGGCGGAAAAAACCTGCCCGTAACAATACAACTTGGGCTATTATTCCCCAAACTTAAAGGTTTCTAGCAATTAGAAGTAATTTTTATTCTCAAAAGATAAGTCTGGAGGAGGACCCCACTTTCCCTTATCTTATCTAGTTTTATTTATATGAAATAACTGGATATATCTTACTACATTTTACTCCTTTTGACTTTTTTCAAATTTTTAATTTGTTTTTTTTAATAAGATGGCTAGCGAGCTCTTATCATGATCTTAGTTCTCTTCAAGGAAAATAAGGTGTTCGCATTAGCACCCACAGAATAGACAAAAATGAATATATATATATATATATATATATATATACACACACACACCTACATATCTATATCTATCTATCTATCTATCTATCTATATTTATATATATATATATATATATATGTATGTATCTTAGCCTCCAAATTATATTTTCTTAAATAGATCATTCTATTTTTTACTTTTAATGATTTATTTTTTTGCTATTTTATGAACCTTGGTGTTCTGCCTGTATGTATGTCTGTGTGAGAATGTTATATCTTCTGGAAACAGATTTATAGACAGTTGTGATCTGTCCTATGTGTGCTCAAAATTGAACCTGTATCATCTGGAAGATTAGCCAGTGCTGTAAACCATGGAGCCATTACTCCAGCCTGTAAAATTTCACTCTCAATTCAATAACTGAGGTTTTAGAAGAAATCATTTGAAATCATGGTACCATGTTATGGTAAAACAAAAAGATGTCTTTCATCCAGATTTTTTTTAAAAGAGAAACTGGGGCAACAAAGATACACACATACAAATTTCTGGTGAAGAGTGCATGATATAAAACATGGGATAAATTACTGAGCCAGTAATCACACAGTTCTTTTGTTGAGAACTGATGTTCTTATATTACCTGTTTGGATTTCCAAGGACCAATCATCCAGTGACTTGGTTGAGTAGACAAGGCACGTATTGTCTATCATGCTATGTTTCTCTCCTATATCCTAAAAAAAAATCATTAGCTGGGGATTGGTGGCACAAACCTTTAATCCCAGCACTCAGGGTGGGGGGCAGAAGCAGGCAGATCTCTGTGAGTTTGAAACCAGCCTGGTCTACAAGAGCTGGTTTTAGGACAGCCTCCAAAGCTACAGAGAAACCCTGTCTCAAAAATATAAAGAACAAAACAAAAAATAATGATCCTTAATTTTACATTGTTACTGAGACTGACCAGAAAAGGTCCTTTGGCCTGATCTTTACTGGAAACATTTGCCAAGCCAGTAAGCAATAGAAATTGCCTGCACAGCAATCAGCATGAGACATCACCTACTATCATTTGATATAATGTAAAATAACTAGACTTCAGAACATTTTTGTGTTCATATATTGGATTTAGTCATTAAAAGGGGGGTTATCTCTTGCTTGTCATGTAGAGATCACATATTTTAGATATTTCAGTATGTCATGTGCATGGATCATTTCAAACCTCAGAAAAGAATTCAGATATATGTATACACTTTTATATGTGTTTTGTAATATTTACAGAGGTAAAATACACTGACTGCAGAAACTTGTCACAGTGATACATTTAATCTTTCCCATCATTTTTTTCTCATACAAGGCATTATGTAGAATATGTACCACTTAAGATAATGCAAAGGGGAATTGATTGTGAAATACATTTTTGAGTCAAAGCAAATGTGTAAATATTTTAATAATTTCTGTTTATATTTAAGATTAGTTTTGTATAGCTATTAAATAATTCACTAGACCGGTTTATTGATTTCAAGTTAGTCACATTACTTAAGAAACTGGGAATAAAACAAATGGTTATGCATGATTCCTGAGGTACACAGACACAAACACACACACATACACACACACACACACACACACACACACACACACACACACACACACACTTTAAGCATTATTCCTTATAAATATAATGTGCTTCTTTAGAAAATACACCTTTTTTTGTAGAAAGAGTTTCCTGTTTCTCCTTTTACTCTGAGAGTGATCACTCTGGATTTCAGGGCCATTTGCTGGGCCTTGCAGTGGCAGACTCTTCAGTCTTTCTTTGATATTCCTGTTTCAGATTTCTTTATGAAGAGTCATCATTGTTTTAGGATTTAATCTGAATATGTTAGGTAATATCAGGGTGATAAAGTAACTCAAATCCCACTATTTTGAACATTAAATGCATATATATATATATATATATCATGTTTTTTCTGTATTTAAATTTAATTGTGAAAGTAGTTTTATTATATATTTCTGCTCATTTCCAATGTGAACAAAGTACATATTATGTATAATTGATACATGAATGTGAGTGATTATCTGTGTTTCTATTCCTAGAGGCATAGAGGTTGAGAATTTATTTTAGAAGTTTCCGTGTCTGGCTGAATATTTGAAGAGGAACCAGGCATGGGAGATGATATTATGTAAATATGTTACTCATACTGGTTAATGAGTAAAGCACTGAGGCCAATGGGAAAGCAAGATAGGCGGGGCTAGGAGACAAGGAGAAAAGAGGAAGTAGAAGGAGGAGTCAGCATGTAGAGCATGGAGAAAGCAAGATGCAGGCCCGCTGCACTCAGATAAGATGACCATGTGGAAATACTTAGATAAGTAGAAATGGGTTAATAATTAAAAGAGCTACCCATAAACAATAATAGTAACTGGCCACCATATTGTAACAAATACAGAGTTTTTGTTATTGGGGGCTGGCGTGGTAGCAGGGCAGCAGGACCAGACAGGCGGTGGGGAAAACGTACTAGTAACAAACCAGGGACATATTTATCAAGTATATTAATAACTTGGTTAGTCATCATGAACCTGACAATAAGAGCCAATTGTTATGTAATTTTTTTAGTGAGTTCTAGACACTGTTGGCAAAAGCACAGTATATCAATATAAGATTTCATAAGACATTTTGAGATGCCTTAAATTTTGATCATTGATGCCATTAAATTAGTAGAAATTTCACTTAGTTTAATAATCATCCTAACAATTAACATATATAAAGAATCAATGGAGACAGAAGACTCTTGAAATAGCTCTAAATTGTGAAAAAATTTCTGTCAAATGGTAAAAAGATATTTTAAAAATATGTTACCATTGGAAAACTTAGATAAGGACCTACATTATTATTAAAGTTATGGTTTTTGGCATTTTCAATCTTGTATATGTTAATGATACTTAACAGCTTCTAAAAGTAGTGATACAGAATACATTGTTAAAAGCTTTCTCTGGTAAAAGTCTCTTTTGTGGTTAATTATTTCTATACTTTTTAAAAATTTCTCTAAACAAAAAGGATTTTCTCCATTATTAATGTCATTATTAAACTTTTATACCATAATTTGAGAGTAATATATTAAGTATCTTCAAAATCAAATAGAAAATTGAAGGGTACTGAGATTTTTGGTGAAAGTATAGAAAATATTTCTTCTTGTTGTATGAGAACTTCGCGTATGCATACAATGAGTTTTGATCAATTGCACATTCATATGAAACTAAGCTGATTTCCTGTGGCTTAAGATTTACATATGTAGTTTTCCTCAGCAAAAATCTCTTACCATCAAAGTCTGTATCATAGCCAAGAGCTCATCACCCAAATTTTCATATTCTATTATTCCTATTCCCCTTAACACAGTGTGCACTTCATGTCTCTGTCCCAGAACAGGTGGAGCCTAAGAAATGACTCTAACTCATGGCCTCTAACAAGTAACCAGATCATGATTATTTGAAAAGCTTGTTTGATGGATCCCTAGATTCTATGACTGCTGACAACTGTCATGTCTTCCATATGAGCTTTAGGGATCATAACTTTTGTACTAGTATTTGCAAGGTAATAGTGTTTACTTTTTTAGAATAATTTATTAAATTTTTACTTTAAAAATATTTTTCATTTGACATACCAAACGCAGTTACCCCTCTCTTCCCTTTTCCCAACTCCCTCTTCCCCCTTTATACCCCTATTCATTCTTCAGGGGAAATAAGGCTTCCTTTGAGGGGGTCAACAAATTTTGGAATACCAAGTTGAGTCAGGACCAAGATTCCTCCCACACACACATACACAACCCACACTGAGGCGGAACAAGATATCCTTCCATAGGGAGTGGGATCCAAACTGTCAGTTCATGCACTAGGGATAAATCATGGTCCCATTGCCATTGGCCTCACAATCAGATGGACTATTTCAATTTTGTTGTTGTTGTTTTTGTTTTATTAAATGTGTTTTAAACTAAATTAGTTCTCAAAGTACTTTCATATATAGAAAACTTTAAATATAGATAAATAGTAATATATTTTAAGGTAATATGCTATGAATATCTGTGTCTAAGTCAAGAAAACCAGCATCATTATGGTGACATGCAGGGTATTACCTCATCTGCTGTTTTCATCACCATGAAATGCCAAGCTATTACCAATCATGCTGCTCTTCATATCACTGTTTTTCTGTCTAGAAATATTGCCTGGCCATATTGCTGTAGATAGTTCTCTGAACTTCCTCTGGTATAGCATGCAATCAAATTCATGAATATTTCTGTGCTTGAATAAATTGCCAAATATATATTTTTTAATACTTTTATCATAGTTCAACTTACAGAAAGTTGCATGCTGAGTACAGATTGAATTTTGTGTATTTTTTTATGAAAAATAGCTTTAGGAATGGTTTTTGTTGAGTTGAAAATCTTCAAATCATATATCAAAGAACTGTTATTTTTATAGTAATATTTCTGCAATAAAAATTCAACAAACACCAGACCCAAAGCTAATTAATGTGTAGCTCTCTAATCTAGTTCATTTAGGATAATTTTCTCTCTACATTGAAATTGAGCATTTATTAGTTGATTTAATTAAATGAAGGTAAAAATAATTGACTTGAACTATATCATTTTTTCTCTAGAAATATTAAGGTAAATAACATGGGTTTTGAGTACAAAGGAGCCTTTCAGGTTTCAGCTGTTCATTACCTAGGGACTATGACTTTTACTTACTTTTTCCAAAATTCAACCAGGAAAATGTTCTAACATTATTCTCTCATGAAAGTGAAGAATAAAGATATTGATTCTTATGGTAGTATGTAGTACTGAATGAAACTTTATGAAGAATTAAAGAAAGGTTAATATTAAAAAAATAAGAGATTAAGGAAAAAGGGAGAGAAATTCTTGAAAAATGGATGTATGTCCTTGAGAAGGAAATGATGTCAAATATATTTTCTCCTGGGTTGTGTAGGGTCATGGGAGAATGTAGAGAAAGGCAAAGGTAATCTATATTGGAATGGTCAATTAACTGGATCATCAAAGGGCAAGTAAATAGAAGGTTCACATACTCTGTGAATACTCTGGTCCAACTGGGGGATGACCATATGTGATGTTCATATTCTGGCAACATATTTAGAAGTGATTGAAGGGTTATCCCTGTCCAGTTATAGATGTTGATTGCTGATGAGACAATGGTAACTTGCATGGCCTTATTATCTCCAGTCTTGCAGGTCTCTCAAGTACTATTACTTGTGCTATGCTCTTTATGTTTCCCCACACATCCAGATACATCTACATTCTTTTTTATTATTGTCTTGTTTATGGATGACACAAGCTTTCCTTTCCTGAACTGATTATAAAACCCTTATTTACAGCTAAGTTTAATGTGATTAACTTCATTATAAGCAAGGATATATAATAAAATAGCATCTAGAAAGTATTTCCCAGAGGTTCACACAGGAACTACCCAACATCCCTACAAACACCAGCCCCAATAAGTAGCCTTTGTCTGTCTCCTAAATGATCCACTTGCCAAATCTATGTCAGACTACAAGCTTCTCTGCTTATCATACCTAGTTTTCCTACTTTCACTGTTGTAACATTAACATTTCTGTTTTTCTTTTTAAATATTATTTTATTATTTCTTTATTTAGACATTATAATTTAGTTTTATTTTTCAGATGATGTTTTGGCAGTTTTCCCTGTGTACTGTTTTCCAGGCCATCTAAAGGTATCTTGAAAGCTTGCATAGGAGTGAAGCAATCACCAGCCCTAACCAACTATGATATCGATGAAACACTATAATGACCAACACTACAAAATTACCCCGAGGATATGGTAGTGGCATATATAACTTGGCAGTAATCCACAGCTCCCTAATGAGGCTTAAGTTTCACTCAGCAAGAGGGAAACCATGCCTAGTATTGAAATCACAGTCAACTAGCCAGGGATAGTGATATCACTGATCTTTGAGGAAACTTTCAACTACCATTTTAGTAATCTAGAATAATGGCTATCCATGTTCTAAATATTTGTCTTTATATTCAGAGATACTGGATGCCATGCTCTACATGGGTTTAATGACCTAGGATGAATGGATGAAGTCAGTGCCATAAGGAAATTGTGACAACCTGTGGTGCTGTATAGTGTGGGCAGTTTTTAATTATATAAATTCAATGACTTGCTTGAAAAGTTTTCTTATTAGTTATGCTTCCTAAAATGGTTGCAATAATTACCAGTTTTTTCTTTGCTTTGTTCTTTCCTTTACTGTCCCCCAACTTTTCCACAGTTATCCATTAAATTTTGATTTTTATCTGAAGTGTTAATATAATTAATCTTATCAATTGGTAGTCAGATATCAGGTTAAAAGGCATGAAAGATCAGAAAATCAGGGGAGCAGACACAGTAGCATCCTATCTCTTCCTGTCCTTCATTCAAAAGGGCTGAGAACCTGTCTCAGCCCTGTATTATCCCTCTCTGTCTCCTGTCTACAGACCTCCAAATTTCTATGGTCAGCTAGTGGCTAGATTCACCCTCTGACACCAAACAAGCTTTATATGTCAGAACTCAATCAAAATGTGACACACCACAAATCTCTACTGTTAGAAGCATAAGCAGTCTTGCTAGCTGCATAGGAAGTTTTCTAACTTGACACACCTACGGGTTGAACAGTGTGCCTAGTGGGTAAGATAGGTGGTTAGTTACAGCATCATTCAGGGTGAGACAGTTTTGTCTCTTGTGGTTAATATCAATATATGTTAGGATTCTCATGATCAACTCACTAGCAAAAGCTGGATCAATTCATTCTACATTCTGTATTACTCTATCTCCCCTGGGGACATATTGGTTTTTCCATTTATCCTGTGTCTCTTAACTTCTTGGGGTATTAGCACTTATATTAGAAATGAGGGTCCAGTATGTTTCAGTGATTCTGTTTCATTTCCTGTTCCTAGACTGTTCCCAGAAACTCCTGATGTCATCTATTTACTAGCATTTATTTAACTATCTTATGATTAAAATTATTCTTTCCAGAAGTTATAAAAAAATGTAATATTAAACAACATGACCTATTGCAACTCTTTCAAGCCAGCAGTATGGCTAGCATAGTGAAAGCAAGCAGAGCACAGAGTACACATTGCTCCAGGTTTCATGTACAGAATTGTGCAGAGAACTGTTGGTCATGTTCTCTAGGGTCTTTTCACAAGGAGAGCTGTTCATGCTTTCTTGGGTCTTGTCTCCTGAAGAAATCAGGTGGCTCCTGCCACACAGAGAAGTATTATACTCATCTTTATTCAAGGACTCTTCTAACAACTAATTTATACCATTGCAATAAAAATACAATCGAAATGCAGAGTTGGAGAGGGTAATCCCAATGGGTACACCCAACTTTCCTTTTAATCCTTAATTCCTTTCTCACTGTAATAAATTGGGGAGGGACATTTATATTTAACCATAAGGTCTTGTCTCTGCCTGTTTGCAAAGAGGTAGCACTTGCCTCAATAGCATGAATAGAGTACACTGCTGTAATTTTGTGAAGACTTTTACCTCTTAAAGTGTCATATCAGATGTTTTTCTTAATCATAAGCTATGTTTACACAAAGTTTTATAGCTTAAGACTGGAATTATTTAAAATGCTTTTCCTTAGATATATTGCTGAATATAAAATGTTTATATTTTGAAAATAATTTTGTATTTTCTCTCTTTCCTATAAAATGTCTTATCTTCTACTGAAAACAAAAAGTGGGGTGTCACACTTTTTCAGAATATTTTAAGTACTCATAGACTGAACAATTTTCTCATAGAGCATATATTTTAATGTTCATTTTAAGATTTATATATTGTTAATGTCCACTCGTACCTATTCATTCATTTATTCATTCATTCATTCATTCATTTCTTTATTGATTTCTCAGGAAATTTCATACAATGTATCCTAATCTTGCCCACATCTCAGGCCCTCTGTAACCTCCAATCACCACTGCAGCCTCTCTCAAAAAAAAAAAAAAAAAAAAAAAAACCTACCTCCAAAAAAACAATTAAAAATGAACAAACAAGGAAGAACCGATTCCTTCCTGTCTTTCCTAAAACTCTTCATTTCTCTTAGTGATATTGGGTGCTGTGGTGTGTCACATAGTATAACCATAAAAAATTCATTGCAATGAGTTATTGGTCTGGTTATAGGCCTGCTACAATCCCTTTCATTTGGCCCTCCACAAAGCTTCTCTCAGATATCCTGCTTTTGCCATGTAGGTATTTTTCTACATTACCAGTCATTTCACGAAGGCCAGCAGGTTATAGATGAGGTAGATGTTAGGGTGGACCAACCTAAGACATAGGATGTGGGCTTGTGTGGCAGGTGAGATGGTCAGTCTGGGCCACTAGGAACAACTACTATCTGGCAGGCCCAGAGATAGTTCTCACACACCCATTCTAAGGGGTATGGCCATTTCTCCCAAGTGCTGCCAATACTGTCAGTAAAAATAGAGAATCCTATTTTCTTTTCTAATGTGAATGAGAAATAGTGTAGATTTGTGTGGGTGGTGATTTGGGGAAGATGTGGGAGGAGTTGGGGGTGTGGAAATCATGATAAGAATATGTTATATGAAAAAAACATTAAAACTTAAATTTTAAAATAGAAAAAATTAGAAAATCCTTCATTGAATTTGAATTTCTGTTTATGAAATACATGATTCTAAAATGGAAGTTATCAAAAATTCAAGCATTTGTGTGTATCTACAACTTTATATTGCTATTGTATTCTAACCTTAAAACTTAACATTTTAGAGATGTTTTTATCTTCCAACTACTTGAAAATAAATTATATAATTATGAAATAAATTGTTTCCTAAAATTCTTTGGTGTTAGTATAGATTAAATGTATTCTCCTAGTTTAAATCATCTTTTTAAATTGTCATTGTGTACAGATTTGAGTGCACATCTATATGTAGCAAGATCTTAAGGGTTTATGAAGATTATTTTTATAACTTTATGTCATGGTTTCTGATGATCTATTTTGGTGGTTTTATAGAAACCATGGAAAATCCATAGTTACTCTCTTGTATTTTATTTCATTGTTGTCATGAATACAAATGTCATCTTTTAAAGAGTAGAATTAATTAAACCCTTATGTTTATAATAAAATAGAAAATAACATATTTTCATTATAAAAAGATATTATCTTATAGAATGAATACATAACTTGTGTATGTGTTATTTCCAGAGTGGAGCAATGAATCTTTCTAAGCACAGGGTGATGGGAGATGTTATTCTGTATATATGTTTCTCATACTGGTTAATAAAGCTCTGTGGCCAATAGGAAACAAGATAGGAGGGGCTAGGAGACCAGGAGGAGGAGAGAGGAAGTAGTTGGAGTCAATATGTAGCCCGGGAAGAAGCAGGACGCCAGCCGCGGCTCCCCGATAAGACGACCACGTGGAAATACTTAGATAAGTAGAAATGGGTTAATAATTAAGGCAGAGCTATACCATAAACAATAATGGTAATTGACCAAAAGGATTATATCTAATATAGAGTCTCCTGCGTGTTATTGGGAGCCGGCACGCCAGACCAGTGGCGGGCGGGCTGGCGGAAACATACACGCTATAAACAGGGTGATGAACTGAACTACAGACCAAATGGATCCTGGAAATAATTCTTCCCCATGGAAGTATTAAATAAGCACTGAATACATTTGTACATTTTTTTAATAGTAATAGTAAGATAAAGACTATTACTGATTAATCACTCCCTTGTCAATGGCAATGTTGAGAAGCAGTTGAAACCATTATGGAATCAATCTTTCTTCTATTAATATCTGAATAATGAACATATTGTAACTTCAGAGCTCACTCAAAAGAGAATGTAAGACAGAGTAAAGGGCAATCTAATTTTGAAAGACTGGGGATCTGGCTTAATAATTGTGGCCAGTATCTAAAAGATTTTTATAGATTGTTCAAAATGGCAAGTTAGATTGTTTAAGAAAATTAGAAATGGAAGTCTGCCTGGGACTGTTTGAAATATAACCCCACCTGTTCACCATAACTTAAAATTATAAACATGACAGTATCTCTCCCTGGAGACAGTTAAGTCATCTCACAGGCATCACAGGACATCATGAGAAAAAATGTTCCTTGCAACATTGCAGCTGGCCATATCTGAATCTCTTGACTACCTAACTGTGAGGTTTCCTGCTTTGGTTTCAGTCTAGTGTGACCTTTAATTTTTCAAATTACAGTTCACTGTTTTAATTTTGAAATATATGTATGTGCCTTACGATTTAATTATAAAAACATAATAAAACTCATCAGTTCATGTAACCAAAAATAGAATAGCCACTTGATGTGCTTAATTGACTCCATTAAGCAAATTTCTTTTTTTAAAATGATACCACCACATAGAAGCATCCAAGATAACCAAGTCAAGAAAGGCAAATGAAAGTAAATGGAAATTTTGACGTAGCCAAACAATAAAATGAAAGGAAAGGGATGTCATTGGCAAGTTTCTTATATATACAAGTCAGGGATTAGACAAACAAATGTGCTATACAAATTTGTTCATCTAAGTTTGGTAGTGAATTCCCAAGACAGGACTTTTGTGGATCCAAAGTTTGGTTAACAGTAAACAATTTAGGCCGAAACGCTTTAGTACCACATCAGGTGATGATGTCATGCTTTGGCTAAGGCTGAAGGGCTAAGCACTCAGGTGTGTCCAAAGGGTAATGCAAAGGGTAATGAGTATAAAATTTTTGGCCTGTGTTTTAAAATTTATTTAATTTTTAAGGTGTGTGTGTGTGTGTGTGTGTGTGTGTGTGTGTGTGTAAGTGAAGTCTCCTACATAGAACAGCAGCATTGAATTTTCTAGAACTGGAATTAATGGTACTGTGAACCACTAATATGGGTCCTGGGAGCAAAACCTGGGTTCTCTGTGACCAGAAAGTTTGTACTCATAAAGGTTGGCTGTCACTCTATGAACATGGTGACTGAAGCTGAAGATACAGTCTATACATGGTCTCTGAGATGATGCTATTCAGTTTCAATGTTCATTGACTCCAAGATCAAAGTTGATTGGTGTGTGTCAGATTGAGGGTAGTTAGCATCAACTTTATCAAATTAATATATGGTATAATCTGAAGACACCTTTTTTGACACCAGTAATTCTTAACTCAGTTTGCAGATTTGTAGCCCAATCAGGTTGACTTTTAAAATTAGCCTTTTCAAGAACCAAGGAAAGAGAAAAAAATATTAGGAACATTTAAATTTTCTAAATTTGAAAATAAAAAGAACTCATTGAAATTCATTAAATACAAGCTATGCTTTGAGGATTAGAGAGGAAGTTAAAATGCCTGCCTTACGATTCAGGGAACACAGACCAAATCAATGCTCAGAAACCACATTAAAAACAGCTGTGGGTTATGATGCATATGTATAGTCTTAACAAAAATGGGCAGATCTCAGTAGCTCCTTCGTCAACAATTCTGAATTATTTGTTGAGTTGTAGGCTAATGAGAACTTGTCTCAGAAATCAAAGTGAAAGGCATCAAGAAACAACACTAAAGCTTGTCTTCTGGAATTTACTAGCTTTTATACTCAAGTTTATACTACCATCACTTATGGGACATCCTTAGAAATAAACACCCAGCACACACAGAAACACACACACACACACACACACACACATACACACCAGAAAACAAACAAAACACCTACACATGTTCTAAGAGCAAAGTCACTTTATCAGGAATAATGTTTTGGAGCTCTGGTAAATCCCTTTCAGCATAAGTGCGCTTGGCACTTGGTCACAGCTTCCTGGATACAAAAAGGAAGTTTTTCTGTTTACTTTTAATGTTATGCCTTAGCATTATCCTCTTGTATCCTTTTCTACTGGTTGCTAGAACTAAGAAATACTTATAGTAAATGGAAATCTTCAAATATTGCATTAACAACATTTTTCATCTAATAATCCAAAACTACATAGACTGTCTTTTTTGTCAATTTGAGTCCCAGAAGCCCACTTAGATATGGTAAAAGCTCTGAAATTCTTCCATACTTTTAATTCTTACATCTAATATTCATCCATTTTATGGATACTTATAACATGGATATCCATAACATCCAAAATCATATTTTGGACATCCCTGGGTCTTGCTTCAGATCTAGTATATGCCATTCTTTTAGAACAAAAATATAAAGTATTCTGTAAAATTAGTCTAAATACCCCAATCTCTTGTATTTGTGGTAAAATAAAATTTAGTAAGAAAAAAAAGGTGGGGTGTGTTACTCTATAAAATGCATTTTGAAACTTTATATGTCATGATATTCTTTAAATTCTTACCTCTTGCTCCTTATTTATAATTGTATATTATTTGCAATTCAATAGCTCCAATGTGAGCTGGAGGGATTGATCAGCTTAAAAGTTCAGAACACTAGCTGCTCTTCCAGGGGGTGACCGAGTGAATTCCCAGCTCCCACAAAATGATTCAAAATTATTTGTATCTGCAGTAACCAGGGATGTGACATCCTATTCTGGCACACTTGTGGTAAAGAAAAAAACAGGGAATGTTATACACACGTACACATAAACAATAGAAATAAAATAAAAATTTAAAAACATCTCCAATGAAATAATTAAATAAATACATATAAATGTATGTAAGCAAATATAAAAATTTATATGCATATATTGGTTTTAATGTGTAATTCAATCCAAAAGAAGGCATTACCAATTAGCTGTTATTAAAATTCATATTATATTCACTCACATTAGCTTATTTTTTACAGCATATGAAAAAAAATTAATTTAAATGTAGCTGTGACAGTACTTTGCAATTGTATTACAAACTTCAAATGTTTCAAGATAAGTTCCTAAGAGTCAAGCCTGCTTCATTCTGTTATTTATGAAAACTCTGCAAATGCCAAATGAAGTGTGATTAGAAGACATGAGCAGGTAAATTTCAATCGCTTATTGAAATACTCCTCAGATGTAACTAAGCATTAAAATGACTCCAAAGTAGAAATACAAATAAAATAATTATTCCTCTGAAAATAATAAAATATGAAATATACTAAAATTCCAGATGGTTGTTGCAAATAATAAAAGATTATCCAAAAGAAGAACATTTTATTGACTTATAAAAAGCAGCATATTTTTTCTACTATAATTTGATTTGAAAACATTTATTATTATATAATCATTCTTCTTGGGTTTCTGAAAAAGTTGCTTGTCTCTCAAGGGTTGTGACCTATAGCAATATGTTTCCAAAGGACTTTGATAATTGTACAGTATTCACTGCCTAGTTTTTATAGTTTATTAATCTCTTGGTGTCTGGTATGTATTATTAATATATATATATATATATTTTTTCCTAAATACTTTAAAAATTATACTGCTATCTTTTGCTTAGCTATCTTAAATTTGCCAACACATAAGATACATCCAATTAAAGGATATGTAATTTATTGATAAGTCTGACATCTTTACTTAACATAGTATTGAATGTCTTATTAATAACCTTTAGTCCAAACAGATATAAAACATAAAAAAGTTCCAAATTTAAAATGAAAACAAAATTATCAGTGTTTTCAGATGCTCTTTATAATGAAAATGATATAGATCACAGTATAGTTAATTGTTTTCTCAGATTTGTTGGAACCAATAAATTCATTAAAATATCATGGTAGAATATTAAGAAATGACAGTCAGTTACATTGTTACATCCTAATATTTAACAACCCCCCAGGAGAAAGTAATTTTGTTTCTTACAATAGCGTGGATAAAATGATTTAAACTACAAACTAAAAAATGTAAAATAAAACTGGTGCAACCTTTTTTGGCAGAAATCGCTGAAAATATGGTTTATGTTAGTAGGAAATTAAGTATCAGTAAGGAGTCAGTATTAAAACAATCTTCAAGTTTTATATATATATAATCCTTCAGAAATTCTAATGATATTATTTGAATATAAAAATCCAAAATACAATGCATCTTAATTATGATATTTAATTACTATAATAATCTTGAAAAGAAAGTGATAAAAATGATCAATTTCTGATTATGATGATTTTATAAAAAAAATTTTGTGTTATTGACATAAAGTATAACATGATAGAACAAAATATCCTAATGTAAAATCACATATTTGCTGTCAGATGATTTTCAACACAAGGCTGGGGTCATTTGATGAGGAATACTATACCCACCGAAACTCCCAAACCTATGCCCCCTCAGACAGGTGCCCATATTGTCATATAAATATATTTACATATACATATACGTATACAAATTCACACACAAACTCTCTTATAAACAATAACAGAACACACATGCATATCTATATCTATATCTATATCTATATCATATATATATATATATATATATATATATATATATATATACATACACACAAGGTTTTCAACTGTCAGCTCAGGGAAAACTAGATTTCCACATGCCAACAAATATGTACATATAAACATACATATACAATATATATATATATGCTCATTCACACACATATATACATCTAAACTATACCAAATACACATACATGCACAGTTTTGTAACTATAAGTTCTGTGGAAAATAGACATTTGTAGGCAAATGCATGGAGCTAGCCTTTACCTGATACATAGAAAAATGGAATGGTATACATCCATGACATAAAATACTACACAGCAAATTTGAAAGTTTTTGAGTCATGATATGTTGAAGGCAAATATTTCATAATATTTTTTGCCTGTGCATTAAAACAAACTCTTAAGAAAATGTTTACATTCCAGGAACAGTCAATAGTGAAAACATTTACAAATACCTACTATGAAAAGCCATTTATGCTACATTATGAAGAAATAAATGCTTAACAAATTTATGCTTCTGATTATAAATAGGATTATGATGATGATGGTGGTGATAGTAGTAAGATTCTGGTCATCATAAATGCAGCTCATGATATGTCCTAAACTTGTCCATACAGAAAATTTTGTACTAGAGAGACAGCTCAGTAGTAAATTAAAACACCATAAAAACATAAAGAGTGTGTTCTGATCCCAAAAACTGAGTGGTTGTTGTAGCCTTATGTAATTTCAACATCAAAAATCAATGACAGTGGATCATAGGGCAAAATGGCTAGTAAGAACAGCCACAATGAGAGCTCTGGGCTTAAGTGTGAGGTCTTGCATCAATAAATAAGTTACAAAGTAATTAAGAATGAATCCTGATATCAGCATGGGCTCTCTCTACATGGGTATACAAGCACTTATGCCATGCACACATAAAAACACATACACGAACGTATAATCTCATACACATATATAACATCACAATTATATGTAAACACATGTTTGGGATTATATAAATATTCATACATATCACACACAAGAAAACCTGGGGAAATCTCTTTATTTTCAAGAACACTATTTGTTTATACATACTTTTAACAATAATTGCAAAATCCATTTAGTTAAAGCACCTGTACATGAGGACATTTTCAATCTTCGGGAAACTATAAAATTGAATTGCATTTTCTATCATTATTCTATTTTTGGTAGGGACACATAATTCAATGGTTGATATTAAATTCTTAGAAAATTATTTCATTTCTATTCATTTTAGTTTTTTACTTTTTTGAGGATTCGTTTTCATCTCAATCAATATTGGTTTACATAAAAATATGCAGTCACACTACAACACAGTAACAAGATGAATAAATCTCATAAAATATAAAAATACACTACTGTAACTTAAGTGGCCACAGTTTTTTTGGCAACATATTTCTAATACAGACCTTGGGGCTTCCCACATTCAGATAAATCCATTAATCTGTGCAAACTATGGACTATCTTTCATCACTCTTGGTTTTAGCCCCTGTAAAAAATGATAACTATGACTGCACTGCAAAATGTGCCTCCTTTCGATATTCATCCACTGAACTTCAAGTCACCACCTTTGAGCCCTTTGCCCTTATTACTCTTGACCCACACATGGCTCTTCTCCCTTTCCTAATAGTGTTTCAATCCAAAAGTCACTAAAACACCTATTTTCACTGTATAGTTTGTTCAAAAGATTTTAAATCTAGTTTGTCTTCTATATATAAATCTGAATTTGCACTCAACAATCCATTATTGAAAATATTTATGTATTATGTAATTAAAGTTCACTTGAAATAATATATCATATAAATGAACCAACACTATTTGATACTAAAACTTTCGTAGAACATTTGGCATTATGTATGAGCTATATTACATCAATTCATCTATTAAAATATAACTCTTGACATACTTGAAGACACTGGGTTTTATATGCTTGCAGTATTATGCTGCCTTACTGCCTTCATTTAATAGCAGCGTTATTTCAGTCGTGATAAGTTATTACTTTATTATTGCTTTAATAGTCTACTGTTGATCATACAAATGATGTAAAAGTTGACAGGATATATTAGTTTTCTGGGTGGTTGAGACATGATATTCAGTCACACAAAGTGACTCCATTGTCATTAAGAGTGCTATTACTACCATCTGTGGTAGGCATCGGATGCCCATTAATTGTGTGGGGGAATAGCTCAGAGATTTGTGACCAACAAAGAGAAGACAATATGTAAAGGTTAATGCAGCTAACTATGAGAAAAATTTTGTTATGAATGAACTGATCATAAAGTGACAACAACTTTTGTATCCAGGTGTATATAAATATGATAGTCAAAAAATTAATGCCAATATCAAATCTTTGAATGATTCATATGTACTATGTCCATATAAAAAATATTGAAGTATTCATATGTCTTAGTTACTTTTCTTCACTCTAACAACACCATGATCAAGGCAACTTTCAAAAGAAACCATTTAGTTTGTGACTCACAGTTAACAGAGGGCTGGAGTACTTGTTATTAAGGCAGGGAACATGGTGGTAACTAAGCAGGCAGGCATAACTCTGGGGTAGTAGCTGATCACTGACACTCAGTCCACAAAAAAAGGCAGAGAAATCTAATAGTGAATGAAATGGGGTTTTGAAACCCCAACATTTGGTGTTGATAATACACCTCTCCCAATGTGGCCATACCTCTAGGTTTTTCCTCCTGAGGACCAAGCATTCTAATATATGAGTCTAGGGGGATAATTCTCGCTTGATACACCAGAACATGTATGAAAAATATACCCATGTCTAGTATTTATGTTTACACAGTTTACTTTTTAATATTTAATATTTTTAACTGTAATTTGCCCAATTATATTGAATTAAATTTGCATACAAATATATATATGTGTATATATATATATATACATATACTTATTTAAGTTTCTTCTATTTCTGTGTGACATTACTTTTATATTAAAATACTAGCATATTATTCACAGAAAACAAAAATTTCAATACCAGGTTTATATTTTAAGTAAAAAACTTCACCAAGTTAGTATATATATATATATATATATATATATATATATATATATATATCCTGATTTAAACATTTTGTAATATAAGCACATGGAAGAACTTCACTATGTTACATATGCACTAAAGGGTTTAAATACAAATAATTCAAAGTGATAAATTTCTGAACTATAAAATATTCTTCACACAGATTAAGTGAGATTGGATTTGTACACAGGTTCATCAACCAGCATCATATGCAAACACTGCTTTCGTAACTTTCCCTGTTTTTTGTTTTAGTCAGATTTGTTTGTACAAACAAAATTGACAGAATGGGGCAATGGCTGTGTGATTTATATATGTGTGAATTATAGGAGTGGCTTACAAGGTTTTGTTCCACCTAGGTCCAACAATGTCTGTATACAAATGCAAGTCAAGAATGTAGTTGTTTTCCATCTATGAGGATTAATGTCTCTGTTTGTCTTCAGCTTACCCTGAAATAGTGAAGCAGTGGGTTTATTACCTACCAGTGAAGGTGTGAACTTGTCAAAGAGAATGAGAATGAGTGCCTCCCATTTTCACATCCTCCTTGTAGACTACAAACAAAAAGTGTAGCCCAGATTAAGCTGAACCTTTCTACCTCCAAAGGACTGCAGGAAAGAAATAGACTTCATACTTCAAATGATTTAATTAAGAAAAATAACTTTCAGATGTATTGAGCTGCTTAGGTTTTAATTAATTCCAGATGTTGTCAAGCAGATTAGAAAATAACCATCGTATCTAACCAAAGTGGCTCATGGCTTTCCACAAATATATCTTCAATTTTTCATCATGATGTGTTATTTTTTAGTTTATTAATCAGTTAGGGAATAATTTACTGTGAATGTTTACTAACCAAAGGATATATTGTCTTATGTTTTTAAGCTGAAAAAAAACATAAGTCAATGTATGCTTATATTCAGTTTCATCTCCATTTTATAATTATTTTTCAGCATATTAAATTTTGAGTTGTTTGTTAATAATATGTCAGTTATATTTCTTATGCTTTATATTATTGAACTGAATTAGCATGTATTGAATTTCTATTTACATAACTAAAACATCACTGATATTATATGAATTTGTTCATGTAATTTAATCTTGGAACAATGTTAGCTGCATGTTGAAATATTTGTGTATGCTAGTCATCCTTTTTCTTATTGAATTAACCTTTCATACCTTGAAAGATGATTTAAGATTTGTAAATTATACATGTTTTTTTACTAAGAAGTCATTTTTTTTACTCTCTATGTAATTAATCTATGCCTGTAACATAGTAACAACTGAAAATCAGCAAAATTAGAAAGAGCTATCAATAAATTCAAAATTCATGTGTATTCTGATAGTCAAAGTATTTTAGATTCAAGGATCTGGGAATGGTCATGATAAGCTATGTCCTCAGTATATACCAGTGTATTCCTTTCACTGGAAGCCAAGTCACATTTAGTATATTTGAACTGTCTATTTTCAGCCTTCTTCTAATCACAGTGCCTCACAGGGACATACCTTTCTCTGAAATTTGGCTCACTATAAGTAGGACAATTATCCTTTTTATTATATACACTAAATAATACAACATATTTATCAGTGAATTCTGTTACTGAAGATTTAGTGTCCACCATTTATCTAACTGCTATCAGATTAAAATTCAGTGTTGAGCACTAGTTATAAGTAAGTGACTGAGAACTGGTCATGAGTAATCATTCAGAGCATCTTGAGGACATGGTACTTACTTCTTACACTAAAATATTAGTACAGACTTATTTTATTCTCATAAAACCCATAGCCATGGTATTTATGTTAACATTATATTTAAAATTTGCATTTAAGCTTTGGGTTTTTAAAAGCATCTTCAACATTTTTTTTTTCAAATGGCAAAGCAATGTATGCAGCTTGGCAAACATGCAATTTCTTTTTATTTATATTGAACCATCTGCTTCTGGACAGTTTGAAGCTTATCACCCAGTGTTAAAACATCTATGGAAAGGAAAAAAATCACAAGCTGCTCTTGAAAGCAATGCCAATTAGTTTTAGCTTCATCAAATGAATGACAACCTGATGAATATCATCACAGAGCATGTGATTACTTGAAAATTTGGCAGTTACAAAAGCATTCACAAAAGCAGTAATTAAAATTAGCAGCAAAAGGCAAACTGCTTCAACATGGTGTCTCCAAGAAAACTGTGTAGCATTATGTGCTACTGATATATTTCAGTGATACTTCCAACAACTCTTCCACACGCTGTGGAAATTTGGTTCTTTTTTCCTCTGATGAGAATCTTCTGCAATCCATGAAAGTTTAGCGCCATGTTAACACGGGAAAGAGTCAGCTTCTCTCTTTATTATCTATTTCACTTTTATTCTCTAATAGATTTATTGCAGCCATGGAATATGTTAATGTTTTCCTGTTAAATTTCAAATAATGAATTATCACATAGAAAGTTTGTTCTGAGCTAGGGAACCTGCATGTTATAAAACTAGCCCTTCTGAATATAGGCGAAATTTATATGACTTGATCTGTTGGGGGGTGTTGCAGTGGCACCAGTACCTATCCCACATACATGAACTGGCTTTTTGGAGCCCATTACCTATGGTGAAATACCTTTCTCAGCCTTGATACTGCGTATAGGGGTTTGGTTTTGCCTCAATTTGCTATGAAAGTAGTGCATATAAATAAGAATCTGGGAAAACTAATAGGCTGATGGATGTTTTCTTTGGGATGAAATCACTTACATCAAAAACAGATGACCTCCAGCAGGTTCCTGTCCCAAGTATGCCTCTGGATGCTCTCTGTATCTGACCAAGAAGCTAGAGAGTGAGCTCGGGTTCAGGACATCAGACCTAGTCCCTCCAGGTCATGACCACGTGGTCAGTGCAACAGGTGTGGATATCTCACTAAAATTCCCAGGTTAGTCTAAAGAAAAGGTTTAGGCTTGATACAAAACTATATATACAAAGACAGTAAATATCAAGTGTTCTCTAAGAAAGAGAAACTAAGAACATACAAACTTAAGACCTACATATCCAGTCCTAGGATGAAGCATAGCAAAGATTTCTATAGAGTTGTCCTAAGATGAAAAACTTAAGACTAGTATTTAATATTTGTATCTATGAAGAGAGAACAATAATTGTGACAATCTAATCTTCACTTCATAAAAGATCTGAGTAGAAAGATAACAATACTAGTGTAGTTAGGAAGTGCAGGCAGGTAGCATCCAAATGGTGCAGTGAAAACAGAAACAGCAGACTACATAAACAGTCACCTAAAGTCTAACAGCAATGTGAGAGCAACCAGTTTTGGCTAAGGCCTAGAGTATCAAACAGACCACTACAGAAGCTGGGAGGTAGAAAGGCTGTCTTAACCTGACTTGGCATGTTCAGCAGTATTCTATGTTTGTCTCCTGCAAGCACAGTAGGACAGCATGTCCAAAGAGAGTGGGCGATATGGGGGCAGATCTTTGCCCAAGAAGCTATTAGCCTTGGAGAGGATGGTTTCAGAAGGAGTTTCATAAGTATCCAACATATTCTTTGGAAATGATCAGTGCTGTCAAGAGCAATAGTGTCTCATATCAATGAGTACTTAATATTAACATAATTAAATGCCATGTTGTGCAGGAATATGAATTGTTTGAAGATCTAAAATCTATGTCAGACTGATCTCATAGGTATAAGAACACAGATGAAGGTAATCTGTAATACTCATGAACCTAGCTATATGAATGGTTGAAATTTCCCTAACTAATACTAGGGACAATAATATATATGTAAATCTCTAAAACAGATGTAGAATAGAGATGTCTTGACCAGATATAGAACTGAATATAATGAAGCATTATAAAAAGCCCAGGGCCAGATGGCATCAGTGCAGAATTCTACCAGAAATTCAAGGAAGAGCTAATTCTAATACTCCTCAAATTGTTCCACAAAATAGAGACAAAAGGCACATTACTAAACTCTTTCTGCAAGGCCACAATCACCTTGGTACCCAAGCCTCACAACGATACAACTAAGAAAGAAAACTAAAGACCAATATCCCTGACGAACATAGATGTAAAATTACTCAATAAAATACTGCAAACTGAATCCAAGAATACATCAGAGAAATCATCCAACATGACCAAGTAGGCTTCATCCTTGGGTTGGAAGGATAGATTAACATACGAAAATCTATCACCATGATCCACCATGTAAACAAACTGAAAAAGAAAAACCATATGATCATCTCCCTAGATCCTGAAAAAGCCTTCATCAAAATTCAACACCCTTTCATGATAAAGGTCTTGGAGATAATAGGGATAACAGGAACATACCAAAACATAATAAAAACAATATATATATTAAACCTAATGGCTGACATCAAACTGAATGGAGAGAAGCTGAAGGCAATTCTTCTAAAATCAGGAACAAGACAAGGCTGTCCTCTCACTCAATATCTCTTCAATATTGTTCTTGAAGTTCTAGCTAAAGCTGTAAGACAACAAAAGGAGACCAAGGGGATCCAAATTGGAAAGGAAGAAGTCAAACTGTGTCTATTTTCAGATAATATGATAGTTTAAATAAGTGACCCAATAAACTCTACCAAGAAACTCTTACAGCTGATAAACACCTTCAACAAACTAGCAGGATACAAGATAAACTCAAAAAAAAATCAGAGGCTGAGAAAGAAATCAGAGAAAGTTCACCCTTTACAATAGCCACAAACAACATAAAATATCTTGGGTTAACACTTACCAAACATGTGAAAAACCTATATAATAAGAACTTTGTGTCTTTAAAGAAAGAAATCAAAGAAGATACCAGAAAATGGAAAGATCTCCCATGCTCTTGGATTAGAGGATGAATATATTTAAAAAGGCAATCTTGCCAAAAGCAATCTACAGATTCAATGCAATCCCCATTAAAATCCCAGCCCAATTCTTCACTGACTTGAAAGGATAATAGTCAACTTGTATGGGAAAAAAAGACCAAGGATAGCAAAAACAACCCTGTACAATAAAAGAACTTCAGGAGGCATCACCATTCCTGACTTTAAGCACTACTACAGAGGTATAGTTCTGAAAACAGCCTGTATTGGCACAAAAATAGAGAGGTAGACCAATGGAATCGACTTGAAAATCCCGATATTATTCCACACACCTATGAACACCTGATTTTCAACAAAACAGCTTAAAAAATACCATGGGGGGGAGGAAAGCATCGTCCAGAAATGGTGCTGGCACAATTGGACGATGGTGTGTAGAAGACTGCAGATAGACCCATGTCTATCACCATGCACAAAACTCAAGTCCAAATGGATCAAAGATCTCAACATAAATCCAGCCAAACTGAACCTCTTAGAAGAGAAAATAGGAAGTATCCTTGAACAAATTGGTATAGGAGACCACTTCCTGAACATAGCTCCAGTAGCACAGACACTGAGATCAACAATTAATAAGTGGGACTTCCTCAAACTTAGAAGCTTCTGTAAGGCAAAGGACACAGATGACAATACCAAACGGCAGCCCACAGACTGGGAAAAAATTTTACCAATCCTACATCTGACAAAGGGCTGATTTCCAAAATATACAAAGAACTCAAGACACTAGTCAACAAGAACAACAAAAAGAAAAAACAACAAATAGCCCTATTAAAAAATTGGGTACAGAATTGAAGAAAGAATTCTCAATAGAGGAAATCAAAGAGGCTAAAAGACACTTAAGACAATGTTCAATATCCTTAGCTATCAGGGAAATTCAAATGAAAACAACTTTGAGATACCATCTTACTCCTGCCAGAATGGCTAAAATTAGAAGCACCAATGACAACTTATGCTGGAGAGGATGTAGAGAAAGGGGGACACTCCTTCAATGCTGGGTGGAGTGCAAACTGGTACAGCCATTTTGGAGAACAGTATGGTGGTTCCACAGGAAAATGGGAGTTAGCTTACCACAGGACCCTTCAATTCCACTCTTAGGTATATACCCAAATGACCCACATCCATGCAATAAAGACATGTGTTCAACTATGTTCATAGCAGTATTATTTGTAATAGCAGAACCTGGAAGCAACCTAGGTGCCCCTCAACTGAAATGGATAAAGAAGATGTGGCACACCTACAAAATGGAATACTACTCTGCAGAAAAAAATAACGGAATCATGAAATTCGCAGGCAAGTGGGTGGAACTTGCAGAAACTATCCTGAATGAGGTAACCCAGTCACAAAAAAAGAGGGACAGGGTATGTACATGCTTATATATGGATTTTTGACATGGAGCAAAGGAGCACCAGCCTATAATACACACCACCAGACAAACTATGATACAAGTTATATTTTAAGAGATTCATATATGGTCCCTCACTAAAGGGGGAAGGGATAATTCCCCCAGAGCACATGGGAAATGGGGGACAGTGAATGTTGATAGAACTAGGAGAAAGAGAAGGGGAGGAGAGGAAAACATGTGTGACTAGATAGATTGAGTCAGGGTGAGAGAGAAGGGGGTGACATAAAAGAGGGAGCCATTATTGGTTTGAAGAGAAAACTGAACTTAAAGAAAGGCCTAGAGAACCACAAGTCCAGCTATCCACCATAGGAGCCCTCATCTAGTACCTGTTGGAAACAGAAGCAAACACCCATAACCAAATACTGAGTTGAACTAGAAACCAGATGCAAAGAGAGGAGGCAAGACCAGGTTGCAGAAACACACAAAGGCAGCTGACCTGAACAAGGAGGAGCTAATGCCCCCCCCCACCGCCAAACTGGTAGCTGGGAATCCAGCATGGGACTGACTCAGACACCCTGAATATGCGTCTCAGCTAGAAGGACTGAGAAGTCTGGGTACCTCAGAGAGTAGAACCTGGATGTATTCCTGGTGCACAAATGGACCTTGTGGACACATCCCCAATGGAGGGATACCCCATTAACCTAGAGAGAGGAGAGAAGTCCTAGTCCCTACTTTAAATAACTTGACAGATTTACATGACCCAACCTGGATAGCATAGCCATACAAGTTGAATGGGGGTTAGGGATGGGAGGGTAGTGTGGCCAGGGTGCATGTCACAGGGGAAAGATGGTAAGAGGGAGGGAGGGAAGATTGGAGGGACGAAAGGAGAGGAAACTGGGATCCACATGTAAAAATTTTAAATCACATTATTAATAAAAAAAGAAGAAAAAAAAACAAATGCTGCTGAATTAATTCAATATATATACTTAAAATGCTTTGACTTCAAAATTTAAGTCTAAAGACAAGTTACTGGGGGAAAGGATTTCTAAATTTGTTTCCACAGAAAATGGAACACTGTGGATTTTTTCCCGACTGATGTGGTTTGATCGAGCAAGATCTCCTGAAGCAACATCAATGGAACAATACAGCCTGGCAGACCACTACAGCCAGGATTTCTGCATCTTCTTAGTATTCCTCTATGACAGCACTCCCTACCAGCAGGAAGCAGTTTGGAAAAAAGGACGCCCAAATTCTCAAAGATTGTTTATAAATGTTTGTTTCCATTAAAAAAATCTTTGCATAAATAAAAAACAATAATAAAAATATCCAAAATTGTATCAATATATAAAATGTCTTGAACATATGATATGGATGAACATACATAGAATATGATAAAGATATTGTGCATAAAACATCATAAACAAAAAGATTTTTTCCTAAATGACAAAATATAATATACAAATCATCTGAGAATGGAAAAAATTAATTTTACCTGTTACAACATATAAGAATCTATAACAATGCAAGTTTTATATTACTAATAATTACTAAATTAATTCACAAAAAGGTAAATGAATCTACCTATATGTGATCTAAACCATACTCTTCCCAACCATACCCTATACTTGAGTCTGAGCATCACCTACCATATTCAATCCTAAGTAACTAAAACCTTCCCATTGCAGATAAATATTAATCTTTAATGTCAACAATAGAAATTTCGCTTCATTAAATTAAGTATACTTCCTGCTGAATTGGAATGGTGATGACTCCATGGGATCCTGTAGGAAGAAAATTATAAGCAACAAAATTTTCTCGAGAGGACTAGTTGTAATGTTTGTAACTAGTCTGTGTGGTAGGAAATGCTTGACTGAATTTCTATCGGAAACTCTGGCCAGGGTAATAAGAAGGTGAACTATTTCAGTAGCTCATCTGGAGTTGTCTCCAGCATTACATTCCCAAACCGTTTATAGGATGATGATTGTATTACAGATGTATCAGGTTGTATCAGGTTGAATCAGGTGGAAACAATGAAGTGGGTCCCCAATGCTGTTAGGAAATGTTATTGAACCTTATGGAAAACTAAAACATTAATATGAACATAAAAAATTTATCTTTTAGAGGTATGCTTATTGAGAAAGGCAACATTAAGCATATGAGGAAAATTAGAATTTTAGAATATTTTGTTTTAATATGTCTTACACCAATAGGCTCCTTTTTCCCCCTCCAGAAATGAGCTTTATTTAGAGATGAAAGCCATGAATCACACTCCAGGTAGGGAACATTAAAAAAGCAACAGTTCATTATATCGGAGAAAACAGGAGTGGAGCCTTCAAAGGTGGCATGGCATTCTGTAAAACCATGTTCTTTTTTTGTGACTGGGTTACCTCATTCAGGATGATTTCTTTAAGTTCCATCCACTTGCCTGTGAATTTCAAGATTTCATTATTTTTTTTCTGCAGAGTAGTATTCCAAAACTGAACCTAAGAAAAGGCCTAGAGACCTGCAAGACTGACCCAACTAACATTTTGAACAACAATGGAAAGACTACCATAAATGACCTTTCCTGATAATGAGATCAAAAACTAACTTGTTTATCATGGAGTCCTCTGGCTTCTTGATATTAGGCAGAAACACTGAATTTAATTTTAGCAACAATCTTGAATTTAGATAAGGAAAGCCAAATTATACTCCAAAGCCAGCATTGGTTTACCTGAATTGGGGCTAAAGGAGTACTAGGATGTAAAGAGAAATAGAGTTTTGAATAGAAATTGTTCACTAGATTTAAATTTTTGTACCATACATCAGATTCCTCTTTGTTAGATGGTTCTTTCTAGAGAGCTATCTTATCTTCTGTGAGTACCAAAAAGTTAAGTGTTTTTTGGCTATTTGAAGATGGGTGTTTTCTGTTTTCCTGTAAAGATAAAAACACTTCCCCCTACCTTTGAGAGGTCTCCAAACAATTCATGTGAAATACTTGGTGGATGATTTGTCATTTCTTCTCATTAAGAGGTTTCTTTTTTCAACTCAGATCTGGACTTGATGATCTTAGATGCTATCCACAGCTTTTCTTCTCCTGTAGATACAAAGATGAAACACCTACCCCAATGTAGCACTTATCCTGGTTTACATATTGAGGTCAATACATCCTTGAAGTACATGGGCTGGTTTAGTTCAAAAGTTTTTTCTATTGTTCAGTGTATTTTTACAGATGTTTTTCCTTCCTCATTAGCATTATGTTTTGGGGTGTCTTGGCTTCCCTGCCTGTTTATATAGCATTTCTTTTAAAGTATGATTAGATCTCTCAATTAATGCTTGTCCTGCAGGGTTTTGTAGTATACCAGTTATGTGATTTATGTTATAATATTTTAAAAACTGTTTCAATATGCTGGAGACATATGCTGGAGAATTGTCAGTTTATAACAGTGCAGATATGCCTATAATGATCATTACCTCTAATAGGTGTGTGATAAAAGAATCAGCCTTTTCAGAGCTCAGAATAGTGGCCCATTGAAACCCTAAAAATGTGTCTATAGTATAGCACACCAAATTACACAAGGTCTTTGGATGACTGATCATGTAGTGAGGTATCTCTGTCATTTCTAGAGTTTATATGATATTCTTCTGTGGTCTTTGAAAAAGTTAAATACAGATAGTTATGGTTATAGTTTTCCTTAGATAGGATTAAAGATAAGTCACATGTAAGAAATTAGACTCACAAAGATAGGATATATGATGGATATATTTTTTTTAAATCCTGCTAAATGTTAATGGACTAAATATTGTTAACTATAGTTCTTGCTTGATAACTATTTTGCTGTATATTTTACTATGTTAAAGACAAAAACCTTTTTATTTAGACAGAAAAGAGGAGATGATGAGAGATGTTATTTTGTAAATATGTTTCTCTTATAAGCTAATGAATAAAGTACTTTTAGAAAGTAGGAAAGAAAGATAGGTGGGACTAGTAGACAAGGAGACTTCTTGGAGATGTAGTAGAGTGAGGACAAGATGAAGGCCATGTGAGAGTAGGAGGTCCAGACCCTTTTTCTGGTAAGATGAGACCACATTGAAATACTTAGACTGATTGAAACGAGTTAATATTTAAGACAGATCCAGCCTATAAGAAACACTAGTAACTGTCTAACAGTTTCATACCTAACAGTGTCTCTGGGTATTTTTTTGGTATAGATAAAGCTCTGGGACCAAGCTGTCAGGAATCTGCTCATCACAAGAAAGATTTTGTTGACTTCCAAAGGAAGATGTTACCACCTCTGAGCAAAGTATTGGGGTGGAAAAGAGGAGAGGAAATAAGAAGATGACAGAGGGAGAAATAGGGTTGTTATGTAAAATTAAAATTAAATTTTTTAGGAAAAAAGTTACCTAAACAAACAAAACTTGTGTTTTAATGGCTATCAAAAAGAAACAGCTACAAATTAAGTCACAGCAACAATACCATAGATAGTATTATTGCTGATTCTACAAGGGTTGAAAGGATTTAATAATTGTCATCAGAAGGAGAAAATACTTAGTATACTATCATTTTGAAAATTTTGGGTTGAAATTTAAACTGTCAGGCAATGGTGGCAAACACCTTTAGTTCCAGCATATCTATCAATTACCAAAATTAAATCAAGAACAGATATGTAATGTAAATAGACCTGTAACCCCTAATGAAATAGCAGGAGTCATGAAAAGCTTCCTAACCAAAAAAAAAAAAAAAAAAAAAAAAAATGCCCCGAGACAGATGGCGTCAGGGCAGAACAGAAATTCAGAAATTCAAAAAAAAAAAAAAGATATCAATCAGTACTCCTCAAATTGTTCCACACAATAGAAGCAGAAGGATTGTTACAAAAGTATTTTTATGACACCACACACCACAATTACCTTGGTACCCAAGCTACACAAAGACACAATTAAGAAAGAGAACTATAGACCAATATCCTTCATGAATTTTGAATGCAAAAATACTGGCAAACAGAATTGAAGAACACATCAGGGAAATCATACACCATGACCAAGTAGGCATCATTCCTAGGTTGCAGGGATGATTCAACATACCATGAAAATCATGAAAATCTATCATGTGATCCACCATATATACAAAATGAAAAAGGAAATGGACACAATCATCTCCCTAGATGCTGAAAAAGCCTCTGAAAAAATTCAACCCCTGTTCATGATAAAGGTCCTGGAGAGAGCAAGGATAACAAAAACATACCTAATATAGCAAAAGCAATACACAGTAAACCTGCAGCCAACAGCAAGAGAAGCTTAAGGTGATTCCTCTAAACTCAGGAACAAGGGAAGGCTGTGCTCTCTCTCCATACTGCCTCAATATTGTACTTGGAGTTCTAGCTAAAACAATAAGACAACAAAAGGGGATCAAGGAGATACAAATTGGAAAAGAAAAATCAAACTGTCACTATTTGCAGATGATATGATAGTTTATATAAGAGACCCAAAAATGCTACCATGTAACTCCTAAGGCTAATAAACACCTTCCGCAAACAAGGAAGACACAAGATAACCTCAAAAATATCAGTACCCCTACCATATACAGACAACAAAGGGGCTGAGAAAGATATCAGAGAAACATCACCCTATACAATAGTCACAAACAACATGTAGTATTATGGAGTAATGCTTACCAAACAAGTGAAAGGCCAATATAGCAAGAACTTTATGTCTTTAAAGAAAGAAATGAAAGAAGATACCAGAAAATGGGAAGAGTCCCCCAAGCTCTTGGATAGGTAGGATAAACATAGTAAAAGTGGCAATCTAGCCAAAAGCAATCTACAGTTTCAATGCAATCCTCATTAAAATCCAAGCACAATTCTTCACTGACCCTGAAAGGATAATACTCAACTTTATATAGTAAAGCAAAAGGCCCAGGATAGCTAAAACAACCCTGTACAATTAAGGAACTTCAGGACAAACTCAGTATCTCCAACTTCAATTATACTACAGAGCTATAGTCCTGAATACAGATTGGTATTGGCACAAATATAGACAGGTTGAAAAATAGAATCAAACCGAACATCCTGAGATTAATCTTTGAACACCTAATTTTTGACAAAACAACTAAAAGTATTCAATGGGAGAAGAAAAGCATCTTCAACAAATGGTGCTGGCACAATTGGATAGACCAAAGTCTATCTCCATGCACAAAACTCAAGTCCAAATGGACAAGAACTTCAACATAAATCCAGACACACTGAACATTTTAGAAGAGAAAGTAGAAGGTACCCTTGAACAAATTGGTACAGGAGACCACTTCCTGAGCATAACATCAGTACAGACACTGATATCAACAATTAATAATGGGACCTCTTCAAATTGAAAAGCTTCTGTAAGGCAAAGTACCCAAATGACAAGACCAAACGGCAGCCCACAGACTGGGAAAAGATCTTCACCAACCCTATGTCTGACTGAGGGCTGATCTCCAATATACACAAAACACAAGAAACTAGTCACCAGAACACCAACTAACACTATTTAAAAATTGGGGTACAGAACTGAATAAGGTATTCTCAATAGAGAAAATCAAAAAGGCTGAAAGACACTTAAGAAAGTCCTCAACATCCTTAGCTATCAGGGAAATGCAAATCAAAACAACTCTGAGTTACCATCTTATTCCTGCCAGAATGGCTAAAATTAGAAACACCAATGGCAAATTATGCTGGAGAGGGTGTGAAAAAGGGGGAAACTTCTCCACTGCTGGTGGGAGTGTACACTGTACAGCCATTTTGGGATCAATATGGTGGTTCCTCAGGAAAATGGGAATCAGTCTACCACAGGACCCGACAATCCCATCTTTGGGCACATACCCAAATGATCCACATCCATGCAACAAGACATGTATCCACCTATGTTCGTAGCAGCATTATTTGATATAGCAATAACCTGCAAGCAAACTATATGCTCAACTGAACAATCGATAAGGAAGATGTGGCACATTTACACAATGCAATACTACCCTGCAGAAGAAAAAAAAAACAAAAAAAAACGGAATCTTGAAATTCACAGGCAAGTGGATGGAACTTGCAGAAAGCACCCTGAATGAGGTAACCCAGTCACACAAAAAGGAACATTGTATGTATTCACTCATATATGGATGTTTAGACATAGAGCAAAGTATCACCAACCAATAATTCACACTGCCAGATAAATTAGGATATACGGAGGATTCTAAGAGAATTCATACATTGTCCCTTAAATAAGGGGAAAGGGACAAGATCTCCTGAGCATATTGGGAGTCCTGGGAGGGGGCAGTGAGTGGAACGGGGCCTAGGAGAAAGAGAATGAGAGATGAGGAAAGCATGTGGGATTAAGGAGATTGCGTCAGGGGAGGAGTAGAGGAGAGGAAGAGACAGAGAGAGAGTGAGAGAGAGAGAGAGAGAGAGAGACAGAGAGAGACAGAGAGAGACACATAGAGAGAGACAGAGAGAGACAGAGAGATGTAGAGAGTTGTAAAAGAGGGAGTCATTATAGGATTGAAGAGAATACTGACTCTAGAGCAATGTCCAGAAACCTACAAAGACTGACGCTAAGTAACAATTTGAGCAATAGTGGAAAGGCTACCATAAATGCCTTTCTCTGATAATGAGATAAATGACTGATTTATCCACCATCATCTAGTAGCTGATGGAAACAGAAACAGTCACACACAGCTCAACACGGAGCCAAACTTGAATCCAGATGCAGAGAGGGAGGACAAGACCAGGCTACAGAAAACCACAGAGACAGCTGACCCGAACTAGGAGGAGCTAATCGGTCCCTGTACTAATAGCTGGGAATCCAGCATTGAACTAACTGAGACCCACTGAACATTAGTGTTAATCTATATGTAAAATAAAAATATAAAGAAAGAAAGAAGGAAAGAAAAAAATGTATTATAGTAATCAGTACCATTAATCCAATTATAGTGTTTTAAAATACTAAGATTCAATATATATAAAATTGTAAAGATACTGTATCATTTAAGTCTTTAAATTTTTTATTTACAAAAAAATGTGAAAGCTTGTTTCTTGTCATACTTTAATATGAACCACGGCAATAAAACATGCATAAAATATCTTGTCAGGTTGTTCTGCAACAGAATTAATGGGATGCAAGATTTCATTGATCCAAGAACAATGCATTGATTGAATGCCAACTATGTTCTAGGTGTATGTTAAGAGTTAGAAAGTAACCTTTAACTGTAGGTGAAATTATTTTCATATGAAAGGGAGTTAAAGAGACTGAAAATAAATAGAGTATACAAAGTTTAAATGTTTGTCTAACTAGATATTTACACAACACTGAAGAATAGAGACCATAAATGCTACAGGAAATGGTTAGATGTTTAGAGGTATATTGAAACTGATTTTTTGTTGTTGTTGTTGGAGACAGGCCCTGGAAGGGGTTAAATGTATAGTGGGCATGTACAAGATACAAAAGATACATTATATAGGTTTAAAATTTGCAGAAAATTCATAAAACTTAATTCAAAATTAAAAAGTTAAAGATAAAATGAAATTGAAGATATTATACCCCTTATTTTTTCTTTTTGGTTGGTATTATTGAATGGGTGCTGGTTTATGGAAGAATAGTGGATTTAGTAACAGAACCAAATTCAGTTAATACCCATTCCTATTGAGAGGATATTGTGCATGACCTCTACTCTGCAGCAATTTTCCGTTATGAGAGTCCCTCTCGACTGGTTTTAAGTATGTGTCATGCTTCCCATGTAAATATTGAGGGGGGGAGTTCACAGGGAAGTCAGAAACACACATACTCACAGTTTCCTCTTAAATACCTTAGGTTCCAAACAACAGTGACATTCATCTATAGAAGATGTATAGTGTATGTATCTTCACAGCTCAAGACAGACGCCGGGGAAATTGCAAAAGTTGTTACAATGCACTAGATTAAACCTCATAACAAAAAGTTGTCTGATAAAAATAAGTCTGATACAAGACATAGAAACTCTCCTTGAGAAAAAGACTTGCATGTACTTATTTTCCTTTGTGACAATCTAATTTTAGTTCCTTGTCACTTGATTAATTAAGGAAAAGTAAAAGTTTAGTTTGTCATTCTAAAAGTTATACTCATACCAAGGTGGCATAGTCTTTAATATTAATTATTGTGATTTAATATATTGGACCACAGTTTACATAAATGAATAAATTATTACACCTACTATGCACCTGATAAAAGAAATTTTTTAATAATGAAATTCCAATCAGATCATATTTTCAAATAGCATGACACACTTATACTTTATTATGCATGTGTGTTTTATCAAATTTGCCATTAAAGATGCAAACAAGAATTTAAAAGGGAGAAGCAAATTATAAAAATCACAAAGTAAATTAAAAAGTAGTAATAAAATCATCACTCACCTATATATTTTATTTTTCCTTTTCTTTTTACTTTAAGTGACAGTGATTGAACTCATGTCCTTTCACACATTACTCACAGACCTGACCAGTGAACGAAACCCCCAGATTCATAGCCTACTTAGTTTACCAAGTTCATAAAACTAAACAAATTCAAAGTTGTATGCTTTGATGTAATTTTAAAATTGCTTCCTTCATTTCTTCATATATCTGTCTATATCTGTAAGCAACCTGTTTTCTAATAAACATCTCAATTCACATGTCCTCTCTGATGTAGTCTTTTTATTTATATTTCTGTAAAGCATATGAACTCACTGTTATGGTTTCCTTTTCATTATTCTGCATTTATTGAGGCTTCATTAGTGACATCTTGAGTGAATTAACACAAAAGGTACTCCTATGAGATATTCTTTAGGTAGGTTTATTTGAAGAATTGAATTTTCTAGTGAAGATAGAGCATTTCTTAATTCGGTTCTGTGATTCTCTCTTGGAAATTAAAAGTGGATTAAACAAAAATAACCATCATGCTCTCTATAGTATATATGAGGTCATAGTTTTATAACTTCATAAAAATCACTAAAGTTAAACAAGTAGCTAGACATCTTTAGAAGTAAACAATAAGTAGTTCTGTGGCTACCCATGCTAATTGGTAATATAAATCATTCTCTCTGCTCTTGGCCATTGACTAGACATACCCACATATGAACACATTGCCAATTGGAACTTTGGTTGATTTGTTTTAATTATGTGTGTGAATCATAAATAATGGTGAGATAACAACATTCACTGGTTTGTTTCCTTTTTCACTTTGTAGATCCAAGCTATTGAACTGAAGCCATGAGACTATTTGGTAAACTTTTATTCCCAGCTATCCATCTCTTTGGCCTCTAAGTGAAGCTTTAACTTTTTTCTTCAAAGTACCATGCATCTTACTGATGAGTTAATTTAATAAAGATATTTTGTTAATACATATTAATTGTACAAAATAATAAGCACTGATATTTTTATCCACCATTAAGTTATTCTCATGTATGCAACTCTTCATTTTCCTAAATGTGCTGACAGTTTAATGCAGGCATACATAACAAGACTGTTGATGATAGGGAAGCCACTTTGTAAAGAGCTACTTGTCAAATCAAATGTATTTTTCCAGCTCTTAACTCCCCTTTCCAAGTCTGGATGCTAGGAACTTCTGTCTTTACTCATTTGTTACACTGAATCTATGGAAGTACAGCCTCACATTAGCTGAGAACTGGACTGCTAACAATTTAAGAATAGGAGTCTCTTCCAGGAGACATATCATTCTTACTTTTGTTTAAATTTAATGTCACAGTGTTGAGGAGCCTGTCATTCTGTCTTGTTTCTGGTTTTGATTTTGAACTTCATAACTTACCATATGTTAAACAATATGGAGATAAAATTTCACACATCTTCCAAATTGGAGATGTTTTATCTCCATGAAACCTTCCTACACTATTTCTCAAAATGAACATATGAGTAACAAAAGCTTTGCTAAAGTGAAGGTTTGATCAACCAGTGCTGAGATGGGGGAAATGCAGAGTTAAGATTTCCCAAATTTTTGAATATATAAGGTAATGCTGGTAATAGAGAAATAAAGGAACATGTATTTAAAATATTTTCTATATAACAGAAAACGACTTTGTTGTGATGCCACATTAGTGTGATATATGCTCCCATTTAAAAAAAATGAACTAAATTTCAAAAAACTGATCGAAAACATTCACAGAATTTGGAATCCATTTTTTGTTGTTTGTTTAAAGGAAGCAAAACTGTAAAGATATAAAGAAATCATAGGTTTCTGGAATTTCTTTTTAAATAGCAGATGAATGAGTCAGACAAATGTCTTGCAAATGAATTCACACTTCTCCTAAGTTCTCTAATGTAAAACACCCACTTTCACAGCTCAAGTCCATCCTCTCCCAAGCAAATGTGTTCTGATTCTGATTTCCCTACAGGGACATTACAAAGATGTATAAAATGAGTATTTTCTTTGAACAGTTAACAGTTTAACCAAGGTTTGATATATAAAATGCTGCCTGAAATAATTCTTCAGGGTTTTTTTTTGTTTTATTTCTTATTGTTGCTGTTGTTGTTTTGCTTTTATAATCATTCCTAACCTGAATTGAAAACATTTTGAGTGGCAATTAATACCAATATATGCTGCTCTAACAATACACACAACTATTTCAATAATTGCAGTATGAAAGGTAATGATTATTGTTTACACAAGTAAAATTAATAGCACTCGAAACAGTAAATATCAGTAGCTAACTTTGAAAGATACATAGGATAAATTATTAATAATAAAATTTTTTAAAAGTATACACCTGTTGATAATTACAGTACTACTGTTTACAACGTGTCAATACCATTAAGACTCTAATGAGAAACACAAAATGAGAGATAACTTACAATGAAAAGAATACTGAAGGTTCAGAATAGGTTTATGTAAATAATTTTGTACATTCCTATATAAAATAGAAATGTAAGAACTTTTGTTCAAAAATTAACACACCTTGATGTGTCATGCACAGAACATTAATATATTTAATCCACCTAAAAATAGAATCATTATAAGTGTGTTAGTTCTATGCTTTGTAACATATCCAAAAACATTGAAAACTTAAGATTCTCATTGACTTACTCAGGCATATTTATTAATAATATAATAAAACACCAGAAGTAGTAGACAACTACCTGTATCAAATCTAAATTCTACTTTTGACATTTTTATGATATTTAGCAGTTAAAATGGATTAATTAAATAAAATACTTAAAAGTATTCTGTATTTCATTAGTCACACAAGAATTAGGTATTTTCTAAACTACTCTTTCTGCTTGTTGCAAACCTTACAATTCAGAATGCAGTTTATTTGTAAACAATGCACAGAATCAATTTGCATTCATTTAAATGCAATTATCTGGATCCTGGGTGTGTGGTTTGTTTGTTTTCCAATAGAGGGACATTTTTTTTTTATTTTATTTGGAATCTGGTGTCTTTGTCCCAAGGCTGTTACTGAATTTCAAGACTCTCACATTCTTCCTATCTCATCCTCCTCAGTTTCTCTTATCTATTCAACTTTCTTATGGGTTCTAATTCTTTTTTATTTTTCACTTCTTTTTATAAGAATTGTAAAACAACTTGGGAAACTTTTTTTTGCTTTATTTTGTATTTTGTATGCTCATGCATGATACGTATTTAATGCATTATGTGAACCACAGAAACAAAGTATTGTTCTATTACAGCAATGTTGGAGCACCTATAGCAAAATCATAGGAGTTAATGCAAGTACATTAGTCAATAGAGAATTCTACTCTATGGATTGTAAAATCTTCAGTTAAATCCTAAAGAAACAGAGTACTTCAATTTATAATATCTTAAAATCTCTTCCATTGGGGAGATATAAACAATGTCTATAATACTTCCATCACAAGGTCATGAAGACAAGTCAAAATATGATTCCATAAAAATTTATCCTGGAGAAACAAAGAGCTTACCTGTCTTATTTACAGGGCATGGGTGAAAGGTTGTACACAGGTCATGTCTACTCCACATGTATGAGGATTTGTGAGAGCCATTTAGATGAAGCATCTTCAAGTAGCTTCTCTCTAAACAATATAGTCCATCACCTCCAAAGAAGAGGAGGATATATACCAGCAGGGCACAATGTCACAAAATAGACTAGCAGGATAGACCAGAATGTCTTACGAGAATCTAGTGAACCATTCCACTTCCTTCTCTAAAATAATGTCAGTGGGCTCAGGTCCCTGTCTTGATAGTCTCTTTTAAGTAGTCACATCTGATGTGATATTTAAGGTAACACTTAGACTTGGCGGAGAACACTCTACAACCAATAATTACCATAGTCCATAAGACTATCTCATTGATATATGACTACTTTGAGTTATTCACTGAAAGAACTTGATAGTGAGCTTTATATTTCAGCTCATCTGGCGTAGTTATGTTTTAGTACTTCATGTAATTTCTAGAAGGCATTTAGTGTTCATACAAGAATAAGCTCTCATTACAAAGAGAATAAGAGATAGTTTATTCTAAAGCCAAATTTGAGTGGTCATTAATAAGAAACACAGATTTACATTTTTCCAAATCTCATGATTCTACTTGGAGTTGGTTTTAATTACTTTTCATAATATAAAATGGAGAAAAGACATGTCAAGACACCTTTTAAATATATTAAAAGGGAGTCACAACAAAGGAGAAAAACCTGCCATGGTTCACAAATGATATTTGACATCACTCTTAGCATATCTGTGGCTAGATAATAAAATTTTCTTAAGTTTAACCATGTCTGATTATTATTTCTTTTATCCAGACATTTTACTCAGCTTACCTGTGAGTCAAGGGTAAGGTGCCATATAAATGTGGACAATATATAGTTCTTTGGGGCAAATGATAGATCAAAATAATTTGACTATGGATCTGGATCCACTGAAAGCCAATCCAGTCAGTCAAGTTTTAACCAGTCAGTTGATTAGAGCAGTTTACTTTCAGGAATTCTCATGTACAGTTCCCCCTGCTTCTCAAGTATCACAGTTTGCTCCTCTGGGAAACACAAGCAAAGATTCATTAAATATTATAAGGTCTGAAGTACCTAGGCAGGGCCATTATTGTCATCTTACATAGATGAGGCTAAGCATCATGGAAAACAAGATATCTAGGGAAAGGCCTAGCTATTAAAGATTTAAGGAAGACACTCTGGTCATATGAAGCCGTTACTTAAAATAGCCTGTATCTGATGTTTTAAAATTTTATTCTCTGTATCTAAAACAATCACATGTGACATAAAATAATAGCTATTATACTTAAAGCTAAAATAGTTAATAACACTTTTTAACATATAGGTGTGAAAATAATAGAAGGAAACATACAAATTATACAAGCAAGATTGAATATTTTAACTTATATTTATAGTTACTTGTAATATGTGCACTACATTATTTATATTGATATTATACCAGAGAAAAGTGTCTGACAAACTGCCAATACAGATAGACAGGAAAGTTTAAAGTTTCCTGCTCTGCTGAAGAGTCTGCCAGACACACTATGGCCTATTGGCTGAAGATGGAACATTACAGAAGAACGTTGGGTGACTGACCAGGCAATGAGTTGTCTCTGTCATTTTTAGAATTTATATATCATCCTTCTGTGGACTTTGAAGGAGTTGAAGACAGATAGGTACAGTTATAATTTTCCTTAGTTAGGATTAAAGATAAGTTACATATAAAAATTTAGATTCACAAAGATAGAATAGATGATATTTTCTTTAAGTATTACAAAATGTTAATGGTCTAAATATTGTTAACTGTGATTCTTATTTGAAAACTGTTGTATGATATATTTTTCTATGTTAAGGTTAAACCCCTTCTTTTTATTTTATACAGAAAAAAGGAGATGATGGGAGATGTTATTCTGTAAAGATGTTTCTCATACTGCTTAATGAATAAAGCACTGTGGCCAATAGGAAAGCAAGATAGATGGGGCTAGGAGACTAGGAGGAGGAAAGAAGAAGTAGTGAGGAAGAGTCAGCATGTAGATCCTAGAGGAAGCAAGACGCCGGCCTCTGCACTCGATTAAGATGACTATTCGAGTGGAAATACTTAGATAAGTAGAAATGGGTTAATCATTAAGACAGAGCTAGTCCATAATAGTAACTGGCCAACTGAATTGTATCAAATACAGAGTCTCAGCATGTTATTTGGGGCTCGTGGGCCAGCAGGACCAGGCAGAGGGGAAAACATGCTCTTAACATAATTTCTTTGATATATTCTTGGATTCAGTTTGCTAGTATTGTATTGAGTATTTTTGTATCGATGTTTATCTAGGATGTTGGTCTGTAGTTTTCTTTCTTATTTATATCTTTGTGAAGCTTGGGTACCAAGGTGATTGTAGCCTCATAGAGTTTGGTAATAAAACTTCTGTTTCTATTGTGTGGGACAATTTGAGAAGTATTGGTATTAGCTCTTCCTTGAATTTCTGGTAGAATTCTGCACTGAAGCCATCTGGCCATGGGGTTTTTATGTTTGGAAGGCTTTCGATGACTGCTTCTATTTCATTCGGTGTTATAGGTCTATTTAAGTTGTTTTATGTTACTGATTTAATTTTAGTAAGTTATAATAATCTAGACATTTGTCCATTTTCTTTGTATTTTCAAATTTTGTGCAGCACAAGTTTTCAATGAATAACCTGAAAATTGACTGGATTTCCTCATTGTCCATTTTATGTCCCCCTTTTTGTGCCTGATTATGTTAATTTGACTGTTCTCTACTTTTTCATTACATTGGATAAGGCTTTGTCTATCCTATTGATTTTCCTGAAAATCCAACTCTTAGTTGCATTGATTTTTATTTGTATTGTTTTCCTGGTTTCTATTTTATTGATTTCAGCCCTCAAATTGATTATTTCCTGGTATCTACTCCTTTGGGGTGAGTTTACTTCTTTTTGTTCTAAGGCTTTCAGTTGCACTGTTAATTCTCTAATGTGACTGACTATCCTCTGTTTTCTTCGTATGGACACTTTAGTGCAATGAATTCTTTTGTAACAATGCTTTCAAAGTGTCCCATAATTTCAGGTATGTTGTGTCCTTATTCTTGTTGAATTTAGGGAAGTCCTTAATTTCTTTCTTTATTTCTTCTTTGACCTAGGTGTGGTGCAATTGCACATTGTTCAGTTTCTATGAGTTTGTAGGGTTTCTGCGATATGTGTTGTTGTTGAATTCCATATTTAAAGCATGGTGGTTTGATAAGATACAGTGAACTATTTCAATTCTTTGTATCTGTTGAGGTTTGTTATGCCACCTAGTATGTGGTTGATTTTAGTGAAGGTTCCATGTTCCATGTGGAGCAGAGAAGAAAATATATTCTTTTGTGACTGGATGGAATGCTCTATAGATGTCTGTTAAACCCAATCAAGGCATCACTTCTGTTAGTTCTTTTATTTCTTTGTTGATTTTCTGATTGTTGGTCCTGTCTATTGGTGAGAGTGGTGTGTTGAAGTCTCCCACTATAAGTGTGTGAGGTTTTATGTGAGGTTTGAGTTTTAGTAAAGTTTCTTTCACAAATGTGGGTACCTTTGTATTTGGGGCATAGATGTTCAGAATTGAGACTTTGTGTTGATGGATTTCTTCTGCAATTAATATGAAATGACCATCTTCATATCTTTTGATTAATTTTTACTTGAAGTCTAACTTGTTAGACATTAGAATAGCCACCCCTGCTTGCTTCTTGGGTCCATTAGATTGGAAGGTCTTTCCCCAGCCCTTTACCCTGAGGTAATGTCTAACTTTGAAGCTTAGTTGTGTTTCTTGTATGGAGCAGAAGGATGGATTCTGTCTCTGTATCCATTCTGATGGCCTGTGTCTTTTTATGGGCAAGTTAAGACCATTAATGTTGAGGGAGAATAAGGACCATTGATTGGTAATGTTTGTTTGTTTTATATTTGTTTTTGACAGTGGTATTGTGAATATATTTGTCCTGCTTTACACTTGGTTTCTGGTGAAGCAGGATTATCTGATGCCTATGTCTTAGTGAGCAGTGTTGACTTTCTTGGGTTGGAGTTTTCCTTCTAAAACTTTCTGTTGGGCTGGGTTTGTAGATACGTATTGTGAAAATCTGGCTTTGTCATTACATATCTTGTTTTCTCCATTTATAGTTATTGAGAGTTTTGCTGGGTATAGTAGCCTGGGCTGGCATCTGTGGACCCTTAGTACTTGTAGAACATCTATCCAGGACTTTCTGGCATTGAGGGTTTCCGTGGAGAAGTCAGGCATAATTTTGATAGTTCTGCCTTTATATGTTACCTGTACTTTTTCCTTTGCTGCTCTTAATATTTTTTCTTTATTCTGTATGTTAGGTGTTTTGATTATTATATGTTGAGGGGTCTTCTTTCTTTGGTTCTGTCTGTTTGGTATTCGGTATGCTTCTTCTACTTTCATGGGCATGTCCTTCAAATTGGGAAAGTTTTCCTCAATGATTTTGTTGAATATGTTATCAGCACATTTGATCTGGGCTTCCTCACCTTCCTATATGCCTATTATTCTTAGGTTTCACCTTTCCACAGTGTCCCATATTTCCTGGATGTTTTGTTTAAGGATTTGTTGGATTTATGGTTTTCATTGGTGGTGAATCTATTTTCTCTAGTCCATTTTCCTCACCTGAGATTCTCTCTTCCATCTCTTGAAATCTGTTGGTTATACTTTCATCTGCAGTTCCTGATCATTTGCCCAGTTTTTCTATTTCCAGCATTCCTTCGGTTTGTGTTTTCTTTATTGTATCCATTTCCATTTTCAAGTTTTGAACTGTTTCCCTCACCTGTTTATTTTATTTTATTTTTTTTTTTTGGCTTTCTGTAATTTCTTTAAGAAATTTATTCATTTCTTCTAATTTTTTGTTTGCTTTTTCTTCCATTTATTTAAGGGATTTTCTCACATCTTCTTTGAGGGCCTCTATTATTTTATGATGATTATTTTTCAGTTGGTCTCTTCTGCTTCATCTGGTTTGTTGTGTGTTGGTCTAGTTGGCATTTATTCCCCAGATTCTGGTGGTGTTATCCTTATCTCTCTGTTGTTAGGTTTTTTTTTTTTTTTTTTGTATTTCCATCTTCACATAGCTTCTTTGAGTAGCTGTTGGTGGGGTCTCCCCTTCTCTGTATGGCCTTAGATGAGTCAGAGTTTCGATGTCTGTTTCTTTTGGTTGTCCAAGCTTTCTGAGAGGTGTCTCCACAGACTGGGGCTCAGTGGTGGAGATCAAAGATCAGGCTTCAGCAGACTACATCTGAGGCCTCTTTGGCAGAGGCCAGTCTGCAATATGTTTCCTCAGGTATAGTGGGGTCTAGTAGGGACCTGGCACTCTCCAGCTGAATGAGGCCATTTTAGCATAGGTCCTGCAATGGGGATCAAGGATTCAGCCTGCAGGAACACAGAGTGGTCCACAGAGATAGGCAGATATCTGGGAGGGGCCCAGAACTCCAGTAGAGTACCAGTAGTGGGATCACTACTGGAAATTATGGATGGTCCCACGTGGATAGGCAGGTCTATTGTGCTCAGATTAACTCCAGGACTTTCCCTGAAGGTGGCTGGATTGATGGCTCCACCGTCTGTCTCAGTGCTCAATCAGAGTGGTGGGACATTGGGTAGGGTAGGGTGAGGGCAGGGTCTCCATGGGGGTGTGCATCAGAGCTCCAAGAACATTTTTGATGGGGTAGAACACAGGGGCAGCAAGATCCAGAACACACCCATGGATTTCCTGGGGAAGGGTTTAGGGGAAAATCTACCCCATGGAAATTAGGCCCACACTCCCCTCTAGCCAAGGCCTGGCACTCATGTATTTTCATATTTTAAAATTTTCTTAGATTTTTCATTTTTTTACCAAAATTATGCTTTAAGAACAAAAAGGCCTACAAACTATCTAATAGATTCCCCTATAAAACACAATGTTCCAGAAAATAATTGTGAAATTAATGATAAATCATAAGTAATTATTTCATGGGAATAATCATGACACTATTAAAATTATGGTTGCACAATGCAGAATTATGACATAATATTATTAGATCGACATAAACAAAAATGGAAACAAGACTCTATCAGTTTGGTGATGGGTAGATTAATTAAATTATAAAAAGGAAAAGAGTCACTATTCTTAGTCACAAAGTTGGCTAATATAATATGACCCTATCAAAAACATATATACATATTTATACATGGTTGTACAGTTTCCTTATGTAGTTAAACTTCTCTCATAGTAATTATTTACCAAAAACAAAACTGATGCAAATTTTTATTTATTATTATTGATTAAGCATAAGTTTTATAAATACAAGACTATCCAGCAATATAAACACTACACCAATACTTCAATGGAACCACATAATAAGAATATGTAGTCTGATTAATGGTCATTGTTAACAATTATTTTTTTTATTAATTATTAGTTATAAATTTGGGATGATAGGAATTACAAACATATTTAAATGTTCAATTGTGTGATTATATTCAGGGTTTTCAAATCACAGTACAAAAGTTAAATGAGAAAATTTAATATGTTAAGTGTGAGAGTTATTACAAATCATAAATAAAAATTAGTAAATTTTGAAACAATGATTATATATGCATAGGAATGTGTATATAGTGTTTAAAAATAAAATGGAGAATATTCCAGGTCATGTAACACATTATTGAGATAATGAATGTGTACCTAGAAATTACACATTTATAAGAAGAGAATCATTAACATTTTATAAAAGACTATAGGAAATTGTAATATGAATCATTCAAAAATGGAAAGATTGAAACAATATTTTTTCTCATTAGAGGATGTAATCTTTTAAACACTAAATCTAAATGAACATGTGTTGATATATGGGCATGCACATATGGATACTTGGTAACATAAAATTCTATTAGTCAGTTTTACTGTAAATTCAGATCTTTTTACAATATCTATGTTGGCTGACCTTCAGTGACATAATTTCAACAAACTTCCAATGCTGTCAATATTTTAACACAATATCAATGTTCTGCTACTCCAGTATTTATTAACATAATAAACCCAGACACTCAATAGAAGTAAAATAACATTCCTTTTGATGTTTCTTAATCAATTTACTCATTATTGTATTTCGGCTTGCAAGATCAACTTGAAAGCACTAAATGTTACAGTCATCTTCACAATCTTCTACAACTACTTGTGTAATTTAGTTTACTGTATATCTTGAAGCCTATACAGTTGTAAAAATAAAAATTTAATCCACACACTACTTATGCCACTAAGTCCTTTTTTCAGTCATATAAAACAAAGTTGAATGTTGATTTTATTAAGTAGTTTGACAATATCTTCAGGGTTTATGATGGTTTCATAAATATTCCTTTCCAAATCATTTTGACCACTTCATTATACATATTTTTCTATTTTATTGTCTGTTTTATGACAACTTCAATCACTGCCATGACAGCTATTTTATAAACGTTTTAATCAAGTAAAAATTAACACTCCACATGTCCTTTCTGTACCTTTCCATAGGAATAGTAATGGGATCATAATTATTTCACTTTTTCTAATCACAATATGACTGATTATACATCAGTCTTGCGCATTTTCTGTGGGAAATCTTAAAGGTAAATATCTCAAAGAATATTCATCAATTATTAACAATCATTTCCTCTTGTATCATGTTAGACCATATCATAGAAAAGAGTTATGATTTTGTGCTTACATGAAGTATTTTCTTCTATGGTATAAAAATGTCCTTTATTTGTTGCCTAATGATGAATGGTAACTTTTGATATCATAAACACACCAATAATAAAATGAACCCAGCAGACTGCATTTTATATATAGCTTCAACTTGAGAGTGAGGAAGGATGCATGCATTCAAGGGACTTTTTGACATTTGTCAGAGTAAAGAAACAGTGTGAAGTTATATAATCCTACTTAAATTGAAAATATGCAATATTATTTTAAATTGATGTGATAAAATATATATTTGAATTTGAAGCAAATTTTACTTTGGGTACTGTGCTTTGAACCTTTCCATACATTTGACAAAATGAACTCATTGATAAAATTTGTAATGGTGAGCTTGCCTTCATCCATGCAATCAAGTCAGATAATTAATCATGTTCCTACATTTTGATAGGCAAAATCAGACCAGGCTCATAGATAGAAAGGAGATGTTGGACAAGCACCAGCAAGTTTGTGGAACTAACTCTGTGGCAGATCAAAGTTTGTGTCTTGCTTTCAGGACTGAAAATTGAAGTACAGCCTATGATTCTTCCAGTCTGAGCTCAGCTGTCCAAAGTGAATACATAGCAGAAGCAGAAATGATGCCCTTGCCTAACTGACTGTGTAACTTAAATGTGATTTAGCTATGATGCAAAAGTCTCCCGATTTCTGGCTACTTTCCAAGTCCAGTACTCCAGTTTTTCCTGGGTTACTGTGAGTGAGCCAATACACAAAAGGCTTTGAAGTTTACCTCTGACCAAATTGTCTCATCTTGTAGACAATAACTTTCACAGATAAAGAAGTAATGTGTAAAGCAGCATCTGTATATGAAGAATATAAGTAGACTACATGTGGGAAATTAGATAACTGCTCTGGAAATGAAGTGAGTTCAGCTTTGCTCTAGGATACCCCTTTAAAGACAGACTACTTTAGATTACAAAAGAATAGGTATTACTATCTTTAGTTTCAGTACCTGTTCTAGATAATTTTATTTCTAGACAAGCTGTATCTATGCATTAAATTCCAGATATGCTAACTTTCCATGTATCAAGACCAGTAAATAATTGAGTCTGCAGAACTATGTGTTGTGTTTAAAAAACTTTAAATCATGGGATACTATTGCTTTATATCTTACAAAAGAGAACAATGCCCTTCCCTCTGCCATAAACATTGAGTAACAAAATGAGCCTCATAAAGGAGCACATTTCATTTGGCGCTATAACTTAAAAAAAAGGAAGAAAATACATTGAATATAAATGTAATCACTATTTAAATGCCTTTATGAAAACAAAATCATCTGATTTGGAAAAGAATACATATGAGAAACAGAGATTCTCAAAGCATCAGGAAAATATCAATGAAATGTCTGAAAATTATCAAAACACAAAGCAAATTATGTAATTAAAATATGCCAATCTGAAGTATGAGAAATGGTTCAGTAGTTCAGAGCATGATACTGTTCCAGAGGCCCAGGATTTGATCACCAGTACCACAAGGCATTTTCACAATCATCTGTCATTCCAGTCACAGAGGATGTGATAACCTCTTTTGACCTCTGGACACGTAATGCACATAATTACAAACAAACAAAACACTTTTCCACATTAAATCATATCAAACCAAACATGCCAGTTTAATTTTTACAATTATTTGGAAAAAAATTCAAGCAGAAAAATCAAATTAAATTTGAATCTAAGACATCTAAAAATCAGCAATAATTAGACAATTCACAGAAATCATGACACACAATCTGAGAAATATATTAACAGTACTTATCTGCAGGACTATAAATGTATACAGTTAATTTTCACAAGTGCCTATACACAGAAATTTGGATAGAAAGATATTGTATATCTTTTCCCAATACATTTTATAAGAATGAAAAGATATCAATCCATATCCTGTCTTTATCTTTAATAAATACACTTTAATCTGGGAGTGTATAGTTAACCGTTGTGAAATAAGAGCATAGCATGATATGAGAAGCATTAGATAATTTAGGGCTTATGGTGAGGATAAAAAAGAAAGAGCTGGAAGTAGTATTGTGTCTTCATAGAAACCAAGTGAAAACAGTCAATATAAAAGAAGGAATGTGCAATAACTACAAATTGCTTACAGATGAAACCAAAACAGAATGGATTTCAATAATTGTACTGTAATTAACTAGTTTTCATCAAATATTTGTCTTTTATTTTATATATCGATCCCAGTTCCCTCTCCATCCCTCCCTCCTCTCTCTCCAATCACCCTTCCCACCCTACCCCCATACTCCACAAGGAGGGTGATGCCTCAAGATTATATTTTCATTTCTTTTTAAATAGAATAAATTAAAGTGTACTAGATCAGAAATGAGAATGATCCACTTAAAAGAGAAATTTTCATTTATGGAAGAGAAAGGAGAGACAATTGTGAGGGTAAAATCTTCAAGTGATTGTGGTAGGATGGTGCCTGGTGCCACAGAGAAAGTATGTATTGATTTAGAATTGTATAGCATTCACCTCCAGAAAGTAGTAGGAAAAAAATATTCAATGATGACACAGGTAAAAGATGGGACAAGGTGTTACACATTTGACATATTTCTCTCCTAATTATGTCGAATTTATCAAGGAGAAGGAATATTTTTAAGTGCTCTTAAGTGTCTCTATTTTGAAGCATAGGAAAGAGTAATTGAATTACATTGTTTATTCTTTATTTCTTTAATCAATGTCACTTAAGTATAAAATTTTCTGGATATTATTTTGTGCAAAATTCAATTTTCCAGCAACATTAAGACCATATAAAGGATTATTCCATGAGATTTTGAATCCAAAGCTTAAAAAATATGGACACAACATATAAGATTACTTTTAAATCCTTTAGGGACAAAATTGTTTGGCTCATTTCAAGGGAGATTACTGCCATTTTTAAAAATTAATCAGATTTAGCTATATTTCAAAATGAATCAAAAGTATTTACTCTTAAGATTTTCTTAGAGATCATTTACTTCTATCCATTTTTAACACAAAGCTTTTATGTAATAAAAAATATGTGAATTTCATGTTGGGTCTGAAATTTAGAAAAAACAAAACTGGAAAGATTAAGAGTTCAGAAATCTACAGCTTCTGAGTGCTGAGTGACAGAAAGCAAACTACTTATACCAGTAAACACAGTGAAATGGAAAACGATGAAGCTCTGATAGTTCAGGTTTGCCAAGATAAAGTCACATATTCTTAGAAATGCATAGCTATTGGTAACTAATGACAAAGATAGAATAAAGTATTTGCCATCTTTCAACTTAGTTTATTTAATTTTAGTATAAAACATATAAATATGCATTTGAGACTTTATATCTCATTGCCATTTTTTCACATATTTATAGCACACATTTTTAGAAATTTTTTTTGCTTCAGTATGCCCTATCCTAAAATTTAATATATTTTAAATAGAAATAATTAAGGCCTTTGTATTTGATATAATAGTATCAAAATTTTTAAAATTTCATGTTAAGTTTGATATTTCATGAGCATATACACATGTACATGTATATTTCAGTAATAGTGAAGCCCACACTGATATTGAGGACATATTTATGTGAAGTGTAAAAGGACATTTAGCCATGGGAATTTTTATTTTAAGACTTCTTTTTCAAAGATTGTGTATATGGATATGCATAGGTGTGTTATGAGTATTTTTTCCTCCAGTCATGTCCCTCTGTCATGCCGGCCCCAAATAACACATAGAGATGCTTTATTAGATATAGAGCTGTTGGCCACTTAACTAATTTCTTATTGGCTAAATATGTCTTAAATATTAACCCATTTCTTTTAATATAAATTCTTCCACGTGGTCTTACCTTACCAGAGAGAGGGACTGGCATTCTGCTCTCTCTGTCCTCCATGATGAATCACTACCCTACTACTTTCTTTTTCCACTTTGTCTCCTAGTCCCACCTATCTTGCTTTCTTATTGGCCAACAGTGCTTTATTCATTAACCAATTAGAGTAACATTTACAGAATGATATCACCCATCACAGGTGAATGCAGACACTTAGAGGGTTATAGATGTAGGATTCTCCAGAACTAGAATTGCAGGTAGTTGTAAGCCCTTGCTATGGGTGCTGAGAATTCAGCTCAGGTACTATGCAAGAGTCATTTTCTACTCACAACTGCTGAGCCACACCTTATGGGGGATGTCCTTATGTATATGTCTTTCTCTTATTGGTTGATGAATAAAACACTGTTTGGCTAATAGAGGCAGGATGATAGTTGGGAATGGAGACAAGGATAATTCTTGAAAAGGTAGACAGAGATGACCTCTAAGAAATGCCATGCTTCCAAGAAGTAACATGTGGGTTACAGGTAAGCCATAGCCTCACAACAATACACAGATTAAGAGAAATAGGATAATAATGTAGACAGAACTAGCAAATATGTTCTAGTCATCACACAACAGTTTTATAATTAATATAGTGTCACCATGAGTTCATTTGAGACTGACATGATAGGACTTGATAAGACACAGCAGCACACACCCCCTTCCAAATTGAACAGGGACTTTAAGTTAAACATAAAAAAATATATTCGACATCAGAATTCTTTCAAGAATCCAATGAACTGAAATAGAATTGATTTTGAGATTATAGCAGCCTTTTACTATATAAATAATTATAAATAAAACCAGATATAGGCATAATTAATCTCTAGCATTAACAAAGGTATTTCATGTTTTATATTGAGAACACTATGTGGCTCCATATTTTCAAACATTATGTTTGTCTGACACATTGTTCAAGTTAGGGGTTATCAGACATTTAATGCAATTTATCTACTCACCCATAGTCTACTGATTAAAGTTATTATGTGAACTTCTATGCTCAAGCTGGTATAAACATTAATGCAATCTACTTAAGGCAATATATATATATATATATATATATATATATATATATATAGTTTCAAAACTCTGAGGCTGTATATAATGGGTGCTTTTGACCATAAATTTCTTCTGAATATCTTTTTTTGTGCTTGTGTGTGCATGTATGCTTATATATGTTTGTTACATATTTTTGTGTATACAGGTCCATATGTGTGAGAGTATATGTTAATGAAAGTGCATTCATGTGATGGCCAGAGGGTATCCTCAAATATCCTCTGAAAGAATGTACATGTAGTTTAAGACAAGATCTATCATAGATTTTGACAATACGTAGGACACTGAAAAAGGCTCAGACAGTCACCTGTGTCTGTCTCCTCCAACAATGGTATTACAAGTATTTGTCTCAAGCCCAAGAATTTTTATTTTGATTCTTGGGATAGGATGCAAGTTCTCATGTTTACAAGGAAAATGAGCCCTCTTCTTAGCTCTATTAACTCTACTAAAAATTTATCAAGTACTTATTTTGCCTAAGTAAAGAGATACCTAGAAATAATAAGTAGAGGAACTAGACTGTCTAAATTGTAATATAACTGAAAATAGGAAAAAATTTTAACAAATGTTTACACGTTTTGTTCTTGATGGCAATTCAAGTATATAGAGAGGGACACTGATGTTTTCCCCAAAAAATAAAGAAGAGTGCTTTCATAAGACTTGTGGAAGCAGAGATTTTGACTCAGCCTTGCGTCTTCATTGATTTCTGCTTCAGAATGACTAGCAAAGAATGTCAAAGCATGTAAGCATCTGCCCCCTGCATGTAGGACCTGAGATTGACGAGACCAGTTTCCCTTTTTCCAGTACTCTCAGCTTGCTTTGTGTACTTGAGATGTGTCTTCCATCCTTGTTCTTTTGCCACCACCCTTTCCTAGTCATTATGGACACATCTCCTTATGTAAATGTAAACCAAAGTAATCACTCTTCTATAATTTCCTTGGAAAATGTTATTTTATCACAGAAACAGAAAAGAAGCTAATATCAAATATACATTTATGGTATCAAACATACACCTTTGTGCTCTCTGTTTCTAACTTTCTGATAAGTATAAACTAATATGAATAAATATCCATATTTTGTTAGACTTCTTTGAGTATAATAAAATCTACTAATCTAGTTATAAAAAGTCTTGATCTCTACCATCTACCAACCATATATATAAATTGTTCAGTTCTAGTATTGTATACATATATTGTTATCAATAATTTTATCCTGTGGTTTTACAGAAGACACATTTGTAGCAAGTCTTTCCTTTTTAATGTCTTAATAATTTTAAAAAATGTCAGTATTGTTACATATTTTTGTGGACTAGAAATATTCTACTGAACTTTAGCAATATTTTGCTGGTTACAGCTTTTTTGTGATCAAGGAACAAAAGCCCTTGGGAATTCTTGCATACAGATTTAGGTAAGGACATACATTTTTAAATTAAATAGATCTATACTGACAAGTAGAAAACACAAATCTTAAGAGAGTGATAGGTGACTCTAATGATGAAATTACAATAGCAAAATAAAGAACTATAGAATTATATCTTAAAGTGGCTAAATTGTTTTAGAAATTTAGCAGAGCTGAATGAGTGTTACCATTGTTATTTTATATATCAGGATTTATTTCTCTATTGTTTTAGAATTAAATGATGTAATAGGAGTGAAAAACCTTCATTTGCAACCCCCTAATGGAAAACAGGGTGTTATATCCTGTTTTCTTTTCTCCATATTCTTTGATGTAATTTGTAATCAATATTTGGACATTTTAATTGAGGTACTACTTTAATTATGTTTGACATTTCAAAGCGGCTCCTTTAGGACCCTATTAAAAAACTGTGTAGGTTAAATGTTATATTATAAAACAGAGAAGAATATTGAGAACTAGAGTTAAAAGTAAAAGTGGAGACAGGCAGGCAGGTTTTAAGGAGGGAAGGGAGTAGGTTTAATTAAAACTAAACATGTATTTGGATGTTTTATAAAACCATAGTTGTTTAGAAGGCAATTTAGTAATATTTTTAACAAATTAGTGTGTATGTAAGATTTCCATATTAGTCAACAATTCTATTCCCAGAGGATATGAATCATTAAAGACAAATCTTATGAGTTGTTGATCATCTCATCAGCAGAGGCAGGAAAACCACATCGACTATTGCCATTTTTTTTGATTGCTTACCATAATTAAATAATAAGGCTGTATTTTAGATGACAAAATATATTTGTTCACAGGATTTGGAGAAATCAATCTTGAATTGACCATGAAATCTTAGCTGTCACCTAGCTTTCATGGGGCTGAAAGCTGTTATACAGACAGCTAGGGCAGGTGGCAAGAGAAAGAAAAAAACATCATTTTATAGAAAACTGACTATTATATAAGTAACCTGACAGGTAAGATGTGCCTTCTGGTACTGTAGTGGCAATACCACTTACAAGAGTAAGCAGCCATTTTCTTGCATTTGTGGCCTAATTCACAGGAAGAAATTCATCTGTAAGTAACACAAATCTTTGGCTAGAGATGTTAGAACATTTAAGAAAAAACTACTAATGCTGTTTTGCCAAATTGTCATGATTTCAAACTTCATTCTGGATATCAGGTTTCTATAAATTGATTGGTGCTGATCCTAATTTTGTTTAGGAGAGTTTCTTGTTACAGTAGGTAATGGTTGTTACAGAAATTCATTACTGCTTAAAGACCTGAGATAATGGGATCAAGTGCTGGGCCATAGATGTATAAAGCAACCTCCTTAAAGGCAACCACATGCTCAAGGTTGAGGATACCTGACAAACTGGGGCTAAACAATGGAAGAACTATGTTTTAACTATACCATGTCTTCTCTATATACTTCAGAAACAGCTTTTTGAAATTTACAGAATACCCTTCTGTGATTTTGAAATGAATTATTTTTCATTTGTAAACCTGAGTGAAATTAATCAACAATTTACAATTAATTGAGTTTTCCCACATGTAATCAGACAATATCAGTAGCTAAGGTATGTTTTTATAATTATTCTATGTAGAGAGCCGTGTAGTGCCACGCCTTAAAGTGGTGCTGGCTTCTGCCTTACACCTTCCTGCTGGTAAAGACTCTCTGGGTAAACAAGCCCTTAATTGGTTAAGTCTGTTCAGCCTGTCTGCTTCTGTATTAGAGTGGTCTAACTGCAGGGTCCATGTGGCTCACTGGGGTTGGTTAGCTCAAGGGTATGTAAGCCTGTGGTCTCCTCTCTCTCCCTCTCTCTCTCTCTCTCTCCTCTCTCTCTCTCTCCCTGTGGGCCAGAAGCAACATGTTTAAAGGATCCTGATTAAAACTGCAAGAAGATCTACCCGGTGTTGCGTCTTCCTTGCTGGCGAGGGCAGGCACGTACAATTCTATCTACAAATAAAATCATATTTAATTATTTATGTTTATGTGTTGCTGCCAAGAAAGAACACACCTTTATTGGCGACATATAGTGAAACAAAGAATTTTCTTGATTATACTTTCATATATGGATTCATTGTTCATTTAGTGGGTGAATAGGGAATTTGACAAATATATTGCTATCTTTTGTGAATAACAATTGTAGTTATTCATTTTCAAGTTGTACATCTATTTGTTTTCCATTTTTGTCTTACTAAAGTAGCTAGAACTTTCTATTCAAGATTACTATTTTTAATAAATCTATTTTACTTTGTAAATATGTCTCCAGAATTGATGATGGAATCACAACATAAAACATTTTATAATGATATGTGTAACACTAGGAAAATACTTATAAATGCATGTGTTTTTATCATTTTGTATTATATATCTGATTCACAAAGCTGGGAAAACATTAAACAAAGATGTAACTTTATTGATGCAAATAAAGCAAATAGCTTAAAGATAAATTGGCACAAACTAACTTGTTAACTCATCAAAGTACATTAACACATACTGAATATATGTATTTTTCTTTACTATAAATTTAATGAAACAAAATGAACCAGAATATGTGCAAATCAGCAGGAACACAGCAACATATAAACATATCTAATTTCTAATTTGTGGGAAGATTGATATTATGAAAAAATGTATGTTGTAAGTCAGGTGTCCATATCCATAGAGGTGGGGTAGGTAGTATTTTATAAATATTTCAGTTTCTGTCTTCAAGTTTTATTCAGTACATCTAATATAATTCCATGGAAATATCAAGTTGTCTATGATGTTTATTTTTATCTTCATTCATCCATCAGAAACGATTCCACACAACAGAGAAAGATTTAGAACAGGAGATGGGCAGGATCATTTCCAAATAATTTGTGTAGATATTCAGATGCATTATGCCTCATATATCCGCTGTTGTTTTAGTATGTCCTCAAGATTCTATACCACAAATTTTACCCCTGGAGAAGAAAAGAAGAGATGCTAGAACCTTTTTGTAGTGAGGCCTGCAGGAAAGTCAGTATATTGCATGATAGAAAGGGATGAGTGGTTTGGGGTATCAGAAAAAGAAAAAACCCCTTGCACGAAACAGAATAAATCACCTCACACCTCACCAGTAGTAGAACAAGAATTCCTACAGGTAAACACTTCCAAATTCCACACCTTTCCTACAATGTAATCATATAGTAGAGTTTTTATTTATTTTTTTATTTAGAAATACCAGCAGTTTTCACATTTACTGGAAATGATATAAACTGAACTACTTAGTCAACCTTGTAATTTCTATTCTGAATTACAAGTCCATCTGCAGGATCTATAGAATCACCTAACATTATTTTTAACCAAAAGAGGGAAATAAAAGTTGACTCAACAACCTTCTAAGATGTAACCTAAGAGTCACCAAAATTTCCATTACAGGAAATGCTACGACGATTCCAAGGGTGCTGTTTTGTCGGAAAGACCTATACTTTGGGGCATCTTACTTTCCTTTGTTCTCTCCAAGGAAGCACATACCTACTTGTATATAACTTACTTTTATTTCTGACTACCTTTCTTTTCTTAATAGTCACACTCAATGTTATATTAAAGTATAATCATGAAATCAACATTTTCTCAGTAAGTTGGATGGATATTCCTGAAACTTTGTATTGTAACCTCAAACTCTTGCTGTCCTGAGCACAGAGTCCTAAAAACCTAGGAAAATACCTCATTCTGTGAAGGACTGCAGTATAAAACTGTGAAGTCATACTTTTTTCAGGCTAGACACATGAGGGAGGGACTAGTCCTTGCCTTAAATGATATCATGGACTTTGTAGACTCCCCATGGAAGGCCTCACTCTACCTGGGGAGCAGAAAGGAGATGGGCTGGGTTTGGTGAGAGTTATAGGGGAGGATAGGAGGGTGAGGGAATTGGGGTAAAACAACCATGTTTCAAAAAAAAAAGAAAGAAAGAAAGAAAGAAAGAAAGAAAGAAAGAAAGAAAGAAAAGAAAGAGAAAGAAAGGAATAGAAACAAACAGTTATGGCCCCAGTGTCTTCTAATGACTGGTTGTCAAGGCAATGCCCCTGCCCCCATTAAGAATTGATGTGGCTCTAATAGGGTTCATGTTAGTTGTTTCAAGAATGTATCTAGCTCTTAAACATCTCTAATATTTGTTTTTGTTATATGATACATAAACATAATTCTGCCATACCAGCTGTTATTTTGTGATGTGGACCCTTATAGATGTTGCTCCCTCACTCAGGAATCTCCAGACCTTTAAGTAAATATTTCTCTTTTCTTCTACCTTCTTCTTTCCTTCCTTCCTTCCTTTTCTTCCTTTCTTCCTTCCTTTATTTGTTTATTTACTTATTGCATGATTCTATACTTGTGCTCCATTTATTTTAACTAATTCCTATAGCTGGCCCCTTACTGCATAAAATTCAAAACTTCATTTAGGTTAGTGCAACATTAGAAGATAGAATATGACAATATTATGATAATGCATGGATTTATGAAATACGGATTCCTCTTTTTGTTGTAAAAGAGCTAGTTAAATACAGTGAAGCAGAAAATTGATCAAAGGATTTTTTAAAGACAAAATTGGTCTTTATATTTTGAGGTTATAATATAATTACATAGTTTCCTTTTCTTTCTGTCCCCCAAAACATTCATTGTTTATCAAGAAAACTACTCCTTTCAACAGAGGTAGACTATTAAAGAAAAATTAGAATGAATCAAAATGCAGAGTTGTGTAGACTGGTACCAAGGTATACATCGGTAATACACTCCTCTATCTATGTATGCCTCAGGAAACGTTACATAAAAGGGGACGGAGAGATTGTAAGAGCCAGATCAAAGTTTGCCATTTGATTGTATATCCTATGATATTCATAAACTACACCCATAAAAATCTCACCAACATGACTTCTCAAATAATAGCTTAACAAAGTCAAAAATAATACATCAGCTAGAGTGGCCATGAAAGCTTAGGGTATTTTAAAGTAATGACTGCTATCTCATAATTTCTTGTGACAGATGATTTGATTCTTGTTAGTTTAATACTATTGCTACAATATAATTGTTTATATATAGTGTCAGAAAACTAGCATAACATATTTGAAAATCTTTATACTTTGTATTAAAAATGGAATATGTATGATGAGACTTGAATTGTTTCCATAGCAAAAAAAGAGAGCAAGATGAATAATGTTCAAAGATATACTAATCTGTATGCTGTACTGGAGGCTCTACTAATTCATGGCCTGAAAATGATGAGAGGGTTTCACTCCCTGTGGGAAGCTATAATGAAAATAAAGTTTGGCTAGTTAGTTAATAGACCAGGCATGCCGCTTATCATTTTCTAATGAGCTTTGGCTGTTGTTATTAGCAATGTCAATGTGAGATCTATTCCCAAGGTAGGAATGACAATGGCAAAACTTATTTTGGTCAAGGATAATGTACTTCCATTATAATTAAGTTCAGTATAAAAATGCTACAATAATGTTTGAGAATATATTTAAAAATTTATTGCCAACTTGTATCTAAGATGATTAGAATATTTTTTGATTACTTAAAATATCATTTTCATCATTTCCAAAATGAATCAAGAGTGATGATTCACTCACTTTACTCATGAAACACGTATTTATTTAGAAAAGAAATAAGAGTAAAATTACTGGATAGAATATTTGGAGAACTGAACAATATGAAAAATGCCTACCATATTATGGGGAAGAGCATAACCCTTCCATAAATATTCCTACACTTCTTATACTTTATCCTTTCTATATCTCATTTAAATTGTGTGTAAGCAATTTATATTTATTATTTTATCACATCATGGCTTTAATAATAAAGATTCATAAAAATCATTGGTATAATTTAGTTGAATCTCATACATAAGTATAAAAAGGTATTTATGCATATCCAGATTACTTTGACTTAGCATGAAGGTTTCAGTAAACAATTCTTCATTTTAATTTTAATCACAATTCACTCATTAGTTAAGATTTTTCAGGTCTTATTTTGGTTTTTATACTTAGTGTAAATGAAGTTTTAACCTCAATCATGATTTTTAACTTTAAGATTTCTTCATTGTAAACATGGTATTACATACATACCATGCGATATACCCAGAGGTCCTGAATAAGTTTTTATTAAAATCAAATGAAACGACAGGATTCAGAACAATAAAACCAAATCTCTATGTTATTATGTCCATAGGATTAAATGTCATGTCATTTATTTAAGTGGAAACTTCATAAACACTAAAGGTATAAATGCATTAATTTGAATATATTAACCTTCAGTAATATATGTAGGTGTCTATTCCAAGTTTAGCAAGATATAAATATAAAATTAGGCATCAAATGATTAAAGTATCTAATATTTGAGTAACTATTTTAAATCTGACACTAAATAAACACCTCCCAGAAAAAGATGAAGTTTTGAAGTTAATTATTCATATATTTTTATTTTAAAGTTTATTCACCTTTAATCAAATTTTAATATATATCAGGTTACATATGCTGCCCTAATTCTTTCTCACAAAATATTTCTTTAATGTTTCTCCAAACAGCTGTGGTCAATTCTACATTTAATATACATTTTGGTGATCAGTCTGTTTTAATGAGTTTTCCTACAAATTTTTATGCAAATAAGTTTAATAATTATTGTCTAGGATTTTAAATCTTTCCTAATAATGCATATTCAATGTTCACATGATTTTGAGTTATCCTACTTATTCTGTTACATTGTTACAATTTTATTAAGGTAAATTATACACTGAAACGTTAGACTTAAATGTACTGATTTGAATAAGTAATAAATAATTGACATTAGATATTTTATCCTGCTACTAACATATTAATGATTTATTTATCTTCTATTTTAGTCTTTAGCATTAGATTATGTTGTTTAATAAGTGATAAATATATGTCACCCTTCTGTGTAGTCACTTATTCATATTTTAATAGTATTTTTAAAAAATTTTATGTATTTATATATTACTTGGAACATATTTTATACAACAGACAATATATAGAATTTAATAAGATCTGAAAAAGTAATCAACAAGAATAAAGCCAAAGATAATAATCAATAGATAGTTTAATGAGTAAGCAGATGTCATCTCAATAGTCAAAGTACAAATTACTAATAAGCATTATGAAAAAGATTTTCAACATCATATCTAGTGATCGCAAATGTGCTAATCAAAATTATATTCAGATTTTATCTTAGACTATTCAAAATGGTATGTTAATAATTCCTCTGCCATTTTATTATTATTATTATTTTTCTTATTTTACATATGGATCCCAGTTCCCTCTCCATCCCATCCTACCATGCTTCCCCAAACTCTTCTTCCCTTCCCATCTCCTCACCAACTTCCCAGGGAGGGTGAGTCCTTTCAGGAGTGATCATCAAAATCTGTCAAGTCATTTGGAGTATAGCCTAGGTATTCCTAGGTCTCTAGGTTAAAGGAGTATCCCTCAATGGGGAATGTGTTACCAAAGTCCTTTCGTGCATGAGGGATACATATTGATTCTATTGTCAGAGGTCCTGTAGAATGCCCCGGTCTTCTAACTGAGACACATGTTCAGGTGGTCTGAGTTAGTCCAATTTCCAGCTATCAGTCTAGGGTCTATGAGCGCCACCTTTTTCAGGACAGCTGTCTTTGGGGGTTTTGACAGCCTTATCTTGACCCTTTTACTCATCACTTCTCCCTGTCTGCAACCGTATTTCAGGAGTTTGGCTCAGTGTTTAGCTGTGGGTGTCTGCTTCTTTTTCCTTCAGCTATAGGATGAGGGCTCTAGAATGGCATATAAGGCAGATATCAATCCCATTATCAGGGAAGGACATTTAAGGTAGCCTGTCCACTTTTGCTCAGATTGATGTCTGAGGTCATCTTTGTAGATCTCTGGATTTTTTTCCCTAGTTCTAGTTTTCCCTTCAAACCTGTATTGGTTCCCTCTATTATGGTATCACTTTTTGGCTGTCCTCTTTCCTCTCCCTCCTCAATCATTCCAGTACTTCATGTTCTCCTCTCCCCTTCTCTTCTCCCCTTGTCTTTCTTTTAACTTCCTCTCCACTCACTGCCCCCCCATGCTCAGTAGATATTCTCCCTTTCCCCTTCTGTGGATGACCTTGACCTTGGATGTCTCTCTTATGACCTTGAGACAGAGTATTTCTGTGTAACAGTGCTTTCTGGCCTAGAACACACTCTATTGGCTAAGTTGGTCTTGATCTCACAGGCCAGCCTGTCTTCCAAATAGGGTGCTTAAAGGTGTGCTCCACACTGTCTTTGAGTCTTTTAAAGATAACTTTTCAGTAAGCATTCTGTGGCTAGCCAGAAGCCAAAGTCAGTTTAAATTTTCATATAGCATTTCATGTTTCTTTAAGGATTTTATTTTATTTACACAGTGGTCTTAGTATAAGCAGAGAGAGTGATGTGGATTTTAGAGATAGAAAACAGCATTAGATTCCTTGGAACTGGAAATACATGCAGTTGTTAATTAACAAATGTGGGAATAAACTTTGGTTTTGTAAGAGCAGAAAGATTTTTTCTTTAATTTTTTAAAATGTGAAATTAGACTTTTTATACATTATATTCTGATTATGGTTTTCCTTTCTCCAGCTCCTCCCCACCTCCCATCTAAACAAGTCCATACAATTTCTTGGTATATCTAACTAGAAAAAAGCAGTCATCTAAAATAATAATTATAATAATGAACATTAATAATAATAATACTTTTGTAGATATTGCTCAGTAGTTAAGAGCACTGGCTGTTCTAGAGGACTCAAGTTCAATTCCCAGAAATTATCAAGTTTCAGGGAATGGAGATGCCCTGTTTTTGAATCCCTTAGTACCTGGTAGACTCTGAGACACAAACAACCATCCAGGTAAACACCCATCCATACAAAATTAAATAATTTAAAGAATAAGAAAATAAAATAAATAAACAAGAGTAGTACACACTCACACACACAAAAACAAACTAAACAAACGTCTTCACATACTGGGCCACCTTTCAAGTACCAAATAAAATTTTATAAAATCTACTCAGATAAAAATTAATTAATAAAATGTATTGTGAAAGTTTTTGCATAAGGTTAACCTAAATTCATAGAGGTTAATTGTAGAATTGTTATTATCACTTTAGTTTGAGTAAATAACAAATATGTAACTTTACTCATTAATGTCCTCCTTTTTGTTTCTTAGAAAACATTTAAAAATAATTATAGCAAATGACATTTAAGTGTAATATTTACAAAATCTATTGGTAGGGGAACAGATGGGATCCAGAGGAATTAGGTGTGTGTGTGTGTGTGTGTGTGTGTGTGTGTGTGTGTGTGTGTGTTTGTGTGTGTGTGTTGGGGAGTGGACTGAGATAGTGCAGTGAGAGTTAGAACTGGAGGCATAAAGGATGAAAGCTAGTGCACTAGAAAATCATTGAGATCTATGAGAATGAACCTAGTAAAGATTACTAGTAATGGAGGACAAGGAATCTGAACTGGCCATCTTTTTTAGCCAGTCAAGGTATCCATTGGTAGGACTGTGTTATAGTCTGCTGAGATGTTGGTTAAGAGGATCCCATATACCTAGATTCATAAATAACTCAAGGTGATGTGAGGTCAGAAGGTCACTCTCATGAGGCTGATAATGAACCCAATTGCTGAGAATAATTTTCACAAAGCTCACTGAATGTGAAGATGTTGAGCTGGTACTTGCAAAGAGACTACACTTTTACTTGTAGTTTCTTTGGTATGAGAAGTTATTCCTTAGGTTTTCTAAAGGCTAACGAAAGAGAAACCTCACAAAATCCTCATGCTACAATCTGTTCAGCCTGCAAGATGTACAGGGGCAATGATGCATGGGGATTGTCCTTCTTCATGCTGTGAATATATGTTTCTCTTAATGATGATTAATAAAACTGTTTTGGTCAATGGACAGGCACGATGTAGCTAGGCTAAAAGTTTAAGTAAGTCTACCAGACTAAGAGAGTTCTGGAAATAGGAATGGAGAGAGTGAGTCATAATGGAAATGCCATGCAGCTGAAGAAGATGCAGGAGACTGGGTGACACTGGTAAACCAAACCATGTGGAGATACAAAGATTAATAGAAAGGGTTGAATAATTAAGAGGGAACTATCCAATAAGAAACCTTAGCCATCTGCCAAACTATTATTATTGATATAAGCCTCTGTGTGCTTCTTTGGGAATAAATTGCAATAGGACTAGATGGGACAGACATTTCTATCAACAAATGATGGCACAGATTTTGTGAGAGTGGCCAGGAGATGTTTGGTTTAACTTCAGTCCCATGCCACAAGAGGTTACAAGAATTGACTGAATGGCCAGGAACCACAGACTGGATAGCCCAGATACCTAGGGTAGGAGCAAACAGGTCCTGCAAATAAATAAATAAATAAATAAATAAATAAATAAATAAATAAATAAATAAATATTTGTACACTATGCAATGTCTACATAATTTGATAATACACATTGATTCATATTTAAATTAAGTTAAGAATGTTTTCTTTAAGGAAACATTCATGTTGAAGATTAAGAATTTTATTTTAGTAAGTTTCATCAGAGGAAAGAATTTGAAGATGTTTTATTAAAAAGACTCATGCAAGAAATTTTTGTGTGTACAGTCATAATAAAGCTTTTTATGTAAAGTCTACTTAAATTCAACTAGCTTAGTTTTATAGCTGCTAGCATTCCTTTATTTTGATAAAAATAACAGAACATCTCATGTTTTAGATTTCTAAATGTAATGGTATAGTCTTTATTGCTCAGAATAACGCATGGAAACTGCTATTTGAAATGAATTGCTTTTACTCTGCAAATGAAGATCATTCAGTCATTAGCAATCTCTGGTCCTTTCCCTCCTCAGAGTTCATGCAGCTGAGTAATGCAGCGTCTTCATTTATCTAGCATTACAAAATATACGAAATATCACAGAGTAGACTTGGATAAAGCTATATAAATTTCATCTTGATTTTATAATATATTATGTATACATCACATAGATTATTCAAGAAAATCTATTCCAATGAAACATTCTCTTAGAGGATTTTGACACACATTTGAATAAAATATGCATCTGGCTCCCATCTACAGACTTTATTTCATGCTCTGTTCATACTTAACATCACACTGTATCAGGAACTTTACTTTTTCACTCTCTCAGCTGTCACAGCAACACTGTTGAGACAGATCTGGAACATAATTTTATTCTTTCTATGCTGGACAATTACCCAAGCCTCTGAGGGAAGACACAGGTTGTTGAGTGCTAACATCATTATTTAATCCCTTGACAACATGTGAAGATTGAAGTATGTGACTATTTTTATTATCATATGATTAAAGATTGAGTTATGCATCAGAAAAATCTGTGAGTACTAGAATATGAATATATTCTTGACATACAGTGTCTGTGGATTTCCATAGTGCACATTGAATCATCATGTCAAAGATAAAGATTTTTACTTCACAATCCTTCAACAAGTATAAGAATTTGTGGACACATCCGCCATGGAGGTATACCCCCTTAACCTAGAGACATGAGAGAAGTCCTAGTCCCTACTTCAAATGACTTGACAGATTTAGATGACTCCACCTAGATAGCATAGCAAGCCCTACAAGTGGAAAGGGAGTGGGGGGATGGGAGGGGAGGGTGGCCAGGGTGGATGTCACAGGGGAAAAAGGGTAACAGAGAAGGAGGGAGGAAGGGAGAGGAAACTGGGATTGACATGTAAAATTTTTTATTATATTATTAATAAAAATGTTTGTATAAAAAAATAAAGAACTGAAAGGCTTGTGTTGGTTTGAAAGAAAAAAAAGGCCCACAAAGGGAGTGGTTCTACTAGTGAGTGTAGCCTTATTGGGGGTAGGTGTAGTATTTTTGGAGGAAGTGTGGAACTGTGTGTATTGGCTTTGATGTCTTAGATATGCTCAATCATGGCCAGTGAGACAGACCACTTCCCGTAGGCTCCCCAATATGTAGTACTCTCAGTTACCTCTTTAATACTATGTCTGTCTGAAAATTACTATGGTCCACCATGATGATAATGGACTGAACCTCTGCACTGTAATCCAACCCACCAAATGTTTTCCTTTATAAGACATTGGTGATGGTGGCACTACAACAGTAGAAACTCTAAGACAGAGTTAAAAATATGTATATATCTGTAATTTATATAGCCACAATTTTTACCTTAATACATAATTTCATTAAAAGGCTGATAAATCAAACAAAAGTTTTTCTGTAAAGACAGAGTAAACCTTTTAATATAGGGTTCAATTTTGATAAATTAGAAGTATAAAACTGCAGAAATTAATGCCCTTCCACATATTTCTTTAATATAAATCACTTAAAATAATTAAAGCAAGTACCATTGAAATGTATATTTGTTTTGCTTTTTATTTTATTTGTTAATCATTTTATTTATCTCAATCCTTCTTTTGTAGACCATTTATATAAATACTACAAATTTAGTGAACTTTATATTTTTTGTATAATTGGTTAAATTAGGAAAATTTTTACCCCATAATGTCTATTACTGTTGTCAGAATTAATTTCAAGAAATAAATTTTTTGTTGTTATAGACATTCATAACATTTAAAATTTATTTTAATTTTGTGTGCATGAGTATTTGTCATTTTGTGTGTGTGTGTGTGTGTGTGTGTGTGTGATGCATAGACTTCTTGACAGAACAGAAGAGCATGTTAGAGCCTCCATAACTGGAGTGACATTTGGAGTGAGTCAGGGGTCTTCTTTAAGAGTGTCCAGTGCTCATAACCACTGAGCCATTTCTCCATGTTTTAATTTTTATATTATTATTAAGTGACTGGTGTCACAATATACTATTACATTATCCTTTAGATTTATATCTATTTATTCTTACCAGTGATAGTTTTACCTTCAAATATTTTTGTGGTGCTGTTTGTTGTCCTTATATTACAACCCTAGATGTTCCTATAGCATTTTTGGTAAGAATAGCCCAGTGATGAAGAATTCCTTCAGTTTTTATTTTTGTGAGAAACTCTTTTTCTTTCCTCCATTATTTAAAGACAATTTTTACAGGCTAGTATTCTTAAGCAGTAGGGTTTTCCTTAAATTTCATTACTTTGAAAGCTGATTTTGATAATACATGCCAATGACCCAAGTGTTCTGGTAGCTGAGATAAAATTGTGAATTTGAGCCTAGTCTAGGCTACATAGTGAGAAATTGTTTTAAAATGCATATCCCCAAGCATTTGAAAACATATATGATATTGTTTCTTAGCTTATAAAATTTCTGATAAAAAACCAGATAGTATATTGAAGTGCTTTTGTATAAAATAAGTTGGCCCTTTCTTTCTGCTTTCAAATCTTTATGTTTTTGAGTTACTCAGACCACTGAAAGTAGAATATTTTTGTGTGAAACTATTTGGTATTTGTTGGGTTTCATGAGTCTGTATGCCCACTCTCTTTATAAGACTTCGAACATTTTCAAGGCTTATTTATTTAATTAAACTCTCCACTCTTTTATCCTGTCTTCCCGAGAGTCCCATAATATATTTATGGCTAACTTCATGGCCTTCTTCGTCCTGCTGGTTCTTAATGGAAGATGTTGTTCTGTAAATATGTTTCTCATATTGGTTAATGAAAAAGACACTTTTGGCCTATAGAAAAGCAAGATAGGTAGGAGTAGGAGAGAAGGGGATGTGGGAAATGTAGGATGGGTTCATGCTGTTATCTTGGGAGAAGAGGATGCATAATTCTGGTGTTTTCAGTAAGATAACACCATTAGGAATACATATATTAATAATTTGGGGTTAATAGTTAAGACAAAAGCTAGCTAATATAAAACGCTAGTCACTGGCTAACAGTTTCATAATTAAAACAATTCTCTGTGTGCTATTTGGGGCTGATGAGACTATGGGACCAGGATGAAAATAAGCTTATGCTATGGGTTCTCTTCACTAATTTCTTGATATTTCTATTCCTCTAACTGAATAGTTTTCATAACTTCTTTTTTTTTGTCCACTTCTTTCTGCTTCTACTTGACAGTTTTAGCTGTTGAAATTGTTTAATTTTCAGTTTAGTGATTTTTGTATTTAGTACCAGCTTTCTATTTGGTTATTTATTTTTAGTTATATTTTTTGATAATCTCTTTACTTATAGATTTGTTTCATTGTCTTTACTCTCACATCAGGAATTACATTGCATGCTTTCTTTGGTAGTTTCTGACCTCTCTTATTTAGTATTCATTTTGAGAAATATTTTTTATATCATTGCAGGATGCCTGAGAATTCAGGACAACATGGATTTTAAGGTGATGGATTTTAAGGGTATGGGATAATGGTAGAAGGATCATAATACTGGATCAGGCTGAGTTTATTGATATGGGCCTTCTGAGTGAAGATTCTAGGTGTAATCTGGATACACACAAAGTTTAAAAAGTTGGCAAAAGTGTGTTTAAATGGTTGGCTGAAAGTTTTGTCAACTGATGGCCTACTGACATACTAAAGGACCCTGGAGGCAGGGGCTGATGCCAAGGCCATAGAGGAGTGGCATTTACTGGCTTGCTCTTCAATGACTTGCTCAGCATGCATGCTTATAAAATCTAGCATTACCATTCTGTAGGACCCATGTGAAATAGACAATGCCCTCCCACAGCAATCACTAATTTATAAAAATTCCCTAAAGTATTTTTGCAGCCTTGTTTTACTGAGCATTTTCTCAATTAAAGTTCCTTCCTTTTAGATGAAATATAGCTTGTTCCATGTTGATATAAATCTAGCCAGCCAAATTAATAAGCAACCTGCCTTGGAGTCAGGAGTTTCTACCAAATGTCAAATTAAATGTTTTGTGTCTTAAAGTGTTGTGAGGTTATCATATTACTTTGTATTTCTGTATCACTCCCACCTTACAAATTTAGGAACACACACATGCATACATATGTATATTCATGCTTTTAATAAAAATGAAATAATCAAATAATTAAATAAATACAATTTGTTTGTCAATCACAACCAATATGACTAGAGTTTGTATGAATGTTAGTGAATGAAAAAAATCAATACTAGAAGTAGAAATACTATATGTCATACCTATATTTCTGAGGGACAGTTTAAATTAGGCAGTATTTTCCAGACTGTAAAAGAAATTTCAAGTAGAAATATGTGGAAATATCTGATGTTGACACTGATATAACTCATGAATTTATATTAATTCAGAAAATAAAAAAGCCAGAAAGATTAAAACAATCATGTTCCTTTGCTTCTATCAGAACATATTCAAGGCAATCTCTTTTCTGTTATATTGAGTCCATTAATACAGAAGCTTAAGTTTTTAGAAATACTTTTGCTATAGCATATCTTGTTTTCTATTCCTTTTTTGAAAATATTTATTCAAACAGTATATTTTGATTATGTTTTCCCCTTTCCAAACTGATATGGGACCCTCTCTACCTCCCATCCACTGTGAATCGACACCCTCTCTCTCTCTAGTCAGAAAACAAAGAGGTGTCTATAGAATAGTAAGAAAAGAAAAGAAATAAAGCAAACAGGAATTGGGCAAATCAGAAAAACAAAATAAAGAGGCAAAAAAGGCACAAGAATCACATGTAGATGAAGAGAAACACAAATTCCTACATACTGGAACCCATAAAGACAAAAATAACAAATCTAGATAACATAATATATACTCAAAGACCTATAAGTTTTATAAAATGCATGTATTATGAAACAAAGAACATCCTAAGTTGAAACTGAGTTCATCTGATGCTGGCCATCTACTGCAGCATTTGGGGGTTTGTCCTTAAGACTATCTTCCACCCCAGGTGAGAATGATGGAGAAAACTAATCTGTGGCAGATAGTGTCTTGGTTAGGAATGGAGGTTTATGTTTACTTCCCTTTCTATCCATGAGTGCCTAGACCCCATCTGGAACATGCCCCTGCAGACATGTTGCCATAGTTTCTGTGAGTCCATATGTGCATTTGTCCTGTTGCATCTAGAAAGTCTTATTTCCTGGGTGTTTTCTATCATCTCTGGATCCTCCAGTATCTGTCTCCTCTTGCACAGGGTGCCCTGAGCTCTTAGGAGGAATATTTGATGGAGACATTTTTTTTGGTTCTGGGTATTCCCAGGTCTCTCACTCTCTGGACGGTGTCCTTCTGCAAGTATCTGAATTTGTCCCCACATACTCAAGGAGGAAGCATCTGTGATGATGGCTGAGACAGAGACTCATCCGTAAGTTTAACAGAATGTCATTAGTAGTTATTTTACTGCTATGTTCCTTTACCACAACGGTGGTGTTTGTATGCTCCTTACATGATTTATCTGATCTCAGTTAGGTTCTTGAATATATGAGCAGTGATGGGGATGAGTTGTTCTCAAGTTGATTGTGGAAAAATACTGTCTGAAAAAATATATAATAAAACACTTGTAATCCATGTACTTCTAATATAAGTGGAGATTAAATTTTAACACATTTTAGAAAAACTAATATATTTAATATATACATTATAGTAAATGCTTGAGATAGTAATAAAAGTGATTTCAGTATGCAATTTAATTCTCTGCCTGGATTTTGTGATTTGTATTTATCCTTGGATACTGCAAATTATTAGGTTCTTTCATAGTTTCTTTAAATTATCCTCTTTAAAAGCAGTGTTTCCTAGAATTTGTATTTGTTAAAATTCATCCATAACTTTGGAGGCAAGTTTTCAGTATCCTACATGATCATTTAACCTCCCATTAGGTAACCATAGATAAAATCTGTTATCTGCTGAATTTATCTAATCCTTCATAATATGAGAAGAAAGAAAGCTTTTCTACCAATTTCTAGTTCAGAATGCCCATTGTCAGGTTCTTGATTAGAAGGTAGAATTTTCCCTCAATCAGTCTTCTCATTCAACAGTCTCCTGTTTTGTTCCCATCTGCCTCGACCAGCACAGAAGACACAAATCCGGGAAGATCTTCTTCATGCAGTTTATTTAGGATCCTTGAACAATCTTCTTCTAACCCTGGGGAAATGCCCACACAGGCTTAAATCCCCTTGTGCTGACCAACCCCAGTGAGCTACATGGACCCTGCAGATAGGCTACTCTAACACGGAAGCAAACAGGATGAACAGGCTTAACTTAAGGACTTATTTAAGCCAGAGAGCACTCACCATCGGGAAGGTGGAAGGCAGAAGCCAGCACCATCTTTAAGGTGTGGCACTTCGCAGCTCTCTACAGTTCCCCATTTTTGTTTTAATAACACAACAAGCAAGGGTAGTAGTGGTCTGGTCTCCGGTAACACAATGGACATTGTAAAGACCCTGAATCCTGGTAGTCAGCCAAGTCAGTGCCACACCCGGTATCTTTTTCCTGGAGGTGGGGACTTGGACACCAACCCACATGCAACCAGATTTGCCCTTCTCTGAGTTGCTCACTTCCCTAGCTAACTCGGAGTATAGAGCTAAGCCATACAACCTGAGAATGAAGGATCAATTCTTGCTCATGGCTGTGAGCCATGCTTGGGGGGGGGGGACTGCCCTGCCTCAATGGCTGTAAATGCCTGGACAACCATAGATTGCATGCCGCCTCTTAGCAACCTCATCTTGCAAAGGCACCACAGGGCCACAAAGGAGATAAGCATCAAGAGGACTACCATGGCTCGATTCCCACCCACTCTTTCAGATGGTCCATGCAATGGTGAGCCACAATGACAATCCTGCACCCAATCCCGCATCCACATGTATCGAATTCACTGCAACGAAGGCCATTTGCAGTTGTGCCATCAAATCATCAAAGTCGGCAGACCAATTTCCTCAAAGATCGCTAGACAACTGTTGTGACAAATTAGCAGCATGTGTAAAGTTCTCACACTGAACGCTGGTAACACAGAAGCCTGGATATTTCATTTCACATCCCAATTGGGCCAGCTGCCACAAGGTATCTATTTGCTCCTGCAATTCTTGGACAACTCATTTAGTTTAGAGGCTGTCTACACTGATGGGCTCATAGCCATAGCAGCTGTGACTGAATCCACAACTGCAAAAGAGATAACTGCAACTGTGGCTGCTGTAACGCCAAAATCTCTTCCTGCAGCCTCTACCAAAAGGGCCACAAAATCTGAAAAGGGTTCCATGGGGCCTTGCAGGATCTCAGTGTGGTTACCACTCACCTCTCCCTTATTAGGTAATGACTTCCATGCATTTATGCCAATCCAATTTACTTGTTCAAAAAACTTGTATTAGATATCCTGTCTGTTGATTGGCAAAGCATCCCTGTCCAAGCAACATGTCCCTGTCCCATGCTGCATACTCAATTAAAAAAGCTTTCCAATCCAGATACTTTCCAGAGTTGAGGCATGCTCTAGCTAGCCCACTCCAATCACTAGGAGTCATGCAATGTTTCTTTAGGGCTTCAACTTGAGCTACAGTAAAAGAAACTGAAATTCCACATGTTTTCATGGACTCAGAAAAAGCATTGATGACCTTAAAGTCTAAAGGCTCCTCATATGTATTGCCTTGGGCATCCTGGAAAATTGAATAGGCCAGACTTAAGTCATTTCATACAGCCCTCCAGACCTCAGGGCAAAAGGAACGCCCTGTAACTCGGGCTTGCCCTTCCTCACTCTGATAAAGAGGAGGTACCAACAGATTTGTCCCAGGAGGGTTGTCCTCCTCTTTACATTGCCATTTCCCCTTTTCTTCCCCTCTCCGTTATTTAAGGGTCTGTTTTTGAACATTTTCTATGATGGCCTGTAATTCTTCCTCAGAATCTGTTTTGTCCATGCCTGACTCTCCTGTGCTCTTAACCTCTTCTGATCTGTCTTGTAGCATTTCTAGTGCAGCATTCCCTTTTTTCCATCACCTCTTTACATTACCTCTGGTCTTCAATACAACTACACACTAACTTCCAAACAGGTTGGACTCAGAACGTTAGCGTCCCTTGTTTCCAAGCAAAGTCAAGATCTCTGCCTAACTTGTCCCAGCACCCTACCATGAGGTAGGGTGCAATGGCATCGCGTTTGCTCAGGAATCTTTCTAGTGTGCTTTTCTTTATTTTAATATTTTTTGACAAAAGTAGCTCCTGAAGAGCCAGAAAAATTGGATGAGACTGAGAAGTCCCCATTTTAAAAATTTTACTTTCAGTTCATTAGACCCTCTCGTTCAATGCCTGAGACTTTATTGCCACTTTTTTCTATGGTCTTTAACTTGGTCCCAATTTATCAGGGATTTACCAGTCGACTGTCTTGTCCGAACACGGAACTTTATTGCTTATTACTGGAGACAGTATCACCTCTTTACCGAGGGCCTTAACCTGGTCCCAACTTACTTTGGGAACTTACCAGCATTGCCCTGACTGCAAGAAGTTCTGATTTGAAGAGGAGGTTCCCTGTGTGGGCCAACAATTGTTCGCACCTGCCTCGACCAGCAAGGAAGACACAACTCCGAGAAGATCTTCTTCATGCAGTTTATTCAGGATCCTTGAACAATCTTCTTCTGACCCTGGGGAAATGCCCACACAGGCTTAAATCCCCTTGTGCTGACCAACCCCAGTGAGCTACATGAACCCTGCAGATAGGCTACTCTAACATGGAAGCAAACAGGTTGAACAGGCTTAACCAAATATGGACTTGTTTAATCCAGAGAGTGCTCACCATCAGGAAGGTGGAAGGCAGAAGCCAGTGCCATCTATAAGGTGCGGCAATTCGCAACTCTCCACACTGTTTAACCAGTCACTAAATCTCATATGTCAAGCCCTGAAATATAACTTGGATCCATAATATGTTCTGTATGACTGCTTTCTTTTTGAGTGAGAAAGCCCTCTCCCAATCATATAAAAATAAACCTACGGCCTTGATGCATCCCTGTGTAATATAAAGGACTCTGTGTATATGTGTGTGTGTGTGTGTGTGTGTGTGTGTGTGTGTGTGTCTTTATGCATGCGTTTAGTACTGTTCAGAGTTTAACTTTTAAAATCTGATTTTTCTCTTTTCCTGCTTGTCTATATTTTATATTATCATTAATTGACTAGCAATTTTTTATTGTTGCCCACATTACCTCACTTTCACAATATAAGAAATGTCTTCCTAATGGGATTTTTTTTTATTTAACCAGCTGTAATCTGTCAACATTATCTTCATAAAATTATCACTATGCAATTCTCTGATTACTGCATAAAACTTCATAGTCATAATATTTAGGTCTTTTTTATGTTGCTAACAAAGTATATTATTAACCCCTGAAGTACATTACAAATAGTCTTCTGTGCTAGGACTACTGGTATGCTAATTGTTTTCCATAATATGTGAACATGTTTCTTTCCATTGCTCTGCAGTGTTCAATCTTTTTAATAATTGAGGCTGCTACATCATTGTCTCTAAGTATAGATCCATGATTTCCATGGTTTAATCAGTCTTGCTAGCATTTCAATGCTTTGTGTTCTCATCAGGTAGGATTTTGGTCTATTGAATCATTAAGAAACAATATTAAATGAATAAATTTTGTGTCTATATTATATGTACCCAACCATTAATTCAGAATAGTAAATGGAAATGAATTTTCTGCAATAAATAGAAGTAAAACATCAAAACATAGTTTGAAATGAAACCTATTGTATTCATGATATTTTCTAATCTTCTTGGATACTGTCTTTACATTTCAGCTTTGAACCTAAAGACTGAATACCATTACCATTTACTGTTAGTATGTATACTTTTCTCTTGAGGTAGATTTAAGAACAATTTTGAATTTAGACGTGACAATCTAGCAATTTTCAGATATATACAGAAATACAAAATGATTGAGGCTAACCTGGACTAACTGGTAAATTCAAGGCTCACTTAGATTTCTAGTGTTACTGTGTTTAAAATATAATATCCAGGATCTTGGTCAGTTGCTTATATAATAAGTTCAAGATCATGAGTTCCAAACTCAGAACCATGTGAAATTAATGAATAATACTTAATAAATAATCTTTTTTCTAGTTTATCTGTTTTCAATACATTGAATGTTAGATATTCTTTTGTGACTGAAAAGATTTAACCCACAGGCCCTTTGGAATGGGGTTCTTCCTTTTCTTGCCTTTCATGGTTTATTTAAGATCATCTAGAGTTTCTGAAGCCTGTTCCACATCAAGGTCTTGTTGTTATTAAACCAAATAAAAATGTAAATTGTTTATCTTTATTAAAAACAACTAAAATATTCTAATCTTCCTTTCAATTGTTTTGATTAATGGCTAATGTGATTCTTTTGAGCCTACCATTCATCTCTTCTAGCCAATTTCTCATTTTGTCTTATCTCAGGAAGACTACATCATACATATTAATTAATATGTGTACCAAAAGGAAAACAATTTAAATGCCATTGCAAAATACATTTCATATTTTTATCTCTTAGTCTTTATCATAGAAAGGGAAAAATCAGAGTTTATGAGCATAGTGATAAAACTGAGGTTTAGATAAAGTTCTAAGCCAAATGTGGCCTTTCTACATTAAAAATGTGTATTAGTGACTTCATTATTGTAACTGTGATAGTATCTATACTTAAAACTTACTGCAATGTCATGGCACACTATTGTGTTGGACAAATTTAATGACTTCAGATGTAATTTTTTTTTTCAAGTTAATGCTTCATGAATAGTAATCTATGGTATTTTAAATATTTTATTTTTGCTGTTTAATTAACATATTAGGGAATATTCATGCAGCTCAAAAATCCCTAAATTTTCTTTCCAAAGTATAAATATGTGATCATATGATGGATTTTAAGAACTCTGAAAAGCTCGTGAGCAAACTTTGCTCTGCTTCCAGTACTTTTGAACACAAGTCAGATTGTTTAAGTATGCCTGCCACATATCTAAAGCAAATTTTATATTATTAATGCAAATGACTTCTTCACATAAAGAGATGCTCATAGTAATTTAAAATTATTTAGCTCTATCAGTAACTACAAAGGCACAGAGTCCATATAAAATGAAAAACAGTAAAATAATAAATGACCTTTTTTGTATTATCGTTTTACTTATTATTTCATAGATGTATATTACATATTAATATACATGTGAAATATACATATTTCCTTCTTTGTTGCTGACTTGAAATGTGTGATCATTGTTGGGCAAGTACATTCCATTCATTCTAGCACTTGGGAGACAGAAGCAGGCAGAAAGCTTTGAATTTGAGGCTAGCCTGAACTACATAGTGAGTTCCAAGCTGCCAGTACTACATAGTAAAAACCTATAACAAAGAGTTAAGAAAAAAGTATATGAGCATATATGTGTGTGTTTGAGTTTGTGTGAAGGCTTATGTAAATATTTAAAATATGATATTTCTATGATCATTTGTAGACATTGATATACATTTATGGTAACTCAGATCATCTTTAAAAGTATCTAAATATTGTAAACTCTATTACAGAATGGCTCATACATAAAATTGCAATATGTTGACTGCAGGTACTTGTCAACAGAAGAGGCAACAGAATGAATGAAGCAGCATCACAATAATATCTACGTACTACAATTCACTCCGTAACAATTATTCAGCATGCAAATTTTTAATGGCTAGTCAAATATAGAGTTTTAACTTGATAGCAAAAAAAAATAAATAAATGAAGATCTTAACATACATCTGTAATATTTGACAAGGAACAGCCTAACAAATGCAAGTGGAACTGATTTCAAGGTTGTTAATAAAAAAACAATACATTGATAATACACACATTAGCTGTAAAGTCAAAGATAGCGAATCTACAAAGCATAGAAGCACAGGTGACAGCTATAGAGTAAATGACTATAAGAAATAGATGGATCTCTTTAGAAGAAGTTAGAATACATAGCTTTGAATGGACTGATATGTGAGCTTGCAATAGGAGGATCAAGTCAGGATATACAACGGACAAGGGAATGAGGGAGGGAATATTTGAAGAGACAGAGAAAGTTAATGGCCATTTGAGGGGTAATATGGAAGTCTACTATAATAAGCGTTTCCTAGTATTTATGCATATATGAAGGCAATCTAAAATAATTTATCAAATAACAGGGAAAACAGTGTTCCAGTTGGCAATGCTTTGTCACCAAAGGAAGCTTATAATACTGGGATTGGGTTATGTACGTGCCTACCCTCGCCAGCAAGGTAGACATGACTTCGGGAAGATTTTCTTTATGTAGTTTTAATCAGGAATCTTGAAACATGTTTTTCTGACTGGCGAGAGCCCGGAGGACCCCTGCATAGGCTTAAATACCCTTGCTCTAACCAACCCCAATGAGCTATGTGGACCCTACAGATAGGCTACTATAATGCAGAAGCAGACAGGCTGAACAGACATAACTAAATAAGGGCTTCTTTACACCAGAGAGCCTCACCCTTGGGGAGGTGGAAGGCAGAAGACAGTGCCACCTTTAAGGCTTGGCACTTCACAGCTCTCTACAGTTCCCCCTTTTTGTTTTAATAATGCAACAGGCAAGGGTAGTGGCCTGGTCTCCAGTAAAGCAGTAGACATTTTAATGACCCTGAATCCTGGTAGTCAGTCAAGTCAGTGTCATATCTGTTCGGTATCTTTTTCCTGGAGATGAGGCCTTGGACATCAACCCACAAGTAATCAAATTTGTCCTTTTTGGAGTTGTTTATTTTTAGAGCTAATTCAGAGTGTAGTGCTAAGCCATACAACCTGAGTGTGAAGGATCAATACTTGTTTATGACTGTGAGACATGTTTGGGGAGACTGTTTTGTCCCAATTGTTTTAAATGTCTGGATAACCATAGCTGCATACCGCTTTTGAGCAAACCTCATCTTGTAAATGCATCACAGTCCCACAAAGGAGATAAGCAACAAGAGGACAGTCATGGCTCCCATTCCCTCCCACTCTTTTAGATGATCCATGGCAATGGGAACCATGATGACAATCTGGCAGCCAGTCCCGCATCCACATGTGTCGATCTTATTGTAACAATGGCCATTCACAGCTGTGATCAAAGTCATCAAAGTCAGCAGACCAATTGCCTAAAAGATAGCTAGACAACTGTTGTGACAAATTAGCAGCATGCGTAAAGTTCTCATATTGAATGTTGGTAACACACAAACTTGGATATTTTATTTTATATCTCAATTGGGCCAGCTGCCACAAGGTATTTATTTGTTCTTGTACTAGACTAATTCTTAGGTTTATAATCATTAAACCTCTTTTTAGTTGAGCATCAATTGTGGACTGAGACTCCAAGGTGGTACCCATATTTTTGGACAACCCATTTAGCTTTTTGGCTGTCTACATTGATGTGTACATAGCAATGGCAGCCATGACTGAACCCACAATTGCAAAAGAGATAGCTGCAACTATGGTTGCTGTAATGTCAAAATCTCACTCTGTAGCCTCTACCAAACAGGCCATAAAATCTGAAAATGGTTCCATTGGGCCTTGTAGTATCTTAGTGAGGTTACCATTTATTTTTCTATATTGGGTAATGACTTTTATGTTTTTATGGCAATTTGATTTACTTGTTTAAGACTTAAGTCATTTTGTAAGGCTTTCCAGACCTCAGGGCAAAAGAAACGCCTTGTACCTCTGCCCCTCCATTTTTCATTTTGATCAGAAGAAGGTGCCAAAGGCATTGTTTTAGGAGGGTCCATCCCCTCCTCATATCGCCATTTTTCCTCTCCTTTACCCCTTTGTACCTTAAGGGATTTTTTAAGAGGGCTTGTAATTTTTTCTCAGAATCCGTTTTGTTCGTACCTGATTTTTTTGTGTTCCCAACCTTTTATGATTTTTTTTTTGTAACAATTTTAGCGCAGCTTTTTTTTTAATCACCTCTTTACAGTATCTCTTGCTTTCGATATAGCTAAGCATTAACTTCCAAACAGTTCAGACTCTAGACTTTTGCGTCCTTTGTTCCCAAACAACGTCAAGATCCCTGCCTAATTTGTCCGAACATGTTACCTTGAGGTCTCCCGAAACTGCGAACCAAGGTGCAATGTCATCGCATTTGCTCAGGAATCTTTCTAGTGTGCTTTTTTATCTTAATTTTTTTTTTGACAAAAGTAGCTTTTGAAGAGCCAGAAAAATTGGATGAGATTGAGAAGTCCCCATTTTAAAAATTTTATTTTTTGTTTGTTAAAACTTCTCATTTAATATCTGAGACTTTATTGCTGCTTAATTCCGTGGTCTTTAGTTTGGTCCCAACTTACCTGGAACATTTTATTGCTCTTTACCGGAGACCTTATCACCTCTTTATTGAGGGCCTTAATTTAGTCCAAACCCAGAACTTTATTGCTCCTTACTGGAGACCTTATCACCTCTTAATTGAGGGCCTAAATTTAGTCCAAACCCAGAACTTTATTACTCCTCCTGGAGACCTTATCACCTCTTTATTGAGGGCCTTAATTTAGTCCAAACCCAGAACTTCATTGCTTCTTACTGGAGACCTTATCGCCTCTTTACCGAAGGCCTTATATTTGGTCCCAACTTACTTTGGGAATTTGCCAGCGCTGCCCTGACTGCAAGAAGTTCTGATCTGAAAAATTCTTGGTATGGGCCACCATCTGTACTGTGCCTGATCCTCGCCAGCAAGGAGTTCTGATCTGAAGATTCCCCATACAGGCCACCATCTGTACGCACCTACCTTCGCCAGCAAGGAAGAGAGGACTCTGGGAAGATCTTCTTCATGTAGTTTTAATCAGGATCCTTGAAACATGTTCTTCTGACCAGCAAGAGCCCGGGGGACCCCTGCACAGGGTTAAATACTCTTGGGCTAACCAACCCCAGTGAGCTATGTGGACCCTGCAGATAGGCTACTCTAACGCAGAAGCAGACAGGCTGAACAGACTTAGCCAAATAAGGGCTTATTTACACCAAAGAGTGCTCACTCTTGGGGAGGTGAAAGGCGGGAGCCAGCACCATCTTTAAGGTGCGGCACTTTGCAGCTCTCTACAGGGTTACATATAATTTAGTTGTTCGTCAAAAGTGGACCATTGGATTCCCTCCAAAATACAAGCTTTCCAAAGGTTAAGGTACACAAACTACAGCAAAGCTCAGTTGGTGAAGACAACACCTACACAAGTCACTGAACAAGTTGAGCTTGTGTTTACATATAAATTTCATTCCTGCATTCTAGCATCTTTGTTATAGAAAGGTTCTCTGTATGCTTTCAAAAGAGAAACAAATATCAATCCAGTCACAAATCCTTTATCTCCAATGTGTCCATCAAATCCCTCCCTTTAGGACTCAGGCAATCCCCACATATAAACTTATAAATGAATGAAGTCTAAGTCAAAAATAAATTTTTCAATAAATTAATAATATAATTAAATTGAATTGATAAATCAACAAAAAATGTTTAATTCTGCAATGTAAGATATGGCTGTGAAAAAGCACATTACTGAGGCTTATCCTAGCATCAGCGACAGGAGCTAAAATTCAAGGAAGTCTCTATTTCCACTTTAAAGTTGAATAAAATGTGCAATAAAACAGTAATGTTTTGAGATACCACAATATTATAGCATTCTTTCTACTTATGAGACATTTTTGTTGTTATTTGCCTTGTTTTTACATGTGAGGTTCAATATGAATTTTTGACTTTAGCATATATTGGTAAGTAACAGCTTGGGATTATTATAATACCAATAACCTTAAGGGTTGTAATTTCAAAAAAATTCATTCATCCAATCTCTTTTCTTCTAGTGACTTTAATTTAATGCCTTCTTGTCAATTATATCTACCTTTTATAATCAACTTATCCAAGACATCATCTTATCATCATTTATCATCTTATGCCTGAAATTTCATTTTTAGTAATGCATTTCAAGCCCATATTTGTAACATATGGATGATTTCATGCAGTTTATAGATGGATAACATACTTATATACATGCATATATGCATACATATATACATACATAATACATACATACACTCACACTCACATAGAAATATGTAATCATGCATGTGTTTTGTTACATTTTAATATACATAACTCAATTGATAAACATTTAGTCTAATTCCATATCCTATTGTGAATATGAAAATAAACATGAGAGTCCTGTTTATTTTTTTAACAATGCAATTTGGAAACACCATTCTGATTTAGTTTCTGTGACATAAAAAGACAAAAAAAAAAAAAAAAAAAAAAAAAAACAGATGTTCCATTGTCAGAGAGAATACATTTACTTTAATTCACAGTTTTAGATGTTTACGTCTCCAATAAATTGTCCTGGTGAGAAGAGGCAAGAGCTCATAATTGAGCAAAAATTCTCACTGCCTAACCAGATACCAAGAGAAGGATAAAGAGAATCAACATCACATATGTCAGATGGCATGATTTAGCTGCCTACGTAAATGCTTCTCATGATGCCTCATTTCTTAATGTTTCTACCACTTCTTGATAGTGCAGGCTTAGTAAAAACCTTATGGAGAGGCCTCATATACATTATTCTATCTTCCCATTAAGTATCTAGAGAAACTTGATTGTAGGTTCAAAATTATACTTCATATTCATGATCTGAGAAAGTCCAAAAGAGTATATTTATTCTCTTATTGGTCCTCTCATTTTTGGTGTGTCTGTTTGTCGTGGTGCAGGAGGAAATTTAACTCTACCATGTTTGGGTTGTTATTGCAATTGTTTTTTCATTGCTGTTTATGCCATCCTGATCCAGTCATCATCCAGGTATTCTGCTTCAGCCTCCCTCCCAAAGTAAAAGCCACAAGATTACTAATGTGTGCCTGCCATATTTGGCATTGCATTAGTTCTGGCCATTTGAACTGGTATCCTCCCTCTCATGTGGCAAACCAAGCCATCTCCTCATCTTCTGTTGTAAGCTCTTCAAGGGAGAATTATTTCTTTTCACTAAGATTTCTAGTAGTCAAACATTTCTCTCTTCTTACTCTTCCCAGGAGTTTATGGCAATGCAAAAGTCTTATAAATCATCCTGATTGTTTTCATCCATGTTTTCTATACTTGCAAAAATCCATGGAGACAGTGCTGAAAATTCATTTTATTGACTTTTCTTCTTCTTCCATCATTGTGAGAGAGACTGACAGATCATGTGAAAGCCATCAAATTTTCTTAGTATGTGTTTCTCCATGCTTTAATGGTTGCCAAAATCGTATTTAGTAGTACCTCTAGACATGGAACACTTGTCGAAGTCTGACATATAGCTGGTTATGGTGTTTGTCTTTCAATGACTGCTCATCATGACAAATTAATCTGTGTGGAGACAGACAATTAGGTTTTTCCCAATGCATAGTCCAAAGAAATTAAAGTCACATCTGCAACTCAGCAAAAGACTAGAAGAGAACTAATTAACAGTTGAATATTGGCCTACTTGTCGTATTACTTTTTTGACCTGGTCTGTGTGCCCATAATGCCCTCAGCATTTGGTTACCCATCTGTCATAGTATGTGGTATAATCCATATGAATCTATTGCTTTCCTATCAGACTATGGAACTTTAAGAATAGGTATTGTCTTTCATTTTGAGTAATTTACTCAGTTTAGATATGTCTAATTTTAATGAATTATGTTTACGAAAGACACCATAAATAAATAAATATAATTCTAAATGTTGATTGAAATTTCAGTGGAATGTAAAGATGTAAACCATATTTATGGTATGTGCATATACTAGGAAAAATGAGTACAGAACAGCAGTGGAAGACTCCACCAAACCTTAAAGATATTTTAATATTTGTTTAAATTTTAAAATAAAAACTAAAACAAAACAAAACCAAAAATTAATAATGTAATTTTTACTCATTTAAATGCTATTCTATGTGTTTTTATGAATTCTGCCTTATTATACAAGGATATTTATTATTATAAGAACTTACATTAGACAAAGTATTTCAAAGTTAACAGTATGTGTAGTTTTCTTAGAAAGATAATTTATGAAGAGAAATCACCTATTACTATATATATATAATTCCATATAGAATATCATCCAAGTGTATGTAAATAAACACAGCAATGTTTATTTACACACAAAAGGGGACATATGTAAATATGCATATTGATATTCCTTCATTTTGTTTCAAACAAATTATTTAATTTAAAAATTAATTTGTTTTTATATTCTGTGTATGAAGTTTTATAGGCATGCATTCACTTACACCTTTTGTGTTTATAATGCCAGTGGAGGCCAGAGGAGAATGGCACACCCTCTGTAACTTTGTACAGAAGGTTCTGAACTGCCTATGGGAGCTGGGAACCCAACCACTGTGTTTTGCAAGAACAGCCAGAGTTCTTAAACTCTGAGTAATCTCTCCATTACTGTAAATTCTTTTTTTTAGTTCCATGTTTCTCATGTATTTTTAGCATGCCTTATTATCAAAGAAAATGGATTTTAACACAGTGTTTCAATGTTTTTAGCCTCAAGTGGCTTGCTTTAGAATTTCATTTTTCTTTTTATTTTCACTGTTGGGTATCAAATCCAGTTTCTCCCACATACTAGGTAAGCATTTTACCACAGCACACTGCACCAAGCCAGTTTCCTTTTAATGGAAGAATATTGAGCTTCACTATTTTACATATTTTTAAACTTTACTCTCCTAAGCAAAGTGGAGGCTTATATTATTTTGATATACATTTTGGTGTTTTCTGTTTATATTTAGAATATAATTACATCATATTACCTTTTCTCTCTTCTGTTTCCAAACACTTTCATTAATGTCTCCTTGCAATCTTTCAAGTTCCTGTCCTTGTTTTTCATTAATTATTGTTATATTTATATATGTATATACATAAACATTACTAAATAGAACTTGCTTAGTTAGTTTAATGTTAAATGTATGTATGTTTTTAGGGAGATGGTATATTTTTAATAGCCAACTGTATGTTAATTTGTTATCTCTTGAGAAGACTATTTCTTCCAGTTTCAGAATTCCTTACTTGCCTGAGGGGGTCCTCGTGGACTTATCTTTAACCTTTTTGACAAGTCTATTGTTATCCTTATTGAGCTCATGTGACACAATCTCACAGCAAACTCCATGATCCTCTGCATCTTAAAATATTTGCACCACCCTTTAAAATAGTCTCTGAACCTTAAATTTTGGAGTGTCCTGTAAAAGTATCTGGACTGGACTCCATAACTACACATATTTATTGGTTGAGATTTCCTGTAATAACATCCATTTGTTGCAAAGTATGAGGACTACTATCTATGAGTCTAACGACAAATATTTAGATTGTAGATAGAAAATTATGGAGCTATACTAAAGTAGTGGTTGTAGGTTATTGAATTTTAATCATTTTACAATATAGGTAGCTTTCTAGCTTTCCAGTTCAAGTCTAGCTTCCTTCTTGTAGAGCAAGTTGTAACTCAATTAGAGAGTATTTTGTTACCTCTAAGGTAACTACTACATGCCACTACTACAGCCCACTATGTGTCACCTTGGCCATTGTTATGGTTCATAGGCATTTTAACATGGTAGGAATGTTGGTTGTTTTTCTTCTGATGCTTTGAAAGCTAGTGTTCAGGGAGGAAGACTGAATGATAATTACAACTCAAGGAAGGGCCTACTGGCCAAGTATCTGAAGTTCAAGGGATCTTCTGAAATAGAAAATTATCTTCCACCATAATTGTCTCTAATATTTTGGGTGTTTTTTGGTCAATATTTTAAGAATTCTTTGAGCAGCTCATAAATGAAATTTCTTTTTTGTTTGTTTCTTTTGGTTTTTCTTTTCTTTTTCATTTTTCCTTTTTTTAAAATTTATTTATTATATTTTACATATTGATCCCTCTCCCTCCATTCTTCCCTTCCTCCCCTCCCTCCCTCCCTCCCTCCCTCCCTTCCTTTCTCCCTCCTTCCCTCCCTCCCTCACTTTTCCCTCTTTCACCCCTTCACATGCACCCCAACTACCCTCCCCTCCCATCCATCCCCCATTCCACATGTAGAGTGATGCCATCCAGGATGGTCATCTAAATAGGTCAAGTTGTTTGAAGTAGGGACTAGGACTTCTCTCCTGTCTCTATGAACTTTCTTAGTTATAAATTTAAAAAGTTTGTTTTTAATTTCTCTCAAATTGAATAATATGAAGTATTACAAAATTTGTGCATGGTGTCATACTCCTATTTTTTATCATTTGAGAGGCTGAGGCAGGAATATTGCCACATGCTGAAAACCAAATCTGATACATGCAGGGAGACTGCATAATAAATAAATAAATTTGTCCCACACATTATTAGCAGGACTTCTTAATTCAAAATTTTAGAAAAAATATTATATATATATATATGTATATATATACATATAAATAATAAACTGAAACCAATGAAGATTGAAAAGCATGAGGAATGGTTGCATTTGCTAAACACAATAGTAGAATATCATTAACTTGCAATGATTTTTGGAATGTTGTAAGAAAAATAAATATATGATTAAAAATTTTCACATATTGTATTAATTTCAAATGCCATAATAATTCTTTAGAGTTTGCTATGATTTGAAAATATTTTCAGAATGTCCTTGAGGGAAGGAGTTTATTCTAACCTATGATGCATTTGGGAAGTAGTTTTTCTCGCAGGAGATTAATGTAGCATGAATTATAAAAACCCTGAGACAGATTTGGGTTCAAGCTGAAGTACAGAAAAGCAAAGCAGTCAATCACTACATAGTTCTTACCTCTACAAAAGTTCTGACATAAAAGGGGTGATACTTTCCATAGCATGAGGGCAGACTAACTCCTGTCTCCACCTGCCTTATATTCCTCTCTAGTACTGGAATGAAAGGTATAAACCACCACCACCCAGATTCCTCTGCTAACTATTGTAATTGCTGGGATTAAAGGTGTGTGCCACCACTACCTGGCCTTTATGCCTGACAAGTATGGGTAAATTTGCACTCTGATTTTCAGGCAAGCTTTATATATATTAGATCATAAACAAAATAGCACCAAAGATGAATTCCATTTGAAGTAGAATAGGTTATAGAGAACATGATCTTGAAGATGTTATTATAATTTATTTCTAGCCCTCTGTGTTTGCTTAAACTAATGTTTGCTGAACAGACCTCCTCTGAATAGGTTCCCTCTATGAAGCACTATGCCTTCTGAAGCCCAAAGTAGGAAAACCCCTAAGTAAAACTGATTTTCTGCCCTCTATGTTAAGTTTCTCTGGCATTCTGTCACAATGATGGGACCTGACAACAGTCATACAAATGGAAAACTAAGGAGCTTCCAAATTACTCTGCTTTAACTCAGGTTCACTTTTCACAGCAACTGTTTCCATATTGCCTAAAATATTTACTGAACAAGCTATTTAGTAACTAATAGCAGTTATAGGGTGAAATTATGTGTATGTGTTGCTTATTTTCACTAAGACTCTGGAAGCTGTGAGACTACAAGATAAAGACATAAATTATAAAATCTGCACAAAAACCTTTCAATTTTAAGGAGACAGAGGGAACTACTATGATAAAATCTTGACAGTCATTCAATACATGTATATATCTTTGTGTGTGTGTGTGTGTGTGTGTGTGTGTAAATACAAGTTCTGAATCTATATTTTTGTACATGGGTAAAACATTTTAACTGTTCCCTTCCTTTGCAGCTTGCATAGTATTGTCTTTCATCTTCCTTTTTTATTTAAATTTGAAACAAGCTTGTTTTACTTGTCAATCCCAGTTCTCTCACCTTCCTCTCCTCCCTTGTACCTCCCAATCCCCATCCCAAATCTTTTCTGCTATCCATGGAGGATGAGGACTTCCCTGGCAGATTTTCAAACTCTGTCATATTACTTGGAGCAAGGCCTAGACCCTCCCCTATGTGTCTAGGCTGAGAGATATTCACTTTATGTGGGATGGGTTACCAGCATTCATATAATAAAAATAAATACTGATACACTACTACAGGCCCCATAGTCGGCCCAGTCCTCCTAACTAACACCCATGTTCAGGGGCTCTGGGTTGGTCCTATGCTCATTCCCCAGCTGTCCCTCTGGGGTCCATGAGCTGCCCCTTGTTCAGGTTAGCTGTTTATGTGGGTTTCTCCAGGCTTGTCTTGATCTCTTTGCTCATCATGCCTCCCTGTCTGCAACTAGATTCCAGGAGTTCAGCTCAGAGTTTTGCTGTGGGTGTCTGCTTCTGCCTCTATCAGCTACTAGATAAAGGTTCTAGGATGGAATGTAAGGTAGTCATCAATCTTATTATTGTTAGTTGGGGTTATCAGTGCAGAACTCCGAACAGTTTCCTAGTGCCAGAAAATATTTTTAAGATATAATTATGTAGATTATTTTATGTAAACAAAATTAATTGTACAAAATATTCTACTACAAATATTAAGGTATGTTCATGGTTTATAAATAGTAGATATTTCAATTTATCTATGGAAACATGCAAAATATAAGGACTGTAATAAATCAGTTTTTAACTGTAGAAAATTCATGGCAAAATAGTGACTCTCTGATAGTTTCTCAACTGCTCACATTTCTCTCTTTTTGACCTATGTCCTTTGTGAAACTTTATAAAATACTGCAACTTTACTAGAAGTGTCATGGGAATCAAATATTTTGACTAATAATCATGTGGTAGGAGGCATTTGTAAATAAAAATGGCAATAGGGAAACATAAATGACAAAAATACAAATGCTAACTTTTAAACTCATAAACATGTATGGGCATTAAATTTATTGGTTAATTTTAATACATAAAAATTGTTGAATTATTTCAATAACATTTATGCCTGTATTGTACAAGCATTCCTTTCAGGCTGATCACTACTGTGGGTCAATTTAATGCTTGACTTGTAAAGAAGGGATCGGGTGTTCACAGAAACTGAAGTGACAGGGAAGATTTATGTGTTTGACTTAGGTCCTCTTGATATATGTCATGGTTGGGAGGCATAGTGGTCTTTTGTGACTTCTAACAGTGATAGTTGGGGTGTCTCTGACTCATTTGCATGTCGTGGGAACACTTTTATTCTACTGGATTGTCTTATCCAGGCTAGGTATGCGAGTTTGTGCTTAGTCTCATTTTGTATTTTTATGTGTGTTTGGTTGATATCCCTGGGAGTTCTGTACTTTTCTGAGGGGAAACAAAGGAGAAAAGGCAGGAGGAGAACTGTAGTTGTAATGTATGTAATATATGAGAGAAGAATAAATGTGAAATTTTGATTTGTGATATGAGTGAGATGTGTGGGATAGAGAAATATTCACATATATGTATATATATACATATATATACCCATAATAAATATGTAATGATTTGTAATAATGTATCTGAGAGAGATAATGAAGAAAGGAGTGGGGAATGAAGAGACAAAGTTAAGGAAGAGATGAAGAAGTTGCAGAAATTAGGCATAGGAAGGAAAAAGAGAGAGGGACTGGGTGGGATGAAAAGAGATAGTGATAGAGGGAGAGAGATAAAGAGAGAGGGAGATAGAAAATAAAGAAAAATAAAATGTATAAAAGTTAAAAAAGAAAGATCAATATGATTGCTCAAATTCAGGAAACAAAGCCACAAACAATGAAGACTAGATTCTGATTTGTACAGATAAAATTCATATTGATTATCATCAAAGAATTTTATAAGATATACTGTCATGATAAAACATTCTGCCTCAGCTTTCAGTGCTTAAAGTCTTGAAATATAATTGCCAGACATAAAACCATCTTACAGAAATACTTTCTTATGTTAAATTATCACAGCTTAAAATAACCATGATGTGATTGCAGTTATTTTTATCTCATTCTTACAATTTTGAAATTGGATTCAGAAAATTTATTTTTTTTTATTTTTAAAGTACTAGCTTAAGAGAAATGTGTTGAATAATTAGCTCATATCAGTTGGAGCTACTGGACTGATTCCCAGGGATCATCTGTCCTTTGGGAAATTTGGATTGTAAAATTCAAAGACTGACCTTGCTTCTGATTTTATAAGGAATATTATATTCAGTCTAGCCTTCAAGATCTCGATGGAAGGAAGATGAAAGGATTAGTTGAAATTGAATACACTGCTCACAGTTCAAGGCAGAAAAAATGAAGAAACATTTGCAGGGTCATAAATTATACATGAGAAGACGTATGATAATAACATAATCTGAAGTAACCAGGCTTTCCACTTTAAATGAAGAAGTGGGTGTTAAGTTCGTTGGATGATAAGAGTGAATTGATTTGGAGAGGTTTAAAAACATATAGTTTCAAAATTTTAACTCCATATTTTGTTAAACCCCTTAACATGAAACATATGTCTATTTAAATGGTAGCTGAAATATATATATATATATATATATATATATATATATATATATATATATATATATATATCATATCTGTGTTAAAAATAGATCACTGTTTCAATGAACAACTATAACAATTTCTTTTTAAAAAAATCACAGTTGGTTTAAGAAAAAAATCATAGATTTATGTAAGTTATGTGTTTGAGTCAGTGCTTTCTAGAATTATTCATAGATGGGTCTAAATAATCTGGGTTCACTTTCTTTTACTCCTCATCTATTGTATGTGTGTACTTACTTGGGGATGGATTACCAGATTAATGTTGGTTCAAATACAATTTTAATTGAATTTTTTAATAGACTGTGATAATATTCTCATGAAGTAACTGAAAAAAAAACATGAATCATTCTATAAATAAAACGTGTTTTCAATGAACCAAGAGATGGTACATAATAATCTGCAGAGAAAAGGGACCTTTGTCATATTTTGGTGTCAACATAGGCTACTACTCTAATGACTGCCCTTCTATTACTGGTTATTACAGTTTGAATTTCTTGTCATTTTCAATGTAAAATTTAAGAAATGGTAGAATGTATGAGCTGCATTCTATGGAAAGTCTCACCTCTCTGGAAAGTGTTCCTCTATTCAAATTAAAACTCTTAAAACAACATGCAAATCTTTATTTAAATGGGTACCACAAATTCCATTTTACAAATTAAATTAAATAGTCCATTCTAAAAATGTTTGGAGCTTCAAAGTCTGCTCTGTTTGTTGGTGATTAGAAACCATAAACCTACATGCATCATAAAGACTTCCCAGTGTCTCCATGGGAATGAAGTCAGAAGCATGAAATAAGTGCTAAGAATACAAATGAATTGCAAAGCCATCTTTGTAAAAGATGGAAAATTGGATGTTGGCTTATTAGATGCTGTGTCATTTTATTCTTTTAAATGTTCACCATAATAACATATTGTTTAGGTAAAAAATAAGCTGTGTTCTTTTCATCAAGTCTAGGTAATTGTCCTCTTCATTCTAAGATGATAGAAAATTCCCTAATTGACCACCTTCACAATCTGAAGATACAATTGGAGAATGTTTTCTCAACCCTCAAACTTTACTTGATGATATCCTATGGAATCCCATGGGTAGTTTATAACATATATATTTCAGACACAAGGGATTAATACTAATCATTGGTAGATTAGATAAAAAGGGACTTCTTAATGGATAATTTACCAGAAATGTTATAAATAACGACTTACACTGTGTAGTAAAGTTTGACTATGTGGCATGTATATAAATATTACATACTACCTATTAATGCTTCCAACCACATATAACAAGAATAAAAGCAAATTTTTCACAATTTAAAATACCTAAATTTTATTTACAGATCTCATTAAAAGCAGCAGGGTTTCACTGAGGGTTTGTATCTCTATAAAGAAGATTAAATAGAGGCAAAATGGTAGAGAAACCTCTGATACTATAATAACAAAGTGTTATTGCTAATTAATACTATGATCTCAGAGAAGAAATTAAGAGGAACAAAAGAATGAAATTAAAATATAAACGTAAATTCTAGTGAGTGGCTTAGGGTCACTTCTCTCATTGTATTACCTGAGGGCAATAAATAAGAGGGGGCTTTAAGTGTCTCATACTGTCAAGGAACAATAGACTTAGAATGCAGAATGTCCTACCGAATATATTTTCTACATATCATAATTATACAGTTCTTAATATGTAATCTTCCTGAACTTCCTCAGATATATATGTGCCTAGCAGATGGATTATTTTCATGAGACAAACACACATGCAGTGAAAAACACCATTGCTATTCTTAAGAAGGAAACAAAGTGACTCAGGAGAAAAATTACAGAGACAAAGTTATCTAGAGCCTCTGACCCCATAGCCTTGCCATCAGAGAATCACTCATCTACTATGTTGTCCTGTTGAATACTACTTATCACCTTCTGTGTATGTCCATGACCTCCAGTATTCCAAGAAAATAACATACCCTTAATGCTATTCTAATATTCTAGAAGAAAAGGCCTTGATGTTTTCTCATTAAGAAATGACACCAAAGCTAGTAGCTGATGGTAAAGAAGCAGACACCCACAGCTAAACACTGAGCCGAACTCCTGGAATCCAGTTGCAGAGAGGGAGTAGTGATAATAAAATGGGATCAAGACCAACCTTCAGAAACTCATAAAGACAGCTGACCTGAACAAGAGGGAGCCCATGGACCCCCCCCCTACTGATAGCTGGGAAACAAGCATTGGATCAACTCAGACCCCTTGAATGTGGGTCTCATTTGGAAGGCCTGAACAGTCTAAGGGAGTTCTGACAGTGAAATCAGGATGTATCCCTGTTGCATGAATGGACTTTGAGAGCACAATCCCATGGAGGAATACTCCCTTAACCTAGAAGCATGAAGGAGGGCCTAGTCCCTACTCCAAATATGTTTACCAATTTTGATGATCTTTTCTGGAAGGCATTAACCTACAAGAAGATTGGGAGGGTGATAGGATAGGACAAGAGTCAGGGGGCTTGGGAGGGAGGGAGAGAAAAAGGGAGGGAGGGAGAGAGAATTGGGATCAATAAGAAAAATAAGAAAAAGTAATAAATAAAAAGGAAAAAAAAAGAAATGACACCAAAGAATATAAAAGATGACTGTTATAACAAAAATCACAAATGATCCCCCTCACACAGTGATTGTGATAGACACAGAAAAAGTCAACTGATACAAGACAATTTAAATAGCATTGGGTCCTATTTACAACCACAGATTGAAGCTGTTGTTATTAACAAAAGAAAGTACATAACTCATGAAAACTTAGCAATGCTTTTACTGAATAAAATAATGGTTCAAGAAATATAATAGGAAAGAAATTGTGAACTTTTAGAATAGAATGAAAATGAATGCACAAAATACTTTAATATATGAGACGCAGTTAAGACAGTTCTAAGAGGCAAATTCATTGCCTTTAGAACCTACTTATAAAAAAATACTAGTAACTTAATGGCACACCTAAAAGATCTCAAAAAAAAAAAAGACAAACTAACACCCAAAACAGGTAGACAGTGAGAAATAATGAAACTCAATGCTAAAACTTCTAAAATAGAAACAAACAAGCAAGAACAAATGAGACTTAATTTTTTTCATTGAAAATATCTGTATGATTGATAAACCTTCAGGCAAATTAACTAAAATTAGGTGACAGATGATAAAAATAATAAAATTTGAAATGAAGGGAGGGACATAACTATAGACACTCAAAAGTCCAGCAAATCACAATGGAGTATATTAAAATTTCGTATTCTAACATAATTGGAAAACCCAAAAGGAAATGAGAAAATCTATTTATATATCCTACCTACCAGGTTGAATCAAGTTCAGATAAGCAACTTAACAGATCTATAACCCTTTGTGATATAGAAGCATTAACTAAAAGTCTTCCAACCAACAAAAAACAGCATAAAAGCCCAGTGATAGAAGGCTTCAATGTAAAATTATATCAGACCATCAAAAAGAATTAAAGATTAAACTTCTCAAATGATTGCACACACACATACAGAAGGAACATAGTCTATCTATTTACCTGATGTCATAATTATCTTTATACTTAAACCACACAATTCAGAAAGGAAAGAAAATTTCAGGCTGATTTTACTTATAAACCTACATACAAAAATGTTCAAAAAATACATGCCAACTGAATACAAGAACACATAAAATTGTATCTACCATGTTCAAATAGGCTTAATCTAAGGGAATCAAAGATTGCTCAACACATACTAACAGTTAAATATAATTCACTACTTAAGAGATGGAAGAACAAAAACAAAACAAAACACACAAAACAAAACAAAACAATTAAGATCATCTCATTAGATGGATAAAAGACATATGACTGCATCCAACAGCATTTTGTAATAAGTCCTAGAGAATCTCTCTAGGGATATGCAATACATACCACAAAATAGTGAAGGTTATTTCAGCAAGTCCACAACCAACATCATTCAAAACAGAGATAAACACAGAGCATTTCCATTAAACTCAGGAACAAGTCAAGGTTTTTTACTCCTTCAATAGCTATTCAGTAAAGTATTTAAAGTCTAAGCTAGATTAGTAAGAAAACTGAAGGAAATAAGGGGGACACAAAAGGAGAAAAAGTTAAAGTATCTTTATTTTCAGATAATAGGATTAACATGTAAACATCAGTAGGCTATCTGTATAGAAATTATAAGCAGAAATAAATAAGCTGAACAACACCCTTCAATGTAGCATAAATGAAATCTTGAAGTAACTCTAACCAAGCAAATGAAAGATTTGTATACTAAAATCATCTTTAATACACTGAAGAACTAAATTAAAGAATACATCAGATTATGTAGTGATCTTACAACTCAGGAACCAGGAAGATTAATATAGTAAAAGTGATTATTCTATATTCTATTACAAACTATCTATAGATTCAATGCAATCCTCATGAAAATCCCAATGTATTTTTTAACATAATTAAAAGGAAAATCTCTACTTTCTATGGACACACACACACAAACACACACACACACACACACACACACACACACACACACAGTGTGTGTGTATAAGAGAGAAAGAGAGAGAGAGAAGAGAGAGAGAGAGAGAGAGAGAGAACAGCAGAAACATTCCATTATATGTAGTTTGGGGAGGCATGGGGGAGAGGGAGGGAGGGAGACAGAGAGGAGAGGGAACTGAAATTGATGTGTAAAATAAAAAGAATTTAAAAATTTTTTAAATGAAAAAAATAGTACAATAACTGCTGGGAATATTAGCTTCCTCCATCTTAAACTGACTACAGAACTATAGAAATAAAACAATGATATTGTCACAAAAACAGAGAAGTTGATCAATGGAATCAAACTGAACTCCAAGGGATAAGTTCAACATTTATGAACACATGTTTTCTGACCAAGAAGAAAAAAGAAGCAAATGAATACACACTGGAAAAAATACATCATTTTCAACATATGATACTTGTCAAACTGGATGGTTGCATGAAGAGGAATGAAAATAGATTTATGTTCACAACTGTGAACAATTGCATTAAAGACCATAGCATAAACCTAAATACACAAAATCTAAGAGAAGAGAAAGTAGGGAATATCCTTGAACTCACTGTCACAGACAAAACTTTCTGAGTAAAACACCTTCATCATAGGCATAATAATAACAATAAATGGAACATCATGGAAGTGAAAAGCTTCTCTGTGGCAAAGGACAACATAATTTTGGGAAAGTGGAAGGCTACAAAGGGAAAAGATTGTTACCAACTACATAGACAATAGAGTGCTAAAATCCAAAATATATCAAGGTAAAAACCTCAATTAAAAATAGGATATATACACATGCAAGACATTCTCAAAATATGATACTCAAATGGCTAGAAATAGTTAAGGAAATAGTCAGACCTCTTAGTCAATGGGGAAATTAAATCAAAGCTATTGGTAATTTTACAATATACCAATCAAGATTTTTAATAGTAGTAAGAGAAATAAATTATGCTGCTGATAATGTGGTATAAAGTCAATACTCATTCATTCCTGGTAAGAATTTGAACTTCTACAAAACAACTTGTGTTAGCTCCTCAGGAAATCACAAATAGACCTACCTCAAGAGCCACTTTTGGACATACACCAAAGGACTCTACATCCCATGGCAGAAACATTTACTCAATCATTTCATTGCTGTCAGAATTTGGAAACAGTCTATATATCAGATGATTGATGATTAGATACAAAAATATGGAACAACAGATGCAAACACCCAAAACTAAACATTTAGCTGAACTGAAATCTAAATGCAGAGAGGGAGGACAAGACCAGGCTACAGAAACACACAGTGACAACTGACCTGAACAAGAGGAGCTAATGGGGCCCCATACTGATAGCTGGGAATCCATCATGGGACTGACTCAGACCCCCTGAACATGGTCTCAGCTAGAAGTCCTGGTGAGTTTAAGGGACTTCCTGGTCAGTCTAAGGGACTTCAGACAGTGAAACCAGGATAAATCCCTGGTGCACAAAAAGACCTTGGGAGCACACCCCCCATGGAGGGATGCTCCATTAACCTACAGACAGGAGAGAAGGCCTAGTCCCTATTCCAAATGACTTGACAGACTTAGATGACCCTGCCTGAAAGGCATCACCATACATATGGAGTTGGGGAGGTGGGGAATGGGAGGAGAGGGTGGTCAAGAGGCATTAGAGGCTGGGAGAGTTGGGAAGATGGAGTGAAGGAGGGAGGGGGAACTGGAATAGATATGTAAAATAAAAAGTATAAATAAATAAATAAATAATAAGATCAAGCCACAAACACCCAAATCAGCAAGAGGTTTTAATTGTAAAATATAAATATATACCTATGTTACAAAAAACCTTCAAAGATAGAGGAAAGTGGATTGAAGTCATGTTTGTCTAAAAAAAAAAATGGTACATGTGATACACAATGATATATCACTCAGCAGTTAAAATAATAATGAAATTCTCAGGTAAATGACTGATGTAGGAAAAACATCATCTTAAGTATGATAACTCAAATCTAGAAAGACAAGTTTGGTATTTATTCTCTTATATGTGGTTTTAGCTTTTATGTCTTTGATAAAGGCTATAATGCATGTACTAACAATAGTTAGCATATAGTTATGACATAACTCACCGAACACAGAAAAGTTGAGCTGGTGCATATGTAGAGCCTTGGCCTCTGCATGATGCTGGATGTCATGGTGTACACAAGCAGAAGAGAAGGTAAGCAGCAGCCCATGAAAACCTTGAAACCTACATTATTGATCTGCCTACAAGATCCACTTGTGCAAGATTGTTATGGTAATAAACACAAGGCTATGTGAAGGGAGATCACATTTTGTATATATGTTTCTCTTATTGGTTAATGAATAAAGCACTGTTGGCCAATAGGAAAGTAAGATAGGGAGGACTGGGTGATAAGGAGGATTCCGGTAGTAGGAGGAGATGCAAGATGGACAATGGAGAGAGCAGAATACCAGCCCATCTCTCCAGTAAGATAAAACCATGTGGAAATGCTTAGATTAATAGATTTGGGTTAATAATTAAGCAGAGCTAGTCAGTAAGAAGCTAGTAGCAGGCCAACAGAATTATATCTGATACAGTCTCTCTGTGTGTTTATTTGGGGCTGGCACAGCTGTGGGTCCAGGCAGGCAGAAAAAAACCTTACTCATAACAAAATGGCGCCAAACACGGACCTGAGAACTTTAACTTAAAACATGATGAAAGCTTAAAAAGGTATTTTAAAAACAAAAGAACAAAGAAAAGCAAGACTTTCTATAAATATGTTTCTTGTATTCGCTAATGAATAAAGCACTGTGTGTCATCTGGGGCTGGCACACCACAAGGACCAGACCACCAGGGTACACCTGCTTGTAACAATATGGCACCTTCAAAGTGGCTAATAAGAACTTCCACTAAAAACTTAAGAAAAGCTTAAGAAAGCATTTTAAAAACGAAAGAACAAAGACAAGCAAGGCATCTTGGTAACAGCATTTTTCTCAGTTGGACTCAGTTTTGCTAGTGATAAGCAGAGACTTGTGTGGCTACATTAAGGGAGATTTCTTGACTCAGAATAAGTGGAAAAAAAACCCCAAAGCTTTTAGGAAGTTCTGCTAACAATTCATTGGTGTCTACAAGAGCTGGCAATGGCAGTGACCACATGCCCAAGCCGGCAGCATGCTCCCAAATGGCAGCGTAGACCAAGGCAATGAGCACAGCTCTCAGTTCTGGTAGTAAATTCACCCTCACCCCATCTTGGATATCGCGGTTTAAACAAATGTGGCTTACATTTTAGCAATGTTGGTGTTGACCAGAGACTCATGGACAGAAAAGAATAAAGATTAACAGTAAAGCCAGATTCAGATTAAGAAAAACTGCTAAAAGGTTTCAGTGTGCTTTAAAATATACATAGGCTTGGGAGAGAAAAAGAATAAAATGATTTTAAAAAGAGAGGAGTAGCTGGGTGTGGTGGCACACACCTTTAATTCCAGCACTCAGGAGACAGAGGCTAGCAGGTCTCTGTGATCTCAAAGAAAACCTGGTATACAGAGTTAATTCCAGGACAGATAACAGTTACACAGAGAACCCCTGTCTCAAAAAATGAAAAAATAGAACTAGAAAAAATAGAGTGATAAAAAACCCATATAAAGAGGGAAAGTACAGAGAAACTTTGGATATTATATGCTGCTCTGTTATCTTTAAATTGTTTGACTGCTGAAGAAATAATACAACTGATGCAAAAAATGCTGCTAATTAATTCAATTTATATATTTTAAAAATGCTTCGACTACAAAACGTAAGTCTAAGGACAGGTTACTGTGGAAAAGGATTTCTATTTTTATTTCCACAGAAAATGAAAAGCTGTAGATTCCTTCCAACCTACTATGGTTTGATCAAGTAAAACCCTCTGAAGCATTGTCCCTGGGACAAGGCAGCCTTGCAGACTACAGCCATGATTTCTGTGTCTTCTTAGGATTCATCCATGCCAGGGTCCCCTACCAGCAGGAAGCAGTTTATAAAGAATGGAGCCAAAATTCCAAAAAAATTGTTTATAAATGTTTGCTTTCATTTAAATGGGGTTGGGTATAAATGGTTAATGACCACAAGAATCTCTTTTTAAAGGTACAAAGGGGATTATGGTGTTGATATTAATGTTTTGTTTTGGAATAGATTTTTATTTATTGATAAAATTTAAGGTCAATTTTGTGATGTGTATATTTCTCCTCTTGTTTAGATATTGTGTTTGCGTAACTCATTTAGATATGTAATGTATAATATAATACAGATTATAGATAGTTACCTATAATAGTCAAAACTTATAGTGTTAGTTAGGTTTTCTAGACATATAAAAATGTATTTGAGATGGATAAGCATTCTTCAAACCTTTCAAAGACACACAGAATATGGCATTTAAAATGAGTTTGGGTTTTTCTTGACAATGAGGCATAGCTGCTCCTGCATCAGAAAGGAAGATGGACCTAGAAAAGGTGTTATGGAGTTTGCTTTCAATAATGCATGACTAACCACTTGGATAAGATACTGCTCTTGTCTGGACTGTTTGACTTTATGCTGTGTATACTGGACATGCAGGACCCACAGAAAAATGACTGCTGAACAAGGTGGACATTGCTGCAAGATTCCTACTTTATGGAAGAGTTTGCCAGACATTCTGCAGGATAAAGAGAGAAGTGACTGAGAAACGGCCAATACAGGTGGACAGTTTAAAGTTTCCACTTTGCTGAGGAGTCTGCCTGACGCACTATAACCTACAGGCTGAAGATGGAACATTAAGAAGAACTTCAAGTAACTGACAAGGCAGTGAGTTGACTCTATAATTTCTAGAGTATATATACTATTCTTCCATGGTGTTTGATGGAGTTGAAGACAGATAGTTATGGTTATAGTTTTTCTTAGTTAAGATTAAAGATACATTACATATAAGACTTTAGACTCACAAAGATAAAATAGATTATAGAATATTTTCTTTAAATCTCACTAAATGTTAATGGACTGACTAAATATTGTTAACCATGGTTGGTGTTTGATAACTAACTGTTTTGTTATAGATTTTACTATGTTAAGGTTAAAACCCTTCTTTTTATTAGACAGAAAAGAAGAGATGATGGGAGATGTCATTCCGTGAATATTTTTCTCATATTGGTTAATGAATAAATCACTGTTGGCCAACAGGGAAGCAAGATAGGTGGGACTAGAAGACAAAGAGGAGAGAAGTAGTTAGGAGGAGTCAAGATGAAGGATGGAGAGAGAACACCAGCCCCTCACTTCAGTAAGAAGAGACCAAGAGGAAATACTTAAATTAATAGGAATGGGTTAATATTTAAGACATAGCTAGCCAATAAGAAACTAGTAACTGGCCAATAGCATTATATCAAATACAGTGTCTCTGTGTGTTATTTGGGGCTGGCATGTTGGTGGGACCAGACCAACAGGAGAAAACTCTATTCCTAACAGCTATGCAATAACCAACCAATTTCTGATTAGAATTAAGGGTCATTCCATGAGGTGGAACACATTAGTGGCACTGATCAGGTGGCCAAGTACCTGAGACTACATAGAACATGGCTGTAGGATAAAACCCAATCTGATAAAGAATCATAACACAAAACTGGCTCATAATCAAATTCTGCTATACTCATATATCATTTGTCTTGCTTAGCCATATTCTAAGAAATATTTTCCTAGAGTAGAAGGTAATAAATACAGAGGACTTTGACAGAAAAATATGCAGAAAGTGAATAATTGCAAGTCCTCAGTCTTAAATGGGATGTCTCCATCAAATTCCAATCTTCAAGCCTCAGGGAACTTTACAGAAGAGGATATAAATCCAGACAGAATGGAGAACACCAAAGAATACAGGCATTCTAGACAAAACACGACTACTGGACATATGAAACTATGGAAAATGGGGCAGGATTAACAGCGCTTGCACAGGTCTAATACGAATGGATTCCCTGTGCTGAGGGGAAACTTAGACATAAGTTCTATTCCCTAACCCATGATAACCTCCAGCACAAGATTAATTTGTTTTTTCCAATGGAGTAATACTGTGTATGCTAACCATATTTAAGAGCAGGAACCATACCAAGCAGTAGATAGCTAACACAAAACCTTCTTAATGGTATTTTTGAATGACTTTTGTTCCATAATGCTTTTTCTAGGCTTTTTTCCCCTTACTAGTCCTTTGTTGTTATATTATGCTGTTCATTTTTTTTAACACAATGATTTTGGCCAATCACTATTGTTTTATATTGGCTAGCTCTGTCTTAAATATTAACCCATTTCTATTAATTTAAGTATTTCAACGTGGTCTTATCTTACCGGAGAGAGGCTCTGGCATTCTTCTCTGTCCTCCACCTTGAATCTTCTCCCTACTTCTTTCTCTCCTCCTAGTCTCCTAGTCCCACTTAACTTGCATTCCTACTGGCCAACAGTGGTTTAATCATTAACCAATACATGAAACATATTTACAGAATGTCATCTCCCATCATCTCCTCTTTTCCGTCTAAAATAAAAAGGGTTTTAACCTTAGCATAGCAAAGTATATTACACAAAAGTTATCAAATAAGAATCACAGTTAAGAATATTTAGTCCATTAACATTTAGTAAAATTTAAAGAAAATATTCTATCATCTATCCTATATTTGTGAATCTAAATTCTTATAAGTAACTTATCTTTAATCCTAAGCAAAACTATAACCATAACTATGTCTTCAACTCCCTCTAAGACCACAGAAGGGTAATATATAAACTATAGAAATGACAGAGACAACTTGCTACCTGATTAGTCACCTAAAGTTCTTCTGTAATGTTTCATCTTCAGCCTATAGGCCATAGTGTGTCTGGCAGACACCTCAGCAAAGCAGGAAACTTTCTACCTGTATTTTCAGTCAGTCACTTTTCTCTGTGTCCTGCAGAATGTTTGGCAGACTCTTCCAAGAAGCAGGAATCCTGTAGCAATATCCATCATATATCAGCAGTCACATTTTTGGGGGGGGTGGTAGTGCATGTCCTGTTTATACAGCATAAACTCAAACAGTCCAGACAAGAACAGTATCTTGGCCAAATGGCTAGTCTTGCCATGTTGAAGACAAACTCTATAACAACTTTCTTTGATGTCCATCTTCCTTTCTGACATAGGGGGTGTTGTAAGGAGCAGTTATGTCTCACTGTTAAGAAAAATCCTCAACCATTTTAAATGTCATATTCTCTAGGTCTTTGAAAGGTTTGAAGAATGCCTATTCATCTCATATATATATTTCTTGTATATCTAGAAAACCTAATTCACCTGACTGTAAGTTTTGATTAATGTAAGTAATTATCTATAATCTGTACTAAATTATACATTACATTTCTAAATGAGCTATATAAACACAATACCTATACAAGAGGAGAAATATACATATCACAAAATTAACCTTAAATTTCTGTCAATAAATGAAAATCCATCCCAAAACAAAATATTCATGTCTATACCATAATCTTCTTTTTAACTTTTAAAAGAGATTGATTGTGATAATTAACAATTTAAAACTCATTCTGTTTAAATGAAAACAAACATTTATAAACAATGTTTGGGTATTTGGGCGTTGATCTTTACAAACTGCTTTCTTCTGGTAGAAGGCACTGTCATGGGAATCCTAAGAAAACACAAAATTCTTGGCTGTAGTATGCAATGCTATCTTGTTCCAACCCTTTTGAATGTTGGATCACCTGGAGAACTGTGTCAGAGTGTCTTTCTTGATCAAACTATGTTAGTCTGGAAGGAATCCATAGCTTTTTATTTCCTGCTGAAACAAAAATAGAAATAGTCTTCTCCAGTAACCTGTCCTTAAACTTAAATTTTGGAGTAACAACATGTTTAAAATATATAAATTGAATTAATCCATCAGCACTTTTTTAACACTTTTTTAACAGATGTTGTTACTTTCTCAGTAGTCAAACTATAATATATAATATATAATATAATAACATACAGTATCCAGATTCTCTCTGTGTTTTCCAACTTTACGTGGCTTTTTTATTACTCTATTTTTTCTATTTCTATTTTTTCATTTTTTGACACAGGGTTTCTCTGTGTAACTTTTATCTGTCCTGGAATTACCTCTTTACACCAGTTTTACTTTGAATTCACAGAGATCTGCCTGTCTCTGCCTCCCCAAGTGATGGTATTAAAGGTGTGTGCCACCAAATTCAACTACTCTCTTTCTTTTCTTATTCTTTTTAAACCATTTTATCCTGTTTCTCTTTCTCTCCCAAGCCCATGTATATTTAAAAGACACTGTAAACCATTAGAGGATTGTCTTAATGTGAATCTGTCTTTACTGCAAATCTTTTTTTTTTTTTTTTTTTTTTGTGGCCACCAGTCTTTTATCTGGTAAACAGCATTGCTAAATATAGTGGTGGGTATTTTTACCGCAAATATTGAGAGCTGTGGTCATTTCCTTGGTCTATGCTGCCATCAAGCATCATGTTGCAAGCTTGGAGATATGATCACTGCCATTGCCAGCTCTCATATGCACCATTAAGTTGTTAGCTGAGCTCTTTAAAACCCTGGTGTTTTTGTTGTTGTTGTTGTTTTGTTTTGTTTTGTTTTCTGTTTTTCTTTTGCCTCTTATGCTGAGTCAGAAAACCTCTTTTAAAGGAGCAGCACAAGTCTTTGTCTTTAGCAAAACAGTTAAACTGAGAAAAATGATGCTACCAAAAAAGCCTTGCTTGTCTCTGTTCTTTTGTTTCTACAACATTTGTTTAAGCTTTTATTAAGTTTTAAGGATGTTCTTACTAGCCACATTGAAGGCAACATTATGTAAAAAGTAGTTTTTCCCACCAATCTGTTCCCACCACCATGCCAGCCCCAAATAACACACAGAGATGCTGTATTAGATACAATGCTGTTGGCCAATTACTATTGTTTTATATTGGCTAGCTCTGTTTTAAATATTAACACATTTCCATTAATCTATGTATTTCCACATGACCTTATCTTACCTGAGAGAGGCCCCTGCATTCTCTTTCCACTTTCAATCTTGTATCTCTCAATTTGTTTTCATTGCATTTCAAGTCGGGTCTCTGTGTCTTTACAAGTTTCTTGTCCTTTATATTTGGCTTTTTCACTTGTTTTGAAATGTTCTAGTAGTGCCTAACTTGCTTTATAATAAGAGAAAGAAAGGGCATATATCTCCTTTTGCAAATATGTGTATATATATATATATGTATATATTTTGAAATATATATATATATATATATATATATATATATATATATATTTACACAGAAATCTGGCATGGCACCTGTAGACCTGATGTAATTTACACTTTGAGGCAAAATTATCTCTGAGACTGAGAGTTCAAGGCAGGCCTGGAGAGAAAAATAAACTTCTGAAGGAAGAGAAGAATTGAATTTTTTAAAGTTGACTAATGGGTTAAGAGTTATTGAAAAAAATGTGGTGAAATATCTAGCATATGATAACATAGTCCAGTGACCATCGAATACAGTAATAAAGCATATATTTCAAAAAGCTACAAGAGAGCTTGTGAATATGTTCACCAAATAGGTTGTAAATCTGCCAACCCTGATTTGAAGTTTGGACAACAGAAACATAAATCAAAACCTGATATCTGCACTCCATTAGTTGCAATAGAATTTTATTTTATGGTTTTATGTATCAGTTGTAAAATAAATCTTAAAATAAAATTTAAAGCATGATGACTTTTTATCATAAAGTACTCAAGAAACCACTGGTCTGTACTAGACACTTTAAAGCATTTCTCAACTAGGAGCGTTTTCAGGCATTGAAATCTACTGCTCCTTAAAAAATAATAGTCATCATGACATGAACAGCAGCTATCTTATTTATATAGAAGTGATTTTTAGTAAAAAAAAAAAAAAAAAAAAAAAGAATTTTTCCTTTTTTCTACTTGTACTTTTGTAAAAGTCCCCAGGGAGCTAATGTCCTGTTGGAGAAGAGAGATGCAGGTGTCAGCAGTAGATGGAGGCAGTGTGACATGCCAGAGAAAAGACTCATTCCTAGACAGAGAAATATCTGAAATCTCATCAATAAGGCAATAGAACTAGCTTAGTAAAGCTCCCATCCAGGCACACAACTATCTGTATATGCATTTTTATTTTATTTTATTTCATCTTCTAATTACAAAACAAATCATTAGATGCACTTACAGAATTTTGGAACAAATTTGTTCTTCCTGCCATCTTAACCATAGGTCTTTCTCCTTTATGAGTCATGTATTCTTTTATACACTATATTCCACCTTCCCCATCATCTATTTTTATTCTCTGTTGGTCCCTTTTTAATTTCAGGTTTACTCAACCCTACTGTCAACGAAAGATCTGCTTACTTAATACAAAGGAAAATGAAAGAGGGAAATAATGCAATAGTTAAATGGGTTAATTTAGTAGGATGCTACTAAATAAAATAGGCAAAAATATTCTTCCTACATAATCCAAACCAAAACAAAGTAGCAGGATATTACGATTTGTGTGTAGAGGGTATTTTCTCAATATTTCATATACTTTACATTAAAATTTGAATGTTGTCTGGAGAGATTGCTCAGGGGTTAATAGCACTATACTATGTATTTTTCCAAAGGACCATATTTGATTCACAAGACATGTATGTGGCTCATACCTCTTGGTAACTTCACTTCTATAGTATTCTACACCATTCTGCATGCCTGAAATTCCAGACAAGTCTATAGGCAAAACATTGGTAAATATAAAATGATTGGGAAAAATTAAAAATATTAGTTTTCAAATGTTGCATATCTTGGGATAGATAGATGGCTTAGTCTGTAAAATCAGGTAATTCTCATCCAGGTTACATAAGGTATGTAACCTGAGTTAGAATCCTAACACTGATGTCAAAAAGATGGAAATGTCACAACTGTCTCTATATCTACTCCCAGAATAATCCATCTTCCATGGGGTCTTGGGGAATCCACACACATGTACACACACAGAAATACACTCTCACATAATTAAAAATAAACCAAATCTTTAAATACTAAAGAAAGAATTAGGATATATGGACACCTAGTTTATAAGTGTGATATAACACATACAATTTCTTAGAAAAGTTGTATTAATTAGAATACTTACCCCCCCCAAAAAAATATATATATGGGAAAACCAACAAAAACTTCCAAAATTATCAAGGGCCATATTTTAAAGAAACTGGAAATATTTTTAAACATTTGTCTCATAAAACGTGAAAGAATTTTATTTGGTACACTTTTGATTGTCCCAACAATTAAAAGGTAAATTGGTAAGAATATTACAATATCTTGAAGCCAATGTGAGTAGGCAAGTTCTTATTTATTCATAAATAGCTTCTTTTCCGTTATAATTTATAGTACATTTGTGCTTAGCAGAACTTTATTGTTTTCTTCAATCTACTACTTATTAAGTACTATTAACACATAATCTGGACTGCCTAAGTGATAGATGTAGAGCTGAAGGCATCAGTGAATTCCTACTTTTAAACATTTGTGATGAGATATGACACTTTTAAAAAGATGCAGAGAATTTACAGGAAAGTAGATGAAGATGAAACTATAAGAAACCATCCTGAGGGAGGTAACCCAGTAATAAAAAGATACACACAGTATGTACTCATTCATATATGGATTTTAGACACAGAGCAAAGGATCAACTGCTTACAATTCACACCACCAGAAAAAGCTAGGAAACAAGGAGGATCCTAAGAGAGGCAGCCATACATGGTCCACCACAGAAGGGGAAAGGGACAAGATATTCCAGGCAAATTAGGATCATGAAGTGAAGGGACAGAGAGTTAGGAGACAAAGAATGGGAGAATAGAGGAGAGATGTAGTCATGAAGGAACAAGAATATTAAGACAGTGAAAGAATAGGGGAGAACAAAAAAAGAGTTAACATAGTAGAGGGAGCCATTATAGATTTAAGGAGAAATCTGCACAAGTGAAATGCTCAGAGATCTACAAGGAGGAACCAAATAACAATCTAAGCAATACTGGAGAAGCTGCCTTTAATGCTCTTTCACTACCTAGAGCCCTTATCTATTAGCTGATGGATTCAGAAGCAGATACCCACAGCTAAACACTAGTGAACTCCTGGAATCCATTTGCAGAGAGGGAGGAGTGATGAGCAAAGGGTCAAGACCAGGCTGAAGAAACCCACAGAAACTACTGATCTGAACAAGATGGACCCCATGTACTCCAGTCTGATAGCTGGGAAATCAGCTTAGAAAGGACCCAGCACCCTGGACTGTGGGTGTTAGTTAGGAGGACCAGGCAGGCTATTGGGCCTCTAGTTTTGGATCAGTGTTTATTCCTAGTATACAACAGAACTTTGGGAGCCCATACCACATAGATAGATACTTTCTCAGCCTAGACACATGGGGGGAAGGCCTAGGCCCTGTCCCAAATGATGTGGCAGACTTTGAAAACTCTCCATGGAAGGCCTCTCTCTCCCTATAGAGAAAAAAGGTGATGGGCTAGGGTTTGGTTGGTGTGAATGGGGAGAATGGAAGGGTAAGGAAACTGGGATTGTGTAGTGGGATATGTACTTTGTCTGCTTCTGTGACACTGACCATACCCATTGGGGGGTGGAGCCAAGGACAGAAGGGACCCATGGAGCTAGGTCTAAGGAGGAGCCAGGGAATGCTCTCTTGCTGATGGTAGCAGAGAGAAGAGCATCCAGTTCAAACAGCTGGTGTTCATCTGTCTATGTAATGAGTTATTTCTCCATGAATAAACATCTACTCGGCCTATTTGTTTATCCTGATCCTTATTAAACCGAAATATCTGGTTTCAGAAGTGGGGATTAGGATTTTCACAGCACCTGGGTTTCACTCAGGTGGTAGAAGCTGCTGACCCTTCCGCCACCATCCACGAACCAGCAGGGTCCCTTGCCTAACTAGGCAGACATACCACAGCTTGTGAGACAATTGTGTCTGCCCTACAACTTCTTATATCTCCATCGCAGCCCTGAAATCACAGCTCATCTAATGCCCATTCCCTCAGATTGCATTTGCACAGAGCCCTGGAGCACCAGCCCTGCTCTTGTGTTGCTATGCAAGGCCCAAATTCTTGGCCTGCAATGACTGTGTGCATGCTGCCCAGAGGTGCCAGTTCTAGGCAGCACCTGTTATCACTGCGGTCTCAACAGTTTTTACAAGGCTCGTGTCACTCCTTCATTTAACAAAATTTTGCTTGCATTACTTTGTTAAGAGCTATTCTACAGGGACCAGGATTAGAAGGATCATCTGCTGCGGGAAGCTATTTGGTGGTACACTTCCAGACACTATTTTGTGTTGCACTTCCGGGTAGAACCAGAATCAGAAGGATCCTCTGCTGCTGGATGCTATTTGCTGGTACACCTCCAAATGTAACTACAACAATTTGAGATCTACAACTAAAAGCATCAAAGCTCCAGGACAACGGAATTACACCTAAAGTAATTGTAACATCTTTTGCAATTTAAGCTGATATAATATTTGAGATCAATTGTTCAATACCTGTGGCAGATAATCTTACAATGCAGGTTTAGGAATTTTTTTACTTCATATATAGAAGGAATATTAGCAGAAGAAAACAATGACTGGATCAATATATACACTTTTTTCATAATAGTAATGGGTTTCATCATTAATAGGATGTTCTTAAAAAATGGTTTGAGATTAGCGTAAACAATAAGGAACTTGTACAAACCATAGGAGACTTAGTAACAAGGATTCAAAACATTGAAAATTACAGAATGCAAAACATAGAATGCTTAGGAAAAAAGGGTCAGAATATTGAAGATGGTAGAATTAAAAAACAGGGAACATAAAAATGACCAAATAGAAAACGGAATTTGTTCCGTGTCTGATGTTTCCTCATCAACCAAAACAGAAACAATGCAATGCAGTAACCAGCCCGTTCCTGGTTGGATGAAGCTACTAATATGGTTAAAACACTGGAACATTAAATGAAAACTGTAGTAGATAGAATCTCTTCCATGTCTGAGGATAATGGCAAGCTAGTGGATAGAACATTGTTTCTGGAAGGCAGTTTACATGCCATTCAGTTAATATCTAATGATGTCAATATCAAAAACATGGAATCATTCATAGTTAGAGAAAATAGAAACTGACCGATGCAATGAATGCTCTAGAAAGGGATATGCTTCAAAAAGTTTAGACACTCAAAGAAGCAATGGTGAATAGACTTGATGCCTTAGAAGACCTTCAATCTGATACATCAGAAAAGAGCTCCAGGTAACAGGGCATGAAAAAAACCAACATTTTCTACACTATTTAGGGTCAGGGGAGCTTTCCCTGTGTCTATTAATAAAAAATCAACAAAGAAAAAACACCCAAAAGGTGTCATTGCATATCAGTGGAAACCAATATGTATGAAAGATTTAAAAATTATGAGGGAAGCAGCAGTATCTTGTGGCATGCACTCACCATATGTGAAGCAATTAATAGAATCATGGGCAAGGAATAACAAGGTAACCCCTAAGGATTGGGATCAATTAATATCAGCTGTCCTTGAAAACTCCTCACAATTAGAATGGAGGGCTTTATGGAGAGAGGAAGCAAAGGTTCTTGAACTTCAGGGCTTAAAGAACGGTTATGAAGCTCCCTAAGATAAAATTCTTGGTGAGGGTATTTATGCTGACCCAGAAACCTAAGCTGCCTATGATGAACATATCTTGTCTCTATTTAATACAGCAGCTCTGAATGCTTGGGATAAAGTTCATGAACTAGTGGGCAGGATAGAATCTTATACCAAAATAAGGCAAGGACTAAAAGATGCTTCAGTGTGTTTCTAGAAAGGTTGTCTAGAGCAGTACAATTAGAGGTAGCCGGCATAGATTTTAGGTGAATACTCATGGAATCACTAGCTTATGAGAATGAATTAAGTGCTTTGGCCTTTAAAAATTTGATCAGCACCTTTGTATGAATGGGTCCTATATACAGCCAACATTGAGTATAATGGCAATAACACTAAAGCATGTGTAGGAGAAGCCATCTTTAAAGGTTTGAAGAGATATCAACCTGTCAGATGTTATAACTGTGGTAAGATAGGACATCTAAAAAGAAATTGTAGGCTAAACATCTCTAGAATTAACACTCCCAGTAATGAATCGAACAGAAGGGCTTATGTAGAAGGTGTGGCAAAGGCCGACACTGGTCAAATGAGTGTAGATCGACCAGAGACAAGCAAGGAAACCCTTTACCACTGGGAAATACCTTGGGGGGTCCTCTCGAAGGCCCTCATGTTAAAGGTGGTCTGAACATTCCCAGTCACAGTAGAGGACAATCTCCCACAGGACAATTAGAAAATCCTGTGCCTATTGTAAAAACTCATACTGCTATGGATGTCAAACTAGTGACAGAAGTTGAATCAGACATGATAGAAGGAAGTAAAAAAACGTATATTTTGGCAAACCTCAATAAACAGTCAAAGGCCTAAATTGATAGTTAAAATGAATAAGAGACTGAAGGGTTACTGGACACAGGGGCTGACATAACTATCCTAACTAATAAATCTTGGCCTCGAAAATGGCCCCTGCAAGAGGTTAATGTTCAGTTCTTAGGGAACCGTGTCTCAGGTAAAAACAGCACGAGATGGATTGAATGTGTAGGACCAGAAGGACAGAGAAGAAGGTTGAGACCATATGTTGCTGATGTAGTGATAAATTTATGGGGTCATGATCTATTACAGCATTAGAATACACGAATTAACATTCCTCCAGTATTAGATAGGAACCATAAATGACCTCATGATTGTGGAAAAAAATGTTATAAAATACTATACAATACAGACACCAAATATCCAGGCTGTACAAAAACAGAATACAAGTGCTGAAAAATCAAAGGAACCAAAAGCCCTACCATTAAAGTGGTTAACAGAGGAACCTGTCTGTGTAGGGCAAAGGCCTATGACCTATGAGAAGTTAGTAGCTTTAGAAAACCTGGTTCAGGAACAGCTAATTTTGGGGCATATCGAGGAATCAACCAGCCCTTAGAATTCTCCTGTATTTGTTATAAATAAAAACAAAAAAACAAAAAACCTGGTAAATGGAGAATGCTTACAGACCTGAGAGACATCAATAAAGTTATCCAGTCCATGGGCACACTACAGCCTGGCATGCCCTTGCCTTCTTTGATACCTAAAGAATGGCCTATTATAATTATTGATTTAAAGGATTGCTTCTTCACTATACACTTACAAGAACAAGAAAAAGAGAAATTTGCCTTCATGGTACCTACTTACAATAATTCTCAACCAGTGAAAATATATTATTGGAAGGTTTTACCACAGGGAATGCTAAATAGCCCCACCTTGTGCCAATATTTTGTACAAAAACCACTGGATATAATCCATAAACAGTTTCCACAATCCATAATCTATCATTACATGGATGGTATATTGTTAGCAGACTCTAAAGCAGAAATATTAGAAATAATGTTTGAGAAAGTAAAGGAAGTTTTATCTCGCTGGGGATTACAAATTGCACCTGAAAAAAATGCATAAAGGAGAGTCTATCAACTACTTAGGATATAAAATAGGTCTACTGAAAATTAGACCACAAAAAGTACAGATCAGGATAGATCACTACCAGACTCTTAATGATCTTCAAAAATCACTAGGAGAGATTTCTCAACTGCAAACCATTATTGGAGTAGCAGGGCATAATTTGAAAAAGTTGAAAATGGCCCTAAAAGGGACAAGGATTAGAATAGTCCACAAACTATCAGATGAAGCTGAAAAGGAATTAGAATGGGTAGAAAAGAGGATACTACAAGCAAATGTAGACTGTGTGGATCCAAACCTAGACTGTATTCTGGTTATATTACCATCTAGAGAATATCCTTCAGGGATTTTGATACAGAAAGAAGGTATCATATTAGAATGGATATTCTTATCACATAAACTGAATAAATACTAAAAAACATATAGAAAAGATGAATGACTTGATTATAAAGGTAAATTAAGACTTCATCAACTAACAGGAAGAGACCCAGCAGAAATTATATTACCTTTAATTAATGAGGAAATTTCCTCCTTATGGAAAGAATGAATATTGACAAAGAGCATGCAGTAATTTTTTGGGAATAATTAACAACAATTATCCCAAAAGTGAAAGAATCAAATTCATAAAGAAAACAATTTGGATCATTCCACGCATTGTAAGACAAAGACCTATCTCTGGAGTTCCTACATTCTACTGATTCAATCAAATCTGGTAAGGCAGGATATAAATCAGAAGAAATAACCAAAATAGTTCAAAGCCCTTACAATTCTGTATAAAGGCAGAATTGTATGCCATTCTCATGGTACTTATAGATTTTACAGAACCCCTCAATATAGTTACTAACTCTCAACATGCAGAGAGAATAGTCTTACACATCAAGACTGCAGAATTTATTCCTGATGATACACACTTAACTTCATTGTTTATACAGTTATAAGATACTATCAGAAAGAGGGTTCATCCTATATATATAACACACAACAGATCCCATATGGATCTGCCAGTTCCTCTAGCAGAAGGCAATGAGGAAATTGACCGGTTATTGATAGGAAGTGTGCTAGAAGCCTCTGAGTTTCATAAGAATCACCACATGAACAGCAAAGGTTTGAAAAATAATTTTTCTATCACTTGGCAACAAGCCAAAGAAATAGTAAGGAAATGTCCTACTTGTTCATTCTATAACCAAACTCCTTTAACCACCAGGCAGTAATCCTAAAGGTATAAATAGAAATGAAATATGGCAAATGTGTGTCATTTTGCAGAATTTGGAAAATTAAAATACATACATCACACTATAGATACATATTCAGGATTTCAATGGGCTACTGCTCTGAGCTCTAAAAAGGCTGATTCTGTTATCACACACCTTTTAGAGGTAATGGCCATAATGGGCATACCTGCACAAATAAATCTAACAATACTCTGGCATATATTTCCAGCTAATTGAAACTGTTTTTTGAGTATTATAAGACAAAACACATAACTGGTATACCACACATTCCTACAGGACAAGCAGTAGTTGAGAGATCCAATCATAATTTAAAGGAAGTACTCCATAAACAGGCAGGAGGAACCAAGACACCCAAACACAAATTACATAATGCATTATTAACATTAAGCTTTCTTAAGGCTGATGAAAAAGGAAAAACAGCTGCAGAAAGACACTGGACAATACAAAAAACTTCTGAACTAAATCAGCTGGTGTACTTCAAGGATGTATTGACCTCAGAATGGAAACCAGGATATGTGTTACATTTGGTTAGGTGTTTCACACTGGTATCTACAGGAGAAAAAAAGTTAATCAAGATCCGAGTTGAACAAGAGAAACATCTTAATGAAGAGAAATGACAAGTCATCCAACAAATGGGTCCCATGAGGTGTGCATAGATCTCTCAAAGATATGGGGAGTATTCTGTTCTTGTCTTTACAGGAAAACAGAGAACACCTATCTTCAAACAGCCAAGAGACAATGAACATGTACGTACCTACAGAAGAGAAGACAGCTCTCCAAAAAGAATCACTTAATAAAGAGGAATCTTATTTATGGTAAAAATATTTAAGTCTAGTAAACTATTTCTATAGTGAAATCTATTTCTCTTTACTATCTCATATTCCTGTAGTCCTGATTCATGCAAACCAATGCTGGCTTTGGAGTTGGATTTGGCTTTCTTTCTATAAATGCAAGCATGTTGTTAAGATTAAATTCAAAGTCTGCCTTATATCAAGAAGCCAAATGGTATACGGCAAGTTGAAAACAAAATTAAGAACTCATTTACTTATACATAATTTTCACTCTGAAATCCTAATTTTCTCATATACATTTTAATGCTTATTGCTACCTTTCCCTGATCCATACCATAAAAATTTTAAATTTTACTTTGATATTGATATTTAAGTTTTCTACAAGGAATAGTAACAGTTCCTAACAGCAATCTTTGAACACTCTGGAAAGAAGATGGGGCCCCAAATGGACATTTCCACTTGACTCAACCTGATGCATCTGAACTACAAACTTCACCCTAAAACTGGTTTGAGACTGCTTTGCTCAAGACAACTCATGACTACCTAGCTATAATGGTGCACCTTCTTATTACAACTTGGACAGAGTTTCAAATAGAATGCCAGTCAAGCATTTTCTGCTACACAATGACTACCAACATATTTTACAGACAGTTCTGTTGAGAAATTTGGTTGCTTAAAATTTTCTTCCCACAGGATCCCATGGTGAATTCATCATCCCATTACATCAGGAAGTAATCTTAAGATAACGACACCCCCTTTCCCCACTCTTGGAATTTAGGGATAATATTCATCTTCATAGAGTTCTACCTCTTGTCAAGTCATTTCTACTCTACTTCTACTTTAGTAATTTACATGTGTGTGTGTATATATATATATGTGTGTGTGTGTGTGTGTGTGTGAGTGTGTGTGTGTGTGTGTGTGTACATAGTCCTATTGTTTAGGTATTTATCCTTGCTTTACTCAAGGAAGTTTTAATCAGGTTTTTTAGCTAAGTTCCCGAGTGTTAGAGATTATCTTCACCCATGTTTCCTTTGCCTGTGAAGTTAGTCAGACATAGATGCTTAATCTTCAATCACTTCATAAACCTGCAGAACACAGCATTTAAATGCTTTTATATTAGTGCTCCATTAACATGAGACACCGTTGCTCCTGACATCACCATGCACTTTCCTGAAAACATGTTGGACACTTTTGTTGCTCCTTCTGGAATTCATCCTTGCTTCGGCTAATGGCCTCTTGGGCAAGGAACGGCCCCCACCTTGACCACTGATTTGGACATGCGGTCCTATGTGCTTGCAGGAGAGAAACATAGAAGACTGCTGAACCTTGCTAAGTCAGGGTAAGACAGCCTTTCTACCTCCCTGCTTTTTCTGTGGTCTGTCAAATACTCTTGGCCTAAGCCAAAACTGGCCGCACCAACATTGCTGTGAGATGTTGGGTGACTGTCCAGGTAGCTTTCTGTTTCTGTCTATGCTGCATCTTTTGGAAGTTGCCCATCTGCACTTCCTGTCTACCCTAGTATCATTATTTTCCTTCTCAGGTCTTAATGAGGTCGTAGATTAAATTATCACGGCTATTATTCTCTCTTCTTAGTTAGATATATTATGTACTAGACTTAAGCTTTCTAGCTTAGGACAACTCTATATTGTAAACTCCCTTATGCCTTCACCCTAGGACTAGAAATGTAGGTGGTTTTGTTCTCAATTTTCCTTTTCTTAGTGGACACTTGATATTCACTGTTTTGTATAAACATTTTCTTTAGACTAAAAGGGATATTGTAGTGGGATATTCACTTTATCTGGTTCTGTGCACTGACCCCACTCATGGGGGGGGTGGAGCCAGGGGTGGAAGTGACCCATTAAACTAGGTATGAGGAGGAGCCAGGGAAAGCTGTCTTGCTGGCAGTACATGGAGAGAAGAGCATCTGGTTCAAACTTCTGGGGTTCATCTGTCTATGTTGTGAGTTCTTTCTCCCTGAATAAACATCTATTCAGCCTATTTGTTTATCCTTATCCTTATTAAACTGCAATAGGATTGATATGTAAAACAACATTGTTTTAAATTTAAATTTAAATTTAAAAAAAAGGAAGAAAAAAAATGATACAGAGAAGGTAGGACACATTCATCCAGGAGTGTCAGAGAAGTTCTTTCATTAAAGGGTGGCAGGTTCATTTTAACAGTTCATAATAAATGATAAAAATCACAAAGAAATAATTTACAAAGCCTATAGACACTAATTGATATTTGCATATATTATATTGGGTTTTTCCCTTGAGAATGAAGTGCATTCTTGGCTTCACAGCATTTTATTTTACTTGCTCATTAATGTATCTTGTAACACACACATACCCTCTCTCTCTCTCTCTCTCTCTCTCTCACACACACACACACACACACACACACACACACACACACACACACACACACACAGAGGAGCGTATTTGGGCAATAAAGATGAGCTATTTCTAAAATATGTAGACCAATTAAGATGTTTGCTTGGTAGGACTCAGTCTTCATCAGACTGAATTTTATCTCTAGCTATCAAGTAGCTGACAGTGTCAAGCTTTAACAATGGGAAAAAAAAGTCTGAAATAAAAATCTCAGATCAGCTATTCTAAATCATATTCTAAACAATCTATTGGGACTAAATAAAAGGAACTATGAAAAAATGCTAAAAACTCAGCAAGAGTAAGGGAGAAGAGAGACAACATTGTGAATCATCACAGAGACAATAGGACTCAGCAAGGAGAAAGATGCTACAAAGTAGAAACCTGGGAACTGCAAAGTTAGAGGTAGAATTGCAAATAAAGAAGAAGGGCAACTTTTGAAAGAAAGTTAGAAGGAAAGCTTATTGACAAAAATTGCAATAAATTCTCATGTTGTTCTTCCTGTGTGGAAATCATTTCTGTCTTGGTTTTCAGCAAGTATAATCTGATATTAATTTGAGGGATAGAGTTTTAGCCCTGTAGGTCTGGCACTGTAGAATGTCTTTGTCCTGTTTCTTTGAGGTTCAGTCCATTTTTTGTTTGTTTGTTTGTTTGTTTGTTTTGGTACTAAGTGTTCAAGGAAAAGCTAAATAAATATTCTACCCATTATAATAACAGTTCAGTGAATTCTATCATAACATTTTATCGATAACTGACTGTGTTTTCAAGTAATTTAAAATAAATGTGAGTGGATAAAAAATGAAGATCTATAATCCATTCTTGCGGACTGATCATAGAGGTAGATGTAATAGGAAAAAAGATACCATACAAATCGTGGCCTTTCTAAACAATCATCATGTTGGAGCCTCCCCCCTGCCCAGATAGTTTGCACTTCCAGAATTTTGGAGAAGCCTTGTGAAGTTTGTAACTTTCTGTGATCCTGGAGACCTCAAAGTTGTATTTACATTATGAATCTCACATGCCATCTTCATTCTATCAAGAAAGAACAAGTCACAGGAAATGACTACATAATAGTATATAATTGAGGGATTAGAAAACTCTCTGTTCTCTTTATGTTAATTCATATGTAAATGCTGATTTTATTTTAAACTGCAAGCTGAGACAAATCTTTTAAGTAGAAGTGGAAACCTTTCTATTAAGATGTGACAGGGACCTAATCCCATGTGTACTTACAAAGACTGACAAAGGTCATGAAAGCTAATGTTTACTTTGAATGTTAAGTATAATGTAAAATTTACTTTCACATGCTGTGTTAGTTTTATGATGAAATTAAAATCCACAGGTGATTTATCAAGTCACTTACTTTTTCAAATTTCCTTCCTGCCTGTGGATTTATCATTCTGCAAACCTGCTGTTGCACAAAGAATATTTTGCAGACTCTTAAACTACAGCAAAATCTGTCCTGGAGTACAGGGCAACTATTTCAGCAGGTCTCTCAATAAAAGAGAAATGACATTCATATGGATATAGAGCTCAGCCTGTTCCATCAAATGGCTGATACCCTCCCAGCCTCACAGCCTGAAATATATCCTCCTGCTGCTCCTCATTATCATCACCTTCAGTGATGTCTTTTTGAGCCTGTTGTCATACAGTGTGCAGTATCGTAGTGTTGTCAGGAGCATCATCATCATCTCTGTCAAAGTGTATACAAGATTCTGACCCCAGAAAATCTCAAAACTCATAACTTTATGCCAGGAACTTTGAGGTAAGAAAGTGTGTGTATCTACATTTGTATAAAAATTCTCTTCTCCTCCTCATCACCTTCCCTCCACAAACTTTTAGAGATATGGAAGATGTGCATTTTAGCACATAAATTTCCTTTTAATACAATGAGACAATTTAAAATCAAGATGTATTATTTCTATTTGTATCATTTAAAATACGAAAACTGAGACTAATACTAAAAAAATGTGTGTTTTTCTCACCCTTTTAGGGGTGCTACATGTTATCAAAATGCAATAAAGTAAAAGCTATTGGTTCTGACAGACAGAATCTCAATTTTCTTTAAGATTTTATATAGACATCTCAATGATATTTTATGAGATAGTTAAATATTATCACTTTAAAAGCACAACATCACTGTTAGCTTTAGTAAGATACGAAAAAAATAAGGGGATAAATTATTGTTATGTATGATTGGTTTGACAAATACAGAAACAACAGGGAATTTAAAATGAGAAAGCTTGTTCACATTTGCTCTGTTATCAAATACAAATGCTCCATTAGTTTCCTGACAACATACTTAAAGAACAGTATTTGGACTTCAAGGTAGAATTTGAATTGAGAATTATAGACAGAAATGTTCAGGTGAAATTACAATATGCAAATAATACCTTATTATATTCAAATTTCATCTTCACAATATTTATGTATATGAAGACTGTCAGTAAGAGAAAATTTTAGTAAACCTCTACTTATTTTTTTTATTCAATATTTTTCTTTGGCATTTTCATGCATATATATCATACACACTGATTTTCATATACACCATATCATTTTTACCCAACTGAAACATAATATTTTTTTCTGTAATCAGTGTAACTTTTGGATGATATAGAAATTTATTATTCACAAGAAATTATATAATCTGTGTTCATCATATTCACAACTATAAAATATTCACTTATTGAGATAGTGGCAAAGCCAACAATGTTCTATGAATCCATAAATCAAACACATTTCATGCACTGATTACTAAAGAACAAATAGAGTAATGTGTTATCAATCCATAAGGGGTATCATGTACTACAAAGGATGTACCTATTCCCAAACCAGATGACATGAGAATGAACCTGAGATTGTTGTACAGAGACAGAAGCAATCCTTGCAAATTGATCTTTACCTCCACACATGTGATATTATATATGGTATGCATAATGATAGGGCTACACACACACACACACACACACACACACACACACACACAAACACACACACACACACAATTTAAATAAATACAATGAAATTTAAATATTTATCCTTCAATAAAGAATGCTATTCTGAAGTGGCTATGTCCTATATTGGCTCATTATATGATGCACTAGAACAAAAACAATCAGAAATTCCATAAAATATTTAGTAGTTTACAAGTGAGTAAAGAGCATAGGAGGAATTGATATACAAAAGGATTTTTAATAATAACTACTGAAATTCTTCATATTCTCCTGTCACAGCAAATTGTACATATGCCAAAACCTATTTATTTCCTGACATCAAAAATGAAACTAATGGCAATTATTAACTTTTGCTGGTCATGATATATTGTATGAGGTTGATCAATTTAAGGAATGTGTCAGTTTGCTGGGTAAAGCTGGTTAAGCACACATGCTCTGTATGTGTAGGAGTTTCCTCTTCCCTACTGACTGTTTGCTGGCACTTGGGTGGCTTTAGTGTGGTTCTTCAAATAGACCAATGCACAAAAGGAGGAAGGAATATAGGAGACAGAGGGATCAAGGACATCACAAGAAAACCCACAGAAACAACTACTCTCAGATCATAGGAGCTCACAGAGTTTGAACTAACACCCAAGGTGCCTGCATGGGATTGACCTAAGCTCTACACATATATGTGACAGTTCTGTAACTTGGTCTACTTATGAGACTCCTAACAGCTGGAGCCTAAAATATCTGTAACACTGTGGCTGCCTTTTGTGAACCTATACCTCATACTGGATTGCCTTGTCCTCTTAGTACTACTGAACCTTGATATGCCATGCCTAGTTGATGCACTTGGGAAGCCTCCTATTCTCAACAGAAACAGAAAAACAGAAAAGGACAGAAAGGGAGGAAATTGGAATAGAGGAGGTAGGGGAATTGAAACTGTGTTTGGGATGTAAAATTAAATAAACCTAATTCAATAAAAGCAAAAATGTACTAACCGTCATTGTTTAGCTGAGCAATCAGGTGTATTTTCTGTGATGTAGTTCACATTCATTTGAATTTCAAAATCACTTTTCTTTTAAAGAGTAATTATCAAAATGGAATGTATATAAATATAAGTCTATTTAAATGACAAAAGTAAGAGGGATGATAACAAATAATAGCCACTGCACTGCTCTGGTCCGTGATATACATTTATCCAAACATCTGTAATAAAGTTTTCTTCATCCTCATTCATATCAAAATCTGAAAGCAGTAAAAATAGAAATGCTTAACCAGGTAAAAATAAGTACTATTACACAAATGCAATTAAACATTATTAAGATTGTCTCACTAACACAAATGCAATGTAGCCAAATAAAAACAGTAAAGTAGTCTGTTTAAAGAAGTGAATCTAAATAATTACTTACAGTCCATTTTCTTCATCGATATACAAAACATAAAGATTCTAGAAAGAAGTAATACAAAGTGGATTCCAAGAATTTCAAAATTGTAGGGATGAAAAATTGATTAAAGGGAACATTAAATTAAGTGTAATGAAAATGTTATGTATAATACTACAATAGAGTATAAATATAATTATAAATGTCTTGAAGCCTGTAAAAACTTACAGCATAAGAAATAACTGTTAAGAATATTTAGGCCATCAAACATCTTAGGAACAACTGCAGAGTTTGAAAACATCGAATGTAAGGATTGGCAGCTGGGCAATGGAACCTACCTATGTAAAATTAGAAATGAAGTGTGCCAAAGAAGGGAAAATGAAGTGCACACCACTGTTGAATGTACCCTTGACTAACAGTATTAGACCTAACAACACTAATATGAAGTTGGATAATTAACTAAAATTGAAGTTGATTAATTAATTGTATGTGGTAGGAATGAGTTATCTTGCTTAATACTGTGAGTGGGAGTTAATAGACAACACAGAAGAGAATAGAGTAATATAGGAAGTGAACAGAGTAAATTCATCAGTATTAATTTCTGGCTAATTAATCTCTAGCTCAATATCAACATAGAAGGTTATTTTAATACAGATGAACAAATTGAGTTAGATAAGCAGAGAGAAAGGGATAGAGAAACAGATGCATAAATTGTCAGAAATAATAGATTTATAAAAGTAAGAAAATAAAAGGAACAGAGTAGCACTTCTCAGGCTGTGGGTCTCAGTCAATTAGGAGGTACAATACCCTTAAAGGCATTGCCTAAGACCATCAGAAAACACAGATATTTATATTACAATTCATAATAATAGCAAAATTACAGTTATAAAGTCACAACAAAAATTTATAGTTGGGGGTCATCAAAACATGAGGAACTGTGTTAAAGGTCGGAACATTAGGGAAGTTAATAACAACTGATATATAGGAATAGATAGTGGGTGATGAAAGATGATGATAGGTAGATTGACAGCTGATGGGATAATTTAATTTCATGTATTAATTACATATCCTTGTAACTCTAACAATAAATTATTTGTTGCTTATTAAGAAGCACAGAGGAATAAGGGTAAATATCCCATTTAATTATACCAATAAATTAGGGATTTAATTCCAAACACCCCTCTCCATGGTAAGATTCAGTTTGATTTGTGCTTGTACACAGTTGCTTTGCATGTTGTCACAACAGCAGAGTGTTTATATATTCATTTACCCTGGTATATTCAGAAGACACCATCTCATATAGTTACCTACTACCTCTGGCTCATACACTACTTCTGTATCAACTTCCAAAATCTAAGCAATAGTGGAGTGGCTACCTTAAATGCCTTTCCCTAATAATGAGACTGATGACACCCTTATATGTCATCCTAGAGCCTTCATCCAGTAACTGATGGAAGCAGAAGCAGATACTCACAGCCAAACATGAGGCAAACTCCTGCAATCCTTTTACAGAGAGGCAGGATTGATGAACAAAGGGAAAAAACCAGGCTGGAGAAACCCATAGAAACTGCTGAACTGAACAAGGGGGAATTTGTGGACTCTAGTCTGATAGCTGGGAAACTAGCTTAGGACTTACCCAGAGCTCCTGAAAGTGGGTGTCAGTTAGGAGGCCTGGACAGTCTATGGGGCCTCTGGCAGTAGGACCAGGATTTATCCCAAGTGCAGGAACAGAATTCAGGAGCCCATTCCCCATGGATGATTACTCTCTCAGACTAGACACATGGATGAGGGCCTAGGCCCTGCTCCAAAAAAATATGGTAGACTTTTAAGATTCCCAATGGAAAGCCTTATCCTCGCTGGGGAGCTTATAGGGGATGGCATAGGGAGTTGGGGGGGAGGGGAAAATGGGAGGGAGGAGGATCTGGGATTTACATGTAAAACAAGATTCTTTCTAATTTAAATTTAAAAGAAGGAAACAAAACTGTGACTTGAGAACACAGAGTACAGTATATATGTTTCATTTTGGGCTGAATATTTGCCAGTGTCTCATTCTCTGCCTCTTCATTCTCTGCCTCTGTCAGTTGTGGGTCTCTATGTTAACCGCTATCTCCAACCAAAAAAAAAAAAAACAGCTTTATGGTGAGGAGTGAGGATTGGGAGATTCCTCATTTTATAGATATAATAATAAGGCATTAGGAGTTGGTTTAATTCTTTGACCTTTTAGCAGAATTATCATGGTAGGTTCTCTATTAGTTCCTATGGCCTATCTAGCAACACTTTCTTTATCATGCAAAGTTCTCAATGTATCAATTTCACCTCATGTAGTGGGAATTATATCCAATTGGAATTTAGTTGTTTCCATTCAGTGCTATTAATGCTACCATTCCAGCAATGGTCATATCTTGACTCGCCAGTCATTACAGTAGATCAAAGATTTCATAGATGGTGTGAAGGATGCTTAATTTTCTACTTCATGGGTTGCATATTACATCCAGCTCTACGGAATTAAGTTTCTAGGCCTTACCATACATTCTAGAAGTTAGTAAAAGGTTTGCCAGTATGCTATTGAGTGTTTTTACAACAATGTTCATCAGGGATATTGATCTGTAGTTTTCTTTGTTAGTTGTATCATTGTGAGGCTTGGGTACCAAGGTGATTATGGCCTCATAGAAAGAGTTTGGTAATGTGCCTTCTGTTTCTATTGTGTAAAACAATTTGAGGAGTATTGCAATTAGCTCTTCCTTGAATTTCTGGTAAAATTCTGCACTGAAGCTGTCTGGGCTTTTTTTTTTTTTTTTTTTTTTTTTTTTTGGTTGACTGCTTCTATTTCATTGGGGGTTATAGGTCTATTTAAGTTTTTAAGTTGTTTGTCTGTTCTTGATTTAGTTTTGTTAAGGGATAGTTATTCAGAAATTTGTCCATTTCCTTTATATTTTCAAGTTTTGTGGAGTACAGGTTTACAAAGTATGGCCTGAAAGTTGTCTAGATTTCCTCTGTGTTCACTGTTATGTCCCCCTTATCCTTTCTGATTTTGTTAATTTGCATGTTCTCTCTCTGTTATTTTGTTAGTTTGGATAAGAGTTTGTCTATCTTGTTCATTTTCTTGAAAAACCAACTCTTTGTTGCATTGATTTTTTTTTTGTATTGTTTTCCTCGTCTCTATTTTATTGATTTCAGCCCTCAATTTGATTATTTCCTGGAGTCTACTCCTCCTGGGTGAGTTTGCTTCTTTTTGTTTAAAGGTTTCCAAGTTAACTGTTATTCGCTAATGTGACTATCCTCTGTTTTCTTCATATGGGCACTCAGTGCAATGAACTTCCCTTGTAACACTGCTTCCAAGGGGTCCCATAAGTTTGTATAGGCCATGTCCTCTTTTTCATTGAATTTTAGGAAGTCCTAAATTTCTTTCTTTATTTCTTCTTGGACCCAGGTGTGGTACAATTACACTTTGTTCAGTTTCCATGAGTTTGTAGGGTTTCTGCAATTTGTGTTGTTGTTGAACTCCAATTTTAAAGCATGGTGGTCTGATAAGATACAGGGGCTATTCCAATTTTTTGTATCTGTTGAGGTTTGTTATGCCTCCTAGTATGTGGTCAATTTTAGAAAAGGTTCCAAAGGTATATTCTTTTGTGTTTGGATGGAATGTTCTATAGATGTCTGTTAAACCCATTGAGACATAACCTCTGTTAGTTCATTTGTTTCTTTGTTGAGTTTCTGATTGGTGGTCCTGTCTAGTAGAGAAAGGGGTGTGTTCAAGTCTCCCAGTATAAGGGTGTGAGGTTTTATGTGAGCTATGAGATTTAGTAGTGTTTCTTTTACAAATATGGGTACCTTTGTATTTGGGGCATAGATGTTCAGAATCGAGACTTTGTGTTGATGGATTACTCTTGCAATGAATATGAAATGACCATCCTCATATCTTTTGATGAATTAGGTTTGAAGTCTAAATATAGTAAATAGGCCAATCTTGCAAAAAGCAATCTACAGATTCAACACAATCACTATTAAAATCCCAGTACAATTCTTCACTGACGTTGAAAGGATAAAATTCAACTTTATATAACATAACCAACACAAAAAAAAATTCAGGAGGCATCACCACCCCTGACTTTAAGCTCTACTAGAGAGCTATAGTTTTGAAAACAGCCTGGTGTGGGCACAAAAATAGACAGGTATACCAAAGGAATCAAATTGAAAATCCTGATATTAATCCACCTATGAACACCTGATTTTCGACAAAACAGCTCAAAGAATACAATGAGGGGAGGAAAGCATCTTCAACAAATGTTGCTGGCACAATTGGATGATGGTGTGTAGAAGACTGGAGATAGACCCAGTCTATCACCATGCACAAAACTCAAATCCAAATGGATCAAAGACCTCAACATAAATCTGGCCACTCTGAACCTCTTAGAAGAGAAAGTAGAAGGTACCCTTGAACAAATTGGTATAGGAGACTGCTTCCTGAACATAACTGCAGTAGCACAGGCACTGAGATCTCCAATTAATAAGAGTAACCTCCTCAAACTTAGAAGCTTCTGTAAGGCAAAGGACACAGAGGACAAGAAAAAAATGGCATCACACAGACAGGGGGAGTAAGACGATATCTCAAAGTTTTTGATTTGCATTTCCATGATAGCTAAGGATGTTGAACACTTTCTTAATGGTCTTTCAGCCTCTTTGATTTCCTCTATTGAGAATTTTTTCTTAAATTCTTTTTTAACAGGGTTATTTTTTGTCTTGTTGACCTGTTTCTTGAGTTCGTTTTTTATTTTGGAGATCTGTATGGCGGTTCCTGAGGAAAATGGGAATTTGTTTACCACAAACCCATCGATTCTTCTTTTAGGTATATGCCCAAATCATCCACACGCAAAAAAGACATGTGCTCAACTATGTTCATAGCAGCATTATTTGTAATAGCAAGAACCTGGAAGTAACCTAGATGCCCCTCAACTGAAGAATGAATAAAGAAGATGTGGCACATCTACACAATGAAATACTATTCTGCAGAAAAAATTAACAGAATCTTGAAATTCACAGGCAAGTGGATGGAACTTAAAGAAACCATCCTGAATGAGGTAACCTAGTCACTAACAGAAGTACCGGTATGTACTCACTCATTTATGGATTTTATACTTAGAGCAAAGGATCAAAAGCCTATCACTCACACCACCAGAGGAACTAGGATACAAGGCGTATTTTAAAAGATTCATACATGGTCCCTTAAAAAAGGTGGAAGGGACAAGTCCCCAAGAGCACATGAGAAGTGGGGAGCAGTGAATGGAGAGAGAACTAGGAGAAAGAGAAGGAGAGGAGAGGAAAGAACATGTAACTAGGGAGATTGAGACAGGATAGGAATAGAAGACAGAAGAGAGAGGGAGCCATTATTGGTTTGAAGAGAACTCTGAACCTAAAAAAATGTCTAGAGACCTACAAAACTGACTCCATCTAACAATTTGAGCAACTGTGGAAAGGCTACCATAAATGCCCTTCCCTGATAGTGAGATCATCAACTAAATTATCCACCATCATGAAGCTCTCATCTAGTACCTGTTGGAAACAGAAGCAAACACCCCTAACTAAACACTGAGTGGAAGTAGAATCCAATGCAGAGAAAAAGGACAAGTCTAGTTTTCAGAAAATCACAAAGACAGCTGACCTGAACAAGGAGGAGCTATTGGGTCACCCCAGATAGATAGCTGGGAATCCAGCATGGGTGACTGACTCAGACCCCCTGAATATGGGTCTCAGCTAGAAGGATTGAGTAGTCTGGGGTACCTCAGACAGTTGAAACAGAATGTATTACTGGTGCACAAAAGGATTTTGTGGACACATTCTCCATGGAAGGACAACTCCTTAACCTAGAGACAGAATAGAAGACCTAGTCCCTACTTCAAATGACTTGACAGATTTACATGACCCAACCTGGATAGCATAGCCCTACAAGCAGAATGGGTTTGTCGGGATTGGAGGGAAGGGTGGCCGGGGTGCATGTCACAGGGGATAAAGGGTAAAAGGGAGGTAGGGAGGGAGGGAGGGACAGTACACTGAGATTGACATGTAAAACTTTTAAATTATATTATTAATTAAAGAAGGTAAAGATAATAGAAAAACAGAAAAATATAAGTTAAAAAACAGTAATGGCAAGTCTCCAATACTTGTGAAGTTAGTAAAAGTGTTATGGCAACAGTCTCCAATACTTGTCAAGTTATGATACCTTCATATCCAATAACTCAACAATTCGCAAAAGGTAACACTTTTGTAATACTAGTCTATTTTATTATATTTTATTTTATTTTATTTTATTTTATTTTATTTTTGTTATCCTAAGATCTCATTAGGGCCATTGTCCATTGTTGCTCCAATTTCAATGATACTTTCTCTCTCTTTCTCTCTCTCTCTCTCTCTCTCTCTCTCTCTCTCTCTCTCTCTGTAAGTTAGAGGGAGGGAGGAAGAGACAGACAGAGAGAGAGAGAGAGAGAGTTCAGTATTGTTTTATTCCTTTTATTGTATTCTACTTTTATACATTGTGTTTGGTAATTTCACCTTAACATTTTTACCTGTGCTCTATAACCTGTAGTAATTTTCTGATCTCTATGAGTATCATAAATTAAACACTGATGACTGAAGATTCATCTGTAACTTAATATTAAAAATAACATGATTTAGATTTTCTCTGTCTAGGGTTATATCACTCATCATGATTGTTTCAAGTTCATCCATTTAGTTAAGTTTTAACTTTTAATAGATGAATCATATTACTTTATCTAAACATGACACAATGTATTCATTCATCAGCAGGTTGATAGCCTTCTAAGGTGTTTCAATTTCCTCCCTATTTTTGATAATTGAGGTCTAATAGACCCTCAAACAATAAAGGCTATAAACAATACTTTTGTTTAACTTTCTGAATCTTAATGCAAGTCCTATTGCTAAAAATATTATATGCTTAAGTCATATCCATAGTGAAATTAAGCTAAAACAGACCAGGAAGCTTCATACCTACTGGTAAGTTTACATCCTGCTGGGAGGTGGTATGCACCCTAAAGGAGAAGCAACTGTGTCTTGGCCTGACAAGATATTCTCACTGATGCAAGGTTTACATAGTATGACTGGATTTTAGTTCTAATACACAAGACAAAATTCATACCTGGCACATTATCTGTATCAAGGATTGATGGTTAGGTGGGTCATAGGGCCATCAGAAGAACCTGCTATTGCTCTTCTACTACATAGTAATACTATTCAAAGAAGTTTGAATAACTTATCTTTATATTCAATGATTAGTGTGTTTCTCAGTTATTGGCAGAGAAGCTTCTACTTCTACTTCTACTTCTACTTAATAGCTTGGAGTAGACAGCTATTAATACAGAAATTCCCAACTGCAGGAAATAGGAGACTGCAAAAATCTTACCATAAACAGAGTACAAATACTTCACCCTCTACTCCCAGGGTTCACAAATCTTGTAGAAGGGGGAAAATAAGAATGGAGGAGTGTAATAGCTAAAGAGATGGATGGCTACTAGGACACATTCTCTCTCTCTCTCTCTCTCTCTCTCTCTCTCTCTCTCTCTCTCTGTGTGTGTGTGTGTGTGTGTGTGTGTGTGTGTGTGTGTGTGTGTGTCTCCCTCTCATTCCTTTTTGACACAGAAGACAACAGAACATAAGAACTAGTAGTGGTTTTGACTACACATAGAAGATCTGTGATAGAACAAGAAAGACCAAATCTCAGAGTGTCTTTGTGCACAGAATCCCATCTCCAGCCCTAGAACTATCAGCTGTAGTTGGTTGCAAAGAAAGGGAAAATTAGTGAGCTCTAGGAGTGGTTCCTTGGTTAAGTGACCATGTCCCAGGGTAAAAACACATTTCCTAATATGTATGGGTAGCACAAATTGAATTTAATATATTTTAACAAAAATTTAAGACTAAAAGTAGACCTATTAATAGAGAAAGTGTGAATCTCTGACTAGAGGATGGCGAATGAGCTCAAATTACAGATCTTGAAAATCTCAAAGGACTAATTTCTTTATATGGGGATAAGTTTAAGCACAAAAGAGTGAAAACAACAGGACGTGTCTCTCCCACTTAACTGGCTATTGGGAAACTATGTCCCATGCTAAACTATCTTGCCCAGTCTTGAATCAAAGAAAGGGACCTTGTCCTCCCTCAACTTGATGTGCCATGCCTTGCTCAAGCAACTTTCTGAATGTATAAAGAGGAGGAGTGGAAACTGGGGTGGGAAGTGGAGGATAGATTGGAAGCATGGTGGTAGTGGAGGTGGTCAGGGACCGGGGACAACAGGAGGGAGGAGAAAATAATGAAAAATAATGTATCCCACAACATTAGTCTTTCTCATATTTAAATTTTCCATGTGAAAATTTTATGCAACTTATTTATAACTTCAAACTTAAATTTCTACAAAGTAAACGTTACAAATAATGCATGCTAATTTGTCTGTTATTTCCCTTTTTGTAACTTAAGCTCTATTAATTGTTGAAAAGGAACAGGAACACACCTATGGTAATTCACACATTCATTCATTCATTTCCTACTGGACAATTTCCATTTCAAAATACTTAAAAGTAACCCTGTGGTTGAATTATTGGTGGATATAATTTTGCTAATTTAACTGATTGAAATGTGAAATTTATTGTAAATATATGGCTACAGTTTAATACTTTTGTTTCTGACAACATATAGTTAAAGTGTAGTAGACATTCTACCACAGTTTGAACTTGGTGAAATCTGAATTTTGTCATCTCAGGGTAGAGCATTTTTATGTTCAGTTTATTTCTTCTTTCATAACATTGTTTTATCTATAAAATGTTGGTTATTCAACATTTAAAATCATATTAACTTAATCATATTCATTGTTTTGTATCATTAATATATCATAAAATCTATGATGCTTTAATTTTTAATTTCTTATTATCTTTTATTTCTGTTTATTTCTAAATTTGTTCCACAAATTCTTTTATGCAGTATTCTACAGTGTTATTTTAAGTCTATTTTCTATTATTGTTGTTTTAATTACTCTAATTGCTTTACTATTATTTTCATTTTTAATTTCAAATTTCCTTTCCAAGCTATTACTGAAATTATTGACTTTTAGAAATTGACTTTTAATATGGGTTTCAGTTTTACCTTGAGATTGTTTTGCTTTCTTAATTTTTATGCAATTTGTAAAATATTTGAAATTAACAAGCATTTAATTTTTTTACTCATTTAATAACCTCATTCCTTAACCATATCGTCTAACATAGTTGTAGATATAATAATAATCTCCAACGAAGAAATAGAAAGAAGCTTTGTGTAATTTTGCTTTGTTTAGAATTTGTGCTTCACAAAGCTCATGAGTTTTAAAACAAAGCCAAGAGATATGAATATTAATGGAGATTTTAGGAGGAAGAAGTGTAAAATTGGTGGAGAGAGTTTTGAGAAGATGGGAGTTACAGAAATCAGAAATCACTATACGTATATATGACATAGTAAGAGAATAATTTCAAATTATCTTAGTAAAAAGCATTAAATATTCATCTAGCATACTCTCATTCTTTATATGTTTAATAATATCCTTTTATACTATTGCACAAAATTATTATTATATTTGTTGTATTTTAATAGTATTTTTCATTAATATTCTTATTTCTGATTTTTTAAGTAGCAATGCCTTGCTACTTTTGTATTTTCAAATATTAACTATTCATTAGATTAATTTTAAAGTAAATTTTTACATGATATATTATGATTATACATTCCTATTTCCCCAAATCTATCCAGATCCTCTGAACTGGACTTCTCAAACTACAGTCGATATTAAAAGTCTCAAAACAGGCAAACAAACCAATTTATAATTTAAAGACTGATCTTTTATTATTATTAAATATATTCATATAAATTATTTTATTAACATACTCTTTATTTGTTATTTATATTATTTGTTTTTGTTTTTGTCTTTTGTTTTTATTTTTGTTTTTTGGTTTCTAAGGCAGGGTTTATCTGGATGACCCTGGCATTCCTGCAACACACTCTATAGACCATTCTGGACTGAAACAGAGTTGTGTCTACTTCTGACTCCCAAGAACTGGGATTAAAGCATGTTCCCCACTTAACAGTTTTGTTCTTTATATCTTAATGTTAGCATTTAAAGTAACTATAACTCATAAAATGATGTGAGAATTAAAATAGTATCTACTTTTTTGTTAAAAAAAAAAGAGCAAGACAAGGACATGGACTGCCTTTGTGATATTTCACTTTTTCCCACAGGATTATCCTCTCTGCATTCTGCTCTGCTACTATATTTTTGCACTGTTTGTAAACTATTTTTGATTGACAAATTAGAATATTTTATACTTTGCAACATATATTTTAGTGTTATATTTGTTTTTCTCATTTTTTTTCTCTATGTTGGAGCAAGTACGAAATTTTATTCTTTTGACTTGGAATTGAATATATTCCTACAATATATTTGAGAAATTACTACAATACTATGCTATTTACCAGCTTCACACTTTCTTATTTTTCTACATGACAATGAAAATAGTGTGATACTTATACAGATATGTGGTGAAGGTTAAATGAATTAATTTTTATAAGACAGTATAATTTCTGATTAGATTGTTTTCAGATATTCTTTTTTGATAATCAATTATTTTATTTATGATAATGATTTATAGGTAGATAAACTTATTTCTGAAGATGAAGTTGTAAAAAATAAATAATGCAGGTACATCTACCCTTTCTTTTATCCACAACAGTTTTCAGATTCTTGCTGAGGAATTTTCCTACCATTATTTATTTTAGATTTTTCTGAGCCCATTCTTTATGGAGGGATACTCTGTCTGCTTAGATATAAGGGGGAGGGCCTAGGCTGTGCTCCAAATAACTTGACAGATTTTAATGATCCCTCATGGAAGGCTTCACTCTCCCTGGGGAGTGGATGGGAATGGGATTTGGTAGAGTCAGTGAGGGAATGGGAGTTTAGGAGGGAGAGGGAACTGGGATTGATATGTAAAATAAGATTGTTTTTAATTTAATAAAATTGATTTTAAAAAAGGAGTAGATAAAAAATAAAACAAACAAACAAACAAACAAAAATGTCATGGTTAGAGATGCCAGGAGGTAGAGAGGGGATTGAGTCTTAATTTCTGTCAACTGTCAGGTACTAATTTTAACAAGTGTAACATCTAAATTTTCTTGCCATTTCAACTACGCTAATTCCAGGCATTTAATCACATAAAAAAGAAAATTATTCCAAATGTGTGACTTGGAAGATTTTGGTTATGGGTCCTAGGCCAATTCTGCAATTGTTATTATCTCACTTAGAAGATAAAATGACATAATTTTAAATTTATATTTGCTTTTCAAAGCCACCTTTTATATTACCTGGATACCACTGACTAATTTCTGATTTCTGTCAAACAGAATTGATCTTTGAGGAACATCTTCAAACTCATAACATTGTACTTATTCTCATCTAATTTACGTTTTTTTTTTTTAATTTCGCATATATAGTATTGGGAAACAAATAAAATAAAAATGTTGGAGACTTTATGTAAATGTTGAAACCACAGACTTCAAAATTTGTCATGTCTCTAACATAATAGCAATTTGATATATCTTATATTAATCATTAGAGTGCTTCATCCATTAAGTAGAAACCAATAAGTTTTCTAATCATTTTATAACAACTTTAAATTAGGTGACTCCTATAGTGTGTTTATCAAAGTGGCTTCATATATCAAAGACCAAAACAGGAGTTATTATTGTCATCTTAACCTTACTCATTTGCTCAGTCAATGAAAGTGCAGATTATCAGGGATCATTTTAGCAGGCAGAGGCTTAATATCTGTCTCATTATAGAGTACCTAGGTATTCCACACTAAATTATGTGGCACTTTTCATGAATAGCATACATATCTAACTATCACTTAGTAGGCAAGAGTAGTATTTGTTGGCTAACTTCAAGAAGCAGTGTAATACGATATGTAAAGCAACTGGCAATATAATATATAAGGAAAGATTGTCGTAATAAAATACTGTTACATTTTACCATATTGTTTTGTTTGGAACTATTTTCTAAAGTTTCCAAACATTAAAGATGAAGTACAAAACATTTTGGATAACAATAAGGTATAGAAAAAAACAAACTTGGTGAAAAATACTTACCAGAAATGTTAAAAACAATAAAGCTGAGTTATAGGCAAAATCATAACATATAAAGACATAAAATAAGAAGGTCCTTTATATGAAGCTAGATTGGAAGGGAAAGGGGACTAATTTCAGCATGGATATTCAAGATAGGATGTAAGGGGAATGTAATAAAGGACTTCTTAACAATTCAGAATACTGAACATGAAAATGGGTTGCCTAGGGAAGTCCCTTGCAAGGAAAGCATTTTTTTTCTATCTCAGTTAGTTTAAATGTGGTCTTGCCTAGAGGCCAGAAAATGGACTTGACAGACTCCTAGGGTCCTATCCAGCCCTGTTATTTTTTTCAAATAAATATTTGAGTAAATGTGATTATATTTTTCACAGTGGAAAGGTTTTGTGCTTTCAGGATGGATTACCAGTCGTATTTTAACATCATCTTCACAAATTCAGTTTTATGGTATTTCCCTGAAGAGATATTTACATCCTCTTACAAGCGTGTTTCCCATGGAGAGCTGAAACTCAGTGTCTGTTTCACATTGCCATTATCAGGAGTTTACAGTGAGCTCAGTAGGCATTAGAGGTTTTAAATGAATATATCTCAGAAGCACTGAGAACTGAACTTTAAATGGCAGTATTGCTCATAAAGCCTCCAGCCTTAAGAAAAAAAGAATGTATTTTCAGGAACTATTTTTTGGAGTTCTTTAAATATAATAATAAAATGTCAACCTATATAGTTTTACTGTTAAAGGAGGAAATAATAATGTGAAATAAAATAAAAACAAAGGCCAATGTAAGTCAGGGTGGAATTAAATCTATCAGTATGATATTTACGTAGACATTTAGAATAATAATTTACCACACACATAAAAATATCACACACACTCACAAGAATTCATACTGCTTATTTCTAATTCTACCAACTTAAATTGCCTAAATCAAAAAAACATCAATACAAAGGTCTTTACAGAAATTATTAAGTGTTTGTAGTCTTAGGAAAATAAGAGTTGTTAATAAAACATGTTTTATTGTAGTGTTTGAATATAAATAATTTATTCTTCATCAAAAAAATACCAATTTTAAACATTACTCACCCAAGAATTCTGTTTGAAATGTTGCTTTGATTATGCAATTTTTTTGAATCTACAAAAATTACTTATCTAAAAAGTGGTGATCATTGAGTTGATTTTCATTTTTGTTAAGGAGTTGAATGCATACTTTTCTAATTCAAGCAGAAGGATAATTTTATTTATCTTTAACAAAGTTTCAGTATTTTTAATATCTTGTTTTTATAGAGTTGCTATTAGAAGTGAATTCAATGAATGCTTAACATCTTAGCTTTCTCATACTACTTAGGTTTTGAAATGAAAACAAATACACCTTAATAGTTATCTGTTAATGTTTTATCTACACAATTAAGTAATCTTGAGGAATTGTGTTATTATTTTTTTCTATACAAATATAGTATGAACAGAACTTGTCCAATGTGAAGACAGAAATTATCCAGATGTATTATTTTGCCAATAAATATAAATTTACTAGGCTGTTTTTAAACAATCAACTTTTCAAATGTATTGTTTTGATTTCCAAGAGCTATTGCAGTAAATCACCACACTCCAGGTAAATTGAATGATTTTTAATTTCACAATACAGAGAGCTGAAGTGCACTTTAGAAGTGACACACCATCATTTCCTACTCTGGTCTCACATCTCTGTTTGACAATGTCTACCTCAATAGTTATATTTGATTAGAACTGCCAAATTACTAATCTCAACCATGGAAATGTAGTACTGATTGTGCTTTTCCCATATAAACTGAAAGTAATGGTGATTGTATGTCAATAATATGAACATGTCAAGCATACCTAAATCCTGGCATTGCTTGCAGGGGTGTGGAGGGAGGTTGAGTATCACAAAGTCACATCCTTACCTGAGGAGACATTGGCAATGATGACTACTAAGGGAGGAAATCTGAGAACTACCCGTGCTCCTTTGAAAGTGTCATACCTTACACCTATTCAAATGCAATTCAAATAACACTAAAATTATTTAGTGTATTAAAAATACACTGAGTAAATTGGTGGGATTAAGAAAAAAATCAAAGAGCAAAGAATATTATATAAATATGCTCAATTTTCAAAGGATGAATGCAATTAAAATGTATATAATTCTCTAGAATTAAACATAACTGGAAACAAAAAATGTCAATAAAATGATTGCTAATGAACCCATTACCTATAGTAAGAGACTTTGCTCAGCCTTCATAGAGAGTGATGGTGCTTTGTACTGACCCAACTTTATTGACTTCCCAAAAAAGGCCTTACCCTTGGTGAGGAGTAGACAGGGATTGGAAGGAAAGAGGAATGGAGATGGAAAAAGGAGAAAGATGGGTAATTGGGGTTTGTATGTAGAATATTTCTTTAAATTAAAAAAAAATGATTTATAATGATAGCCTGCTATACTCATGGATTGGTGCCTGAGTGAATTGTTGTTGCAATGGCTTCACCCAGCAACAGATAAAAACAGATGCAGAGATGCCCAGCCAAACAAGAGGAGCTCAGAGAATGCTGAAGAATGGGAGGAAGGATTGTGGGAGCCATTGGGATCAAGAATATCAAAGGAAAAAAACCCACAGTATTAACTAATCTGGGATCAAGGGACTCACAAAGACTAACTGCCAATAACAGAGACTGCATGGGAATGACCGTGGTCTTTTGCACATATGTTAAAGTTGTGTAGTTTGAACTTTAACATTCTGGAGGACTTTTAACAGTGGCAATAATGGCTGTCTCTGGCACCATTACCTTGTTTGGGACCATTTCCCTCCTACTTGGTTGCAGAGTTCAGCTGAAATTGGAGAGGAGGTACCTAGTCTTACTTCAACTAAATATTCCATGACTGACTCATTATAAAGGAGCTCTGACTATTTCTGAAGAGAACAGAAAAGGGATAGATGGAAGGAAGCAGCAGAGCAGGAGAAGAGGAGGGAGGGAAGAAGGGAAAACTGTAATCAGATTGGAATAAATGAATTAATTTAGTATTTAAAAATTGTCTATAATTTACATTTTTCCCATTGTTTTGGTTGACTTCTACTCACTGTGTTATTTACTTTGTGGATCATAAATGATTTTAGCTCAGTGTTTGGAATGAGATTCTACTTCATAGACTCAGATATTTGATCTCTTGATCCTCATGTGAGGATGTTTAGGAATTGTCATCATATTGGAAGAAGTTTGTGCTGTGGGGAGAGCAAAAAGTCTGACCTAATTCTAATAAGTCTCTGTGCTGCCTGTTGTGGTCAAGGAGGTGAAATTTCCCCTTGCTGCTTCAGTTAACATAAGTGATTTTTTGGCACACCTCTCTGCCATGATATACTCTTATAACTTGGAACCATAAACACAAATAAGGTCTTCCTTCTAAAATTTGACCCATCCATAGTGTTTTATAACAGCAAGGGAAAAGTAAGTAGAGCAGCTTTAATTTCCTGTACTTCTTTATGCTTTTCCACAGCGTCTTAATGTTTTACACTAAAAAAATTATCAAAACTAAGACTTACACATATACAAATATAATTCAGCATATCTAAATCAGGAGATGTGATGCAGCAGATTAATAGCACAAAATATCTGAACCATGTGGTTTCAACAAATGCAGTATAGGGACATAATAAAATTTAAAATTCATAGTGAAACACTGAACATATTTAGTATAAACAAAATATACTTAAATATTACCAAGTCCATTTACAGTAAGATGACAGTTGAACAGACAACTAATATTTTAAGGAATGGCAGAAAGCCTCATAAACATTTATAAGAAGATGAAGATAACCAGTTATAATACATGCTTCTGCAAAGTGCTAAAAGTTCAATATAAAAAGCAACTCAAGAACAAATATTAAAAAGACCCTTATATGAGAAAGAGAGGTCTTATTTTCTCCACACATTATATCATTATACAAAAAATACTAAAATAACATGGACAAATAAAATTGATCTATAAATTTTAGTGTATAACATTAAGGCACAAAAATGTTAACTTTGTGTATATAACTTGAAAGTTCTCAAAAATAGAAATCAAGAAAGACATGTGTAGTTTAAAGTATAAAAAGTAAAAAAAAAAAAAAAGCTATGCAAAATTTAATCAAATGGGAAGAAGTCTCAACACATATTTCAAACAATAACTGTTAAAAACACCAATGACATTTTTCAAGGAATATAAAATATGTCTGTAAACAATTATTGTTCTGATTTGATGTCATCTTGACATAGCTAAACAAGTTAGGACATCCGAGGATGATTCAGTTGAGGCAAAAGCATCCATAAAATACAGGCATATTCTTTCTTGTGTTTTATTATTTATTCACTCATTCATTCATTCATTCATTCATTCATTCATTCTCTTAAACTTTTGCTTTTACACAGGTGTAAAATCAATTTTCAAAGTTCAATTTTCAAACGGAAACACAGTTTCTATTCCCTCTTCCTTTTTCTTCAGAAAAGGACAGGCCTTTCATGTATATCAACCAACAACAGCATATCAAGTTTCAGTAGACTAGGCAAACTGACAGAAAGATAGGATCCCCAAGGCAAGCAACAGAGTGATAGAGAGATACAGCTTCCATTGTTGGGGGTCCCATAGAGAAACCAAGGTGCACAGCTATCAAATAAGTGCAAGGACAAGTCTCATTTTGTCTCCCTAATTGGGGTTTCAATCTCTTGAGCTCCTATAAGCACAAGTCAGTTGATTCTGTGGGATTTACTGTGGTGTCCTTGATCAGTATGCCTCTACAATCCTTCCTCCTCCTCATTTGCAGGATTCTCTGAGCTCCCTCTAATATTTGGGTCTCTGTAATTGTTTTGTTCAATTTGTAAAGCCTCTCAGATGACAATTAGTCTAGGCACCGATCTATGAGTATAGAAGAATATAGTTAGGAATTATTTAATTGGCTTCCCCTCCCATCATATATGGTTCTATCCTAGGTATCTGGGCTAACCAGCTTCTGAGTCTTCGCCCTACAGGCGTCGTCAGGGATAGGTTACCTCTTAACTGGTAATTGATGTGGGAGGACACCACCCCTTAATGGTAAAGCAACCCTGAGTTGTTCTTGATGGCTATAAAAAGGAAGAATAAGAAAAACAGTAAGAATCACTCCTCCATGACCTCTGTATCTGCTCTTGCCTTTAGTTTTCTGCCTTCTTTCAGTTCCAGCCCAGGCTACCTTAAAGAATCAACTTTGATATAAAAATGGAAGCTAAATATTCCTTTTTTTTCAAGTTGCTTTTAGTATTGGTGTTAAAGAACAGCAATAGAAACTTTGACTAAGACAGCCTCTATTGTTTCACATAAAGTCTTGTATAGCTAAGGTCTACTTAAGTAAAGAGAACAAATAATTATGTGTTATCTAAGTGTTTTCCCTGTATCATCAAAAGCTATAGGCACAAGGAAGGGCTATTGGTGTAAAATCAGATGCAGAGACCTATAAAACTTAAAAGAAAACCAGAAATTATGAAAAAATTCTCCAGGAACTTTTATGTACATATATGCCAGCAAAATACTTTAGAATCAGTTTTAGAAACTATTGATAGCCACATGTAGAAGAATTCATTCAGATCTTAATATGCTACCAATAACAAAAAATAATAAAAATAGATTGAGGTCTTAAATATAAGATATGAGCAACAAAAGCATAAGTGCATAAGAAATACCACAGGAATTACCAAATGATTAAGGATTTTTATACAATTGTTCTCAATATAAAAAGATAACAAAAATATTGTGGTGATTTTACACAAAAATCATATTAAGAATAAATTAGAGGTGATTAATTATATAAAATTGTTTAAAAATTTACTTTGAATAAATTAATAAGAGTATGAGAAGAATCTAATTTTATATTTTATTTAAATAAGTTGTTGGGATAATATCTTTCTGTGTATGTGTATGTGTGTGTATACACAGGTCAAACTATTTTTATGATGAAGAAAATAAGCTAAGGTTTATGAAATATTACAATTTAAAAACTTAAACTTTTATCTTTAATTTAGAAAACAGATTTTGCCTCATTTTACACACCTTAAATAGACATGTGTTTACCAATCATATTTAAATACCTTCACATTCACTTTCAAATTTATCTCCACACATGTTTATATTAACCTAGTTTATTATCAATAAAATATCCATGTTTACTATCAAGAAATATATGTCAAAAAAGGAATTAGACTATTGTTAATTCAAACCTGAACTCATACAAACAATAAAAGATTTAAATAAGAGTTTTAAGTTGATAAAAACATCATTTACATATCCAAATGGAAAAAAAAAATTACAAGAGACTTTTGTGTACTTCTTTTCTGCTTTTAAGGCCTCTTATAACAAATGCATAGATACACTTGAAAATATTTTGTTAGTTCAAAGAGTACTGTAGCAGATCTCAGCTAGACCCAATTATCAGATCAGAAACATCTATATGCCCAGCCTTTGTCCCCCATCGCCAGGCCTTGGCTGGAGGTGAGTCTGGGGCTAATTCTGGTAGAATCTCCACTACACCTTTCCCAGGAAATCCCTGGGTGGGTCCTGGATTTCACAGCCCCTGTGTCTAGTCCCCATCGAGAGTACTCTTGGAACTCTGATACACCCCACCCTCCCCCTACCCTCTGCCCTACCCTGCCAACTGTCCCACCTCTCTGGTTGATTACTGAAACAGAGGGTGAAGCCAACAATCCAGCCACCTTCAGGGAAATTCCTAGAGCTGATCTGAGCAGAATGGACCTGCCTATCCATGCAGGACCTCCCATAATGTCCCCTTGCCTGGTCTCTGACACCCCACCACCTATTTCTACTGGAGTTCTGATCTCCTCCAGATCCACCTATCTCTGCAGGACCACTCTGAGTTCCTGCTGGCTAGATCCTTGACCCCCATTGCAAGGCCTCTGCTAAAGAGGCCTCAAATGGAGATTGCCAGGTCCCAGCTAGACCTACCTATCAGTGAGGAAACATCCTGCCGGCTGGACTTTGCCAAAAAGGCCTCAGCTGTCCTCTGCTGGAGCCTGATCTTTGAACCCCCATCACCAGGCCTCTGACTGCAGAGAGACCTCCGAGAGAAGGTAGACCACCCAGAGCTGCAGACATTGAACCTCTGACACACCTAAGCCCATAGAGAGAGGGAGAGACCCCACCATCACCTACTGGAATAAGCTATGGGAAGACGACAAGAAAACACCTAACAACAGAAAGACAAGCATAATACCACTAGAATTTAGGGAATCTACACCAACTTGATCGGAACACAACAAAGCAGATGAAAGCAGAAGAGAACGACTTAAAAACTGTCGTCATAAAAATGATAGAGATCCTCAAAGAAGATGTAAGTAAATCCCTTAAAGAAATGGAAGAACAAACAAACAAAATATTGGAAGAAATGAAAAACTTGGAAGAAATGAACAAATTTCTAAATGACAGTACAGAAAGCCAAGAGAAAACAATTAAACAGGTGAAGGAAATGCTTCAAGACTTGAAAACTAAAATAGAGACAATAAAGAAAACACAAACTGAAGGAATGCTGGGAATAGGAAAACAGGACAAATGATCAGGAACTACAGATGCAAGCATAACCAACAACTCAAGAGATGGAAGAAAGAATCAGAGGCACAGAATATAAACTAGAGGAAATAGAGGCACTGAAAATCATAAATCCAACAAATCATTAACACAAAACATCCAGGAAATGGGGGACACCGTGAAAAAGCCAAACCAAAGAATAATAGGCTTAGAGGAAGGTGAGAAAGCCCAGCTAAAAAGTGCTGAAAACATATTTAATAAAATCATTGAGAAAACTTCTCCAACATGAAAAAGGACATGCCCATGAAGTACAAGAAGCATACCAAACAACAAATGGACTGGACCAAAAATAAAAAGTACTGTAGTTATTATATTATAATTTAAATTTATTTTAGTTTTAGAACAGGAGCCACACAATATGAGCTCATATTCTAATACTGAATGAACAGTACAGTAAAAGGTTTATTACAGTTTATATACCATTGCATTGACAATAAATTGGTATTCTATTTTATTTTTCGGTAATAAAATATCTACCATGTTAATTAAAAGATGATGAGCTAGTTATTATTGGTGCCCAGGAAGTCTGCAAATATGCTAGGGGTTATCACTGCAATAACCTTAATTATCATCTTTGGAAACTGTGCAAATTATGTGTGCTTTAACTTAGCTGATGACCAAATGCAAGCATTCACAGAGTGCTAACTTGCAAATTCAGTGCCAAGAAAAAGCTGCAAATAAGACATTTTGTAGCAATTTAATAGGCTTCCTAAATACTGTGAGACTGCTAGTCATCTTGCGTGGAATCTTCCTTTCTCTTTTTCAAGTTTTATTGCACATCTAAAGTTTGAGCAAACATTAAAACCCTAGATCACAGCAGCCAACAACTGCTATTGATAAATGTGGGCCAAAGTTTTAGGTAGTAAAGGGAGAGCACATATAAAGAGCTCCATGGGGGAACTTTCTGCAGTGGGAGATCTGCTTTAAGCTGTAGTCAAAGAACATCTGTATTAACTTAAGAGAAGTAAATACCATTTTGTAAAAGATGTGTGCTTTAATCTCTGTTGAACAAGAAAACTGGAAGTCTAATTGTCAGCTTGTCACTTCTCTACGTTAAGACTCTGTGTTTTATAAGGATCCCTTGTCCTGTTTTTTTCTTAAATGCCAATGATTTCCAAATAACATTTGACTTTATAATTTCACTATTTGTCAATATTAATCATTTAATGCCTATTACCATGATATGGTTCCTTAATTATTATAATTTGTGATAATTCTCTTTGAAAAATAACTCCTATATTTTAATTTATGTATTCTGAATTTTGCACATTTTTATATAATATGCAGAAAATATAACGAGTTTGTGTTATTTTTTCCTCAGAATATATAATGTAAATAAAAATACAACAATGCATTTAATGTAATTTATAAATCATCAATCAGTCATTTGTTCAGTGCAAAATAAATATTAAAAGGTAGATTTTTAAGTGCAGTGACATTACTCAGTCTCATTAATTTTTAAATCTTTAAAGATATCTGTACATATCTTTCTTTTCCATAGGTATATTGTCTAGTTATTTCAGCAATGCAGGAGTGATTTCTGTGAATATTTCAGTTAAACACTTTCATTCATGTAGGAGTTACAATCTTCTGTAATGTAGTTCTGTGATAGGATATCTAATACTGCAACAAAGACCCTTGACTAGATCTATTTCATTAGTAAAATGAATGAAATAATGAAAAATTAAATAATAGTATATATTCTATTTAAAAACATTCAATTAAATACATAAAAGAGCCAACTATTATATTCTTGGTATATATGTAAAGATAAAAGTTTTGGCTTTATCCTAATAAGTCAAACATAGCTAGGAGAAGAATTAACATTTTTTTACTTTGCTAGGGGCATATAAATATATGTATTATGTATGCATGTTAACAAACAGCTTGAATTTCATAGAAAAATGTTGAGTTATAAAATGCAGTATGTAAAGATGCCTTCTACTCAAGACTTGAAACAAAACAGAAAGAGAATATAAAATTATTTTTAAAAACACTAAATTTACTTTAGAAACAACTGAAAGCTGAATAGAAGAAAAAGAGGGAAGGAACTGTGGATATGGGAGTAGAGTAAAATTTTTTAAGAAAATGTCTTCAAAGAAATTATTGCAGTTTTGTTCTAGGAGTGAAGTTTCTGGCTAGAAAGGTTTCTCAGCTTTGTGGGATGGAGGCTAGCAAGTATTCTGAAGCCAAACTTCTTGAGTTTGTAACTGCAACTTTAGGTAAATCCCAATATTCTTTTGCATTTGAGTGTGGTTACAATGGACACACACACACACACACACACACACACACACACACACACACACACACCGTGAATAGTTCATAAAAAATAAAATACTGATGAGGATACATAATTGGGACTAAGACTCTGAAATACCCAGAAGAAAAATCTAGAAAATATTACTCTGACCATGGCTTCAGGACCAGAGCTAAACACAAAACAGAAAAATCGGAGATTTTAAAGGTTTTGTTTTTTGGTGATTTTTCTGTAACTTATTCTGTATTACTATTATAAAACAGATTTTATATAAATCAATTTCCAACTAAAAATTATTTTAGAATACAGCTAGCATTTATAGATATTATTTGACATAAAATTAAAAGGAAAAGTGAAGAAGGAAAATATTAGTATTAATTAAATCATACTCATGAGAATTAATTGGATTTACATAAATAATAATATTTTGTATAATAAGTAAGACTACATAACATATTTTCATTTGGTTAAAGTCTGTTACAAATAATTATTCTTGTGTTTAATTTGTAATAATATATTTATCAACATTTTCTGTAAAAATTAGTATAGCATTGAATGTTTAGTAAAACCTCTAAGAAGCTTTCTCATTTTACTACAAATATTATTTTAAATTATTTTCAATGATTGATGTCATATAGTTGATGTCATATAGTTTTAACGAGAGTTATATTCATATTTAAGAAACTTCTGACTTCCTATGTACAAGGTATCATATTACAAAGAGGAAGATACATACATTTTATTTATGTTACTGTGAAATGAGTACCTTTTTATAATATTGAGAAAATTTAAGAATATGTACACACATACACACACACACACACACACACACAGTTGATGAGGGTACATAAACACATATATAAAAACATCTTTACATTTTATTGCCGTACTGTACAAATCATTTTAAGGATAGAGTTGTCAAATTATTCACATTACAAACTTTTGATCAATAAAGTTCCTACTGTTACAACTATTAAACAACTTATCAGATGCAAAATTCTACTAGATCAAACTGGTTTAAGAATGAATTCCACATGAAATCTGTCTTTTCTTGAAGCATGAGAGATAGAAATAGGAATACTTAAATCTAATAACAAATGACTTGATAGAATATATAAATACTATTTTTAATTATGTTTTGTAAGGAAAATATACTTCTTCCTTTCTTTATTTCTTTTGATATGCCAACCACAATTCTCCTCTCACTCCTTATTCCATTTCCGTTCACCTCCTCCGACTACCCTTTGCCTAATCACTTCCCCTGCCACCTTTTCCTAACCTCCCTCATCTCCATCCTAGCCTAGCCCCAGTTTGTTTCTCTGCATTGGTAAGAACTCCAATTTGTAGTCAACATAGTCTGGCTCATTTGGTTGGGTTAGGATCCAGTCCCTCTACCACTCATTATTAACACTGACCATGGCATTCCACCATAAGAAATGGGTTCAGGGAAAGCTAGCTAATGTACTGGGATTATATCATGGTCCTACTGCTTCTAAGCATGGCATCTCACCCTATTGAATGAACTCCAACAAGTTTGCTCATGTACCAGGATTGTATGGTGGTTCTATTACCAGGGAACCCTCTGATGGTCCAAGCTTCACAACTATCTCCCACATATGGAGGGACTACTTCATTTCCCATAGTTACAGACCTAGAGACAATGAGTTTCCATGACCTTGGTTCATCTGTCTCTTGATTTCTCCATTACGGTCTTGACCTCCCTTGCTCACAAGTTTCCTCCTCCCTCTCTTCACCTGGATTCTGGGAGCTTAGCCTGGTTCTTGCTTGTGGATCTCTTCATCTGTTTTCATCATTTACTTGATGATGACTCTATAATAATAGTTGGGGTACTCATTAATCTGATTACAGGGTAAGACCATTTCAGGCATCCTTTTTACTATTGCTAGGAGTCATAGTCAGAGTCTTACTTGCGGATTCTTGGGAGTTACCCTAGCACCAGCTTTCTCCCTAAGCCCACATGGCTCTCTCTATTAAGGTATCTTTTTTATTGCTTTTCTACTGCATCCCCTCCCCACCTAGGCCATCTCTTTCTCTACTCTTCACATCCCCTCTTCCCTCTCCCTAACTCCTTGTCCCACCTTTCCTTGTAGATATCATCTAATCTCTTCTCAGTGTGATCCATGTGTCCCTCTCAAAGTCTTCTTTGATACATAGCTGCTCTGGAACTGTGAAATTTAGTTGGGCATAGTGAAACTGCTGTTAGAATGTGTTGACTGTGAAAACGTCCATATTAATGACTAATTCAGTGTCAGAAAGCATTATAAAAATCAAAGAAACCCAATTTTGAGAGAAATTTCTCATTAGAATTGCAGGCTTGGGATATAAATAATACTTTCTTGTCTTATATATCTTTTTCAGAAAATACTTAATATTAGCTGGTCAACAAAATGTGTACTGTCACTGTATCTTTGTTACAATGAAAATTGTACTTGAAGAAGAGAAACTGACAGCTTAAATTCCCTAAAATATACACTTTGTTTATCATAGGATGTTAGACTAGTGAAGTGGCATATGTGTCTGGGCATAAAGAGATCTTGAATTTCAAGATTTCTCTTCATTGAATCAATAGATCGGTCAGATTCTGAATTAAGCACAGAGGCTAAGAAAGAACACTATTTTCAGCAACCATAAAGTAAAGTTAAAAAGTAACCTTCGAGCCACTTGAAGCTGACACATTTTAGCAACTTTGAAGAAACCCGAAGATAAAAGGCAATACTCAAGAGAAGATGTTAGAATTTAGTATATTGTCTTAGAAAAGAATAGTGTTGAAGTAACCAGAACACTTAGCATAAAAACTCCATTCATAGAAAAATTTAATTTTTTTAAGTTAAAAAATAATGTACTTACTAAGAAATATAGCATTGAATTTTGACACACATATGAATAATGCAAGAATTACTGCAGTCAAGTTAATTAAATATTCTTCACATAGCATACTTAACTTTTTCAGTGTATGCTATGATAACATTTAGATTTACAAAATCTATTTAATTTCATTCTTTCATACATTTTCTTAAGTATAAACACTATGCTTTAGATGGGGCCTTTAGGAAATGATTACTATATGCAAACTACATGTCCTTTCACTAACACCTCCTCTTTCCCCATTCCTCCTAGTTATTGACCCCCTACTACCCATCATTATATTTTGTGTCTATTGGTTTACAGGAAAATTGAAGGGTCATAGGGGAATTGTGTGTGTGTGTGTGTGTGTGTGTGTGTGTGTGTGTGTGTATGTGTGTGTGTGTGTGTGTGTACTAACTGCATTACATCAGTGAAATGTATGTTGAAATTTAATCTAATTGTATTAGAAACAAAGACATTTATTTTTATTGGAAACATAATTTTTGATGCAATATAGTCTTATAACTGTTTCTCTTCCTCCATCTCCTTCAGAATCCTCTCATCTCCTAACAAATCCAACTCCATGCCTTCTTTCTCTCCCTCTTTAGATAATAGACAAATAAAACACACAACCAGAGGTAAACAGGACAAAATAAAATAAACGAAACAAAGAACACACACACACACACACACACACACACACACACACACACACACCATACATAAAACACAATATCAAAAGCCGTATTATACAAACAAAAGACTATTTTCTAAAAAGTTCAATTAATCCAATATGAGACAATAAGTCTTCCAAACTACCAGTGAGTTTCTTCTGTGTTATCTATCTACTGCTAGACATGTAGCCTACCCATATTTTGGGTTTATATATAAGGTATAAGGGTGGATCCATTGGACGCAACTAACTTTTTTCTTTCAAGTATTTGTCAATTGGAGACAAGTTTCTGTTTAGAGATGGGAGCTGATTTCTGATTTCCTCTTAGCACTGGGATATCACCTGGCTTGAAACTGTTCAGTCCCCTTTTGTGTTCCTATAGCCTCTGCGATTTCATATGTGTGATATTCCTGTTGTATGTGGAAGGCACTGATTCTTGATATTGTCTATTCCATCATGCTCTTAAAATGCTTATGTCTCTCCATATACAGAATTTCCTTAGTGATGAAGATATCCCATGTGCACTGAATGTTATGAAGTCTTCCACTCGCTTCACATTGTCTACTTCTCAGTCTCTGTTTTACCTCTCATGTCCTGCAAGAGAAAGCTTCTGTGAATACATCTAGTCTGATGTTGCCAGATGGGAATAGCAGAATACTAATAGAAGTCATGTTATTGCTATGGCCTTTAGCAGAACAAAAATACTTTGTTTACACTAGGCCCAATGTAGTCTAGGGTTATTGGTGACTCAATCAGTGTCAAACGTGAGCTCCATCTCATGGAGTGGGCATTAAATCCAGAGAGTGCTTGTTACTCCCACAAAGCTGATGATACTAATGTACCATTATACCTTAAAGAGAGTCTACTTTCATAAATTTAAATATTTGTAGCTAGGTGTGTAATTGTATTTCCCAGTGGGTATCATGCAGAATACTTTACAGTACCATGAAAACTAGTAAGTAGGGATGAAGTCGCTATTTAGGCACCAATTTAACTTTTCTTTGTTCAAAAATATGTGTAAGCATTGTCTTCAGTTAAGGCCTTACCCTCACTGAAGAAGCAAGCAATAGACTTAACCATAGCCTGAGTTGTTTGTGAATTTTCATTTGGCCACTTTGGCCAACAATCTATTAGGTTTAACTCATTACTGGCACTGATTATTATTTTTTTCTTTGTTTCTTTTTTCTTTTTCTTTTTATGGCAAAAGATCTATACATGTAGCATTATCTCCCCTGTTATTTGGTGATTTCATTGATACTTCTTTCATCTGTGTATATATTATCAGAGACCTCTACACATGACACCATCAATAGCCCTTAGTGTTAGTTGTCCTTTACTGTATTCCTTCCCAAATTACATCTTCACATTCCATTCTCTCCTCTCTTTTTCTATAACTGTATTCTACTTTTTTTCCATGGGAAATCATCCTTCATCCTATGATGCTCAATTGAGATTAAGATTAGATGAATCATAAAATACTTTCTACTTTAATGATGAACCTTTTTGCATATCCCTTGTTTCTCCAGAGAGTATTCACTGAGATATGAATACAGAACCAAATATTGTCAAAATTGCATAATATAGAAACTAAGACTGAATATAAAGGCAATCAGGTGAAAGATTTTCCCTTTCCTATGTTCCCTGATCAATTGAAGTATGAACAAGAAGTATCTCATTGTCATAGTTAGGAGCTGATCCTCCCTTTTCAATATCTTGATGGACTGTACCACATTTAGCTATGGCTCAAAATGACCTGCCCTTAAATAGCTTCCAGAAAAGCATTTAGTCACAGAAAATAGAAGAGAACTCAATAAAAACCTTAACAAATCCTTTAAAATAAATAACTATAAATACTCAGTACTCTAGCCTTGTCTTGACCCCTTTGCTTATCATTCTTTCATCTCTGCAGCTGGATTCCAGGAGTTCTGCTTAGTGCAATTCTTTATTTCTACATGTAAGTCCTGGGACTCAAACTTATGTATATGGAATTGGTGGCAAGAATCCTTTCCAGTGAGCCATCTTGATTACTCAAATGGATATGCAATGAGTGAGACAGAAAATTCATTTTTCTTTCTTTTAATTTATTTTTATAATTCTGTATAAGAAATGATAGGATTCATGTGAAATATATTTGGGTGATTTGTTTTGTTATAATTGTCCTAGTGAAGAAAATCCTTTTACTGTAACCAAGATAGTATATATAGAGAAGTAAAGCATAGTTGCATTCACTCATAGAAATGTTTGTCCTACAACAGAATAGACCATGGAAAAAGCTAATTTGGACAGCATTGCAACTTTTTTTTGTTATTTTATTTTTCTGAATCCTATTTTATTACTGTCATTTAAAATAGAACTTGCGATGTTAATTATGTTCAGTAGACATTTGAGCATGATTCTATGTTAATATTGCAAAAAGCAAACACAAAAATAAAACCAATTTAAATTTTAGGAAATTGTAGCAGTTCACGACACTTTGTTAAAAAGAACACAGATAATAGTCTCATAATATTTGGTTTGGTATAAAGTGAAATTGTATTCTGAATATAATGCAAGGGATTTTAAGAAAGAAAGATATTTTAAGTAATAAATGTGACCCATTCAACTCACAAAATGAGAAATAATATTCATTGTAATTTTTTTACACAAATTGGGTATTTCTTATACTACTGATATGAAACACCAGGACATATTCACCTATACTAATATTCATTCAAGCTGTATATAAGTGCACATCTAAAGTAGGTGATAAGATTCTTGACACAATATAGGCTGGTAGAGGTTTACTTGAGGAGAATTTACTTACACAAAGAACAGACAACCTCTGCCGGTTCTTGCTCCAACGTTGTCTTCAAATTATCTCTGTCTCTGACTCAGAAGTAAGTGAGTGCAGCCAAGTCCAGAAACAAACCTAGACTCCATGGTCTCCACGCCCCAATGTGCGTGGTCAGTACAACAAGTGTGGGCGGGGTGGATATCTCACTATACACATCTATTGATGAGGGTAAAGTTGCTCAGTTAGATAGAGATAAGATTTCATTTTTTGATACATAATTTTACATGGAAGAATATTTACACTGGTTATATAATACCAAATGATCAGCTCTGAAAACATACGTACTAGTAGCATTATGCATACTTACCAGTTCTATGTATATATTAAGGAATATATAAGTTTTTACATGCACATATGTATATTATATAACAGAAAAATGAATTAAATGAAGGTTATGAATTTGATAGTTAAAGAAAATATCAGAGGGTTTGTAGATAGTTATGGAAAGAAGAATGATGAGCAAGCGCAGGCTTTTACGTCATCACTGCTTTACTGTGTTGCAAAGTAGGTATAAGGTCCTCTTTCATGACTGTTATTGCTGATGAGGGACATGGACAGATCTCCAGCTCTTATGAAATTAGGGCCAGGTCTTCTACCTGTCTCAGATGCCGATAGGCTGAGAGAGGGAGCTCTTTCATGCTTCTGTCACCACAAGACAGAGAAACAATTATAACAGCTCTCCTATGCTTACTGTATTGGAACTGTCTCACTCACAGTCAACTCTACTGTGCTGGCCAGGCAAGGTGCAAGGTCCACTTTCCCCAGTGATACAACTGGTAAGGTGGTGGGCATTTTTCCCTTGTCCTCACTATCAAGTGAGAGGGAAGACTATAACATTTTATATATATATATATATATATATATATATATATATCCCATATTTCAAGAGCAATCAGACTAATTATAAAATATATCTCATTCATTTTACATTAATTTAAAATATTTACAAACCAGATTGTTATATAAGAGTGTTAATCAGGTCCGGAATGAAACAATATCATACACAGGATAAAAGGTATATTTTTGTTCAGTTTGTGTACATACAAGCAGAATATTTGGTGTATGGAGAAGGAGATCAAGGAAAGAGATATCTTGACAGAGAGAGCCACAATGATAAAGAAACCTGCCTGACAATCACTTTATTTCTTATTATTTCCTTACCATGTCTTTTATCATCATACATTCTGAAATATGTAAGTTTTCTATTTATTTATGGAAAAAATGATGTATATGCCAATTTTCCCTAGATCTTTTTTTTGAATTTATGACATTCATGTGTATAATGTACATGAGAGTGAGTGCACACATGCACCCACACACACATACACCCCCCCACACACACACACAAGCACACACACACACACACACACACAAGCACACATACACACTTATAATTTTCTTTGAGAATATTTTTTCTAATTTCAAGCTGATGGGAACAAAGGAAAGGAGCTCTGATAGTTGTGTGTATAGCTAATCTCTTCCTTAGTCAGCTGTTACAAAACAATTCTCATCAGGTCTTACACATGAGCTGAGAGAGGAAAACAGCAGTCTAAACAGTGAGTCTTGTGGCTCTTGGAATTACTTGTGTATGCCTCTTGCTTGAATGACTTTGTTATTTTTGTATGCACCACTTCCACTTGATGGGGAATGCAGCTGTGCTTAATCAGGTGACATACAATCAGCCATAGTGGATAATTCAGAATTCTTTCAAAGCAGAAACTGTTCAGACAAAAGGAATATAGTTCTCAAAGAGAATTGTCCTATTTTACTCTATATCTCAAAGGAACCCATTGCTGTTAACTTGTAAGGCTTTAGAAAATGAATGTCACATGTCCTTTGTGATTTAATATTATCTGAAATTATATTGACTATAATGAGGTACTGTTCAATTTGGAGATTATCTTATTGTTTTAGCTATAGAATACTTAGCAAGGTCACATATAACATTGATATTTCTAACATCATAGGCTCAAAACACTTCTTAATCAATAAAATGAATTTATTTATAGAAAATCAAAAGTTTATTTGAGCTAAAGCAAATGTTTCAATGCTGGTAAATGGTTTAGCTAATTATTGGGCAATTGCCAAGACATTTAATATCAGCATGGTGTTACCTGAAACCCTTGTGATGGAAAGACACATGTTTATTTTGCCCTTAACAGTCATGTCATGACAAGTGCACACACAGAGATATACAGATACAGGTACAGAAGTATCCATAATAAAATTTAAAATAAAACCTTGAAATTACTTGGATTTTTTTTTACCATTTTCTGTTACAAGTTTATAACTATATATGAACAGTAGTTCTCAACTGAATGATTATCATTAAAATATTTTATATGATAAAAGCAATCTTTATATTATTTTCTTGTTTGTTACATGAAATCAAAGGAAGCTTATGAAGTGCTTGCTATTCCAGTATCAAATATTTCTATTTAATAATATAAACAATATGAGAAATAATGCTAATGTTCATGAGAGCTCAAGGTATTTTGATGAATTTCTTCTTGTCTCTTTTTCTTTAATATCCCCAAATATGAATGAATATAGAGACTAGAGGTAATATTTTTCATCTTTGGATCTTATATTTGGTCTGGTGTAAAAAATAGTTTATTATTTTCATAGATTTTTTTCAATTTTTCATTAAGTTGTTTGGTGATAGAACTGGTTTAAATTTTCCTTGTTTAATTTTTACAGAGTCAAGAGTAAGGGGACAATATCAAAATACATGTGAATAAAAGAATGCATTAAAAATATATAGAAACTATATTGTGATATTTAATGTACATCATCATCTCTGGATGTTGGAAGGAAATTGACCAACAGGTTTTGGATTCTAATGTTAAAATTACATTTACTGTTGCTCTAGTCACAAGAGCTAGGGAAAAGGAGAAAATGCATTGCTGTATATCAATGACTGCAAAAAATAAATATTTTATATTCATTAATTGGAATATAATTTGCCTATTGAGAAAAACATCAAGAATTTTTCAGATAAATGTACAGAGCTGAATAAAAATCTCTCTTAGAAAGTAACCTAGTTTGAAAGAGACATATATTTCTTGTTTTCTATCATGTGTAGATACAATTTTGGAATGTTTAGATATGTATTTTGGGTGCTCTATTTGGAATATGTACAGATTACAGGTCATTTTGGAAGCAGATATTAAAGGAAGGGAAATAGAACAGGATTCTACAAAGGGGGAAGGGAGTAGGGAGAACAGAAAACAATGGAACAGAAAAAGTTAAATGGGGTCAAACATGGCAATGAAAATTCATCTCCCATAGGAGGAAGTGGGAGATTAATATCTTATATTAAGGACTATTGAGTTGTCTTTTGAAATCTACTACTATAGCTTCCTAAGATAGATCCATAAATAAATTTATAAAGAGTTTAAATGAGTACGCTATAACTGTAAAACAGTCTTCGTCTAAAATATCACCACAGACTTGGACCATTGGGGTTCCATATAATTGGAAAATATTACAGGCTAATGTTTTTGGTCTTGCTTAGTGCCCTGAGCTAGATGGTAAGATCCTAATACTAAAGATACCACATATTTCAGTTGGAATACATGAAGTCCTGCTACCAACCTAGGAGCTTTGTACCTACTGGCTAGCTTCCATTGTTTTCTGAGGTACTATTGATACTACTGAAGGAGAAAATCTTATTAATTTTACCCAACTGAGAACTTTGTGATCTATAAAGGTGATCTGCCTGACAAAATTTGTCCACCAGCACAGTAGTATCTGACTACAATAGGAGTAATTGAACACTTACTAATTGATTCAAGGTCCTTTCCACAACATGGAAATTTCTGGCACGATTGTTAAACACAAGAACCTGTATCTGGACAATTAATGGACCCTAGGGAAGAAGCTACTGAGATTGCACTGCAAAATGATATTAGTATTTACTGATGTCTAATAATGTACTCTTAATTTACAGATTAGTATCTCCCAATGCTCAGCTGAAAAAGAACCACAAAAAGTCAATGTATAGAATAATAAAATATAGAAGTTTTGCCCTAAATGATACAGCATTATCAAGCACACAACCCCTAGGCTCAGCAAACATTACAGAAGAGGGAGACTAAGAGAGTCTTTATGAGCAGACAAGCTTCAACAAAATAGTGGTTTATACATAACAGGAACTACACATATGAACTCAAGGTAGTTGTGAATGGCAAAATCCCTTTGTATGCTCAAGCCAAGAAAATATTAGTAAGGATAGAAGAAGGTAACACAAAGTCTCACTCCAATATAAGAACCTATTAGCAACTGAAAGCTAATGGTGTAGATAGAGTATTTTTCTTTAATGGGGTGGCTTCTTACAGGTCTACATCATCCTGTGTTTGGCCCCATACCCAACGGTACATGTGAAATCTGATAATTTAAGAAGTCAGATGGATCTGTGACTAGTTAGGCATGGTGATCAAAATACCTTGTATGAAAGTATCAAATACTGATACATTTTAAATAATGTGTAGTATATCAAGATCAAAATGATTTTTATTGAGATAGGATATAAAACTGTATTAAAAATAATAAACATAAAACTCAAATGTGATTGTGTAAAATAATATTACTATTGTAAAATAATAGTTTTGTTTCCTTTCCCTTAAAAAGTATTGACTATATTAAGAGGTCATATTTTGTACATGTACACACACACACACACACACACACACACAATTTGACACAGACATGGAAGTCAGAAAAGTATTTTCAGGAGACTGTTTTCTCCAATCATGTGGTATCCAGGGATTAACTCAGGTGTTCAGGCTTGACAGCCATCTTTCTTCCTTACTGAACCATCTTTGTTTCCTCACTAGTGTCCATTTTTATTGTAAAAAACATTCATATTTAATTATTTACACAAGCTAAATTTTTGGTCTGAAACATGGAACTAAAACATCATAATTGTTTGGGTCAGATGCAAGAGTCTGTCTGCATTCTTAACAATAGCAAATCTTTTGAATTTTTTATATTATTTACTTAGCTGTTTGATGTTGCATTCAAATTTTATTATGTTTCACATTCATATACTGTAAACTTATTAAGTGTTAGACAATAAAATACACAGTGGAAAAAAGATATAATTAAAATAGAGCTATTTTTAGTTATTTAGTTTTCAGGGAGATGCAGGCAAAGAGTTATTTGTAAATGAACAGAAATTACTGATTCAAAACAGTCACTACCATCTCTGTTAAATATTGAGTTTTATTTATACATAATACAAGATGGGCAGGCCAATCACATGCTGTTACCAAAAAATATTATTCCTTTCTGTGCCATTTTTAAATTTTGTAAATGAAGAACAAGGGTCATGTCTAATTACTAAGAATACAAATGAAATTCTCTGAAGAAGTCTTTTAATGACCCAATAGATTAATTCTAGACTTTCTAGAATGTCATGATTCTGCAAAGATAGAATTTTATTATTGGAAAACAAAGAATTATATGGAGCTATCTTTTTTAGTAGTTAGTGATTTATTGACAACCTCTGCATCTATTTTATGAAACATTTACAATGAATTAACTAGGTAGTTCACAAACGTACACAGTCATAACCTCTGAAATTAGAGAGGAATTATGTCCTATCCTACTGCAACCTGCCTATGTGATGTCTCCACAAAATATTTGGTTACTTCATATATTTATGTTTATATTTAGTTTTTGTTGTTCTACGACATAAAAACACATTTAACATTTTCCGAATTGGGAAAAATTCACTAAAGGCAACTTGATTGAATGCACTCTGGCAACAGTTACTTTTTTTTTTTTTTTTTTTTTTTTTTGCTAAGAATAAACAGTTTTCTTAGAAGCGTTTTGTTTTCAGTCAAGAAAAAAAAATAAAAGCACACATTGGAAATGATCACATTTTTCACAGATTAATATGGCTGGCAGAAAGCAATGAGCTGAGCATAGAATTAGTATGAATATTTTGTTCATGATATATTATCTTGTATGTTAATCACAACTGTAGAAAATGTATATAAGATTTCTTGAGCTGCTTGCCTAAGTTAAAGATGAACTCAGAAGACATTTGCTATTTTGTTACTCTATGCACATTCTCACTTTAAAAACCAATAAAATAACTTCTATTTCATTCATATTCTGTATTCTATTTCCTTTGGATTAATATTTGGCCAAAAATACCAGTATTTTGTTACCATTTTATCTTCAGAAGTAGTGTCTTATTCTAGTGGAGCCAAAAAACAAAACAAAAAAAAAAGTAAAATGCCTTTAAGACAAATCTTTATCTTTGTGCCATCATGATTCTTTGAACTAACATAAATTAACATATCAAAAGAGACAATAAATATGTTTTGGAATAATTAGAGAAGATGTTTTATGTAATTAAAGGCCTGATGAGAGAACATGTATTAGGTGTCTCCTATAATAATTTATAAAAGATACAGCCAGAGAGTAAAGGAATATAAAGTGTACAAATTTGAAAACTTAATACTTCTTGTTTCTGTGAGATTGAACTGTTGACAAGGAAGATTTTTCCAGCTGTTTAGAATAAAACATGGAGGATTCCAGAGCACCTCTAGGTTATGCCTGAATCTTTGTTATTCCTAGTGGATCTATTCTACCCAGAGTCATGTCACATTAACATATTTTATTATTTAATGGGTAATTGTCCATTTTTCAGAGTTAAGAATGCTCAGAATGCTCAGATGTTACTTACAGATATAAAGGAGCAGTGTTTTGAACTCTATTCCAATGATATTTGCTAGTGATACAAAGGCGTGAATTTAAGGCCCCATGCTTTGAAATATTGATATATGGGCACACATAGTGATGCAGTCCTCTAGAATATGGTTTTATCATTTTAGCATGGAGAATATACTTAGAATATTTAAAAACAGTTAAAAGAGAAAGCAATGGGACATAACACGTCTCTAGAATAGCTTATTTTCTGATTTGTCTCTGACCTTGAATTGTACAGGTCTTCCCATCGCTTTAGTTTCCACTCCTTTTCTTTTTGCAATTTCCTTTAAAAACCAAGGTCAGGTCATCTATATCAGTTCCCCACAGAGTAAGAAAATGGCTTATGAGGAAGTAAAGAAGCTATTTGGGGTTGGATATATCACTTAAAGGAACAAATCTAAAGAAAAAAAAGAAAGAAAAAGGAAAAGTTGCTATGGAAAAAAGGGGGTTTCAGGCACAGCCATTGGGGGAAAAAAAGGAGAAAGGTCATCCAGATACTAAAATTATACATGAACTTATTTCATCTTTGATGAAGAGTTATTAAGTATCTGAATATAAAATTATCAACAACTGTTATTTTAAGATGGATTCTTGTTGTTGATTTACCAAAATTATCATGTCCTTTAAAGTACATCAGATTTTCACATTAGTGTCCTTTATTGCTTTATTTATTCATATTGGAATGTCTCTCTCAAGAGCTCTTATAATCAATGAAAACAATTGCATTTCTCATAATTATGTGAACAAACATGGAAATGAGAGGGAAAAAAACCCCAGACTTCTTGACCACTATGATTAACACTAACCTGAAATATGTTGCAACATAAATAGTCCTATGAGAAATCTGCAACATATGTAGAGTGTTAATGTTATAGGTGAAGAATGAAATCAGGATGCCACATGGTGGCTATAAAATTTTATACTCTTACCAACATTAGAAGATTGTTGTTTTGCTCTACAGCCTTATTAGTATGAACTGCCATTTGTGGTTTTGGTCTTACCCATTTTGACAGCTGTATGATAGAATCTCGGAATTATTTTGTTTTTTTTTTTCCCTTATGTCAAAGGATGTTGACCATTTCTTTAAGTTGTTCTCAGCCATTTCACATTCCTTTGTTAAGAAATTCCCTCATTAGATTTGTATCTTATTTTTAAATAAGCCTACTAGGTTTGTTGAATCTTAAGTTTTTGAGTTCTATATATATATTTTTATAATAGATCTCTGTCAGATATGGGTTAGAGAATATCTTTACCCATTATTTAGACTGCCATTTTATCCATTTGACAGTGTTCTTTGTATTAAAGAAGATTTTCAGTTTTATGAGGTCGCATTTATTCATTGTTGATCTTAGTATGTGCATTATTTGTATTCTGTTCAGGAATTGTCTCCTGTACAATGTATTCAAGGCTATTTTCCACTTTATGTTTTACCATTTACACTGTGCATCACTATTTGTATGAATATTTCTCCTTAGTATAGCATGAAATCAGGGAGTCACATACATCAGTAAGTCACATTATTCACATGAACACTAAACAACTTCAGTAAATAAATATGTCAGTTGTTTTAGAAGTATGATGAATAGTTTTTTTCATACTTCAAATAGTGGTCAAAGGAAAAGTTGGAGTTCCAACTATTTTTCCAAATAAGGTAATTCACATTTTCTTTCTTTTTGGTTTGAATTGATTTGTTTTTTTTATTAAAATTATCAAAAAATCCATTATGTGGAACATAAACTGGAAAACTAGAACTCCTAATTTTGATGCATCATAGTAAAACAGTCTCAGTGAAGACTGAGAAATGAATCAAAGATTATGCCAAAATAAAACTGGTTAGGTGTAGAGGATGGCATTACTATGCCACCTCAACTATAGAAGTCTGCCAGAATATTTCAAGATCACCAGATCTACTAAATTGGAAAGTTCCTGTGATGACACAGAAGCTTGCATAGGAGCCTAAAGCAGCTGTTGAGACTACCCTCTGAACATCACCAGGAACACCATTTCATTCAACTTTATAAATGAGCTGATGTGGAGCACCTATGGGAAAAGGTTGCTCCTCCAAATCTATAGTGTAGAGCCTGCCATTTAATAGGAGAAGGAACTGTCTGAAGGCCTGGTAGATGCACTGCTACATTGGTATAGAAAACTTGGCATACTCAACAGGCTAGATGTTCCTTGATAAATTGGTTCTGGTCATGTGCCCCACTACAATTTTCAGGGTCATATTCCTTCCAAAGATATTCTGTGAGACTGGGAATTTAATTGATGTTCCAGTTCAACAACTTGCTAGATAGGACTCTGGGTTTGGTTTTGGAATTTTAAGCCCTTCAGTTAAAAGACCTAAGGATTTATTTTGAGGCAGGTAGAGTAGTTTTCAGGTCACTTATTTCAGGTCAGGGTTTGAGAAGGATTGAAATCCAAGGCTTATTCTTTATGGCACTCACTTCTTCAAGTGTGATAAGAAGTAATGAGAAAGTAACACTATACTCTAGTTTTGAGTTTAAATAAATGTTCAACATTACTAAATTTATGACCACCAAAATTTACCATCTAGAATAACTGACTAAGGACATATACTGGCAATATTTTCCTTAAATACATGGTCACACCAATTCATAGATGATAACATTGTACAAGAGGGGAAATAGTGTTAATTGTTTCCTTTATATGAAAACACCAAATAGAATTGAGAATATATTAGATAGAAACAAATATGTATATTTGGATGGATAAATGGATATGGTTTCCAGTAATGACTTTTATCAATATCAACATTAATATTTTATAGAATGAATAATTTCAGGAAAAATCTGATAATAATCATCAACTAAAAGATAAAAGTTGGTAATGGACTGAAGACAGATATGGTTAAATGGGTAAATAAATGATTGAGAGATATGTAGTATTTCAGTTAATTACATAACGTCTATAGATACCCTAAAATAGGAAGAATAGAGCAGAGATTAAGCTCCTCAAAATGGGCAGGAAGGAAAATGGAGTATGCTCAGATTTTCTCTAACAACTATTAACAAATCAAATGTTAAATTGATAAAGCCTAAATGCTATTGAAAGATACACAAGGATTGGTTGCAATCCTTTTGTCATTTGTACTTACTTTTATTCTTTGGTAATTTTACAACTATATAAAATGAATTTTGGTAATTTTCATTGCCTGATCACCTTTTCAATGATTTGTTTCCTTTATAAGATGCAGACTGAGGACTAGGATAGCCTATTGTGTAACATTAATTTAAGATGTACTACAATCTAACCAATAGAAGCAGATACAGAGATCCACAACTAAGCACTGAGCTGATCTTCCAGAGTTCAATTGAAGAGATGGAGAAGCAATAGCATGATCAAAGGAAACAAGACCTGTTTGGAGATACTCATAGAGAGAACTGACCTGAGCTAGTGGGAACTTATTAGCTTTGAACTGACAGCAAGTGGAATCTGCATAGGACAAAACTAGGCACCTCCAATGTAAGTTAGAGTAGTGTAACTTGGGCAGTGTGTGGGGCCACTGACAGAGTAGGATTTACCCCTGGTATTTGACCTGGCTTTTTAGAACCCATTCTCTTAGGAAAGATGTATTGTTTATTCTAGATGGAGGATGGGGGAGCTTTGTCCTGCTTCAAAGTAATGTGCCAGACTTGGTTGACTTCCCATGGGGGCTAGGGTGGAGTTGGAACAGAGATTGGTATGTAAAATGAGAAAATATTGTTTTATAATAATAAAAATTGCTACTTTTATTTATGATGTGGGATATATGTGCAATGATGCAACAATGTGTTGCAGCCTTTTATTTTGCATTTGTCTAAAACTGTAATGTCTTGCTACATTACATTGACTGCCTAAAAACCTGATTGGTCTAATAAAAAGTTGAACAGCAAATAGCTAGGCAGAATAAAGGAATAGACAGTGATTACAGGCAGAGGGAATAAATAGGAGGAGTAATCTAGGAAAGAGAATTAGGAGAAAGAAATGGAAGATGAATGGAGGAAACCAAATGCCAGCTACATAGCCACACAGCCAGCCACAGAGTAAGAAGTAAAGAAAGATTAAAAAATCCCAGAAACAAAATATATATATATATATATAGAGAGAGAGAGAGAGAGAGATAATTTAAGTTAGAAAAGCTGGCTAGAGGCAAGCCAAGCTATGGCAGGGCATTAATAGGCAATAATAAACCTCTCTGTATGTGTGGGTGGCAAACCAACAAAGAGTTAAAAAAAAGTCAGCTACAACATTCTATGTGCAAGATGATTATTGAGAAGCATAGTTGTACAAATAGGTTCAGCACACAGGCCATCACAAAGACCCAAAGGACTGTATTCAGGTAAGAAGAACTACAGACATCAAGTGAAATGTATTTCTTATTTCAGGAATATCAGTTATGTTAATGTCACTTAATAAATCACCAGATGAATCCAAACTATCTATGATATTTTTACATATTCGATTTGATTTGTTTATGGACTTCAGTCCATATCACAAAATACTTTTACTGTAAAACTTCTGTCAGTACTTGAATTTCTTGTGGAAGGAACTACCAGAGAAATATCAAGCAGAATAGACTTGACATTAATAATAATTGACAACTGTGCACATCAAAAGCATCTATGGGTTCATGGATCAAAGAATCTGAAGTATAAACATGCTTTGAATTGTCTCTTTCAACAACTGAGATTACACTAATCTATTAATATGTTGTGCTTCTATCATTCATATTGTCAAGATAGAGGCTACCTGACCATATCAATGACATGTTGATTAATTTAACAAATATTTCTTAAACAGGTAAGAGGTCCTTGATTTCAATAGAAATATTTGTGTTGGGAGCTAACTTCCCTCTTCTCATACATTGAATCTGCGTGGATCTCATTTAAGAAAAGAAGTACCTCTTACTGAAATATTCTGTGCATTTCTCCTCAGGACAAAAATCACTGTACTTTTACAGAAAACAAAGTACATCAAAGTGTGTAATTTTCAGGAGAATATATCTCTACAAATGTTTCTCACTACTCAGATCAATATTTCACAGAAACTGATAAAATGGTTTACTGGAAATATAATCTGTTATCACTTATTGGACTACATTCTTCTACACTGAAGGACTGATTGTAATTCTAGTCTTTGATTTAATTAGCAGACACCATCTGGCTTATTTGTACCATAGATTTGAAAACAATAATGAAGCAAACTATTCAGTTTGTTTCCCCAGAATCTTCACCATCACTATCATAGAAAGCTGACTATTAGACGAAGTGATTTGAGAATGGGACGCTTTGAAAGCTCTGCTAAGAGGAAAGTTCATGACTTAACGATTATTAATATCCAATGATTAGCACAGTATTTTAAAACTGGGAAATCCCTTTTATCTGCATTAGTTTCAAACAAATGATTCAATAATTTCCCAGTATAATGAATTATTAGAGATTCTGAAAATTAACCAGTGTTGATCCAGAGTTGTGGTCAGCAGAGAGTGATCTTTAATTGTGTACACCTAGAAGGAAAAAAAGCCATATGATGGTGACAGCTTAGAATCTGCTTCAGATGGGCATGATTTGAGAATGTGGATATTTGAGACTAGCTAATATTCTGCCATTTCTAAAGAAACTATCTTTTTATTTTTATCTTACATCCCAAATTCTACATTTATACATAGGAGATCTATATGATATGGCCACACTGAATTTAAGAACAGTTCCTGTGTTCACAGATCCAGAGGTTTAAGAATAATTTTTCTTTTGGGGTGAAGTTGTCAAAGGCATTTTCCTAATTCTTGTTAAAATTCTTACAATATGATATGATATATATACATATATAATTTTAGTCTTGTAATTAAATCTATTAAAATTGCTTCTGAAATATTAATTTCCTTTTGTTGATTGCCTAATTTATAATTTACTAAAATATCTATATTTTCCAAAAAGTATTTTCCACTCTCTAGCAAACTCATGTGAAACTGTTTTATAAAAAAAGTATTTTTACTACTTTTTCGCCACATATAATAATTTTTGAAATGACTGCTGTTCTACTTTATCATTGTATTATGACAAAGAATTTCATGTTTTAATCATGAGTATTTTATTTTTATTTTCCTATTTTTACTTAAATGTCCTCAGCAATTTTTGGTTGTCCATAATATCTTTGGTGATATTGCCTACCAGATTCCTCACATGAGTATTTTTTATTTTTTCTGCCTGTTTATTTTGTTACATTTCCAATTATTATGCCTTAAATTGATTCTGCATTTTCTAAAGCTTCACAATTTCTCTCAAAATTTTATACTAGTCTTAAATATATTTTCCAACAAATTGGAAAATTGTATTATGGGTGTATTTTGTTATGTACTGAGATAGCTGATCACCATAATACTTTTCTTTTTACTTTATCTGCATTCAACAAATTCTAAAATGTTTAATATATCAGTATATCAGTATATTTTTAATTTAAATTTGAAACAAGTTTGTTTTACATATAAATCCCAGTTCCCTACTCCTCTGTTCCGTCAACCAACCCCCATCCCATTGCCTGTCTGCTCCCCAGGGGGGGTGAGGATTCTAAGGGAAGTCTTCAAAGTTTATCATATCATTTGGAGTATGGCCCAGGCCATTCCACATTTGTCTAGGCTGAGGAAGTATCCCTCTATGGGCTCCCACAGTCCATTTGTATGCTATGGGTATTTTAATATACAAAATTATTAAGTAATGTATTCTGTCTCCCTTTGTTATGACTCATAATTAATAACCAATCGATAGTTGATGTAAATATGAATTAATTCATGGGAATTTTTTTGTCTCTGTTGTTCATACCCGTTTCTTGGGGTCATAGAAAATACTTAACCTTAATTCAGAATTATAAATATGTTGATGCAGTATTCACTGGAGAAAATATGAAAGGATCAACATAGGCATTTCATGATGTTCACTATAACTCCAATCACACATGACATCAAGGGACATTCCTCAGTGTGTCTGTAAGGGACTGGAGTATAGATACTCTGACACATTGGCATAATGCAAGCTGAGATCACGTTGAATGTGATTGGAGAAGAAACAACAGAACTCCTGAAATTCAGCTGAACAAGGGGGAAGGGTTATTGTGCACAGCTATACAATGATGACCAGTTTCTACATGTAGATGAAGATGAATGAAGGGAGTATAGTATATAACAAGATCAATGACACATGGTGTATCTATCATGGAGAGGAAGTCATTGTAGAGACAGACTTCAGGCCACAAAATCCAAAGACAAAGGGAATGGAAAAACAAACAAACAAACAAACAAAAACAATAGCAGATACTTTCTGCACACAGAGCAGAATTTGGAGCATGAAGGGCAGATTTACCATTTCACCCTGACTCTCACATTAGAGGGTAGAGATTCTTTCATGCCTTATACCCTTCTCCAAGATTCTTAAAGTTTGGCAGACCCAATCTTGTGCACATGTAGTGCAGGAAACCTCAGCTGCTCTGAGTTTATCATCACACTATGTGTGAATGCTCAGAAGTATTTCAGTCCTTCTCTCTATAACTGGCTTTATTCTTTTGTAACCTTCGCTCCAACATTTTCTAAACCTTAGGGGAATGAGTAAATGCCCTATTTAAGAATGAACACCCAACTCTTAATTATTCTCAATTAAGCAACAATGAGTCTTTTCATTTACCACCTTCCACACACAGAGCAGATTTTCTGCTATGAACATTGTTGAGCAAGTGTTTGTGGTATGCTTGAGCATCCTTTGTATAAATGTTCATGAATGATATCGCTGGGTCTTAAGGTATATTGATTCCCAATTTTCAGAGAAAGTACCATCCCAATTTCCAAAGTGGCTGTACAAGTTTTCACTACCATCAGCAGTGGAGGATTGTTCTTCTTCCTCCAAACTCCCTCCAACATAAGGTGTTGTCAGTATTTTTTATCTTAGCCATTCAGATAGATTTATGATGGTACCTCAAAGTAATTTTGAATTGATTTCCCTTATGAATGATTAAGGGTGTTTTGGGATTCCTTAAATGTCTTTAGGCCGTTTGAGATTCATCTGGTGAAATTTTTCTGTTTTGCTCTATACCCTAGTTTTCAATTGGATTATATTGTATTTTGATGTTGAGCTACTTAAGTTGTTTATATATTTTAGAGATCAGTCCTATTCAGATGTGGGGTTGGTGAATATCTTTTTCTATTCTGAAGGCTGTTGTTTTGTTGCTCTCAGTGTCTATGCTTTGGTATTATATTTAGAAAGTTGTCTCCTGTATCAATGAATTCAAGGCTACTTCCCACTTGCTCTTCTATCAAGTTCAGTGTAGCTGGATTTAAGTTGAGATTCTTGATCCACTTGTACTTATATTTTGTGCATGGTGATAGATATGGGTCTAGCAATCTTCTACATGTTAATCTTGTATCCTGCCAAATTGCTGAAGGTGTTTGTCATCTGTAGGAGTGCCAGGCTATAGTTTTGCAGGTCACATTTGTACTATCATGCAATCTGCAAATAGTGATAGTTTGACTACTTCCTCTATAATTAGTATCTCCTTGATCTCCTTTTGTTGTCTTATTGCTCTAGCTAGAACTTCAAGAGCTATATTGAATAGATATGGTATATAGAGAGACTGGACAGCCTTGTATTGTTCCTGATGTTAGTGGAATAACTTTGAGTTTCTCTCCTTTTAATTTGAAGTTGATGTCAATTTGTTTTAAATTGCCTTTTGGGGGTTTCTTAATAAATCTGTTTAGGAATTCCCACACCTGAAATCAATATATAAGCTACACAACTGACTTTCACTTAGGAGGAAATAGTGGATAATTTGCTTTTGTCCCAATTTGGAAGTTGGTTATGGACAGTTCTGCAAAGATGTGAAATGCAAATCTCTATTGCTCAGATGTATGCTGGAAATCACTCTGAATTTTTTAAGCCAGTGCATGTGGTCCGCCCAAATGTATATGACGGTTCACATATGCTGCTGGTCAGTTGCAGAGAGGAGCAGAAACATATGTATTTCCATATGTATGGAGGCCCAAAGTCAATTCAAGGGCTTTTCATGATTATTATCCCCTTTTATATTGAGAGCCATATACTGAGTCCAGAGATCAAAAATCTCACTGGCCTAAATGACCTGCTGCTTCAATGACAGTTTGGCTGTTTGTAGAGATTACTGGAATTCCAGGAATACTACTGTGCCTCTCTGGGAATTAGTACCATGGTTACAAAGCTCTGAATCTCATGTCTGTTTGCCAAGTGAGTTGCTAATTTAATACCAGAGAATTCAATTTACAATTTCTTTTATTCAACTTGTATTTATTTATTTTATTTATGTGCATTCATTGTATGACTGTATGTACACATATGCATTGAGACTAGAATAGGGAATCCGATCCCCTTATCTAGTAATATGTTCACATATGAGCTGCCATGGGATTGCCAGGAGTGAAATCCAATTCTTTGAAATAGCAGTAAGTGTTCTCCCTGAGACTTCTCTATATCTTTCTGATTTCACACTTTCTTGCAGCTGTTTATACACCTACATTATATAAAATTTCTATTATAGACTGAAATGGTATACTGAGTATTCCATATTCAATTTCTCTGAACTGCTCTTTAAATTTCCTTGAGTGAGGTATGTCACACCAATTGAAGAAATTTCCTCATTTAAAATTTAAGTTATTATATTAGGTTCATCCAGAAACCCAATAAAATCTCTCCTGTTTGAAATTTACAATATTGTACACTCTTGTAAATTTCCTTTAATCTGTGCAGAAATTAAAGTTTGAATAACTAGATGAATGGAAACTAAGAAAATCTTTTATTCAATTTTATTATCATCATTCTTGTTTCCATTAAGTAGGAGTCTATTTTGTTTAGTAATAAATCCTAATTTCAATGTCATCAAGCTAATACAGATACCGAATTTTTTTTTAAATGAAAAAAGTAAAATTGTTACAGTCATTAACATGTTAATGGTTGGGTTTTAATTTGTATTTATTCAAGATTTTAATTATTTTAAGAATTGTATATCTTAATATGAATGTAATTATATTTAGCAGTAACCCCATATTGAAATATTGACTGGTATGAACTTGTGTAAGCCCAATTCACACAAACACAGTTGTGTTGAGCTTACAAGTACAGATATTCTGTCATGAACAAAAGACAGAGTTTTAATCAGGTAGTTTCAACCTTTAATTCTTAAGCTCCTTCTTCCCCTTCTTCTGTTCTCAGAGTTTTGTGAAGAGAATATATGTTATCGGTATGTCATGGGTGAGACTCAGCAGACACTTGTTCTTTATGGTTGTATCACCCTGAAGACATCCCATTTCATCCAAATCGATTTTGTTGTTGATTTTTGTTTCTCTGATTGTCTTTAAAATGTTTTGAGGTTATCCACTCACAAAAAGAAGAACATGGTATGTATTCACTCATATATGGATTTTAGACATAGAACAAAGGATCACAAGCCTATAATTCACACCACCAGAGAAATTAGGTTAAAGGAAGTATCTAAGCAATTCATACAAGTTTCCTCACAGAAGGGGAAAGGAACAAGATCCCCTGAGCATATTGGGAGTGGGGGGTCAATGAGTGGAGTGGGAGCTAGGAGAAAGGGAAGGGGAGAAGGAGAGGAAAGCACATGGGACTAGGAAGATTGAGTCAGGGGAGAAATAGATGAGAGAAAAAAAGAGAGAGAGAGATACCATAAAAGAGGAGCGATTATAGGTTTGAAGAGAAAACTGACTCTAGAGAAATGTCCAGAGACCTACAAGGATGACCACACCTAATAATCTGAGCAACAGTGGAAAGGTTAACTTAAATGTCCTTCCCTAATAATGAGATTGATGACTAACTTATTCACCATCATAGAGCCCTCATTTAAAAGCAATTGAAACAGAAGCAGACACCTACAGCTAAACACTGAGCTGAACTGGAATCCAGTTGCAGAGAGCGAGAGTACAAGAGCAAGATACAGAAACCCACAGAGACAACGGACCTGAACAAGGAGGAGCCAATGGGCCCCCAGACTGATAGCTGGGAAACCAGCATTGGACCGACTGAGACACCCTGAACATTGGTCTCAGTTCGAAGGCCTGGGCAGTCTAAGGGACCTCTGACAGTGGAACCAACTTTGCACAAAACAACTTTGGGAGCACATTCCCCATGGAGGGATACTCCCTTAACCTAGAGGAAGTAGGGAAGGCCTATTCCCTACTCCAAATGACTTGCCAGATTTTGTTGACCCCTACTGGTCACAGGGAGGGTGATGCTTTCCAGTGGATGGGATGGGAAGGTGGTTGAGGGGCATGGGAGGGAGGGACTAAGGGTGGAAAGTAGGGAAGAAGTGAAAGGAGGGAGGGAGAGGGAACTGAGATCAATATTAAAATAAGAAAAAAAAAACTGAAGGAAATGTAACCGGGACTTTTCTTTTTTTATTTGATTTCACATACTATGGTTTGTGTTATGTTTACTGTGGAGGTAAAATGAAAAGTTTATTCACCATAATTAAGAAAAAAAATGACTAACCAGGTAAAGATTCTATCTAATCCCAGCCTGCAGAGCAATGAGATTATTGGAATTATTTGAAAGAGTAGAGGAGTTGCATTCAGGAATATGAAGAATTCAAAAGGAATTCATTAGAGCCTACACTGGAGGAGGTGGTTTTTCATGAAAGCTATAATCTTGAAAGTCTCTCCACAACATACAGGCCAAGTTGAAAGACCATAAAGTCTTCTTCAGGAATCACAGCCTGTCTGAATGTCTCTGATTTATATCAACTGTTTCTATATCTGTAATGTTGAGGAGGGGCTTATGAATCTTGCAAGTTTCAAATTCCTAAGAATTGCAATATTTATTTCCTGAGTCTAATGAATATCTTGCCTCTTTTCAGATAGGAAATTTCTATCCTACATTTTTATTTAGACAATTAAATCAGCATTTATGAATGTTTCTATAGTTGATATCATCTTGTGTGTTTATTTGAAATGGTTGTAATGATGCTAATTCTAATATCTTTCATGAGAACCAATCCCTGAAATCTTAAACTAAATATACTCACCTATTTACATGACTTTTGGTAATGCTCAGGATTACCCAAAAACAATTGTAATTCTAATTAACTTCCTTTGGAAAAGAGATGTAACATTTGCTTTGGGGGCTAGTAACGTTGTAATGTTTACTTGCTGTAAACAATATGAAAAAAACCTGGAGATTTAACTCAATAGTTTATTACAAGCAATAGTACTTAAAATGAATGAGAGGTATATGGTGACTGTGAGGGAGAACTACTCCCCAAAGTTATTATTCAAGAGTGTTTGGCCTTCAGTTGATGAAACTACTTTGAAAGAAATAGGAGAAGAAGCATTTTTTGGAAGAATATATGTATCACTGTGGTCAGGATTGGAGATTTTAAAAGTCATGCTCTGAGAGACAGCTTTCTCTCCACCACTTAGAGAGAAAGCAAACATGTAAGCTCTCAGCTGTTGAACCAGCACCATGCATGTCTGCACCCAGTCATGCTTGCTGCTATGATAATCAATCACTCCAACTCTGAAGCTGTGAACCCCTTGAATGATATCTTCAATGAGTTAGTGTTTCATTGGATATTAATTTTGTGATGATGACTAGGTAAATAAGTTAAGTAAACTTTTAATAATTACAATCTTATTGTTTTGGAGTATTGAATAGTAGGGTTGACAAGAATGTGAGGCCCATATGCCTAGTTGAAGATGATCCAGTTCAACATGGGTTGCAGTATGAGTTCTTGTCTTAGAAAACACAAGGCAAAAGTCAGATGAAATGCAATTCAACTTCATTAATATTATGAACACTCATGCACTGTTGTAGCTTATAAGACTACGATGTTAGAAAATTGTTTAGAATGAGAAGATTTTAAAAGCAAAATTAAATTTTCATAACAAGAACTAATTTAAATTACCTGCTATGACAGGTGATTAATGAAAATTATTAGAAATAAATCAAGTGCCTCAACTATCTATCTTTCTGCTCTGAACACTGTCTTTTCCATTAATATGAAACGCATTATATACTCTTGACAATTTAAAAGGCATTATGTGAGAAAACAAAATTCTGACACAGAAGAGACATAATTGTCCTGACTGATGACATTCTCATCAATGAGGTAATGGTCTGAGTCATCAAAGCAGTTGTTCTTCCTGTTTGTGTCACTTATACTTTCTTCAAGAAAAAATGATTTCAAGGAGGCTCAAAAAGGTTTAAAGGTGATACTTGTCATTTAAATTGTCTGTATTTGCTTGGCCAAGTAATTCTTCTCTACTGAACACTAATATAAAGCTAAATTTATTTAGTCACTACAACACATAATAAATACTATCCATTGTGGAAGAAATTATAGTGCTTATTGTTGAAGTCACATTTCACTGTATGAGATAATTATGACATTCCATAATAATTCTGCTAGTGAAATCTAGACTTCATGTGTTGTGATTGTAATTTGGAAATGACTAGCAGTGGAATATGTGATGAATTCCTTTTATATTAGTTAACAATTTTATTACAATGCAATTTAATGCGATGACAAATTGGGAAATATCCAAGGTATAATAAAGTGACTAAGGAAAGACATTGGCATAGTTTCTTGTGTCAATCTGTCTGTGTGATTTTGTGTGCTTGAATACATGTGTGTGTGTGTGTGTGTGTGTGTGTGTGTGTGACACAGGGCTCATTATGTAATACTGACTTACAGAAATTCACTATATAGAACAGTCTGTCCTGAATACAGAGATACTCATTTGCCTTGCCACTGGAATCCTAGGATTAAATACTTGTGACTCTGTGTCCAGTCTAGTTTCCTATGATAAAGACCATGACCAAAATGACTTGGGAACATCAATAATACAATCCAAAGGCAGAAACAGAACTCATGTTGGCTCTCTTTTATACCCCAGGACCATATGTATTGGAACAGCATCATTTTTAGTATTCTGCATCAATTATGAATTAAGAAAATCTCCTACCTGCAGCCAAATCTAATGGGGTCATTTTTTTTCAAGTGATGGTCTGTCTTCTCAGATGACTCTAGCTGTGTCAGAGTGTCAAAACAAAAACAAAAACAAAACAAAACAAAAAATTAACAAAACCCCCAAACCCAAAACCCTAACTATAAGTTGGTTATAAAATGATTTGGGGAGAGTCTGAATTAATAATGACAAGTACACTATCAAGAAGACACCGGGTAATAAAAAACTCTGGTGCATATCTAAACTGAACACTAGCAGTCATGTTAACTTTGAGCAAATACTTTGTACATGTATATATAGCTTTAAATATTCATTCATCAATTAAATATTGAGAAATGTTGTATCTTTGTTAAAACCATTTGCCTCTTATATAATTCTGGATTGTTAAAACTGTATATTTCATTTTATACAATAATTCCATATTTTGAACTATATTTCATGATATCAATGCTCCTTACCTCTTTGATACATTGTTCAATATATTAAAGACATATTAAAATTAAAATAGATATAATTTTTTATATAGCATATTCCATTATTTATTTTTTTGATGTTACTTATACAGGAAATAATAATGTAGTTAAATTACAGATCTTATTACACCCAACACATATTTTGAAACTTTCACTTTGAACATACTTTGTCACATTTATGATAATCAAAAGATTACCATTATAATAATGTGGTGTATGCTTACACAATTCTGTGACATGAAATTTATTTGAACTTTCTCTTTGGTGTTACCCAATTAAAATATCAAAGGAGCCTTATGAAATAAAATTATTATGTGGCATTATATAAGGATACCACTTAAATTTATTGACATTCAAATTGTTCTATCTGAAATTAAGGAAATTAACCAAAATTAATTAAGATGCATTTATGAAGATCAAAACAGCCAAGTATAAAACAACAAAATTGCAGTGATATAGCTCTAATATTTTCAACCTACTCCATCATTTTGTGCTTTCATTACTAGTAAAATATAAAATGATTTCTGCATCATCTCATATCAGTTTCAGACATAAATGCCAGGCATGTGAGAGAAAACTGTCAATTTTATTGTGTCATATTCTAATCATTTATTTAAGTGGAGAAAAAAAGTCAATTTTATTTGCGAAATACACACAGTTTTCTAATGAACTCAGAAAAGTGCCCCCAATTAACATCAAGAGAAAATAAGTAACTGTGGTATAAATTGTGATCTTACTAAGAGACTCAAACCTTTACCTAATAAAAAAGGCTAACTCAGTGTCTAACTAATTGTATAATATTATGATTAATTGGAGACATGATTTATTTTCACCTAAAATTTTACATTATGATTTTTTAAAATACTATTTTAGTACATTGAAAAATGTTTTCATAATTCTTTGCTGACAGGCTAATTCAACTAAGCAAAAAGATTTTTGAAAGTTCATCAAATGTTTAGACTGATCACATGTGAAAAATAACTGGTAACTGAGCTTTACCATATGTCAATAAAGCTTCAGCAATGCAGTTGATCATTTAAATTTTAAGAAGGTATAATATATCTTCCTCTATAAATATAGATTAGATGGGATTTCAAAGAGCTTTATTTCTTAAAATAGCAGTGTTAGTATACTAACTTAATCTATCACAATCCATTGCAGATTCTATGATTGTCTGTAAAATTTTACAATTGAATTTTATCTTCTTTATCATAATAATTGATGAGGAATTAGCAATAATATAACTTATAAAAGAACTTCTATATTTTAGCCCTACTGATTCAGGAAAGTACTAGAATGAAAGTTATGTCTACTTTTCGGAAATAATTATAGGAATTGGTAAATATTGCAACTGATCACACAATATTCATTCGAAATATTGACTTTAATTCATAATATGTAATAGTTTATATGTACACACACATATATATATATGTATATATTATAATTTCTAAACCCTTTGTTTTAAAATCACCATTCTTTGAGAAGGTCAGCAGTGTGAAACATTTCCATCGTCACACAAACTTTTCTATAGATTGAGGTTACTGTTAGTGAATTTCCTCTCCTCTTCCCTGTTCCTATCTATCTTTGCCATTGTCCTCATCCACTACTCTCTGTCACGATATAAAGGATGATAACATATTATAATATGATAAATGAAAACAAACAGAAGCATTCAAAACAAAGAAACAGAAGCACAAGGAACAGATATAGATACTCCTCATTTTGTCACCCCAGAGTCCAGAAAACTCAGAAATAGAGACAGAGAGAGAGAGAGAACGAGGGAAATAAAATGACACAATTTAAAAAGGGAAGGTTGGCAAGAAAAAGAGAAAGATTAAAGGCTCTGAAATGGAATTAAAAGAAAATGAATTTTTAAAAATGGCTTTGGGTTTATTTTCTGTTGGTCATGTTGTTGCCAATATGGTCTACCCTTAACTTAAAAGCGATTTGTTTCCCCAGAGAAACTCCCTCAGAGTTTGAAAGAACTAATTTTCTTGTTTTCAAGTATAATCAACTGGACATAGCTTTGGGGTTAAAGATGGGGACATATGTTCACTTCCTTCACCTATGGTGCTCAGATTTGTACTTGTCCTGTTCATGTTGACTCAGTTTCTCTTAAATTCATATTTGTTTTGGTCTTGTTGTATGGGAAAGACCTCATTTCCATAGTGTCCTCCATCCTCTTTACTCTTACACGTTTTTTGTGTTCTCTTCTTCATGGTTCCTTAAGACATGAGGGGAAAAATATTGAGACATTCTGTTTCAGGCTGGCTGCTTCAAGGTCTGTCACTCTGCACATTGCCTGGCTGTTTGTTTCTGCATTTGTTTCCATCTTCTGCAGTAGGAAGCTTCTCTGATGATACAAGACACCGTAGCAGGATGTCATAAAGAGTCATTTTATTTCTATGTTCTTTTAGCATGACAGAAGTGTTTTGGACTTAATTCTATAGAAGATAGATATTCCTGCCAGCATTATTAACATTTTCCTTCTCTCCACAAACTTTCCATCATGTGTTTTCTTTTGTTAACAGCTGTCATTGTTTCATGGATGATATTGGACTTCAACACAAAAAGAACTCACATACTTGTCATTTTCATTTCTCTAGAGAATAGATAGTTTGAATACTTTTATATATCTTTAAGGTGTCATTATCTATTATTATTTGAGAACTGTCTTAAGATCTTATTAGCACATTTGCATGTTGGATTGCATGATTACTTGTGGTTAATTCTTTTGTTTCAGAGTATGGGTTTTACTTTGTCTTTGACACACACACACACATATATATATATATATATATATATATATATATATATTGCACAGAATAAGAGGATCACAGTTTAATTTCTCTTCATGCTCATATCAAAGTTCCCCTGCATGCTTTACTGGAGAGGCTATGTATTCTCCACTGCATAATTTTAGAATCCTTGTCAAAATTCAGGTGCTTTAGCTGTGGATTTATTCATGGAAGCCCTGTTCTATTCCATGCATCTATGTATCTATTTAGGTGTAATTATCATTTTTTTATATGACTCTGTAAATAGAACTCTAGAAAGTAGGTTACATGACCAGTATTATTGCATTATGCTCAGTTTCTCCAGTATCTTTATGTTTAAATGAGAATTTTAAGATTGTTATTTCTCTTGCAGTGAATAATGACATTGGGATATATAGATTGTACATTGACTTTTGGTAAAATAGTCATTTTCATAATGGTAATTCTTCCAGTTACTGAAAATGAGAATTCTTAATACTTTTATTCTCTTCTATAATTTTTTTAGTGTTTTTAAATACTGAATGTAAAGCATTAGGTACTTTCTACCTAAGTACATTCTAGATGTTTTATTTTATTTTGTAGAGAATATTGCATGGGACTGGTTTCCTGATTTGTACCTTAGTCATTGATATATATGAAAGCTAATGATTTGTGTATGTTATTTTTTGTTTCATGCCACTTACGTAACTAAGCATTATCACATCTCAGATTTTTCTGTTGTATTCCATAGTTCTTTCATCTTTAAAAATATCATATTTGCATTTGAAGACATTGATTCTACCTATTTGCATATGCCTTGTTTTCTTTCATTGCATGATTATGTTAGCTAAAAAAATTAAATTTTACTGAAGTTGTATAATAATAATATCAAACAAACCTAAAAATTTCATCTGGGGTAACATTTTTTTTTTCAAAATCAATATTTGAGGGACAAAAGTCAAGCTTGAATATCATTCCAATATCAAGAAATTGAGGAGACCAAGAAAAAGCCAAGCATTTGCTACATGAATGAAGCTAATGAAATAAAAACAAAGCATCCTGATGGAGTTTGCTACCTATTTCTTAAAGAATCAAGACAAGCAACAATTAATATCTGCACCTAAGCTATCAAAGTACTGGAAGAGAATAGCAGAAAATATTTTACATCCTATAAATAGGAGGCTTTCATAGAAGGTTACAGCTTGTAAAGAATAATATATTTAAATTCACCAGGACTCTGAGTCAAACATCCTCCTATTGTTTATTATTTAATGTTTTAAATGCATACTATTCCTTCTAAATTGTCCCTTAATATTTGAATGATAAAAATAATTAGAAAATTATGTGAATAGCAAATCAAGTGAGAAAAGAAAACAATGCAAAATGAATATTTTCAAGTGGTCATGGGCATCGTTATCACCTTAAAGTGATACTAAAAACAATGTTGAAATAGTGCCCCTGCACAGGTAAATATATTCACTTAATTTGATTTTTAGGAATATGAATATATTATTCCATGCATTATAGGCAGATTGAAAGCATATAGATAATGGTTGCTTTACTTAACTGGAATATAATTTTCTTAGCATTTTCATTTTGCTATCAGAGACTATAATTTCATTTTCATGTATTTTAAATGGTAGGGTATGCATTTTCTGTGTGCTATAATAAGTTCCAAGGATAAGTTAAAGGAAGTTTGGCAGTAGTATTAAAATACATTTATTGGGGACTCATGGTAGACTAAAAAGTTGTTGCCTGAACTGAAGTTAACAACAGCAAGTGCTAATGTTTTCTCTTTTATGACTAACAGGGGGAGTAATAGAATCTAAGTCATTTTTATGTGAAAATATTTTGATAGATGTCCTATACTCATTTCAAAGTAATTTTTTCACAATTATTCTTCTAAGGTAAATATATATATATATATATATATATATGTACATCCTGAGTCTTTTTAAATGGTTATACAAATTATAAAAAGAGTTTACAACAAATTTGAAGGAATTCATTAAGATCTTATACCACTATTCATTATTTATAATAATACAAAATTTTTAGTATAAAAATATAACATCATTATATAGAATACACTCAATATACATATAAACATACAACAGTCATATAGTAAACATGATTTTACAAATAGTTTCTCCCTTTAAATCATCAAATATAGAAACAGTAATATAAAATTTATGTTGCTAAGAATTATAATACTATTTTAAAACACACAAAGAAACACTTACATGTGTTTTGTTAGAATTTGTAATAATGTAGCATTTATCCTCATCACCCAGGTTTTTGATATGTGTAAGAACTTGTTTGTCTCCACAGATTTAAGAAAATTTTGTTTCTCGGGACAATGAAATATTACAACTATAAATATCCACAAGGAACACTTGAAAATATAATTTCATCTAAACTGTTGAGTTAATTTTCTTTACTTATATCGCCAGTGTTTTCTCATTTATTTTCAGATAGGCTTCATGATTCAATACAACTGCAGTATCCTGCTGATCCTTTGACAAACCAAGCATCTCCATTTCACTGACAAGAAGCAACAGAGAGAAGGATAGTTTGATTACAGACTGGTCAAGTTCTTAGCACTTCCTCCTCCTATAGTATCATTTGTTTCTACTTGTGAATGCTGCATGGTCAAATCAGTGATTATGCTATTGACTCAACTTGTTTTTTTTTTTTAATTTTGCCAATAATAATCATAGTTCCTTAGAAGGATCTAAAGGACAATTGCAAGGAAAACATATTATGTAACTTGCCGATTTAGAATCCTTACATTGATTCAACAAAATGCTTTCTACCAAGTGCATTACAGGTGCCTTTCTAAGTACAGAGGAGTTCGAGATCATAAGAAATGGGTCCTGCCCTTTATGAGGTTTCTACTTTACAAGAGACACAAGCAGGGAAGCAGGTAGATTACAAAATTGTAATAGAACTGAGTGGTAAGTAAAGCCTCAGCAAATGAACTCAATATAGGCAAAATTGAGTATCCAGTTCACTCTAAAATATGCTGTGGGAGGTTCATCCATGGATTGAAGCTGAAGACTCTTTATGTCCCCTGAAATGACAGTAGGACAAATGATTCTAATCTTTACTACAGTTAATTCTGATTGAATTACTTATTTTATCTTTTCATGCCAGCTTTTTATCTCTCTTTTGTCTGCTAACCTTCCTATTTACGTTTCTTATTATGAATAATTCTTCTCTTTTACTCTTAAATATCAGTCTACTCACTTCTCTTTTTCTAATTAGGATTCAAATCTACAAACAAGCTCCTTTATACACAAGCAAATATTATCTTCTAAGCCCAGGTACATTCTCTTATTTTACTTCATTGCTAAACACTACAGCTAAGAAGACACACAGCATGTGATCCTCATTAAGTAGTAAAGCACTATATCTTGTAATGTGTAAATTTTCTGGAAAACTTCTAAATATATAAGTTAAAAAGCCATTGAATATGAATCAGATGTGCAAAGAGTAAATAGAGTGTGAACTGTTACTTATCCATTAAGTGTTACAGTAAGTCAAACTCAAATAGGGAAGAAGGCATTTTGTAAAGGATTATATGATAGAGGTTGCTTTCCATATGTCTTCTTCCATGCATATTTACCCAGTGTAACTGATTTCAAAGAAACTATTTCAGGTACTAAAACTATTGGCAAGAATCAATTACCTTGGGAATTTATCTGGTTTGCTATGTGAGGCATCTGAAATATGGTGTATTTCCTGGATTCTGAAGACTCTATGAGGTTTGTGAATTATTTATCATATGTTATTACTTCATATAAATGGTGATGCTTTGGAGAACCAGGAAGGGTATGGAAGGGGGGAAGAAGAGAGAGAAAGAGAGACAGAACAGAGACAGAGAGAGAGAAAGAGAGAGAAAGAGGAAAATCCAAATCATCAAATAAAATTTACTTAAATTTTCTGTTGTGAAGAATTAAATTTGGCCTAGACTATTATGTAATTATAACATATTTTCATATAATTTTTCAAAGGCAAAATGAGACCAAGAAATTAATTATCATACCTAATGAGACTTGAATCTGTTAAAGGAATATTTACTTTGTCAAATTAGCAAATCTACAATTATATCAAACTGATTTATGCTTACTTCTGGTCAAACAGTCTTAAGTTACTTTTCCATTGTTATGATAAAACATCATGAACCACTCAACTTGCAAAATGAAAAGATTACTTCACTTTACATTTTAAATGGATAAGATTTCACCATGGTGGGAGGCATGACAACAAGAAGAAGGCATAATTGCAAGAAGCTGAGATGAAATTTCCTGAAATGCAAATATGAAGCAGAGGCAGCCCTGGAAATGATGGGATGCTTTTACTCTCAGGTCCCCAGAGAAATATTTGCCTATGCAGGGCTGTGGCAATGAAAATTGCCCCCATGGAGCTACCAATTGGAGACTGAGTGTAGAAGTGCTTGAGTCTGTAGGGAATATTTCTCATTCAGACAACTCATTTTACAAGGTGATGGTCTCCTTCATTGGAGAAAACATGACTGTATCAAAAGGACACTGGATAAGATTCATACTTGGAGAAAGAATCAAACCAGTTTTTTAAAATACCAAATCATAAAAAAAGTATTTAAAATAATTCTTTTTTATATAGATAATTGTACAAGATGATAGAGATAAAAGCAAAATGAAATGTATGTGCTTTCTTAATTTTACATGAATAATTAAGTCTTGATTTACTATTTAATACAGTAGCACGAATAGTATCTTCAACATTTTAGAGAGTGTATTAAGAGTTTGCTGTTACAATTGTCACTGCTGTTTTACTTGAAAACATAAAAAAAGGCAGAAATATGTTTATGGACAAATCAGAAACTGTTACATGATTTGTAATTATACCAAGCCAAAATTCTTTCTTTCTATCTTTTAATGAACTCAAGTGCAACTGAAATGGCAAATGGAAAATTTCGTATTTAAACATTTTAACACAAATTCAAGACATACATTTGAAAATAAATACTAAGGAAAGATGTTCAGAAAATGTTAAAAAACAATCTTTGTAAAAGGTGATTAAACCATTGTATTATGTGAAATCAGAATATGTGGTATATACAATAAAACATTGCAGTTCATAACAAACAACAGTCATGAATCAGGGTTGAGATGTCCCCTGCAAAAACTGTTGGTATTGGGTCCTGTATCAGTATTTGTGTGGTCTTCTGATGCAGTGTGAGCTGCCAGAGCATTCACTGGAGATTCATTACACCCTGGATTTGAACTCAGTTTCAGTAGTTACATACTCAGGAATGTTTTGCTGTTAACATCAGTTTTGCAACCCCACATGTAATTAAATGACTTCAAACGAAGCTCTGACCCAGAGTATCAAAAGCAATGAATGAGTATACAGTAACATTGACTGCAAACATTTTGAGAGGAAGGAAAGGAAACTGGATAAGCTTGGGATACCATTCCCACATTAAAGTGAACAGGGTGGGGATAGACATGTATTGAAACACAAATCACAAATGAGTCCAGTGGTCTGTTGAGTCCCGGCCATTCTCCATCTACAAAAAGGTGTGTGGTGATGGAGAAAAGGAAAGGATTTTAAAGTATGAATTTTACACTAAGAAATTTCCTCCCCAATGTCCTGAGTTCACTGACTTTTTGATGTAGATGGGCTCCATCAGATTCTAATACCACCGGGAAAAGTTAAGAGATTACCTTCAAAACTGAAGACAAGACATTGTTTTGGCATTTCATCCTCTACAGGCTATTCCATGCAAGGAGGATGTGTGCTGAGAAGGAGCAGTGTGTTTCTGGCTTTCGGAGCACATAGGAACGAGGTACTGGCTTGATGGTAGTGTATGTTCCTGATAACCAAGCACCTATGGTTGCTGATAATGAAAACAAATAATTTTCTTGTGTTATGAAAGGACATGTGTTTCCTCTACTCAAACGGTTCTATGAAAACCTGTCAGAACACATCACCTGGAAAAATAAATGGGTGTTATTAACCCAATTGGCGTCCAGAGAAATAGTCCAAATTTGAGGGAATAACATGTCATTATAACTTATATACAGACACATTTCAAAATAAGGACATCTTTTAAATAAAGTTGAGAAAGGGAAGGATTTTAAAGGCAAGATAAGGTTCACATAAATATTATTTTTAATGGTATTTTGTATCATATTTTTTTCTTATTTTACATATTGATCCCAGTTCCCTCTATCTCTCTTCCTCCCTCCCTGTCTCTATTCCTCCCTTTCTTCCTCCCTCCTATCCCCCTTCCCACTCCACTGGGAGGGTGATGCCTTCCTGGAGGCATCAACAAAATCTGTCAAGTCAATAGGAGTAGGGACTAGGCCCTCCCTCCTGCCTCTAGGCTAAGGGAGTATCCCTCCATGGGGAATGTGCCCCTAATGTACTTTTTTTTGCACCAGGGATACATCCTGGTTCCACTATCCGAGGTCCCTTAGATTGCCCAGGTCTTCTAAGTGAGACCCATGTTCAGAGGATCTGAGTTGGTCCAATGCTGGATTCCCAGCTATCAGTCTGGGCATCCATTAGCTCCCCCTTGTTCAAGTCATCATATAAATATTTTAAAACAATGATCTTAGGTTATGAGGATCAATAAGAATGGAATTAGTCTAATATTAAATGCATTATTTTTCAGAGACGGAGTTGGGGTGTGTGTTACCATATGAGAAGGCAGAGAATTTAGAATTTTTAAGTACTAGTATCTTTAGGAATCTGACAAAGTTTTTTATTTATTTATTATTATTTTGGTGTAAATGAGCATAGAGACGCTTGATCTGTGAAATATAAACACATTTATGTTTTAAAAATTTAGGTATAATTTCTGAATTTAAGTGTCAATAATAATGTTACCCACAGCACATTAGCCTGAGTTGAATTTTATTAATTGCAAAGTTTAAATAAAGTTAAGATACTTCTATTTGGATAATCAAGAAAATATGTTGTATGTACTAGTGTATCCAACTGGATGCTGAGACACATCACACATATTTACAAAGAACTGAGACTTGAAGGAAAACTTTTAAAACAAAATTCAGTTTATACATTTAAGCTTCATCAGGAATATATAACAGGATCTGGAAAAATAAACTTTTAAAATTCCAATTATTTTTTCTTTATTATCTACTACACAGTTTTTAGAAATTATGAGGAAATGGTATGACTAAGAGACCATGTGTGGTTGCCACTCAATCCACACTGTATCCTTTCTGTTTCTTGTTTATAAGGATTTGTAGCTCATGTTCTATAATAATCCTTTCAGAAATTTTCAGGTAGTTCAAATTCTAAAATTTCATGAATTTTTTTTAAACTTTTAAAATCTCTCTTTATATAATGAAAAAATAAATCCCACTCTAATTGTGTTAGTTAACAAGACAATGTTAATCAGCAGGGTTGTCTACCTGCCTCTGCCAGTGGGAACAGTTGTGGTGGAGCAATTAGGTCACATTCTTAACAGCTTTATTTTGCAGTAGTTCATGTATTTCTTGCTGACAGATTTAGTATATTTCGAGAAAACAATAATTGTACTGGGACTACAGCTGGCAGGCTTCCTTAGCAAAAATGTCAAATGAGGTTGCTGTAATACTTTAGACTGTTAGAAGCCAAATGAAGCAAGTAGTCTCTGTTTTTTATTAAGGGATTGTGCTTCCCCAAACATTGGAAATAATTAAAGTTGTTACAAGTAAACAACAATGATAGCTACCAAATACCTTTCCAAGCACGAATTAGTAGATTCCTCCTGGAGATGAAACTTGGCTTACAAGAGAAAAGAGTATCTTAAAGACAAAACAGAAATTTGGGTATGTTTCATTTATTTATAATTATTTTCTTTTTGAACAGTAGAAATTCTCCACATCATCATGTAAATGAATTACAAGGAAAGAAAGTGTGGGTGGTTTAAATCTGTTGTATTGTTATTCCTTTCTGCCTTAATATAGCATGTTCTAAATGTAATATCATTTTTTAAAACTTCCAATGTTGTTTTCCAAAGTGAGAACTTAAGTCTCTGGTGACCTTAGTTTCCTAAATAGATACTTTTAAAGCTACTAGAAGATCATGGAGGTACATTTAGTTATGTTGTATTTTAAAATACATAGTTTGCCAAGGCAACATTATAGATGATCTAAAAGGTTAAAAGATAAAAACTTTACCCAATCTGCTAAAATGTGTAACTTCACATTCTTCCATGTATCTCTACAATGGTGGTAAAGCACTCTTAATGACTGTGAAAGCAGTGGTCCTAGAATCAGATTACTAACTGAAGAAAATCACTTTCTTTCATATCTCTCTCTCTCTCTCTCTCTCTCTCTTCTCTCTCTCTCTCTCTCTCTCTCTCTCTCTCATGGATTCATTGAAGGATCACTAAAATAATCAGACTTGAAATTATGAACTACAAGAGAATAGTATAAGTAATTCCACTGTTTAATACAAAGGCAAGTTTATATGCTCTTGAGATACAGTACACAAAATTGATCACTGAATGTTATATGTATTGCTCTTACTAAAATAATAGCTGTGCAATCTAAAAGCTTATTACACTAATTAGATTTGCTAATATTTTATAGATTTCTTTAGTCAAAAATAGTAATTATACAATTTATTAAGGAATACTTATATTTTTCACAAATATAATGATGACTTCTTCTCCTCTGATTAATTGGTAATTCTAGTGTGGTTGTTGTCCTGATACCACCAGCCTGAACTTATAGTTCAAATGAAGTTTCAAAGTATGTATACTTGTATTATTTCTAGGAGACATCTGAGCATGTGGGGTGAAGTCTCTCCATTACTAGTACATTTTGAATTCAAATTCTTTCAACTCTACAGCATTTGACTACATATTTAGCTAGTTTTGCCTTGGTATATTTAACCATGTATGTTCTCAGAAGTCATTGCAGCCGTGGATCTATAAGGTTTAGAATTTCATGAGTTGGGGCAGAACTTTCAACCACACAAAAACCAGGAGTTATGGATAATAGGACTTGTATCAAATTCTAATAATAAATACTATGAGATAAACTAATGTGTTACAGGGTCGAGTTAACTATGTGAATCACTAATATTGGGCATTAAGGCATCAGTGAAGTTACAGCATAAATATCAATGGAGACTCCAGAATGCTGGAAAATGAACAACTTCCAAACAAATCTTCAGGAACTATATGCAGCCAGTTGGAGAGCAAAATTGTGTGCATTATTCAAGATAGATTCACCGCCTATTGGAGATGATTAAGACATTTGAAGCTTAGTTATTACTATCATATGCCTAGGATTCTGGAAATAAAGGCAAAGATTTTAAGATTAACCTCATAGAATTTTGGTCATGTAGTGTTTTGAACCTTGTTGGTACTGTTAAGATATTGGAGAAGTATGAAGACATTTGAGTATGTTTCCACTGTGAGGAGATCATGAGCTTCTTGACAGTAAGAGAATAGAGTTGAATATAAATTATCTTCCATATATTTACATTTTGAAAGCATGATTTCTCAGCTTGCTGATGTAGTTTGAAGACTGGACATTTTAGGAAGCGAGGTTGTCTATAGAAAATGGGAAACTTGAAATAATTCTTTCAAGTTCATATTCACTTAAGTCTCTGTTCTGTGATTTTTGCTCCCTGGTGTCCACCATGAGAAGTGGGCACCATTGAAGTTGACAATCCTGACAACACAAAGTGATTTGTAATTATTGTCATGTCTCCCCAACATTATGATAGGTCAAAACATCCCCATGACACCCTGATAAAAATGAACTTTTTCTTCTAAGAAGTTGCTTCAGCCAAGTATTTCATTATAATGACAAAAGCAATAATTAACATATAAATATTAGTGTAATTATGTAGAAAGAGAAAAATAGAAACATCTACCAGGACCCTAAAAGAAAAACATGGGGAGAGAAAGGAACACTATAATAATAAGGTAAGTATTTTTACACTAGTATAAACTATAAAAATGTTTATATGATAACTGATTTTTGAGTAGATATTCAATCTCAGTAATTTTAAGACAAATACTACAACATTTATGTGATAACTTCACATACATGTTAGAATGTCTAAATTAAAATACTAGAGTCTACAAAGTTTGGCATAGATAATCCAGAAAAAATATATGTTTTTGTAGGTAACTCATAATAATTTGAAGAATATTTGGAAAAGATAGAACATTAAGGTAAAAAAGATTTAGAAAATAGCCATTTTATATCTGTGTATATGCCTAAGAGAACATAAATATCTTATCATTACAAAAATAAATGTGTATATATTTACTATTTGTGATAGGTCAAGCAGAATACCAACTAAATAATAATCAATAGATAAATTGTAGTAACATATGTGTTATGATCAGTGAACTACTATTAAGAAATAAAGCGCTGAAAATTACTCAAAATAAATAAATCACTAAAGAAAATATTAAAAGTTATACAAAATGTACATATCTTATATATTTAAACTTTTAGAAAATGCAAAAGACAGTGATCAAAAACAAATCAGTGGATGCCTGAGGAAGTAGTTGAGAAAAGGTGTCAGAGACACAAGTAAAGAGCTCATTGAGAAGGTATTAATGGAGTGATAACATATCCACATTATTGGGTGCTGTGGTTAAGTGATGCTCTATTGACATTATCAAAACTTATTAATTTACATGTCAGTAATAGAAGCTTATCACTGATAACACGATACATATATTAATCAAGTGAAAGAAAGAGTGTCTGTGTGGTTGTCTCTACAAAAATACTAATTTATTATTTTTCTTTACTTTAGAAGTCTTTTTCAAGAGTTCAGTAGCATTACAGCGTGAAGAGAAAGCACTGCAGTCTTAATTCCATTTTCTCCATTTACTGGACAATTCCTCATGTCAAAATTTGGAGAAAAACTTTTTCTCATCTGGCAACATGATTTGGCAAGTTAAATATAAATAAACTTAAAATCAGTAAAATTATAAATATTAATTGAAGTAGCTTATACTTTTTAACTTTTTAATAGCAAAGTGAATCTTGTTTCTTTTCTATTATTTACTGTCCTTTTATAATCAAAATATTTTGACAGTAAATGCCATGCATGAGACTATTTCAAGTCTTTAGGATTTTTGTTGAACAAATGCAAAATGTGAAATTGTATATTAATATGAAAATAGAAAAGTAATCAAATATTTATTTGAATAAAGTGGTGAACATTAGGAACTTATATTTTGGGAAAATATTATAGAAAACATGGTGCATTTTTGGATTCTGGGGATATTATTTATTCTATTCTTAGTTAGTCTATAAAAATGTCAGGCATGCATATAAGATATTTTAGTTGAACCTATCCAGAGTCACCTTCCAACTCATAAAAATATCTGCAACTAAACCTTATACACTCCTTTTCTTATTTACCATAGAAATACATAAAATTTAATAGATAATCACTACTTTTTGAAAAGTAAATCTTAACATTAAGTATATTTGAATTAGGAATTTTGTGTTTAAATTACATATATTTAAATCCTCATGTGTGGAAATAGATATGTGTTTGCACATATCAAAATTTCATTTCCATAATTACTATTAGAATTATTCCTATTATATGTAGTCATACAAACTAATCATAAATATTACAAGAAAGTAAGACACATATCTAAAACAAATCACAATGTCAATAATTATCACCTTCTGTGAATTACCATAAAGTATATCTTTATTGTCTGGTTAGCTTGCATCTGAATCTTGATCTGAGTATTGTTCAGCATCAAGTATCATTACATTTCTTTTAGCAACTATAGACAACAATTTACTTTTTAATAAATGGGATTTGCTTATGTCAAAAAGACATGGAAGACAGCACGTGTGTCACATAAACACAAAGCATATGTATCTTTCCAGGTCACTAGCATTCATAGAGCTCTTAAAGCTAAGATACCTACTTCATGTTGATGTTTAGTGCTTCTAATTAACCAGCTGAAAATTGACTGTTCACTTTTATAAAAGTGTGAAAGTAATCAAAATTATTATAAGAAACTTTTATCAGCAAGGGAAGCTTCTTAAATGGATTTTGTGTCAGTTAGTTACATAATTTAAATAAAGTTTAAAACCCACAATAATGTGGTCATATGTGGCCACAGGGATTCCTGTCATATTTGTGTGAAAATAGCTCAGTCAGAAGATTCATCAGTTTTGTTTCCATGGTTAGTATTTGTACTTATTTCACAGCATAAAAAGAAACCATTACACATAGTGCTCTGTCTCTATACAAAAATCAAACATGATGCACACTTTTAGAAAAGGGGAACATTTTTATGTGAAAATAGTTTTTTATAGATCCAGCCAAAGTTAAATGATGTCTTTTGATTCATATGTTTAATTCATATTACCTTGTGCTATGTATGTATTATATAAACAGAGTCTGCTAGGCTCTGTCTTTCTTGATGATGAAAGATTCACTTATCTTTCTCCTTCAGGGTTTCTTTGCCCCTATGAAGATTAATAAAGGCAGATGTCACTAATGCCAATCAGACCAGACATCTGCAACCTCTATGCATGCTGCTTATGATTCTGTAAATTCATAAGAGCTTTGTGAATTTTCTTTTACAGGATCTCATTTTCTGGGTGTTCTTTATCTCTTCTGTTTCACACTCTGCATCCTCTTCTGTGGGGTGTCCTGAGTTGTAAGCATGACATTCCATTTAGGGCTAAGTGTTTTAAGTTCTCTCATTTTATGTCTTGTGATGCCTGTCAGTCTCTTCATTTATTGCCAACAGTTGTAAAGGAAGCTTCTCTGATGATAGCTGAACAAGGCATTGATCTATGACTACAGCATATTTTAGACATTGTATCACTGAGAATATGGTTGTGCCTTCCCAGATGCCTGTATTGAAAGAATAGCACAAAATCATTTTCTCTTCCAATATCTAGGACTAAAACATTGGTACAGGTATGCAAGAAGAACTAAGATTATATTTATATATACATATATATATATATATATATGTGTGTATGTATGTATGTATGTATGTATGTATGTATGTATCTCTGATGTTTAAATCCATTTTAGGTTTATACATGCATGTGATGATAGTTTACTTTAATACCAAAATATTCTTCTGTAATAGCCTATTTAATATTTGATTGATCACTTATAATGAACTATTACATTTTTGTCTCATATTCAAATTTTTCTATTTTTGAAAGGTTTGATATAAGTTAAATAAACTGATAGTTTGTTAAAATGAAACACTTTCAGAATGGAAGAATATCTTTGCTAGCTATGCATCTGACTAGATTAATATCTACAATATGCAACCACCTGAAATCTTTGAAATGAAGCTAGAACTTAATCAATCCAGTCAATAAGTTGGTTAATGAAATCAACAAATAGTTCCCAAAAATAAATTAACAATAAACTAAAATTACATGAAAAGTGAACTGAACTCCATTAGCACTCTAAAGAAATTCAAAGCAAAACCACGTGGGGATTATCTCATACTTCAGTTAGAATGACAGCCATAATGCAAACAAACAATAATAAATGTTGGCAAGTATTAGACAATTTATATACTGCTGATAGTAATATGAAATATCCTTGTAACTAAGGTATTCATGTAATTTTCTCAAAAATAAAAATAAAAATAGATTTGCTGCATAATGTGTTGTACCATTCTAGAGTATGTCTTTATTTGAAGAACTCAAATTCAATGCATTGCTTATACTTAAAAGCCACCATTTATTACATCACTATTCAAAATAATTTAACTACAGAACAAAGTGTTATATACCCAATTTGAAAATTTGAGAAGGAAAATACACCACTGATTGAAGTCCATGAATGAAGTAGTGCAATTGTATATACATTGTGGGAAAGTTTATATTTGTAAGACTGAAGTTTATGTTTTGGTATTTATTCAATATTTCTTTCATATTATTATTATTATTACTATTATATCTACTTTTATATATTATATATTATATGTACTATTATATATTACTATTATAGTACTTTCATACTATTATTATTATTATTATTATTATTATTATTATTATTATTATTATTATTTTAGGATTTAGATGGAATGAGTTTTCCAGTTAATCACTTTGGGTTGAAAATAATATAAAAACTTCCACATGCTAGCAGTTTAGCATACAAGAGTGTTTTCTTTAACATTATTTTTTTAGAAGTTCCCACATGAGTACACTGTATTCATGTTATTTTCTCCCCTACATCTCCCATTCTACACTTTTGAGTATTGTTTACTTGTTATGCTTCTTTCCTTTTTTCTTTAAATTTATTTTATATTTTTTCTAGTTTACATACCGACATCAGTCCCTTTCCCTCCGCTCATCTTCCGAACCCCCCACCCCGGTTACACCCTCCCCCCTCCCTGATCCCATTCCCCATCCACTCTCCAGTGTTACGAGTTTGTTTTCCACCTGCCCATCTTGTCTTTCTGCCATGCCAGCCCCAATTATATCACAGACTCTGGGATCAATAAAAAAATAAGATAAATAAATAAATAAATAAATAAATAAATAAATAAATAAGTTACTTAAAATGGAAGCAAGTATTTGAGAAATTTAGAGAGAATCCTCATTAAAAATCATAAAAGTAACATTCTTTGTTATGTAAAATAAAACAAAATTGTATAGGTACAAAATTATAAGAAAATAATAAAAAAGATAAGATAGTAATATATTATAAAACTATTAATCTTAAAATCTTTTACTATATTCTTTAGAAAGATTAGTGTTTTAAAAATTTAAATATTTTGTGTGTTTGCATTTTGTATGTAGGTTTACCAGATATTTGTAGGTTCCCTGGTTTCTAGAAGAGCCAATCAGATCACCTGGAATTTGAATTACAGTTGATTGTGAGTAGTCTGGTGTGAAAACTGTAACTACCCTAATTCCTCTGAGAGATTTGCAAATACTTCTAATACTATGCTATTTCTCCAGCACTGATGACCCAGTACTTGATCAAAAGCAAGAAATATTTTCTCTCTGGTTATGAAATATAATTATGAAAAAAATACTATATTAATGAAAATGAAAAAGAAAATTGTATTCTGTGTAGTATAAAAGGGATATAGTATGGATGTAAGTGTAACTTCAAAAGCCCTTTATCTTTTCAGGGGAGTGGTCAAATTCTTTAAATAATATTTAATCATCATTGAATCACTTAGTAGAGATGAAAATATTACTTTTCTTTATCTCTAAATTCATGCCATTTTTTATATACCACATTCCATTTACCTGGTATATTTATGAATGTAATTTAAATAAAAAATAGAGCCTATTTATTTTAAACTACTTTATGCAGCCAAGGAACTTTTGAGGTTATAAACAACTTACCAGGAAGAAAAGTAATAAAATAAATATGAAAATCTGATAAACCTAAAAAACAAACAAACAAACACAGAAAACCTGAACAACAACCATTAATAATACTTTACCTTTCATGATATAAGTCTGAAATGCAAGGTAAATTTCTATCTCTTCTTGTTATCCAAGTTAGTATGCATTTCCTTTCAAATAATTAGGGATCACATATGAATTCCTTTGCTGAACTATTGATCAGTGCCTGCATATAAGGCCATAAATCAAATATACAAACAAAATTATTTCTCTGACAATTATTATTATGTATTGTATACAGACTCATACAAATGTGATATCAAGATCTTTTGGAATTATTTACATAAATAACTGAATAAATGCAAACATGATAGTATTTTAGTTGGAACATATAACAGTTATTATAAATAAGAAGTTAGGCTAATATAGATTGTAAGGTTCATTTTCTACATGGTGATCAAAAATATAAAGACATCTTTAGACATGCTTAAAAATCCATTTCAAACAATATTATAAATGATGTTTTTACCCATACTTTACAAATGTAAGTAATATTAATGAATAGATATTCTAAAAGAATTTCTTATGGGTTGCAAAATGGCTTTATGGGCAAAGTGTCATACACTGAAGCATGAAGACTTAAACTTGATCCCCACGAAAGACAAAATTATCTCTGACTCTCGAAGGAAAAATTAGCACATGCACACACTTAAAGAGAGTAAAACAACACCCATAAACATAGGCACACAGGAACTTAAGAAAAGGTAATTAAAACCAGAAAGACAAAGTGTGTACTCACTCAAAAGTAGGTACCAGTCATAAAGCAAAAGATACCCCACCTTCAATCTTTAATTCTAGAGAAGCTTGAACACTCTTCCAGAAACAGTTGGAAACAGATGCAGAAATCTACAACTAAGCAATGGGCCAAGGTCTTGGAGTACAATCGAAGTGAGGGAGTAGCAATAATATGAACAAAAGAGTCAAGATTATGATGGGGAAATACATAGAATCAGCAAACCCAAGCTAGTGAAAGATCACTGACTCATGTCTGGCAAATGAGGAACCTACGTAAGACCAAACTAGATTCCCTTAATACAGGAGACAATGGTGTTACTGGAACAATATATGAGGCCAATGGCAGTGGGGCCAATATTTAGCATTAATATACAAACTAAGTTAGAGGAGTCCATTCTATATGGAGAAACATCTTCCTAGCCTAGACACGGGTTGGGGGTGGAGAGGTGCCTCAATGAGATGATGGGACAGACTTAGTAGACTTCCTAGAGGAGGCATTACCCTCTGCATGAAGCTGATGATAGGAGCTGGAAAGTAGAGGCAGTGGAAAAGGGGAAGGGAACTGAAGTGGGAATGTAAAAAACATAAATTAGATACTCCTAAAATATTTTCATTTACACCTTTATAGGATCTGAATGAATTTTGTAGCTCTTCAATTTTACATTCTGTTGATTTGATAAACACTATGATCAAAAGCAATTTGCAGAAAGGGTTTCTGTGGCTGAAACTGTATAGCCATAATCCATCACTAAAATAAACCACTACTTGATCTGAAGCAGAATATATGAAGGAATGCTGTCTACTGGCTTGTTTTTAGACTCAGGTTAGCTCCTTTCCTGAAAAATTACTGACCCACTGACATGGGAATAGTAGATCTTAAAGTGGCATGGTCTCTCTAGCATCAATTACTAATCAACAATGTGCTACACAAGCATACTCCAGAGGCCAAACTGATGGACACAATTCTGTAACTGAGGTTTGTCAAGCCAAGGACCAAGAGTAGCCATCACAAATCTACCTGTTGTCAACTTCATACAAAATCACTGCTGTTAAATTATAACCTGACTCAAGAGGTGTAAGGTTAATACCACATTATAAGATATAGTACATTTGTGCCACACCAGCCCCAGTGGAGACAGTGTAGCAATGCTGAGAGAAATCTCAATGGTTACCTGACCAGAGGTTCACACCACATGTGGTTATGCCTCCTGGGGAAAAGTGGTCCAGGTCCCTGCAGGTGCTTACTTGGCTGGCTGCTTGGAATGAGTGCTAGATGTGTTTTGTGCTATACAATAATGCCTTTTAATTATGGGCATTTTAGCCTGTAGCTCCACTGTTAATTCAGGGAAGCCTAGAAAACACTTAGATATAGTTTCAGGAACTGAAAGAGATACAGACCAACATTCAGCGGATGGATGTTGACCTCTGTGCCCCCGTTCATAAAACCAACAGTGCCAGATGTCAGCCCAAGGCCTAATAAACAATTAGGACTAAAGCAGTAAGGAAGCAGCCCACAATGTGACCTTGCCTATAATCAACCTACCTGCAGCTATGCTACTGTGGGAGTTACTACAAAATTCTAACTTGGTATTTTAGGGCCCTTGAATCATTGCTATTAAAAGTTTAGTGTTCAAAGACAATGCTTCTTTTTACTCAGTAAATCAAATCTCTGATATGCTGACCACAAGCAGGCCAAAATAGACAGAGGCTCTCAGTTATGCACTTGCTTAAATGTATTTACTATCTCATACTTCAAAAGGAATTGCTGACATTTTTATAGAATGTTTGTTTATCTTTAAACTGTGGCCAACATCAGTTCTTTCTGCATAAAAACCTGATACTTTGAAGTAAACTTTGCAGCAGTTCGCAAACCTCCTCAAGTGTGTTTGTGTCTGTCTGTCAAGCTGAAGCCACTCCTGACCTGGTCATCTGAGTCTTGGTCTCCACACAGACCTGCTACCCACTGAGCAGTCTGTGGCACATTTGTAAAATTATCAGTGTTTAAAAACCTCAACACTTAATCATTTTTCTATAAAACCAAAATACATCTGGTACTTTCCTTTTCTAAATTGGCAGTTAAGATCACGATTGCCATCAGATGAGAGCAAAACACAAACCCCACAGTATAAAATCTCCAGGTCTAACATCTGAGACTCATTCTTGATCTTTTGATTCTAAAAGGCTTGAGTAGCTGCACTTGCCTATTTCTACCTCCCACAGTTCACACAGCTTAGAAAGGCCTCAGTCCATATTATCCCTGTGCTTAGAAGCTGTTCCATGACTTCACCTATCTTCTGGTTTTTTTCAATGTAACTGAAGCTGCACCTGGTTAATGGCATTCAACCACCTTCTCTTCCTTTATTGGCAAGCATATGTTTATCTCCATGACCCCTTCAATTTTGTACAAAATAAGTACCAGTCTGGAAACATTAACACACTACCAAGTTCAGCCACTAGCTTGATATGCAGCATATCATCAGCCCCCTATCTACACCATAGCATAAGTGTGCTGACTCAGAGGAAGTCTTCCTTCAGGGCCTTCACCTCAATGTTGTTCTTCTCTTAATTGCAGCTGATTCTTCATTACTTACCAGCACTCATTGTACCAGTACAGAATAGAAAGTTTCATATCCATGGAATCATCAAAAATATTACAGTAGTTTTCTGAGTTGTCTCTTTGTTTCCCTATATAACTTCACATGCCAGGCTCATTCTGTGCATTGATTTCAGCACTTTTATCTACCAAGCACTCACAGAATAGCCCGATAAGCTTTGAAACTCAATGCCATTTCTAAGTTCAAAGTTCAGAATTCTCCCTCTCCTACCGTATCAACCCAAAACACAACACAGTCAGGTCTGTTAGAGTAGTATTGCACTCTCAATATGAATTTATTTTCTATTTTTTTCAGTTAGTGTGATAAGCATCATGTCAAAAATTGCTTTAGAGCTGAAAGAGTTTGGTAGCCTACATTTCTTCTTCACAATCCATTCTGAGAAAAGACAATGCCTAAGCTTATGGAGGAATTGAAACACAAACAATAAAAGTAAGCTAGTTTATGAATTGTTCACAAATTCATGTTCATCTACTTTTCTTATATAGTCCAGAATGACAATTCTAAAGATGCTACTGTCAATAGTGGTCTATTCATCATTCCATCAGTTACCTCTCTAGAAATTTTCCCACATGCATGACCCCATGTCAATTTCTTTGATGAAATACTTCAGGTGAAGATATCTCTTCCAGATAAGTCATGTTTACAATAAAGATTAGCCATCTCAATAGCTAATCGATAAATGTGTCTCTTTATTTCCATGTCAAAAATTAAAATCTGAATCAAAGCATAAACATATTAATTTTAAATTTGCATTAAAATTACTCTTATTTATTAAAAATTGTTTTGTGCCACAAAAATGGATGTGATTATTATTATTTTGAGAAAAGTCATGCACAATAAAAACAACATAAATGCCCTTATTGAAGGGAACCTTATTGAAGGGAACACCCTTATTAAAGATGTTCATCTTCTGTCTACTATGTGAGAAAACAGTGAGAGAGGAAGAAAGAGGAGAGAACCTTAAGTTTCCTTAGTCTTTCATCTCAGCATCCTAACTTTATATGAATGCTGGCTTTGATTTTACAATTTTTGAGAGTGACAATTTTATTACTGTGAATGCTAATGTTTTTTTTTGCCTCTTTGTTTTAGTACAAAATAATAGAAACAAAACATCATGGGCTGAAATGCTGCACATGGGATGATGCAAAAACTGACAGCAGCAGACAAACTTTAAGGTCATTTGTGGATGGCAAGAGAAAGAAGGTGGATTGAAAAGAATAAAGTAAAGATATTCCTAAGCTTGGGAATCTTAACGAGTGGTAATAATTGCCTCTTATAGATGGACTTCTTGGGTAACATTCATATAGTGTTTAGTGTTTAATTGACCATTATTTGCAGAGCAATTAAACATAGATATTTGTCACTTTTCAAATATGAGTGACAGATATATAACAGTAATTTTTCTTTATGGTTTAGGAATAATTTTTCATCCACCAGAGAGAATATCAACTACTTTAATTAGCAGTTTTGCATGTTTTTGTTTACATGCCTTAACATAAGCTCCGTTATTTCTCCTTGCCACCAAGCACTAAATCATTAGCATTTATTTCAAGTCTAGAGAGGAAACTTGAAGTTACTAGTTGCTCAGTAATTGTTGTATGTATGAATATAAATGAATGTCATTTTGCCTGTAATATTTACTAACCTTTCTTCCTTTCCAATAGTAAATGTCCTGTTATGTGTCTTCTATATAGTACCAGAATCTCCAAGTATCGGTTTTTATTGAGTATAAGAAGTACATTTCTCCATCTGGTTCTCCCTGTCATTTAAAAGTTACAGAAAACATGCACAATATCATTACATCCATATTTTAGGAACTGATACTTTAAGTCTCAACAAATGTTTGGTGAGTTGAACTGAACTGAATGTGTTTGGAACATTAATGTTTAGTCAGCCTGAACTAAGTTTCACATTCCTGAATAGGAATATTGCTTAGAATTTTCATTTAAGGATGGTTTTTAATATAAACTATTTTCTATGCCTCAAGTTATCTACTTTTAGTTGTAATTTTGGGGTTATGATGAATTATTTACAATATTGCTCTCATTGTTATTGAGGGTTGAATTTGCAGCCTATTCCTTTAGGATAATTAAAGTTTTATCAAAATACAAGGTTTTCTGAGTTCATATAATTATTAGAAATCACACTACAATAAAATATATGAGTATAATCATAATTATGAAACTATAAAAATTGGATTTTTTAAAAAAATGTTGACACTAAAATATAATCTAAAATACAGTCAGAATTTATCAACAGGAAAATTTGGACTTGAAGATTACTTTAAAATAGGACACATAACTGAGTTAATACAGAGATGAACATGTATCAGGGAGGTGTGAGGAAGAATGAATTAATTAAAGAATGAATAGAAATATATATCTACAGAAAGTATAAGACTGTACAGTATCCAAATTATGTGTTGCTAAACAGTTTGTAAAATGAAAAACTCAAACAAAAACATTCTATTTTCTTTTGTAATATATTTATTATTTTTTCTTATTTTACATATAATCCCAGTTGCCTCTGCCTCCTTCCATCCCTCCCATGCCCAAGAGCTGGAGAGATGGCTCAGCTGCTAAAGTCTAGGCACACAACCCACTATATTTTTCTTTTTCTAATATAAATACTTCAGTTGCTTATGAAAAAAATCTCAAAATAGAGATTATCATCTTATATTTCTTAAAAATATATGATAATAAAATCTATATATGTAAACACTATCACTATGTAATAATTCTGAGCTTTGTGTAAGCTGGAATTCCATTGTGAATCTAGGATATTTACACTAGCATATGTACTAAATTTGCATTGTTATGAGGTATCCATGCATATATAATTTCAACAACAAAATAACTAAGGTGCTCTGTAATTTAAATTCGGGATAAGTATTGTTTCTTATTTTCATTTTGAGATTATAAATTAATTTTAGGATTTACTTTTCAATTTCCTTCCTAAAATTCCCCCACATATCCCTCTTTACCCTTTGTCAAATTCATCATCTTTGTCCCTGTTACTGCATTCACATATGTATATATCTACAACACAAGCCTTCAAAAAATATTATTCAGTTATACCTCATAAATACAAATTGCACTCAAGATTCTTCTTCATCTTAATTCAATTGTTCTCAGAATATTTTACGATAATTCACTATAATATTTAACATTAGACAGGAGAAAATCTGCAAAGAACACAAACTTCAATATTTCTGCACTAGTGGTAGTAAGTAATGAGATGTGTAGAAGAAGATGTTGATATTATCTCAATGTTCCTTAATGAAGTCCATTTTACTTTAGCTGAGAGCTTTGTACAAACACCCAAGTAAATGAGCACAACCAATAAAATAAATCACTCGTTTTCTCCACACCTGCACATATCAGCAGAGATGCTAAGCCAAAGACTTGCATGTTGTAGCCACAAAGGCCAAGCTACACTCAGAACAAACTAAAGCTAACTTTATAGCTAAATTAGAGATGCTTCCAGTTGAAAAATTGAAAGATCCCATCAAACTGTAGATATACACAGGATAGTACATAGCTCCATGGGGATATGTAATATAAAAATGAAAATTTTATCTCATGTAATATTGCCTTTATTGTAAAAATAGGTGGATATTGGAGTGATATTAATGATGGCTATGCATTAAAATAATCACAAAGTTCAATTTTAGAACATGCCATGGTCTGATGGGAGATGTTATTCTGTAAATATGTTTCTCATACTGGTTAATTAATAAAGCACCGTTGGGCCAATGAGATAGCAAGATAGGTGGGGCTAGGAGACAAGGAGGAAAGAGGAAGTGGTAAGGAGGAGTCAAGATGTAGACCGGGGAGGAAGGAAGACGCTGGCCGCGGCTCCCGATAAGATGAGTCACGTGGAAATACTTAGATAAGTAGAAATGGGTTAATAATTAAGACAGAGCTAGCCTATAAAAAAATAATCATAATTGGCCCACAGGATTGTATCAAATACAGAGTCTCTGTGTGTTATTTGGGGCTCACATGGTGGCGGGACCATGGTGGCATGACAGGCGACAGCTGGCAGGAAAAACCTGCTGGTAACAATGGTCCTTTATTTAATAAAACTGAACTCTTTACAATAATCTGCTTAAATTATTTACCATACACTCAAAGAAGAATTAACACTAATACTCCTCAAATTATCCCATGAACAAATTCTGAATAAAATATATACAAACTGAATGCAAGAACACCTTAAAAAAAGATAATCCACCATGATCACTTAGGTTTTATTCCAAAGAAGCAGGAATGCTTTAGCATCCATAAAGTGATAAATGCAATCCACTATATAAGCAAACAGAAAGGCAAACCAGTACCTTTCATGAAAAAAGTCTTAGATCATGTAAGGAAACAAGGGATTTACCTCATCTCAAACTAGTAAGTCTAGAGCAGGCCTATAGCCAACAACATTTTTTGAATTCAAGGCAAATCCACTGAAATGAGGAGCATGGTAAGGGTTTTCCGTCTTTTTATGCCTATTAAATATAGTATTGACATTGTAGCTGGAGCAATAAGACAACTAAAGAAAACGAAATGGACACAAATTAGAAAGAAATAGTCAATATGTCTTTATTTGCAGATGATACAGTAATATATTTAGGTAACATTAAAAATTCTACCAGAAAATTCCTACAGCTGATAAACATGGCTATGTAGAAGGATACAAAATTAGGTCACAAAAATAGGGAGCTTTCATTTATGTAAAAAAAGACAAAGAGACTGAGAGGGAAATCAGAGACCACACATTATACAATAGCCTCATACAACAAACTATCTTGGAGTAACTCTAAGTAAGCCAAGTACAAGACTTTTATAGTAAAACTTTCAGGTGCTGTAGAAAGAAATTGAAGAACATATCTAAAGATAGAAAGAGTCCCCATGCTCTTGGATCTGGAGAATTAATACAGTTACAATGGCTAACATAGTGAAGCAATCTACAGATTCAGTGAAATCCCATCATAATTTCAATGCAAGTCTTCACAGATCACCTTGAAAAAAAATAGAGACATAGGTCAATGATATGTAGTTGAAGACCAAGAAATAAATCACCACACCTGTGAACACATGAATTTTTATGAAGCCCAGTAATACACATTTTTAACAAAAGTTTTAACAAAAGGTGTTGGTCAAACAGGATGACTAAATGTAAAAGAATGCATAATGACCTATAATTATCACCTTATATAAAACTCAACTCCACATTGTTCAAAGACCTCAAAAGAAGGACACATACACCATGTCGGATAGAAGGGAAGATGCGTGAAAACTTTGAACCCAACCACAAAGACACTTGCTAAACCAAGTTCATTGTTGCTCTATTTATAAGGGTCAAAAATTGGAAACAACCTAATATAAAACAACAGATGGTGGTGGATAATGAAAATGTGGTATATTTATACAATGGAATATTAGTCATCTGCCCAACTAACAATCTAAGCAATAGTGGAGAGGCTACCTTAATTGCCCTAACCCAATAATGAGATTAATGATTACCTTATATGCCATCATAGAGCCTTCATCCAGTAGCTGATAGAAACAAAATCAGACACCCACCGCTGAACACTGAGCCAAACTCCTGGAATCCAGTTGCAGAAAGGGAGAATTGATGAGCAATTGGGCCACAGAAACCCACAGAAATCCACAGAAACCCACAGAAACCCACAGAAACAGCTGGCCTGAACAAGGGGTTGCTCATGGAACCCAGACTGATAGCTGGGAAACCAGAATAAGACTGACCCAGACCCTCTGAACGTGGGCCTCAGTTAGGAGTCCTGGGCAGTTTTTGGGATCTCTGATAGTGGAACAAGAATGTATCCATAGTGCAGTAACAGACTGTGGAGCCCATTCCACACAGAGGGTTATTCCCTTAATCCTATTGCTGATGTAAATAACTACAATATTTCTTGAACACAGTGAATTTGAACTAATGCCTACCTAGAGTTTTCACCACTACTCACTAGTGTTCAGGTTACTAGAAGGCACTTCACATGTTACTAAAGAAAAAATGTAAACACCACCCCAGGTACAAAACTGTCCATCTGCAGTGTCATCCTGCCTGCAATAAATGCTAGTGTGATAGTGGCACAAAGCTTGTGCTAATGACCAACAAATACCTGATTGGCTCAATGCCCATTTCATTGGATGGAATCAATACCTATTGTGTCTTGAGTGACCAGGAACCCGAAACTAGATAACCTCGAGGCTAGGAGAAACCCATACTTCTGTTTTACTAAAGGTATTTAGCATTAAAATTACTCTGAATGGCATTCTGCTATGCCCATATATCAGTGATTTGTTCAATAATTATCAGAGAAGCTTCCTCTTGAAGTAGTTGGAAACTAAGACACACCAGAAAATCTGCATAATATAAGAGACCTTGGAACTCTCAATCTTGGATGTCACTATCAAACCCCTCCCCTCAGGGCTCAGGCAAACAGCTTGCCCATAGTTTCAGTAAGGCTATTTGGAGCAGTTCAATCATGTATCTATTTCACAGACACTTGATTGGGCTAGTTATATCATTGCCATTTTAGCACCAACCATAGTCATTAAGACTGGTGTTTGTTTTTGAGCAAATCCTCCCTTGCTACTTAGCACCAATCACAGTAGAAATCCTACACCAGGGGAAATATTCTTATGACTGAGAAGGAAATAACTCATCAAGGACTGTGACTGCAAGGTCTGATACAAATTGCCCTACCCAGCCCTAGATGGTTCTGTGCCAGAGAACTCTGCAGCACCCTTTGTGTAGCTGTCTCAAATAGTTTGTGAGTGTTCCAGGTGGATGACACTGGTGTAGAGTTTTCAACAATGCTAGTCAGTTCTTTATCTCAAGTCAGCTTTGTCAATAACAGAGTCTATTTGCTGCTACTAGTTTAATTGCTCCACAAATAATGTCTGTATTTATATACATTAAAACGAACAACAGGCAAGTGCTTAGAAATGCTTAGTTTAAAAATCAACCATTCATTGCCAATAGAATTTAAACAATTGTTCATCTATGCTTCAAAGTTGTCAAGGTTCTAGAGAGGCATATCTGGGCAGCATTTCTCAGAGGGATATATTATGGGAGATGTTATTCTGTATATATGTTTCTCATACTGGTTAAAAAAGCACTGTGGCCAATGAGATAGCAAGATAGGCGGGGCTAGGAGACAAGGAGGAAAGAGGAAGTAGGAGGGAGGAGTCGAGATGTAGACCTGAAAGAAAGAAGATGCCGGCTGCGGCTCCCGGATAAGATAACCATGTGGAAATACTTAGATAAGTAGAAATGGGTTAATAATTAAGGCAGAGCTAGCCCATTAACAATGATAGTCATTGCCCAACAGGATTGTATCAAATACAGAGTCTCTGAGTGTTATTTGGGGCTGGTGTGGCTGTGGGCCCAGACTGGCGGCAGGCAGGATGGAGCTGGCGGGAAGGAACAACCTGCCGTAACAGATATATATATAAGCGAACAGAGAATATAGTTCAGGAGATGAGAAAGAGTGCAATTTTCTTGGACAAGTTTTTGTTCATTGAATAATTTTTATATAAATATCCCATCATACTGCACAATATAGCAAAACCATTTAATACATGAAAATTAAATATTTCTTTTAAATGTCTTATAATGATTCTCTATTCCAAAACTGAAAAAGTACTTTTCAAAGTATGCTAGAAACATGAAGTGAAACAATTTCCTTTGGCAGAATAGCCTTTTCAGGGCTGACACTGGTCTTCTGTACCTACATGTGATGAAGATTTGGATTTGTAGGGAAAGAAAACTTTAAATTTTGGAGCACAAATTTTGTAGTTTGGAGATTACTGGAATTTGTTTTGTCATGTTGTTGTTTTCTCTTAACATGAATTGTAAGAGGCTGATTTTGAAAATAAAAAGAATATATTTGAATATCTAGTGATAGAGCATATTTAAGGATTATCTTTGACTTCATTTTTTTCATCTTTAATTTGCTTTATGCATCTTTACACAAAAAGTAAATGTGTAGAACTAAGAAGTGCCTTAGTGGTGAAAGTACTTCAAAGCAACACTTCTCATTTGTGTTCATTCCCTGAAAGTCACATACATGCATAAAGCAAGGACCAAGTCACAAAGTTTTTCTTAGGCCTCCATACATTGCCCGTATGTACACCCATCTACACAGAGATTCTGTACACATATACCAATGAAAAGAAATGAACCTGAAATTTAAATTGCATAAACATCTATAATAAAATGAAATATTAACTATATCTACAAGGTTATGTATCAACAGCAACACCGCAACCATATTCCTCATTGACATCATCATCATCACAATCATCAACATCATCATCATCATCAACAATAGCAGCAAATGTATCATGTTGTGTATATATAGACATTAGAGGGATACTTTGTGGAGTTGTCTGTTTAAGATTTCTACTTTGTTAAAACAGGCTTTCCATTGTTTCTGCTAAACTGTACACTTACGAATAGCTAGTGCTAGGTATCAAAGGCAATTCTCTTGCTGGTGATTCCATCTTCCTTTCCAGACATAGGATAACAGACATGTGTCACCATAGCCACTGTTTTAATTTCAAAGAAGGAATTCATGTCACCAGGGGAAGAGCCTTCTTACCAACTGTGTCATTTCAAAGACCACATGTGATTAATTTGAATATAATTTATGAGGTGACTTTTAAAAATATCATTTAACAAAAGCACAATGTATTTTATATAATATACTTTTTCGTGCTTCTTAGATATGTATTCAACCTGCAAGCAGGCAAACACTCATTAAGATATAACTTATGACAGCAACATTTGAAGTTACGCCAGTATTGCCTTAAGGCTGAGTTGACTACATAGTCTTCTATTTTCACCTGTCCAATAAACTGCCACATTTAGAAAGATAGAGAAATTAAACTGTGTATGACTGGTATCAACACAGCTGTTCTGTTATAATTTATATATATATATATATATATATATATATATATATATATATATATGTATGTATATATATATGCAGGTTTCAGCTTCCTGATCAATTCAAACTGAAACTGATTCAACAACTTTTCATTGCCTGGTAAATTTCAGTACATTAGCTGATGTGGATAGGGTTTTCTGTTGAAGAACAAAACTGCACATTACTATGTTTTTATCCAAAGATCATAGAAATGAAATCCCAACCTAAGTTAGTTATGTGGTTTCTTAATGTCCCCTTATGTAAAACAATGGATCAAAAAAATTTCCACATGATAATTTTGCATTCCAATCCAAGATATGGAACAAATAATTTGACCAAGTGAACCTTTATCAGTAACTGATGGCCTCTCAGTCTTGAGTATGCAAGAATAAAAAGATACAGTAATGAGGGCTGCATCTATTACTGCATTGCCTGTTGGACAAAAGCTCAACAGTGATTTTTGAGAAGAGAGATTTAGTTTGGGTCTGTTCTGGTGTATGCAGGTGTTCTTTCAGTCTTAAGGGTGTGACGTAAAGTATTTCTTTCATGTTCCTCTCTTAAGGACTATTATTCTGAATGAATGGAGACTGAGCAGACTCTGAGTTCATTATTTATCTCTTTCAATGGGTCCTGATGTTTTATTCTCTGTCAAGCATAGTACAACTGCCAAAGGCTTTAAGGCAATTATTGTCCACACATTTATATAGAAGAGTGGCTTGTAATCTAGAACTTGGTAACCCAACCAGCACCAATAGTAAAATTAAAAAGAATACATTTAAACCTGGTATTTTTACTTTGTACTTAGGTGAATGAAAAGTATGATTTCACATAACTAGAAACTGCTTTAATGTTTTCTATTACCCACAAGGATCGACTGAAAGTGAACATTTTTGTTTAGGAGCTAATAAGCTGGTCCACCAACATCACTTTCATATTTATATTCAACCAGGCATTGAAACATATGATCTTGAGAAATCAGATGTCACTTTATGTTTTTTATATTTATTTATTTTTTAATAATAATATAATTTAAAATTTTTACATGTTGATCCCAGTTTCATCATCCCCCTTCCCTCCCTCCCTCCCTCTTACTCTCTTTTCCCTGTGACATGCAACCTGGCCACCCTCCTCTCTCACCCTCCCCCAACTCCTTTCCACTTGTAGGGCTATGCTATCCAGGTTGGGTCATGTAAATCTGCCAAGTCATTTGAAATAGGGACTAGGACTTCTCTCATGTCTCTAGGTTAAGGGGGTATTCCTCCATGGGGGATATGTCCGCAAAGTCCTTTTGTACACCAGGAATACATCCTGTTTCTACTGTCTGAAGTCCCCCAGACTGAGCTAATGGGACCCCCAGACTGATAGCTGGGAATCAAGCGTGAAACTGACTCAGACCCCCCTGAATATGAGTTACTTTATGTTTTAAGGAGGCATTCAACTTGTAGATAACATACTAATTCAGTTGCCTAACAAACCAATAGATAAAATAGGCTTTCATGAAAATAATTTAAACTGAAAACCTGGGATGCATGACAAATCTCTGTATATCCTAAGATAAGGTGGCATTTTGTGAGGAAAGAGTCTATGTGTATCAGTGAGAACTGATGAGATAGAAATATATAGTGAAAATATTTCAGAATAGATAATCAAATGATTAAAATAGCCTTTAGACCACAGAATTTGCATAAAGAAAGAGTTAGACATATCAGGAATTAAATTCACTTTTCTCATTGAAGAAAAAATATGTCTCATAATCATTTTCAAAATTAATTAAGCATTAAAGTCTGGGGATAATAAAACATGAAAGAACACCTTTTATGATAATTTTTACATTTAAGTTTGAAACAAGCTTGTTTTACATGTAAATCCTAGTTCTCTCAACCTTCCCTCCTCCATTGTAGGCACACCACACCCCATCCCATCTCCTTTCTACTCCTCAGGGAGGGTGAAGCCTTCCATGGGAAATCTTCAAGTCTGCATTTAATTTGGAGTATAGGCCCTCCCTCATGTGTCTAGGCTAAGGGTATCCCTCTATATGGGATGGTCTCCCAAAGTCCATTTATATACTATGGATAAATACTGATCCACTCCCAGAGGCCCCATAGACTGCCCAGTCCTCCTAATTATCACCCACATTCAGTAGGTTTTAGTTCTACGCTGGATTCCAAGCTGTCAGAGCGGGATCCATGTGCTTTCCCTTGAATAGGTCAGCAGTTTCTGTGAGTTTCTCCAGCCAGGTCTTAACCCCTTTGCTCACTACTCCTCCCTCTATTCAACTGAATTCTAGGAGTTCGGCTCAGTATTTAGCTTTGGGTGTCTGCTTCAAGATAGAAGATTTTTTAAAAGTAGTTCATATTAGAGGATGTAACAGTTATGTATATTAAAGTAGAAGTGAGGAAGATAGAAAAACCCAGCTGGAGTTAAGAGATGTTATCAGATTTATTAAAAGTAGTTGGTGACAGATTTGACATGAGAATCAGAGAGGGAGCATTGAATTATGATGCAATTTCTTCTATTTTAGGGATCAGGATTCAATTATGGAAGCATTAAAAATTACCATATTTTAAGATTTTTGTTCTTAATAAAGTACATTCTTGACAACCCATGAATTCAATAGTCTATCTCTGTCTTGTAAAAGTTAGTAGATAATTATCATCAATTCATGTATTGTAGATCTGCTTCATTTTTTTTAGCTTCATGCCTATCAAAATGGTTTCATGCTTAAAAATAGAAATGATTTTCACTGCATCCTGAGTTTTAAATAAGCACATTTTTCTCCAGCAAGATAGAGATAAAGAAAAATAATTTTAATACCTGTTGTTACATTTTATAGTGCAAAACAATTATTGTTTCTTGAGTATGTAGAAATTTATAATCAATTTAAAAATTCTCTTATATAATTAGAGCATTTCACTTTCATAGAACTCTATCACTCCATATTCAACAAGAACCAAAAAATTGAAAATATTTTGGGAGCATGTACATATATATATATATATATATATATATATATATATATATATAAGTCAAGTAGGGGATGAGGGAGTTTACAGGTTGATAATTATAAAAATTATTAAAAATAAAAGTGAAATTAAAGCCAAACTATATCCTATGATGTTAATTTTCTTGAGAAGAAGACATTTTATAGATCACTTTATACTTTTTGCACTCACTTGAAATTTGTAGCATTGTAAGAGGCCATTAAATTTTTACAAAAATAAGGATAAATATAAAATATGCTTTTCAATTGAAGCCTGCAATATTTACAATAACTAACAGCATGACTTTTAGAAACTTGAGCATATAATAGCAAATTGTCAGTCTTTTCTTCCAAGTTCACTGACACTGTCAAGGCATATTTAACTCAGCAGGGGAATTTAAATTTCATTTTTGGTGATTTCTTGAAGCATTCTTCTCACCCTGAGGTATCAGCTGAAAATTCCCTTATTACATTCGATAATTTACTAGCAATTCATTTCTCACCGTTTCATTAGAATGTTCAGATGAAAATAATCAAATACCACCTGTTTTCACATAACTATGTTTAGAAAATATTTACTTCTGATTTCCAATTTGAATAATGACTGAAAGAATGATTAGAAATATATTCTCAGGATTGATCAGTTATTTCATATTATTTTATTATTTTAGGCAATTGTTTATTGAAATAAAAGCATGTAAAGGAATATTTAATATTTGAAAAACCAATAAATGACAAAAGGAAGCTTGTTTTCAGCAGAAATAATGAGTTCTTAATATTTGATCTAAATATCCTCCATATGCTATTTTTTTCTGTGTTAGTGTTATTATTTTGTGTATGATTGTGTGTGTGTGTGTGTGTATGTATGTATGTAACTGTGTGTGTCTGTGTTTGTAGTGTGTGTTGTGTGAGAACCATAAGCTCATATAACTTGGGGTTATAGACAGATATCAGGTGTCTATCTCAAGCACTGTCCATCTTGGGTTTTACAGGCAGGTCTGTGAACCAAAAACAACAACAAAAGAAGTATTGATAAAAGCAACTTCTTATGATAATCAGCTTAATCATAGGTCAGTCTTAATCATCAGAGAAACTGCCTCCTGCAGGAAATAGGAACAAACACAGAGACCCATGAGCAGGCACTGGGGAAATATATACAAGAGACAGAAACAGAGACTGAGACAGAAACAGAGACATTGGCACACACAGCTCTTAATTGAATTTCTCATCAAATCTCTCCCCTCAGAGACCATGGCACATGATGGAAGAGGAGAATGGAGGACATCAGGTGAACAAGGCCCTCTAATCAGCTGATCAGAGCTCATATAAACTCACAGAGACTGAGGCAGGGGTCTTCACCAACCAGGTCCTCTGTTTATATAATATGGATTTATGTTTTGTGTTTCATGTGATTCCTGAGTGTGGGAATGAATGGATCTCTGATTCTTGTTTTTCCATTGAACTTTTTCCTTTTGTTTGTTTGACTTGTCCTACTTTGATATGTTTTATTTTGTTACCTCTTGTTGGTTTCTCTTTGAAGCCTGTTTTTTGTTTGTTTGTTTGATTTTTAATTTAACATAATTTCTTTATTGGTTCTTTGGGGTTTTCACCCAGGTCCCCTAATTTAGTTCACCACCATATCCTTGACTCACCCCGTTAGTGTCCCCCCAAAAGAATTTAAAAATAAAAACAAGAAAACAAATAAACAAAACAAAACAAAACAAAACAAAAAAACCCTCTTAGATACTATGTCTTTCCCACCTCTCCAAAAACTTTTTATTTGTCCTGATGACATGGAGAGCTTTGATGTGTCACAGAGTATAAACCATTTTGTCCAATCTGCTTTACTAGCAGATGTTCTTTGCAACAAGTCATTAATCTGGCTCAGGACCTCTTGTTTCTGGTATACCATCATCACTAGGTCCTCACTGGAGCTCCTGTCTGAGTTCGGAAGATCCTGCAGGAGTTGACCACAGGATCAGGATCTTCATCAGGTCATAGATGGTATAAATGTAAGGGTGGGCCAATCAAAGTCCTGGCCTGGAATCTGGAGGAAGCTGAACTGAGGGCTCTGGAGCTGACCCACAGGCTATGGGCAGAGCCAGCTCCATTATGACCCATGCCAGCAGGGCCAGTTCTCCCTAGCACATACTAAGAAGAGGGGTCTTATCTCCTGAATGCTTGGGGGAGGAGAATTTGGAGGAGTAGCTCTCTGGCTGTTGTGTTCAATGGGGGCAGGGCTAGCTTTCCCAGGGTCAGCTAAGGACCAGCTTGATCAGCATGCCCCCCTGATTTCATCTTGAATGGTTCCTATGGACTCCTGGTGACACAGGCCACAGGTATTAACATACAACCAGCTGCAGAAGGAACATGGAACAAGCCATGGCCATCAGTAGCAAATATGGCCCACCTGATGTTTTCTAATGGGAGACAATATAGGTTGGGACTGGATAAGAAGGCAGTGGGCAGAATTTTGGCAGAGGAGGAGTTTAGGAAACTGTAATTAGAATATTGCATGAAACAATAATGCTTTTTAAAGTAAAGTAAAATTATTACAAAGAAGAATAAGTATAATTGACATGTTTGGTTGTACTCCATATTTACAGAACTAATTAAAATTATGACAGCATTTTTAATATTGTTAATATTTGGTAATCTATCTGGTTTTAAGATTTTAAATTTGAATTGGAAAAGTAAAACTTCACTAATTTTTTCTACTTAAGAAGTTGCATCATAAATAACAGCTAGCATGTACAGTATAAATATAATTTAATTTATATTTTCTGTGCTAGCATAGAGGCTGGGAATTTTAAAATGCAATCTTTGTTCTTTCATTTTGATCTTCATGAAGAAATGCATTGTCCTGATAACTCAGATGGGAGCAGAGATTCAGCTAATGAATACCTAAAGGCCACACTCTGGGGAGATGTAGATGATGAAAAGGAAGGTTTCTCAGCACAACAGCTTTGTTCTTTCATGGCCAAAATGCATCTCTAGGGGACCATCAGCAACGCAGAGCTCCCAACAGGATATCTCTTTTATTCAGTAAAGAATGAATTAGGTCATTGTTATTTATTTATTGTTTTTTGTTCTTTGGCTGAATTTTTTTCTGAGGTCTTAGGGGAAAAAATTCTCATCAATAAAAGTGCAAAAGAAAAATGACCAGTACAATCATTATATCTGTATATTTAACCAAATCTCTCACACTGATTCTGAGTGTGGAGATGGGGCAACCGCCACTATATTCTGAGTTAGTGTTTTGCTTAAGATGTTTTAATAGATGGTATATTGCATGTATATTATAATTAAACCCTGTTCACCTCTGTAGTATGTACACAGATATAATTACAAACATCATCAGTGTTCCCTAAAACTGTGTACTAAAAATGGAGGACATTTCCAGAATTCCCATCTGTTCTGCATGTGAATTACTTAATTAGTCTCTGATTGGCAGGCTTTAAACTACATTTTTGAGAGATGATAGGTTTTGTGTTTGGCTGTACTGAAAGAGTATTATGGATAAGCATTTTGCAATTTTATTTTAAAAGTATGTGTTGAAATTATATAAAACCATGTTTATTAACAGCAAATGCTGTGTTGCTTCTTCATGTATGGTACTCTACATACACATATATCTATTAGTAATATACTTAATTGTATTTATATGATCATGTGGTGGCCATAGTGTCATCCATATACTGTAACATAGCAATAGATATCTGAAAAGGCTAGGTATAGGTTAAATAAATATAAAGTTTGTCAAGCTCATATCTTATTGTCGGATTTTACAAGTCATGAAAATTAAAAATATAGAGCAACTGTAAAGCCAGGACAATCAGTGAAAATTCCTGAGGTCATGTTCATTTTAACATAACAGACCATTAAGAATTTTACATTTCAACTCCCTTTGCCTAGAACCCACACTGAAGTATTGCTATAAATACTTCTCAAATCATCTACATACTTACAAGGAGTATTGAGGGCTGGTATAAATTTATAAAAGAACACTTTTCTTTAAAGGTTGCATTACATGAGGAGAAAATAAAATAAAAGGACTATGAAGTGAGATGCTGTTGCACTTACATGTTTAAGAAGTTACAATTTCTCATGTATATGTATATGTTGGGACATCAGCAAATGCAGAGCTGGATACATGTTCTCTCATCTTTACCAATCATTTCACACTCTTAGCAGTGAATCTTTGTTTTTTATTTATAAAGTTTATATTATTTTTACTTAATTACATTATATTATAATAAATGTCATGGATGATCACATTAGTAATTCCTAACTCTAGCATGAAAATGTGGTCAGTTTGAATTCATTAATATAGTGAATTTTCTCCAGTCATGCATCCTTGTCACACTAAGAAAGAAATCAAAGCATCCCCCCTCTGTTTCCTTAGCCAAGAAGCAGCCCAGATTTAAATTCTCTACTTCCTGTTCTCTGTGTCTTCTGTAGTCTGTTTTGTGAGTTTGAATCTTTATCAACTTGAAAACCATCTTTTGATTTTGTTTTCCTTTGTCTGTTTAGTCCGGGTCTGTGTGTGTGTGTCTGTCCCTAACACTATACTCTGTTTATTATTTATTGTATATCACAGAATGCATTATTGCAAGGTGAGGGAAAGAGGGGATAACTTCCAGAAATCCTTAACCAAGTTTTAAAGGGGATTATGCCACTGACTCTGAGTGTAGGTGACAGAGATCACAAATAGTATAGCAAACTGTATTATTTGTAATGCAATATTCTAATGCTTGTTCAACATTTACATTGGGTATGTATTTTATATTATTTATTTCAACCTCTATTTTGGGGCTTTCAGCAAATGATTATTATAACACACCTGCACATACATTGTTTTGAGTCAGGGATATATCTTAGTGTGGACCCAGTTTCCATCTATTACCTGTGTCCCTCTTAGCCTTCCCTCTTTTTCTTCCCTTTTTTATTTTTCTTTCTCTTCCCTTCCAACCCACAGAGACAATCTTTACCAGAGAATACACAGCTGCCAAACTTGCCTAGGCTTTAGAAAGGGCAACAGTAAAGATGAGAACACCGACTCAATAGTAAGACTACATATTAACAGAAAGAAACACCTCAAACACAAACATCATAATTCCAGATATTTATATCAAGCATAAAAATATAAACATGAACCATCAAGACCACACATCTCCACCAGAAGCTAGTAATTCTAGTGCAGTATGCAATAATAAATGCAATATACCCAAACTACTTACAAAGACTTAAAAATAGCAATTATAAGTGGATATGATAAAAATAATGAGTAAGTCTTAATGACGTCTGTGAAAATACAAATAAGCTGTTGAATCAAATAATGGAAACAATTCAAGACATGAAAGGAGAATTTAACAATGAAATAGAATCACTTAGGAAATAAAAACTGAAGTAAAGCTGGAAAGGAAAAACAAAGAATGTAAGGCATGTTAGCATGAACTGTTTTTCTCACTGGAAGGGACTAATTAATATGACTCACAGCTAATTCTACATAGCTATTTCATTTTATCTCAAAGTTCTCTTTAAATTATAATACTGTCACAAACACAGTGAATAAAAATTAGCGAACTCAATTTTTGAAGCTTGCATGACAAATCAATAAAAACATACTTACAAAGCAAGCACAAGAACATGCAGTGGCATCTTGAAACCACATAAATATAAGCACAGTAATCTATGTCTATAATCTTGGTGCTTCCATGGTGAGATATAAAGATGCAGAGACAAGAGAATTCCTGGAAATTCATGAACAGCTAAGTTGAAGTACTTAGCAGAGAAGAGAAACAGCCAACGTTAACAACAAAGCAAAGATTCTGTCTCAAACGAGGCATAATGACCACCTTGGAGGTTTTCTCCTTATTGTCACACACATGACTGTGCAAGCACACACCTGAGCTTACAAGCATGCACAAAACACACACACACACACACACACACACACACACACACACACACACACACTATACACACAGAGAGAGATACACACAGAGAGACTCAGAAACAGAGAGAGGAAAGAAATAACCATTTGCTAAGTCACAATAGATACAGTTTTATTTGCCAACTTTGTTCTGGCAGTTTATTTTCTTAAGGATGGAAGCAATGAACCTGAGAAACCAGTATCAAAGATGGTCATTCTTTCTGTTGTAAATAAAAAAATATGTGCCAGAGGCTATGACATTGAACAGTTGAAGTTTTAACATTATTATTTTGCAACAAATAAAATGATTTTATATACATTGTGAATATCCAGTGCCCTTTCTCCTGGCACTAATGGTCTATATGGCAAAGGAAAAGTATTGCCACATTCATAAATTACACATCTATGCAACTTTCATGTTTCACTAGTCCTGCCTGACTAAACCAGCTTCATAAGGGATATTAGCATCACTCTATTAGGTCTTGTTCCCTATATATGTCATATTATTGAAGACCTTTTGGCAACTGAGGATATATTATTTTTAGTAGGCATAACTTTACTGTGTATATGGTTATATCTATATAATAAGAGATGGGTGATGGAAATAGATTTGTTTCAGAAAGAGTGAAATAATGACTTTTCTCTATACAATTAGTGGAGGCAGATCTAAAAATGATTCTTCTTGGGAAGACTCTCTGTCCATGCCATGGTGTGACTTGCATACATAGTTATCTTTGATCTCAAGAAATACAGTAAAGAGTTTAGAGACCAGAAAATATGATTGCACAATGTTTATTAGTGTGGGTAGATTAAACTCCTAATAACCCACCAGCTAGATTTGGTAATTGATAAAATGTATATGCATCCTTTTATGTGGATCAAAATTATATCTTTGAGGTACAATGGTAATCACACAGGATAGGTAATCATTTTCACATGTGTTTCTCCAGAGTTGACTAAGGAAGTGTTTCTTTAGTTAACATTGTGCATTGTGCATTTCTCTATCTCAAAGAAAAGACTATTCAAAGACAATAATCCAGGCCAACTGAAAGTTTAACCCTCTTGTGTATCCTTTCTTCAGCCACAGGATCACCAACTTCTCATAACTTTCAGGACTCTGGATCTTCTTGCTTCTCTTTGCTAACAAAGTTATAGGAATGCTGTAGGAATGCAACATGTAAGAAAAATTTCCCAGTTCTTCTTAACCGTGTTTTCACTTTATGACCTCTGTGGCTGTACAAAAATTCCAAATTCTGATGGAAATAGTAGTATCTCCTCCTTAGCTGATGATGATGTATCCATGTAATTCCCTTATATCCTAAAATGACCCAGATGGTAATGGTATCTTTTTTTCATTGCCTCTATACTTGAAATACAACACACTTACTGAAAAAAGCCAGACTGTAGCAGATCTAGAACTCATGCTGCTAGGTTTCAAATGCCCCACCATCCTTAGAAAAAAACATCTGGACTAGCACTTCTCACAAGGTCACTTCTCAACACATGGTATCCAAAAATTTTGCTACATAGTGATTTAAAAAGTTGTATGATCAGCACATTTTTAAAATTTTAAATGTCAGAGCACAATTCTCAAAGCACATTTACAAGTAATCAAAAACTACTACATCACTGACTTTAAAGATATGAACTACAATGGCTTTACACTCTACAATTATATCAATATTCTATTAGGGCCAGGTGACTATGTACTCAAAAAATAAAAAAAAAACATAGAGAGGTATGGTCCTTTTTCCCAGAAACCCATAATGCTGGCCATAGTCAGCTGTATCTCTAAGTCTGTCTGTCTATCCACAGCCACTCTACCATAGTGGCACCATTCATGAGATGACTCACAGACAGGATCAGATTATTAATAACATGGCCTGGAGAGTCGGCATAGCCAATTTAGTAAAGTTATATTTAAATGATGTAATAAGACAGCTTGAGAACCAGGAGCAACTGCCTAACCTCCCAGAGGGTCATATTCCTCCAGCTGTTGCTGAAGGTGCATGTCTTTCCTGTTTTAGTTTTCTCCCACTCTCCATTTGTTTTCTTCATATCCCCTTTTTCATTCCTCCTTTTCAGTTTAGCTATATGTTTTGAGATCACATTACATATGTTAAAAGCAATGAGAGAGTTTTTTCTAGAAATATAGAATCTCAAGCAGATGAGGGAGATTTGTTTCTGGTGTTAGGGCACTGCCTCTAGAGCTCAGGAAGTTTGCTCAGCAGAAATCATAGCATCCTAGACAAGGACTTCTTTATCAGGCTTCTAGAAGCTAATTATCCTAAAAATCATCAGTTCCCCTCTTGGAACCATAAAATAACTAAAAACAGAAAAAAACATGGTATTTTCAATTTAGTGTAGTTGTTTCAGTTCTGTTGTCTTGGGTTATCTTCTTCTCATTATATTTTCTGTCTAATATCCAGAACTTTTTATATCACAGTGATTGAATTTTGTGCATAAATAAATGGTTATAGTCATGTAACCATTTATGTGATTTTTTTTCCAAAATTTTCTTCAGGTTACATACAGAAGTATATTGAATTGACTAAAACCTAGGCATAAGTAGGAGGCTTTGGACCCGAGAGTCTAGAGTGAGATAAGCTGATGACAATCTTCTCTGAATGCCAGGAAAGGAATCAAATATCTGTCACTAACTCTACACAGAGAATTAAGAGCTTTGTATGTTATCTTTAATGCAAAACTTTCTGAGACGGCATACAGCTCCATACAACATTTGGTATTCAACATCATTATGTACTCACTCTTTCTATAGAAAATATATTTTTGCTAAGGTCACAGGATTAAATCCAAACATTTTACAATTTACTAGTTTCATGATCTAATATGTTATAGAAAACATAATAAATTTCTCAAAGTCAAAACATTTCAAGAAAGAAAATATGAACTATATTTCAAATACAACAGCAGAATGTCACATTCACAGGTGATTTGAAAATGTGTCAAAAATAGACAGTAAGGATTTGTGTGTTCTTCTTGAAATGAAATAGGCATTGGAGCCTCCCTTTCCATGTGGAGCATCCTCTCTTTTTCCCTCCTTCCTTCTATTAATGCCTCATCAAAAGCCACATGTTCTCAGGAACATAGATTGCATATCAATCAGTTGCCTCTGTATTATCAAATTCTGTAACCCCCAGTAACAGCTCCACTGAAAATATTACATCACTACACCCAAATCCTGGTGGATTCTTCTGTGCTTCACATTTTTTAATCCCATGGAAATAGTTTCTTGCAGCCCATCCTTTCACAAGTAGATTATGTTAACTCTAAATACTTCAGTAGATCTGCATGCCGTCATTGTGAATTTCCCAGATATTTTACCATGCTTTTCATGATGAAAATCTCAATGAGTAATCAAGATTTTTTACATTTCAGATCCCTGAAGTCACTGATAAGAACATTTCTTTCATTATCTACTGTTTTTACTTTGTTTTCATTGTATAAAACTTAATAAATAATTATTCTATACATTTTAATACTAAAGTGTTTATTTTTAGGTTTTTCTAGAAGAAAAAGAACTTATATAATGAATATATATTTACATACAAATATATAACCATTATCTACATATTATATATAGATTCAGTATACTTTCTATATATTCATTCATAAATATATAACATATATGGGTTGTATAAGAATGACTTACAGCTTACAGGTTGTGGTTTAGGTAGTCCAAAATTGTCTGTCCACCAATAACAGTTCCAAAAATCTAGTAGCAGTTCAGTCCACAAGGATAGATGTCTCAGTGGTATTTTTTCTAAATAAATGGAAACACCTAACCCATTAGGTATCAACAACCAACAACCAATAGGCCCTCAGCTGAGAATTAGTCCTTCATTTGTCTATGTCACAGTGTTGGCTGTCTTGATACTGTGAAGAACTTCTTTACTATAAGTTGTAAATTCATGTGTGCAAGACATGTCAGGCAATGATATTACATAATACTCCCCTTCCTTCTATTTCTCTTATTTCTTTCTGTTCTTCCTATGTGTTCTTTCAAACTTAGTGGTTCTCTGGAAGAATATGGAAAACTCATTATCGAATAATCCATCTCTCTAGTCCTAGTTCATTTTTTATTACTTGATCAGTGTGTGTGTGTGTGTGTGTGTGTGTGTGTTTGTGTGTGTGTGTGTGTTAATTCAGACTACAATCTTATCTCAATAGTGAAGTCTATTAGTATCATATTCAGAAATACAGGCAGGGTGGGAGCAAACACTTCCTTGATGAGTTCTTATGAGTCCCATATTTTTAGTTTTGTTTCTTGCTATGGATCACTCATTTGTCAAATGATCAAATAAACACAGTGTAATACCTTATTGTTATCACAAAAGACAGATCAATAACCTAAATTTCTCAGCTGGTAGAGAAAAAATTATATTAGAGATTATAAAAGTCCTGGTTAAAAATTGTAACATTATTCTGTCAAATAATAAAAGAAAAACATTTTCAAATTAACAGGATCATTTTGGGAATATGAGATCTTATAATTTTTAAAGCTCTGACAACTTCAATAGATTCATATAAAAGGAAGTTGTAGTCAGGGATAAATATCCTCATCAGTTTTTAGTCCCAGCACCAAAACAAATTAATCTGCAAAACATTCCATCTGTTTCTCTGTAGGCTTCCCAACAACCTCAAATATGAAATCCAATGAGGCTTTGCAGCAGTCTGTGCCTTAGTGGAAGGAGAAGATATCTTATTAACCAATTTATAACTTAAACCCTAAGTTTTCAAAAAGTACTCAGACACCTGATATAATCAGATTGTACAATCCTATTACATTTTTCTTCTCCACTTACTGGTAACTTGTTATGACTCTTGATGTTGATCATACATTTAAAAATAAATTGGAATGAGCAGAAAACTCATACATAAGTGGGAAAAGAAGTTAAAAGAATGCTGTGATTTTGAATGTTTTCTTTATGTCAAGTGTTCTATTCTATATATTTGATAAAATCTGGATTTACTTTATGTAGGTTTCTTTTAATGAAAGTAATATTTCCATGAGCTTCATGCAATATAAAATGTACAATTGACTTAATATATGGGTGTGTGTTGTGTCTTTAGTATTTGTGTTAGATAAATGAAAAACTCTCAGAAATCAAAATTTCAGAAATCTAAATTATGTTGTTTATTTTGTCCTTACTCTGTTAACTTTCCAAGGAGTATTTATTTAAAAATATGATATGAAACCATCCATATCCAATTATCATATGTATGGAAAACATGATCTTAAAATTAAAGCAAAGGATGAAATATCCTATCAAGCTGAGTCAAGAGCATTTCACAGAATAAAAAGTATTAGAGAATCTAAGTATGTATATCTGATGCAAACTTCTGAGATTTAACATTATAATCATCTATTAAATTGTTATCATCATTATTTTCTTCATATATTAAGGCCACTTTCCATTATTTGAATTCTTATACTGTGAAAAATTGCTTCCTGTACAATGTTAATAACACTAATTAAACCACAATATTAGACTTAATCATACAATTCAAGAACCAGAATCACAAAATACAAAATATTTTGTATCTTGGTCAGTGTTCTAATGTCCACAATTTTATATATCACTGTATTGTAATTTTGCAATTGCTTTTAGTGTTTGATAATATGATTTTGGAAGCTGTTAGTGCATTTTCCTTGACTTGTATTTATACATACGTCTGTGTAAATTTTTTGCATGTTGTTCTATTCATTAGTGAAGCTACAGTTGCTTATAGTGTCAGATTCAAAAACTAATGAGGTGAAAAGAGCCCAGACTGAACACTCAGCATGAACTTCACTTCTTTGTTGATTAAACATTCATCCAGCTTTCCTTCCCTCCCATGATGTTGTAATGTTTCTTATGCTGTGAAGTAGAAGTTTCTCCACAAGCTTCATACAGACTTTGATTAGCTCGATCATTATCACGTCACCTCATCCTTCAGACTGAGTGCCATGGACATTTCCATGACATTTAGGATAAAAACAAAATTTCTTTTCAAGATTATATCTTTTATATTTAAAATTATGTGAATAATTCTTGGTAGTGTCCTTCAGTTTAGGTTACACATAGAAAATGTTAGGTGCAGGAATTGTTTCAACTTTGGAATTCTCTCTAGCATGTAATATTTTGGTGAAATCAAATTTAGGATTGGCAACAACACAGTTGTATTGTTACAGAATGAAAATTATACTTTGCACTCAGACTTGTTGCTGTTTGATTTCCTGTCATTAACAAACAAAATGCTTTAAAAATTATACTATCAGAGCCGGGCAGTGGTGGTACATGCCTTTAATCCCAGCACTCATGAGGCAGAGGCAGGCAGATCTCTACGAGTCCACAGAGCAATTGCCAGCATAGACTCCAAAGCTACACAGAGAAACCATGTCTAAAAATACAAACAAACAAACAAGCAAACAAACAAAAAATAAATAAAAATAATTATAATATTAGATATGACTTGGTATACTATTTACCACTAAAAACTAATCATTATTCTCAGTAGAAGAAAGTTATTCAATTGGGTAGAAGAATGTATATCAAGGATTTCAAGTCATTTAATGATCATCTTTTTAAAAAAGAAGTTTCTCAATTTGGCCAAATTAAAAAAAAATACATATGGAATAAAGATGTAAAATAATGAAACATGTCATGTTTATAAAGTGTATTCCTGCATATTTTGTTGATGTTAGCTTTCAGTGAGAGAGATATTGAAGTATTCCATTACTACATATGAAAATGAATTTGCCTGTATTTAGAATGGGATTTTTTAATGATATTATTTTCTTGATGAGTTACTTAAACTGTAAAAAGTTACCTCATTTACAGCTGTGAATAATTTTGGTTTGAAGTCCATATTTCCAGAAATTGTGACGGTGGCACGTGTTTGTTTTCTGCTTTCATTTTCTTTTTTATTTATTTATAATATAATTTAAAAATTTTACATGAGATCCCAGTTTCCCTTCCTCCCTCATTCCCTCCCTCCCTCCCTTCCTCTCTACCTCCCTCCCTTCCTCTCAGGGAAGGTTGTTTATGGTAGCCTTTCCACAGTTGCTCAAACTGTTAGTTGGAGTCAGTCCTGTACTCTCTAGACCTTTCTTTAGGTTCAGTTTTCTCTTCAAACCTTCATTTTCTCTTATACGCCCTGTCATTGTTTCATTCTGCTGTTATATTTGTGTTTGATAGTGAGCCATCTTTCTTAGAAAAAAAAAATTAAGTGAATTCATTTATTTAATTATTTTTCAGACTTTGCTGTAAATTTCCTTCCCTCCTCTTCCTTCCTAAATGGTGTCCTCTCATTTTTTAACCATTATTCTATCATCTATCTATCTATCTATCTATCTACCTATCTATCTATCTATCTATCTTCCTATCTATAGAACACACACACACATACATACACATATATGTATATATACACATATTCATATAATTTTTTGTTGTTTTCCATTTGTGCTGTTCATATATAAGTGTTCTTGGAATTCCATAGCCTATCACAGGGATAACTAGTGAAGACTGATTTTTCCTTTCAGCAATTATTAATTACCTCTCACTCTTTTTCTTGGACTAGGACCTGGTGAAAATTTTCTGTCATTGTGGGCAAGTAATTTGCTGTAATTTTTCAGGTGTTCTTTAGGCAATTACATTGGTGAGAATTTGGGGGTGGTACTGCTTTGCTGTTTTATATTGTAGACATTATTTTTCAGCAGACAATTTGGTCCTATGGTTCTTTTTATAATTTAAATTAGAAACAAGCAAGTTTTACATGTCAATTCCAGTTCCCCCACACCCTTGCCCTACCCTGTTACCCTCAGCAACCCCCATCACATCCACTTTCTGTTCTCCAGGAAGGGTGAGGCCTTCCATGTGGAGTCTTCAAAGTCTGTCATGTCACTTGGATCAGGACCTAAACCCTCCACTCTGTGTCCAGGCTGAGGGAGTATTCCTCTATACAAAATGGGCTCCCAAAGTCCATTTGTATTCTAGAGATAAATACTTATCTATTACCAGGGGCCCCATAGACTGCTCAGACCTCCTAACACCCACATTCATGGAATCTAGGTTGGTCCTATGCTGGTTTCCCAGGTATTAGACTGGAGTCCATGAGCTTCCCCTTGTTCAGATCAGCAGTTTCTATGGGTTTCTCCAGCCTGCTCTTGATCCCTTTACTCATCACTCCTCTCTCTGTACAACTGGATTCTATGAGTTCAGGTCAGTATTTAGCCATTGGTGTCTGATTCTGCTTCCATCAGCTACTTGGTAAAGGCTCTAGGATGGCATATAAGGTAGCCATCAATCTCATTATTGGGGAAAGACATTTAAAGTAGCCTTTCCACTATTGCTTAGATTGTTAGTTGGTCCTCTGGTCCTCTGGTCCTTAACACTTTCTGTCCCTTTATTGTGAAGTTCTTTGAGTCTTTAGTATAGGGATAGTGCTACAGACACAATTGTAGTTGGATAAATCATGGTTATTTGTTGAAAAGGGCAGGAGTAGCTTTGAAGATGTATTGACTGTGGCTGAACACTTCATGGTCATTTGATGAAATTAAAAACATTTGCTATGCATTTAGCATGATCATCTTCTATTCCTGTTAGGTTCATTTTTCATACATTTGTTCTATTCATAGAGGGTGATTGATTTCTAATATTCTGTAGCAATTTATTTGCCTATGTCATTTTCTGAAGTTTTAAATTTTTTCTTGATATTTAATTACATTTCCATACCTATTCATTCATCTATTCTGTAAGAGATGTTTCCTATACAGGTGATTCTGACTCACTGAAATTTCTACTCCCAGCTTTTAAAGTTTGTGTTTTACTTTTACTATGTATATCTCATGTTGACTACTAAATTCATGACCTATATTAGCTTTCTACAACATGTTTCCTTGTCATTCATTAAAATGTTCATTTTTATATTTTATTTTTTGGAATGTAATTATGAATGTTATTTTAAATTCATTGGCTGGGATTTTAGTTGCTTCGTTTTCTTTAGAAAATTTTCTATGTAAATTCTAATTTCTGTCAGATTTCTTTTGCCTATTTTCATGTTTTTTTAACTTCTCATTCCCACTGGTCCTTGGGCATCTTATGTTAAGTCATTGTTTGGCTATTTTTATGGACCTTTTTTTTCACTGATGTTTATAATTTTTAATAGGAACAAAGTTATGATATTAATGAAGTATCATTTCTGTATGTTTTGTAACAAAGTGTAGGCCAACTATGAATATACACTAATATTCAGGCAATAAAAAAGTCAAAGTTTAACCTCCAGTTATTTATGCAAGTAAATAATACATGTGTACTGTACCCCAGATACTATTTGCAGTATTAAGGAAGAGGGACCAACAGCAATAATAACAAAATAATACTAAATGACTAAGTTTTGATCATTACAGGAAAATTGGAATAGTAATGTAAATAAATTGAGTAAACAATATGGGTTAGCAGATTGAGGAAGTTTTGGATACAGGTAAAATATGGCAAAAAGAGAGGTAAGAAAAAGCAGTCAGATTTGAAACCTTCCCCCATGTCAGAGGGATGAATGAGAGAACACAAACCTCTGTTATTTTACATTCTTTGGGAAAGCTTATCAAAGGAAAACTGTAAAATTAGAGAATTAATAAATAAAGTAGAGAAAATGCGGGACAGAATGGACAGAAACAGAGTTGAGTTGAGCTGAACTGCTGACCTGGCCATAGATATTACTTGAGGAAATTATTAATATGAAGTGAAGAAACCAAGTAGAGGAGTAGGTAGTCTGAAATCGTCTTATCCAATTGCTGATTGAAGCCTAGACTCTCTTGTTGTCTATTTCTGTGCTTCAAGTAGCCTGTCATACAGCTGGCTAGACTTTCAGAATCATGTTGGAAATGCTATGCTTACCTGAGTTTCCATCTCAAAGTTATAATCAGTTCCTGCACATTGATATTTGATAGGAGGTCTTTCATCAGTCATGTCTGAACTGATATGTTGAACATATCTCAGCAGAACTTTGGGAATTCTAGTTGTGATCTAGTTTTTTGTTTGTTTGTTTTAGTTTTCTTTTTTCCAAAATAATTTTCTGTAGATTCTAATAGACCATGTCTTCATGGCAGCAACCATTTTGTTCTCTAAGTTAATAGAATTTCCTAGGAATAGCAAAAGGCCCCAACCTCTGAGTGAGGAAGAACATCTATATTGATGCTTTTGGTGACTTGGTTATTGACTTTACTGACTTCCAAACTGTGAGAAATAAACATTAGTTAAAAAAGAAAATCTATGGTATATATTACCAACTAAGACAAAGATAAGCCTTATCGATATTATTGTGTCATTTGTCAAAAATATTGTATAGTCTTCTATTCTTCAATTATATGAAACAGATATGGAAATATGATTGAAAGATAACACTAAAACATTTTTGTTGTTTAATTCATTGGTTAAGTTGATTAGATTTTTGTTTGATTTGTTTGTTTGTTTGTTTGTTTTTGCTTGGTTATTTTTTATGACATCATGAACCACTGTTTGGCCTCTTGGAACATGACCAATCACACTTCCAGAAATTATATATATAATTTAAACTTGAAACAACCTTGTTTTACCTGTCAATTCCAGTTCCCACACCCTCCTGTCCTCCCCTGTTCCCCCTACCAATCCCTACATCATCTCTTTTCTGCTCCCCGAGACCTTCCATGCTGAGTCATCAAAGTCTGTCACATCATTTGGAGCAGGGCCCAGGATCTCCCCCATGAGTGTAAAGTGAGGAAGTATCCCTCGATGGTTTATAAAGAATTTTACTAATCTTTTAATAGTGAGGAGCAATTGCAATACACTTCTCCTAACTCTGTGACACTAAAATGTGTAAAGAGTTTAAACTAGTATTGGTATAGCCATTACCAAATGGAGATCAAAATGTAATCAAATTGGCCTTATACCTCCCCTACTTCTAAATTCACAGAGAACTGAATAGCAGTGCTCTCTTGGCTGTCAAAGAAGGATCTGCAAGTGTCAAGATATTAGAATTTTATATTTTAGTGATGTGTGGCAGCAATCACAACAATCAATGGAGAGAAAAACAAATAAGAAACAAATAAAGATATAACCATGAGCATCTTCAATTATGTATTGGAGATCTTCCTAGTAGTTGAATCCCAGGAAAAAAATAGTGTTTTAAGTCACAAGCTATAGTTTGTTCAACAATGAATTCTGAAGAGAGGATGGAACACATTTCTAGTTATTACTGTCAAATATAGAACAATAATGGCATCTACAATGAATAGGATTAAGTTTGCTTCATTGTTTTCAGCCTTAATAATTTCAGAAATGTTTATATAAAATAAACACAATTGTACTTTCTCATAATATAATATAGTATTTTCTCTCTTAATTGAGATTGAAACACAAAACTGGTATCCAACACTTTCTGACAGACAGGCTTGAAGCTTACATAATACAAAGGCCAGGAAAAGGGCCACAGCATATGCAGAGTCAGTGCAGTTATGCAGAGAATATGTTAGTTTCATACCAAAATGTTTCATGTTTCACATATTTTAACACCATAAACATATTTTGATAATTCATATTAAGAATGATGAGTGATTCAGCCACATATTTTGCACCTTAAAATTATTTTTAAAAATATGTTTCAGTAATAAAAATTCATGTTAAAATAGCACAAAACACTAAATTTTACAATGTTAAAAATATCACTGGTTCCACAAAAACTTCAACCCGCAATCTGTCTTCCTTATATGATGTGCTTAGAGAAATAGTGGCTCAGAAATGGTGGAAGTGTTAAACAAATGACTGGTCTAACAAAAGACCATATGTTATTTGTTGCACACACACACACACACACACACACACACACACACACACACACACACTTCTGTTTTTGTGGTACTAATTAATTTAATTTTCTATTATCTTGTTTATGATACTTACATCAATGTATATATAAATGTCTCAATATTACTTCTGATTTTTACTATCTATTTAAAATTCCATTTTACTGTAACTTTTTGTTGTTTTAGATATAGTACTCTACTTAAACATATTCAGTATTTTCTTTTTCTTATTTTCTCAACATTACTTGGATATATTTTTTATTTATACTATAATTTAAAAATTTTACATGTTGATCTCAGTTTCCTCTCCAACCCTCCTTTCCTCCCTCCCTCCTTTCCTCCCTCCTTCCTCCCTCTCTCCATCCCTCCCTCTTACCCTTTTACCACTCACATGCACCCTGACCACCCTCCCCTCCCATCCCCCACCCCCATTCTACATGTTGGGCTATAATGTCCAAGTGGGGTCATTTTAATCTGTCAATTCATTTGAAGTAGGGACTAGGACTTCTCTTCTTTTTCTAGGTTAAGGGAGTATCCCTCCATGGAGGATATTTCTGCAAGGTCCTTTTGTGTACCAGGAATACATCCTGGTTCTACTGTCTGAGGTCCCTTAGACCGCTCAGGCCTTCTAGCTGAGACCCATATTCAGGGGGTTTGAGTCAGTTCCATGCTGGATTCCCAGCTACAAGTCTGGTTGGGGGCATTAACTTCTCCTTGTTCTGGTCAGCTGTCATTGTGTGTTTCTGCAACCTTGTCTTGTTTTTTTCTCTCTGCATCTGGATTCTAGTTTGAATCAGTGTTTAGTTATGGGTATTTGCTTCTGTTTCCAAAGGTACTAGATGAGGGCTCAGTGATTGTGGATAATTTACTTGATAATCTTACTGTCAAATAACAAAATACTAATATTTCATTATTGTTATTATTACAATATAACAATAGGCATTTGTATCCACTATAAATTGTTAAGCATTGTGTAAGGGAAGAAGTTCAGACATAAAAGTAGAAAAGCTTGAAAGGGCCTACAAGGCCAAGTGGCATTTCAGCACTGGGACACAGTGTCCCAACCCTAAGAAAGAATTGATAGCCACTAACAAATTAAAAATGTGTTTTAACCAATGCAGTGAAACAGGTATATGAATCACATTTGTCAACTCAAAAAATCCTACAGAATTTTCTCACTTTTTTCTTATTTTTATTTGAGAAAATGTAAGAGAAGGTACAAGGATAAAGTTTAAAGTTAGTTGAGTATGGAGATGGGGACAGGAAAGGATCTGGGAGGAATTTGGTAAGGGAAACTGAATAAAATCATTTCTGAAAAAAAACTAAATAAGAGAGTATATTGAAAAATTAGAAGCATAAAGCAGAATCCCCACTAAGCTACTAATTCTGCATTGGTCAATACTGGACAATATTTAATAAAAATGGAGATCAAGTAGAGATCAGTGATCTTATAAGGTTGAGGAAGTCAACATCAATCAGAAAAGGTGAATGTGGTGTAGTTAATTTTGGCAGGAGGGTAATATAAATAAATATTTGGGCATTTCTTATGATGTTCCTGTTGAATTTTCATAATTCTTACACATTTTTCTCTATGAATTCAATCTACGTGGTGCATAAGGAATAGAAGATTAAATAAAAAAGGTACAAGAGGTTATATAAATGCACGCTGAAATTCAACCTACTCAGAAAAAAAAGGGATGTCACTGAGCAAATCAGACATTGATTAGGACATTACACAAAAAGGTAGACAGACTGATTGTATGCACCTAACCTCGACCAGCAAGGAAGATGCAACTCTGGGAAGATCTTCTTCATGCAGTTTTAATCAGAATCCTTGAACATGCTTCTTCTGACCCACAGGACTCCGGGGGACCCCTGCACAGGCTTAAGTCCCCTTGCATTAACCAACTCCAGTGAGCTACATGGACCCTACAGATAGGCTACTCTAATGCTGAAGCAGACAGGCTGAACAGACTTAACTGAATAAGGGTTTGTTTACACCAGAGAGCCCTCACCCTCGGGGAGGTGGAAAGCAGAAGCCAGTGCCATCTTTAAGGTGCGGCACTTCACAGCTCTCTACAGTTCCCCCTTTTTGTTTTAATAATGCAACAGGCAAGGGTAGTGGTCTGGTCTCCAGAAAAGCAGTGGAAATTGTAATGACCCTGAATCCTGGTAGTCAGAGAAGTCAGTGACACACCTGTCTGGCATCTTTTTCCTGGAGGGGGTTCCTCAGACACCAAGCCACATGCAACCAGATTTGCCCTTCTCGGAGTTGTTCACATCCAGAGCTAACTCAGAGTGCAGTGCTAAGCCATACAACCTGAACATAAAGGAACATTTCTTCTTCATGTCTGCGAGCCATGATTGGGGAGACTGTCCTGCCTCAATGGCTGTAAATGCCTGGACAACCATAGCTGCATACCGCTTCTGAGTAAACCTCATCTTGCAAAGGCACCACAGGCCCATGAAGGAGATAAGCAACAAGAGTACAGTCATGTCTCCCATTCCCACCCCCTCTTTCAGATGATCTATGGCAATGGGAACCATGATGACAATCCTGCAGCCAGTCCCACATCCACACTTGTTGGATTTACTGCAACGATGGCCACTCATGGCTGTACCATTAATTCATCAAAGTCATCAGACAAATTTCCTAAAAGATGGCTAGACAACTGTTGTGACAAATTAGCAGCACATGTAAAGTTCTCATACTGAATGCTGGTAACACACAAACCTGGATATTTCATTTCACATCCCAATTAGGCCAGATGCCACAAGGTATCTGTTTGCTCCTGCACCAGATCAATTCTTTGGTTTACAATCATTAAACCTCCTTTTAGTTGAGCACCAATTGTGGATTGAGCATCCAAAGCAGTAGCCACATTCTTGGACAACTCAGTTAGCTTAAAGGCTGTCTAAACCAATGTGCTCATCGCCACAGCAGCCGTGACTGAACCCACAACTGCAAAAAAGATAGTTGCAACTATGGCTGCTGTAATGCCAAAAACTCTCCCTGCAGTCTCTACCAAACAGGCCATAAAATCTGAAAATGTTTCCATGGGGCTTTGCAGTATCTTAGTGAGGTTACCAAAAACCTCTCCCTTATTAGGTAATGACTTCCATGCTTTATGGCAATCTGATTTATTTGTTCAAAAACTTATATTGGATATTCTGTCTGTTGATTTGCAAAGTGTCCCTGTCCAAGCAACATGTCCTGTCCCATGCTGTGTTTCCAGCTGCCAGATTAGCTGCAGCCTGCTCATTGGCATACTCAATTAAAAAGGCTTTCCAATCCAGATACTGCCCGGGGTTTAGGCATTCTCGAGCCAGAGCACTCCAATCACTAGGAATCATGCTATGCCTATTTAGGGCTTCAACTTGAGCTACAGTAAAAGAAGCTAAATTTCCATATGTTCTCACAGACTCAGCCAAGACTTGATAACCTTAAAGTCTAAAGGCTCGTCATATCTATTGCCTTAGGCATTCTAGATAACTGTATAAGCCAGACTTCACTCATTTTGTACAGCTTTCCACACCTTAGGGCAAAAGGAACACCCTGTACCTGGGCCCCACCCTTCGTCACTCTGAAAAGGAGAAGGCACTGATGGCATTGTCCCAGGTGGGTTTTCTTCATCCATATACAGCCATTTCTCCTTTCCTTCCCTTCTCTGTTCTTTAGGGGAATTTTTCTGCACATTTTCTATGACAGCTTAGAATTTTTCCTCAGAATCTCTTTCATCCATACCTGACTCTCCTGTGCTCTTCTTAACTTTCTTCTTGTAACATTTGTAGTGCACCTTTCCCTTTTTCCATCGCCTCTTTATAGTACCCCTGGTCTTCAATAAAGCTATGCACTAACTTCCAAACAGGTTGAACTCTGGACTTTAGCGTCCCTTGTTCCCAAGCAAAATCAAGATCCCTGTCTAGCTTGTCCCAGAACAATACTGTGACATCTCCCTTAACTGTGAACCAAGGTGCAATGTCATTGCACTCCCTGAGGAATCTATCTAGTGTGCTTTTCTTTAAGTTTCTTTGACAGAAGTAGCTCCTGAAGAGCCAGAAAAATTGGATGATACTGAGAAGACCCCAATTTAAAAATTTCACTTTTGGTTCATTAGAACCTCTTGCTCAATGCCTGAGACATTATTGCCGCTTTTTTTTCGAGGTCTTTCACTTGGTCCCAACATTCCCGGGACTTTATTGCTCCTTACTGGAGACCTTATGGCCTCTTTACAGAGGTCCTTAGCTTGGTCAAAACCAAAACTTTATTGCTCCTTACCGGAGACCTTATTGCCTTTTTTACCGAGGGCCTCAGCTTGGTTCAAACCTGGAACTTTATTGCTCCTTACTGGAGACCTTATTGCTTTTTTACCGAGAGTCTTAACTAGGTCCCAACTTACCTTGGGAACTTACCAGCGCTGCCCTGACTGCAAGAAGTTCTGATCTGAAGATTCCCCATATGGGCCACCATTTGTGAGTGCCCAACGTGGGGCAGCAAGGAAGACACAACTCTGGGAAGATCTTCTTCATGCAGTTTTAATTAGGATCCTTGAACATGCTTCTTCTGATCCGCTGGACCCTGGGGGACCCCTGCACAGGCTTAAATCCCCTTGCACTAACCAACTCCAGTGAGCTACATGGACCCTTCAGATAGGCTACCCTAACGTAGAAGCAGACAGGCTGAACAGACTTAACCAAATACGGGCTTGTTTACGCCAGAGAGCGCTCACCCTAGGGGAGGTGGAAGGAGGAAGCCAGTACTATCTTTAAGGCACAGCACATTGCAGCTCTCTATAACTGATATGTAGATATATGACAGATATGATTACACATATACAAATCTTTTTGATATATAATTATTTTAAAGGTTAGAGTAGGGCTGGAGAGATAGAGAAACCATTAAAGGCTAGGCTCTAGAGTACTACTCAGTGGATTAAAAAAAATACAAAAGTAAAATACAAAAAACAATGGAATCTTAAAATTTCCAGGCAAATGGATGAGACCTCATGGGCAGTTTTTAAATTTTGTCCTTTCATTTGGGGGAGGGCTTATGCCCTCCACCATGTGTACAGACTGAGAAAGTATCCCTCTATGTGGGATGGGCTCCTAAAGTCCTTTCCTATACTAGGGATGAATACTGATCCATTACTATGGGCCCCATAGCCTGCCCATTCCTAATAACAGGCACATGCAGGGAGTCTGGTTTCCCAGCTATCAGACTGGAGTCCATGAGCTCCCCCCTTGTTTAGTTTAGCTGATTATCAGCGCTTCTCCAGTCTTGTCTATACCCCTTTGCTCATCACTCTTCCCTCTGTAACTGGATTCCAGGTGTTCAGCTCAGTGTTTAGCTGTGGGTGTATGTGTCTGCTTCTATCAGCTACTGGATGAAGGCTCTAGGATAGCATGTAAAGTAGTCATCAATCTCATTATCAGGGAAGGGCCTTAAAGGTAACCTCTCCACTATTGTTTTGATTGCTAGTTGGATTCATCCTTGTAGATACCTGGACATTTCCCTAGTGCCAGATTTCTCCTTAAATCTATAATGGTTCCTTTATATGCCATTCTCTGATAATGAGATTGAAGAATACCCTACATGCCATCTTAGAGCCTCCGTCCAGTAGCTAAGCAAGCAGGAGCAGACATCCACAGCTAAATACTCAGTTGAACTTGTAGAATTCAGCCACAGTGAGGGAGAAGTGATGAATAAAAGGATCAAGAACAGGGAGAAAAGCACAGAAAGAGCAGGTCTGAAAAAGAGAGAGAGCTCATGGACAAGAGACTGTTAGCTGGGAAACCAGCATAGGACCAACCCAGACCCCCTGAATGTGTGTCACATTTAAGGGGCCTGGGCAGTCTACCATGACATCAAGCAGTGGTACCAGGATGTATTCCTAGAGCCCATTCTCAATGGAGGGATACTTCCTTTGCCTAGAATCACGGGGAAGGCCTAAATCGTACTTCAAACGACTTGACAGATTTTGATGGTCTATCCTTCATGAAAGACCTCAAACTCCCTGAGATGTGGTTGGTGGTTGGGATGACAGGTGTGTGGAGTGCCAGAGAGGATGGGAGGGAAAGGGAACTGGGATCAATATGTAAAATAATAAAAACAATATTAAATAATAAAAAAATGAAAAAAGGCAGTGATAAAAAGTAGAAAACTATACTTAAAATGTTGTTAACGAAATGCAACATTTAACTGTATCTGAAGTAATGTCATTATTCTTTGATTATTTTAAGTGCCTTCACTACATTTCAGTGTGTGTTCATGTATGCGTGTGTGTGTGTGTGTGTGTGTGTGTGAGTGCTATAGAAGGATAACAGTAAAGGACATAATTTCTAATCTGAGAAGTATTTAAGCTATAAAAATGACATAAACTTCACACACAATAAACAAAATTATCAGACCTATAAAATTAAAAAAATAAATATCTAAAAATGATAAAAGTCTAATCTTTATTACATTGATTCATGTTTTCTTTTCAAATCTTTCAAAATTTATTTTTGGATTTTTATGCAGAGTCTGGCTTTGGAATACACTGCATAGACTAGGATAGACAAGCTCACAGAGACAACCTGCCTCTTCTCCAATGTTAAGTTGAAAGTTATAGGCCACGATACTGGCTTTGCAATCATTGTTTCATTTCAATGCTAACAATTCCTAACAAAGAAATATTAAGATATTAATCCTTTTTTATTTATTGCTTGAATGAACACATGCAAAGTTGTTTTGCAAGATATGTACCCATCATAAAAAGGATGAGATAGTGTTTGGTGGGAGGACCAGGAAAGGACAGGATGGTGAGGGAACCAGGATGGATATATAAAAAAAGCTTGCTTCTAATTTAAATTTTAAAATATATATAAACATTTAAAAAGAGAAACAGTTATGCTTGTTAGCCACTATTAAGTTTTACTTTGTTATTATAACAATAATAGTATAATAAAAATACAACTTGGCATAATATTTTAGCGAAAATGCTATTTTATTGTAGAATCAAAATATAGCAGTTAAAGATTAATGAGAATGAGTGAGTGGAGTAGGAAACACAAAACGTGGAGCTGATACCATTTACTGAGAATGTGATTCAAATAGTGTGTGAGTGATGGGATAATGTGTTAACCTTGAATTTGAGGAAAGTGTGGTTTTCTTTGACAAGATCAGGATTTAAGTGGTAATAGGTATTATTTCAGTTACATTTTTAGATAAGGGTTTGGGAAATTGGGTTGTTCATGGCAGATAGTCTCTGAAAGGGAATGTAGAAGATAAGGTCACTATTTGACATGATAGGGTGGAAATGATAGAAATCCAAACCGGAAAAAGCATGTTAGAATAACAGTAATAGAAACACAAAATTCAGCTCCCTTGGAGCTCCTAAGAGTATCCTTAGATGACTTCTCTGCTGTAGATTAAGATAACAAGTCTTAAATGTGTAATAGATTGGAGCCAAAAGTATGTTTAGGTACATTTCCCCTAGCACTACCATTCAACAGTCTGAGAGTGGAACTGCAAATTATATTTTCTGTGTAGGAAATGCATAGTTAAGGTGAGAAAGTTTTGTCTATTTTCTAACTGCAGCACTAGTAGCAGATGTTGACACCTTTTACTAATGAGTAAAAATGTTATGCATAATAATCAGGGGCTCATTGATCCAGTACAGTCAGTTGTTGGCCACAGAATTCACACAGGGGAAGCTGTGTCACAGTTTCAGTGTCTGCCAGACAGTTACACAAACACTCAAAGGGAGAAATTATGTTTCTAGTAGCACTTGGGAATTAAGTGCTGAAACTCACCCACTTCATAATTTGATTTCAGCACTTCCTTTTAATCTCCTCTAGATATAGCACAGCACTGCTAGCAAGTAGCTGGTTACACTGTGACTTGAAGTTTTAAAAGGTGGTGAATTGTGGTTGACAAATTTTGCATTTTTAATACTTATGGAAAAGCCTGGTATAATCAAGTGTGAAACCAAGAAGAATAACTTGAAATATTTCAAATAAAAAAGAAGTCATAGACTTGTATTAGATTAATCCTCATAGGAATGCATTAGATATTTCTGTTTTAAATATACCAGTATTTACATAGACAGTTTTTTTAATAGGTTTTCATATTACTCCTTTCTGATATTGGTTGTTGTTAATGTGGTGTACCTAAAATTTACTATTGAATTTAATTCTTCAAGATTTGTAGGAGGTGGAACTACATATTGGTATTCATTAAACAAATAGTTTGCAAAAATGTAAAAATCTTAAAGATGAGTTAGCTTGCAGTACTTCCTTGCATTCCTGGCAGAAAAATTATGAAAGGAAAGGACATATCTTTCTTTGCATGATCATAGAGACTGAGGGACAATTGCCAGCTGGAGATACTCTGTACATTAAATCTATCAAGGTACTAAATTTACACAGGATGATGGTCTTGAAGGTAACTGATGGAAGGCTGGATCCTTAAGTGGGCATGAGGAATTCAATGACAACATACAATATGATTATTTAAGATTAGTCATTAAATTTTTAATCTAATCTATCATGATTTTGTGGCAGTAATGCAGTTAACATGGTGTAAATTTAATATAATTTGAAATAATGTTTTCTTTACAGGTTGTTCTTATATTTTTGTGTTACTTTGAAGTAGATTGGGAATGGTTACAAGTTTGGGACTTGAAACACCAAATCAAAGAATGCCTCAGCTTAAGGGGATTTTTTTTTATAATTTTATATCTGAATTAGAAACATGCTTGTTTTACATATCAGTCTCAGTTCCTGCACGATCCTATCCTCCCCTGTTCACCTCACCAACCCCCATCCCATCCCATTTCTGCACCCCAGGGAAGGTGAGGCCTTACATTGGGAGTCTTCAAAGTCTGTCATATCATTTGGAGCAAGGCCTAAGCCCTTCCCCATGTGTATTGGTTGAGGGAGTATCCCTCTATGTGAAATGGGTTCCCAAATTCCATTTGTATACATGGGATAAATGCTGATCCACTACCACAGGTCCCATAATCTTCCCAGACCTCCCAACTAAAACCATATTCAGGGATTCTGGCTTGGTAATAGGATCTTATATATTCAAATTCTTTTTAATGGGAAGAATGCATAAATTCTCTGAGTTACATTCTTTAGACTCTCTTCATGATGGTTTTCTTATACCAATAAGAAATATAGGATGGACAGGCTTAGCAGTCCTTCCATTTGTTTCTGATTTATTGAGTACCTGGAAAAAACAGTATCAATTTATACCAAATAGTTGGGTTTGTATAGTCATGAAATTTAAAAAAAAAAGTTTGCTTCTTTATGCCACAAAGGAAAACTTTGAAAGAGTTATTCATTTTCTTCTTTCCTTTTATTTTTATTTTGCAGGAAAAAAATGTTCTTTGTATGTTGGATATACAACCTTTTGGCCATATTGACACTCTTCCCTAACCCTTCCTATATCCAACCCTATTTCTACCAAATCAACATGGTGTTCAGAACAAACAAACTGACAAACAACCCAAAAACATAAAATAAATACATACAACAGCAAAGCAAAAATCTTCAAGACAAACTTGTGCTGTACGGACATTCTTGAATACATGGTCTTTTTAGTAGATCATGGTCAGATTATTAGAAGCTAGACTCCTAAAGAACTGTCTTTTCCTCTTCCATCCACTGATATTAATAATCCCATGGTTAAGAATAAAAAATTTGTGCCTTCTCCAAGTTGAAATTTGGTTCATCTTGGTTTTGAGGAAGTTTTTGCATGCTGTCATAACAGCTGTGAGCTTGTATGTGCAATTGCCCTAATGTCCTCAGCACGATCTCAAGAACACCAACACTTTTTACATTTGTTCTTGAGGTTGCAGGGTCAGGTGGTAAGGTGTTTATGTTCCCTTCCATGCTGAGCATCCTGCACATTCTTATTCTGAAAGTACTTGGCACAACTGCTGTCTTTCAATCTTCACTTGTACTGTGTAGTTTCTGTTTTCTGACTCGACTAACATTAATAAAATAGTGAAAAATGTTTAAAATTTGAAACTTTTAGGTCCTCAAGTTTCCCAATCAAAAGTTTTATCATATATTATAATTTGTAAATCACAGATACTTAAGTCTTCATAAATAATAGATTGTAGATAGAAAAATAATAAAATGGTAAATAACTAGCTAGCCATATATATATACATATACATATATGTATGTATGTATATGTATATATATATATATATGTTTGTGTGTGTGTGAAAAAATATAAAAACAAACAAGATAATAACACATATAATTCTAATCCACATATAATCTATCTATGAACAAGTAATATATAATAACAAGATGCTTAATGAAAAATTCAACTTAAATATTGTATTCAAATAATTCAGTAGTTATATGTATTATAAATGGCTTCTGCTTAACTGAACACTTCCATTACATAAAATACAAGGTCCATTTATATTAAGCTATCTATTATTTAGTCAAACAAATGTCATAGTTTCAAAACGTGAAAAGAGAAAACTAAAAATTGCTGATTGATGGATTGATTATTGGTTAATTAGTTGATTTATCTTCAAGTTCGAGTTCTAAAATATAAACATCAACTGGATTGTAGTCACATTCTTTATTCCCTTGGTTATCTCTCTATTGTGTTTTATTTTCTTGTTTCTGTTTAATATACACTTTGGATGAATGAATATAGAAAGAAAGGAATGCAGTGGGTGGAAAGTTATAGAATTGGTGACTATCACATTGTAAAGTAATATTAGTAGTATTTCATCACAATTTGTAATGGATAAACTTGTGATCTTCATTAAGTCTATTACTATTATTGAGTGTCTTTTGAGTTTTAATGATGGAAAAGAAAACAAGTTTTGCATATTATTTAAGTAATTTAAAATTTATCTCCCTGTCATTTCTTACTCTATTGGTAAAGTTTCTTAAATAATAAATTGTTTGTACCCCAGTGAGTTTTTAATTTTATATGTCTTCCAGGCAGTCCTTGATGACTGATCCTCCTGCCTCTACCTTAATGCTGTTATTTTACAAGCAGTGCCTTGGTTTTTGAGGCATTGGGGATCCAACATAAAGCTTGCTTCAACTTTGTAAGCATTTTACCACTTGTATGCCATACTCCTGGCCAATAATGTGTTTTTTTAAGACCTGGGAAAATTCTGACTACATCATAATTGGATTATATTTATTTCCCCATCAGTTACTTTTGTTTTCTTACATTTGAGCTAATTTCACTTTTATGTGTATTTCTAAATCCATCAAGTATATTTCTATGTGATAGGCATATCTCTAACCTGAAAAATGGAAAATTAGGTGTGTTCTTTATCTCAGTAGAAGATTGGGGCACAAGAATTTGTTTTATTTTACTGAAGTTTATACAGTTTTAGTGTAACAACTGGTGGTTGCCCTGATTAAAGTGAACACCTCATCATGTTGATTTAAGTTTAATTTTATGCTGCCAAAGAATCTAAAATATGCACTATTTTAGGCAACCATCTGTCCCTCTGAATTCAAATGTTACTTGACTATAGTCCTAGCATACAGACATTTCATTTCTAATGGAAATTTGATTCCTCTGTTTTATATAAAACATACAATCTGTCAAGTAAATTTCTTTTAAACTCCCAATCATGTGTTCTACTTTAAGAAAGTGACCAAAAATTAATAGGCAGTCAAATCCAGTGAATTACAGAACTCAAGATTTTCACAATGTTAAAAATTTACATTTGAGTGTCTCTGGGGATAGGGGCATGATGGGATTTTTATATAAAATAGCCATCTCACTGTATGAGGTACCATTTCCTGGGGGAAACTGACCTGCTCTGTATATGAAAGCTATCTTAGCACCAGCTTTGAGACAGCAAGCAACTTCCTGTATACTTTCTGGTGTAGTTATTAGCTTTAAATTTTGTGATTAGAGGTAAAGCTCTGCGAGTAGTAATCAGGCCTATTGAACCTTGAATTTGCTTAGTGATAGATTGTTACATGGAACTACAAACTGAAGAAACCCTGTCTCTCATAAGTTGCTTTTTGGTGGAGTATTGCATCATAGGATCAGAAACTAAACAAAAACTAGTATTGTACATAGTGGTTTTCCCTACTTCTTGTACCAATTTTTAAAGTAAAGTTACTAATGTACTTAATTGCCAGTCAAATGTAAATAAATGAAACTTCCCTATTTCTCCTTAAACTTGTCAGAATGGCTAAAGCAATTTGAGAGAGAGAGAGAGAGAGAGAGAGAGAGAGAGAGAGAGAGAGAGAGAGAGAGAGAACGCTCATTCTCCTAGGAATGCATTAAGGGGGAACTCATCCATTGCTGTTGAGACTGCAAACTTAGTCTCTAGGGAAATCAGTGTGGAAGTTCCTCAGGAAAATGGGAATAAATACATTTCAAGATCTAGCTATACTACTCTCTGGCATATAGTCACAGACATTATAATCCAACTATTCATTGATGCTTTTTCATAACAGCTAGAAAGTGAAAAAACCAAGATGTCCCTTAGCAGATGGACAGGTAAAAATGGTTGCACATTTACATATGAAATATTACTTAGTCACTAACATAAAAATAAAATTTGTAGGTAAATTGATAGAACTAGAAAAATTATCCCAAGAATGATAACCTGGGCTCAGAAAGAAAAATAAAGCACTATTGGCTTATACATGGCTATTAGCTGTTAAGTCAGTGACAACCAACCTACCACAAAGTTTAGGTATACAGGAAGGAAACAGGGACAATAGACCAATCTTTCTAGGGAAAAAGAATACGTAGTTATAAATGAATAGGCTGCTGTAACTGGAATATCAGTCTGGGAGGAAAGAAGAAGACAACAATAAAACAATGTCTTCAAAACACAACTGGACCAATAAACATATTAACTGGAAGAGATTTTGGCAACTTGTTCAGGTCCTACAGAGATCTGCAAATTATGAGGTCACAGAGCTAAAAGGAAAGTGGGTATATGCACCTATCATTAACTCAGAAGCTATTTCCACATGTAAATGAAAATTAATTGTTGTCCAAGGGAGTCTCTGTAGGTAAACGAACTATTTTTATGGTTAGTTGATAGGCAATAGAAGTTGATCACCAACAGAAAACATGTCCAGCAGCTGTTAGCCAACAGAAACAAACGCAATGACATTTTGGGGAGTTTCTTATGATATCATGTCAAATCTTTTTCTCTTTAATTGCTTGTCATTTTAAAATTTATTTATTTTGGAATATCTCTTTTTGTATCCAACAAGTCCTTTGCCTATACAATGGTTTGTGGTTTTGTGTTTTTCTAGATACCTAAGTGTAGAAATGAGAGGCTCTTGGTACATATATGGGTTTCTTGTTTGTTTTGTTTGTCTCCTTTGCTTCTGTTTGTAGTATTTTTCTGCTCTGTTGTGTTCTTATTTTGGATAGTGTATCTTATATTGGATTTTATTCTTATCCCTTAGAAAATTACTTTTTTTTCAATGAAAAAAAAATGAGGATTGATCCAGATGAAAAGCAAAGTGAAAAGTAGGAGGAGTAGAGAAAGGGACAACTGAAATCAGAATATATTATACTTAATTTTTTTTCATATCAACACAATGGAATACTACTCTGCAGGAAAAAAAATAACAGAAGCTTGAAATTCGTAGGCAAGTGGGAGGAACTTGAAGAAACCATCCTGAATGAGATAACCCAGTCACTAAAATAGGAACAGGGTATGTACTTATTCATATATGGATTTTAGACCTAGAGCAAAGCATCACCAGCCTATAATTCACATTACCAGAGGAACTGGGATACAAGGAGTTTTCTAAGAGATTCATATATGGTCCCTCACAAAAGCGGGAAGGGACAAGTCCCCCAGAGCACATGGGACACAGGGGGCCAGTGAATGGAGAGAATACTAGGAGAAAGAGAAGGGTCGGAGAGCAAAGCATGTGTGACTAGGTAGACTGAGTAAGGGTAGAAATAGAAGACAGAAAAGGGGGAGAGAGAGAAAAAAAGAGAGAGGGGGACAGAGGGAGGGATTGAGGGAGGGAACATAAAATTGGGAGCCATTGTTGGTTTGAAGAGAAAACTGAACCTAAAGAAAGGTCTAGAGACCTGCAAGACTGACTCTAACTAACAATTCGAGCAACCGTGGAAAGGCTACCATAAATGCCATTCCCTGATAGTGAGATCATCAACTAACTTATTCACCATCATGGAGCCCTCATCTAATACCTCTTGGAAACAGAAGCAAACACCCATAACTAAACACTGATTTGAACTAGAATCCAGATGCAGAGAAAGGGGACAAGACCAGGTTGCAGAACACCACACAAAGACAGCTGACCTGAACAAGGAGGAAATAATGCCCCCCCCCAGATTGATAGCTGGGAATCCAGCATGGGACTGACTCAGACTTCCTGAATATGGGTCTCAGATAGAAGGACTGAGCAGTCTGGGGGACCTCAGACAGTAGAAAGAGGATGTACTCCTGGTGCACAAAAGGACCTTGTAGACACATTCCCCCATGAAGGGATGTCCCCTTAATCTAGCGACAGAAGAGAAGTCCTAGTCCCTAATTTAAATGAATTGACGGATTTACATGATCCAACATGGATAGCATAGCACTGCAAGTGGAATGGGGGTGAGGGGATAGGATGGGAGGGTGGCCGTGGTGCATGTCACAGGGGAAAGAGGGTAAGAGGGAGGGAAAATAGAAGGGAGGGAGGGAGTGAGGGATAGGACACTGGGATCAACATGTAAAATTTTTAAATTATATTATTAATAAAAAAAGAAAAAGAAACAAAACTATTTTTTCACAAAATAAAAATAGTAAAGTAAAATTCATTCAGTATATTTTTGTTTTATATTCATGTTGTTTCTTAAGAATTATTGTTTCATATTCATTGTAATTTTAAAAAGATAAAACAATCACATCATTTCCCCTTTCTTTTACTTACCACCAATTCTGCCTGTTTTACTATTCTTGCTTAAAACAAGTTATATTCTCTTTTTGTTTCTTAATCTTATCTAGGACAACCTGTGCAGTATTACTTTTATGTTTTTTTTTTCATGGATGACTATTTGGTATTGAACAATCAACTATTATGTTATTCTGTGAAGAAGGCTACTTTTCCCTCTGTCAACATTCCTTAATTACCTATAGTTATATATATAAGATTGAAGCATTGTGTTCTTGTTTACTTTTGCCTGTGTTTAGTTATTCATTGCCTAGTTCATGTTTAGGTAGCCAAATTGGTATTATTTATTAGTGAAGCTTCTGGCATTAGAAAAAGACAGAGTCTTCCAGAAAATTTCTTGATTCACTGGCTCTCCCACTATTTCTGCATCTTCCACAATGTTTTTGAGCTTCAGCTGTTGTGTTTTGAGGAAGTTGATTTTTAGTTGTATCTCTTGGGGATGTGGTCCATGGCTTTACAGTTTAAATATTGTGGGTTTTCTATAGTGGACTCTGTGTGTTTTAAACAGATTGTTTTCCATGCTGAGGAACTATAATTATACTTACATGTGGGTATTATGTCAAATATTTACAATGCAGTTAAAAATTATTCTGATTTAGTAAAATCAATCTTTTAGATTTCTTACAAGATACCTGAATTTAAAAATAAGAGTAATTGATTAGGCTTTGAGTATAGATCATGGTTTCCCTCTTGTTGAGTGGCTCTTTAATCTAATTAGGTAGCTATTGGTTATTAACAAGACATAAATGCCATTTATAAATCCTGAGGCTTTCTTTTCATGCTATGCATTGTTATGGATATAAAGTTTATAGATAGATATGACTTTAGGTTGTTTCCCTCCTTTCAAAGCTTGCTTACACTTTCTGATACTACGAATGCTATTCCTCAGGAAGGAGGTATTCAGTATTTTACAGCTCAGGAACATCTGGACTCTATGTCTGAAGTTATGATGTTATTATGAATCTCAACAATCTACAATATTTTGGAACTCTATTGGGCATCCTTGATCAACAAATCAAAAGAGAGAGTTCGCAAATTAATTGATTTTACTTAAACTATACATGTACTTTTACCTAAATTCATGTGTATTATAGGTTTTTATAATTAGTTGTAGCATGTATGTTTCCCCCAGCCCGCCAGCCCGCCAGCCCGCCAGTCTGGGCCCACAGCCGCGCCAGCCCCAAATAACACTCTGAGACTCTGTATTTGATACAATCCTGTTGGCCAGTTACCATTATTGTTAATGGGCTAGCTCTGTCTTAATTATTAACCCATTTCTACTTATCTAAGTATTTCCACGTGGTCGTCTTATCGGGGAGCCGCGGCAGACGTCCTGCTTCTTCACCCGGGCTACATCTCAACTCCTCCCTACTACTTCCTCTCTCCTCCTTGTCTCCTAGCCCCACCTATCTTGCTATCTCATAGGCCACAGAGCTTTATTAACCAGTATGAGAAACATGTATACAGAATAACATCTCCCATCATCTCCTCTTTTTTGTCTAAAATAAAAGAATAGGTTTAACCTTAACATAGCAAAATGCACCATACAACAGTTATCAAATAAGAATCACAGTAAACAATATTTAGTCCATTAACATTTTGTAAGACTTAAAGAAAATATCATCTACCCTATCTTTGTGAGTCTAAAGTCCTATATGTAACTTATCTTTAATCCTAACTAAGGAAAACTATAACCATAACTATCTGTCTTCAACTCCTTCAAAGACCATAGAAGGATAATATATAAACTCTAGAAATGACAGAGACAACTCATTGCCTGGTCAGTCACCCGAAGTTCTCCTGTAATGTTCCATCTTCAGTCCATAGGCCATAGTGTGTGTCCAGATTCCTCAACAAAGCAGGAAACTTTAAACTGTTCACCTGTATTGACAGCGTCAGTCATTTTTCTCTGTGTCCTGTAGTCTGTCTGGCAATTCTTCCATGAAGTAGAAATCTTGTAGCAATGTCCATCTTGCATCAACCATCACTTTTTGCAAGTGGGAGAAAGCCGGTGGGAAGGAACAACGTGCAGTAACATAAGGGTGGCAGAAGCAGGATTGAGAACTTTCGCTTAAAACTTGACAAAAGCTTAAAAAATAGTTTTTAGAAACAAGGGAACAGAGACTAGCAAGACTTCTTGGTAACAGCATTTTCTCGGTGGGATTTGTTTTGCTGTAGACAGAGATTTGCACGGCTTTTTAAGGGAGGTTTCCAAAATTTGCATAAGCGGCAAAAAACCACCTTGCTTTTAAAGAGCTCTGCTAACAATTCATTGGTGTGTACAAGAGCTGCAATGTAGGTTTACACTATGTTTTAAAAAATGCGCTGGCTTGGGAGAGAAAAAGAAACGGGATACAATGGTTTAAAAAAGAAAAAAGGAAATGGAATGGATGGGTATGGTGACACAAGCCATTGATCCCAGCACTCAACAAACAGAGGCAAGCAGATCTCTGTGATTTCAAAGTAAACCTGGTATGCAGTAAATTCCAGGACAGATAAAAGTTACACAGAGAAACCTTGTCTCAAAATATGTAAAAATAGAAGTAGAATAAATAGAGTAATAAAAAAGCCACGTAAAGATGGAAAACACAGAGAGATTTTGGATACTATATGCGATTCTGTTGTCTTTAAATTATTTGATTGCTGAGAAAATAACTACTGATAAAAGAAATGCTGCTGGATTAATTCAATTTATATATTTTAAAAATGCTTTGACTCAAAAATTTAAGCCTAAGGACAAGTTACTGGGGAAAAGGATTTCTATTTTTGTTTTCACAGCAAATGAAAATCTATGGATTTCTTCCAGACTTACGTGGTTTGATCAAGCCAGACCCCCTGAAACAATGACCCAGATGATCCAACATTCAAAGCAGTTGAGACAAAGCCTTGCAGACTACTGCCAAGATTTCTGCGTCTTCTTTGGACCCCCATGACAGCGCCCTCTACCAGCAGGAAGTAGTTTGGAAAGAACGACGCCCAAATTCCCAAATATTGTTTATAAATGTTTGTTTTCATTTAAATGGACTTGGTTATAAATGGCTATAACCACAAACAATATTTTTAAAGGTAAAAATGGAATTATGGTATAGATATGAATACTTTGCTTTGAATTGGATTTTCTTTTATTGATACAATTTATGGTCAATTTTGTGATATGTATATTTCTCCTCTTGTTTAGATATTGTGTTTATATAGCTCATTGGAAAATGTAATGTATAATTTAGTACAGATAATAGAGAGTTACCTATGATAGTTAAAACTTGGAGTTAAGTTAGTTAGGATTTCTAGATATATAGAGATGTATTTGAGATGGATAGGCATTCTTCAAAACTTTCAAAGACCTACAAAATATGGCATTTAAAATGGTATAGGGGTTTTCTTGACAGGGAGGCACAACTGCTCCTGGTAAGACCACCTGCTTCAAAAAAGAAGATGGATATCGAGGAATCGTGTTATGGAGTTTGCTTCTAATATGGCAAGACTAGCCATTTGGACAAGATACTGTTCTTGTCTGGACTGTTTGACTTTATGCTATAGAAACTGGACATGCAGGACCCACAAAAAGGTGACTGCTGATGCAAGATGGACATTGCTACAAGATTCCACTTCATGGAAGAAGCTGCCAGACAGACTACAGGACACAGAGAAAAATGACTAACGCTGCCAATACAGGTGGACAGTTTAAAGTTTCCTGCTTTGTTGAGGTGTCTGGACACACACTATGGCCTGTGGGCTGAAGATGGAACATTACAGGTGAACTTCGGGTGACTGACCAGGCAATGAGTTGTCTCTGTCATTTCTAGAGTTTATATATTATCCTTCTATGGTCTTTGAAGGAGTTGAAGACAGATAGTTTTGGTTACAGTTTTCCTTAGTTAGGATTAAAGATAAGTTACATATAGGACTTTAGACTCACACAGGATAGATGATATTTTCTTTAAGTCTTATAAAATGTTAATGAACTAAATATTGTTAACTGTGATTCTTATTTGATAACTGTTGTATGGTGCATTTTGCTATGTTAAGGTTAAACCCCTTCTTTTACTTTAGACAGAAAAGAGGAGATGATGGGAGATGTTATTCTGTATACATGTTTCTCATACTGGTTAATAAAACTCTGTGGCCAATGAGATAGCAAGATAGGTGGTGCTAGGAGACAAGTAGGAAAGAGGAAGTGGGAAGGAGGAATTGAGATGTAGCCCAGGGAAGAAGAAGGATGCCTGCCGCGGCTCCCCGATAAGACAACCATGTGGAATACTTAGATAAGTAGAACAGGGTTAATAATTAAGGCAGAGCTAGCCCATAAATAATAATGGTAACTGGCCATCAGGATTGTATCAAATACAGAGTCTCAGAGTGTTATTTGGGGCTGGTGTGGCTGTGTGCCCAGACTGGTGGGCTGGAGGGCTGGGGGAAACATACATGCTACAATTAGTTAATAATATAATTCCTTGGACTTTTTGCAATGTATATACTGCTCTTTTATGTATAATCTTATATTTCTCTCCCTCCTCCCTCACCAGTTACAATTTTTTCTTCCCATGGTACACATACAGACATGCCTGCAAAACACACATACACAAGAAGTAAAATAAATATTTCTGCAAATAAAATAGACTAAGAAGTAGACAAAGAAATAAACAATGAGAAAATTATGACAAAATTCTCTGCAGAAAAACATGCAAAAAACTCCACAGAGTGGAGTTAAATATTAATGTTTTAAATGAGTATCAGTTTAATATTCTGGGCTCAGCAAAGCCTGGACAAGTAAAACTTGAAGGGTTTTTTGGCTAATAGTTCTGTTTTGTAATGATTTAAGAAGAACACTTTTGAACATAAAAATTTTGCGTGTCAGAACTTCAGTGTACATAAAATATGGAAGGTTGCATAGTAAGAGAGGCAAAATTTTATTACTCGAGGCATTTTCCTAAAGAAACATTTATATAAGCACTGTTTTTACATTCACCTATCTTATAAATTTTAAGGAAGCCTTGTGATGGAACATAATCACTCTTTTTATAACGATAATATCAAAAATTGGTTAATGTCCTAGTAAATGAAAGGTTTGTTCATGTGCTTTTCTGGCAACTCCAAGTAGTACAGTAGAGATCAATGTTCCTCCATCTCTGTGATGAGGAAAGACCATTTAGTTTTAAAGAAAGGATATAAAGTACAGTCAGAATGGTTGGCGACACCATCACTACTCCCACTGTTATGAGTCCAACAAGAACACCAAGCTACATAACCATAACATACATGCATAAGATCTAGCTTAGACACATACTTCATACATGTCCATATGAGCATTTGTGTCCAGTTTTATCTTGTTAGGCTATGTGAAGAATATATTCCTTGGAGGACTGATGTTTCTTTTTCCAACCTTCCCCCTTTTCAAATAAAATGGATGAAGAGTTGATCTGGGAGTTTAGCATGTATGTTTCTGCTGGCCCGCCAGCCCGCCAGTCTAGGCCCACAGCCGCAGCAGCCACAAATAACACTCAGAGACTCTGTATATGATACAATCCTGTTGGCCAGTTACCAATATTGTTTATGGGCTAGCTCTGTCTTAATTATTAACCCATTTCTACGTATCTAATTATTTCCACGTGGCTCATCTTATCCAAGAGCTGCGGCTGGCGTCTTCCTTCCTCCATGCTCTACATCTTGACTCCTCTTCTACTTTCTCTTTCCTCCTCCTATTCTCCTAGCCCCGCCTATCTAGTTTTCTATTGGCCACAGTGCTTTATTAACCAGTATGAGAAACATATATACAGAATAACATCTCCCATCATGGGAGAGAGGAGGTTTGCGGGAGGGACATGGAAGAGACGAGAGAGAGGAAACAACAGTTGGGCTGTAATGTGTAAAAGAATAATAAAGTTTTAAAAGGAAAAAAGATGGCTCATGAGCTGGATAATGGCTCAGTAGGTATTTTGATTCTCTTCCAAGGAACCCTAGCATGCACATCAGACTACTAAAAATAATCACATGTAACTACAGATCAAGAGACCTGATGCCCTCTTATTCAATATTTGAGCACTCTTACATTTGTGTATATGCATACATATGTGCAAGTAAAACTATTTTAAAATGTGGTACAGAAGAAATAATGGCAAAATAAAAAGTTATTGCACTTATTCATGATTAATTTAAGAGATTAAAATATAATAATAATAATAATGGCATCATAATGTGTTCAGTGAATCAAGCTATTAATCAATTAAATAAATTAGAACAATATTATAAAGGAGAAAGTAAAAGAAAATTTTGCTTTATGATATTTATACTTCCTGTATACTGGTATAATGTTATTTAAAGGAAGACAATATGAATGTATTGCAAAAGGAGGAAAACCATAAAAATTGTGAAATGATTGTTCAGGGAACACACTAAGCGAGAAAAAAAGTGAAATAAAGAAAAAAGAGAAAGAGACAGGCAATAACATAGTTCCTTTTATATCTTTGCTTGTAAGTGACCAGAACAAACAAAAACTGAGGATAAAAGAACAGGAATTCCTTATATTTATGGTTGTGATTCTAGCCTTTAACTGCCGAGCTATCCCCCCACAGCCCAAGAATAGCAATTTCTATAAATCAAATACAGAAACTGTTATAGTGTATCAAAAACCACTTTATACATGAATTGAATGAAATATTAATAAAAAGTCAGAGTGAAATGAAGACCATTAACAGTCTAAAAAAGCATTAATTCCACATATGTGACTTCAAACCAAAAATGAGAGAGATACAGTGAGTGAGTGAGAGAGAGAGTGAGAGAGAGAGAGAGAGAGAGACAGACAGACAGAACAGAGTAAAAAGATGAGTCATGGATGGTAAGCCTGCTTCACTAAAGTGAAACAGCAAATATTTGTTTCAAACAGGTCTGACTTCAAATTAAAGAACACTATTACAGCTAATAAGCATGATGGCAAAGTAGAGCTTTCTAGACAATAAAGCCCTCATTCTGTCAAAGTCCTATCGTATACAGAAGGAAAAGGAACAGAACAGAAGCCAGGAACAACCTAAATAGACATATCTTCCAAATCTTCCTGAATTCTGAAGCTTATCATTATATTAATATCTGAATAAATAAATATTTACATGTCGATATTTGTAGGAAAGATTACATATTTGTGTGAGCAAGGTCTCACACTGACATGGGATAGAGTAGCTAACTATTTTGAACCCAAGAGGATTGCTGACACTTCATCTGAACAAGGAAATTACAGGCAGTTGCCACACTCAATCTAATTTTGAAATAGGTACTATGAATAAAAATTTAGGTCCACAAACTTGCAAGGAGTGACTAATGCACAATCTTCCTAGGTATGTTTTGTAAATGTTTTATGCTTATTTATTGTTACCTTGTCCATTCACACAGGTATGATGGCTGGAGAGATGTATAGCACTTCATGTCATCTGGGACAGTCACTTCAGACAGTCAGTTTAAATGATAAATCATTATGAAAATCTCAGTATTCCCTAATTCAATGTGATATAAGTAATTTGTAACTACCAAAAGCACTGAAACTGACTATTTGGTGACAGAAATGTAAGAAATCAGCAATAGATAAACCTCAGAGTTTGAAAAAATTGGACACAGGAATAACTCAAGACAGAGATGTTGTTGAACAGGTTGATGGACTGATATGTCACTTAAAATAGAATTTACAGAGTCAGTTTAGTGTGTTACAGCAGCTACAGTGAACAAAGTTAGTCCTCAATTCCATTCTGATATGAAATGCAGAACCATTATTCTCTGACATGAATTGTTCATCAACATTATATTCACATATACTACAGTTAAGTATTTTATGGTTTTGACAAATTAAACACATAACATTATATACATTAGAAGCAAAAAAGTTTATAGAAAATATAATTTTTTCAGACCATCATTTGAATGTTAGGAAACCTTTCCTCAGTCATTGTAGCAGTGTTCTTTGTTAGGAGCACTTTCCTGCCAGACTTGTCCCAAAGCTTTGTCAGTCCCTTCTCCCCCAAAACACACAAAGAGACTCTATTATTCATAAATCTGTTAGCCAATGGCTAGACATTCTTATTGGCTAGCTCTATCTTATCTATTAACTCATTTCATCACTTGGTCTTACTGGAGAGAACGATAGTCTATACCTCTTATTCCTCCAATGGCCTATATCTTGACTCCTCTCTGCTACATCTCCCAGACTTTTCCTTGTCTCACATTCCTGCCTGCCTTGCATTCCTTTAGGCCAGCAGTGCTCTATTCATTAACAAATAAGAGAAACATATTTACAGAATGATATCTTCTATCAGCTCTTGGTGGTTTTTGGTTTTTTTTTTGTTTGTTTGTTTTGTTTTGTTTCTGCTGTTGTTGTTTGTTTTGAGTCAGTTTTTTAAACTATAGCATAGTCTGTTCTAGAATTATGTAGATGAATGTGCATGCAAAGCCATGGCAATTGCCCTTTCCTTACCTCACTGAATGTACAGGTGTGTACCATGCCTGAAAAAAAAAAAAAGTTTAATGGAGTTGTTATGTACCACTGTAGCTTTCCTAAGTTCACAGTACAGTGAATTTCAGTTAATTCACCAAGGTAAACAATGCTTCCTTCTCTATTAATTAGAGAATACTTTTCATCATTTCTCTAGTTTAATAGTCATTAGAAGATTGTTTCTCTCTGATACATTCAGTTCTATGAATTATTTATCATGCTTTCTTCTTTAACAGATTTCCATATTGTGTGTATACATCTATGCAAAACCATAGAAATGTGTATATTACATACCTAAAATAGGTAAAATTAATGTAGAAATTCTTTCGTTAGTGTTACTTGGTTTTTCAAAATTTTGTAGTTTGTATGTTGCAACAATCAATGCATAATTGCCTTTTATGGTGAAAACAAAACTTTGTATATAATTTTATTCATTCAAAACTTGATATGTTCACTTGATTTTCATTGATATGGATATTTGCATTCATGGTTTGTATTGACTTTTAGTTTGAAAACATATGTATTTGAATGTAAACTACTGGATCATAAGTTAACTCTATGTACACATTCAGGAACAATATTCTGTTTTCTAAAATGTTCATTCAGTTTGACATTCTCCAACAGTAAATTGGATTAATTTCTCAACAGTGACAGTTACACAATTTCTTATCCCAGTGCATATCATTTTAGCTTTGATTTGCATCTGTTGGGTGTCCAACTTCAGAGTAGCGGATTAAATAGAGAATAAAATGTACACAGTCATAATCATTTAGTTTACCACAATGCTGTCCAATACATACTTGGGGGAATAAAGCTACTTAGTGTTCCCTATAAGTATTATAAAATTGGGAAACCACGTGAACAGGAATGAAACTAGATTTATATCTTTTACTTGCCTTGAAAAATGAATTTAAAAGTGGATGAAAACCTCCATTCACCAGCAAGATAGTGGAGTATGACTTGACCAACTGCATCATGCACTTTCTGGACTGGCACCTGGACTTCCTGCTCCTCGAGTTTCTGTGAAAGAGATAGGTAATGAAAAAAATTATTAGAAAGGAAATTGGATCTTCTTAGTAATATCAATATGGTAGACTTTGCTGTGGATGTCTACACAAACCTTTATTCTAATGATATCCCTCTTGTTTGAGAGAACAAAAAAACCACAGTTATTGCACAACTGAAACAGCTCCAGGAAGAAACAGAGTCAATTGGGAGTATATTTGAAGACCCAGAAACTACAAGGCAGATGCAGTAACTAGGGATGTTTTTATGTTATTTGACTTCCTAGCAGACATGCATGAGTTTAGGCAAGTGTATTGAAATACACTGCACAGATATGCAAAATTCCAGTATGAATGTGGGAATTACTCAGTAGCTTCAGTATATCATTACTTCTTGAGGATTTTGGTTCCAGCAACAGATTGAAATGCATTAAGTTCACTCTGGGGAAAACTGGCCTCTGATACGTTGATGCAGCATTGGGATGCAGCCATGGAAGACCTTACTCCATTAAAAGAGAACATAAAAATTATTCTATGAGTTCTCAGCTCCAGTCTTTTCAGCAGTGAACATGGCTCATTCATTGGCCCCTGTGTTTTTCAACCATCCAAAAGGCTGTGATGTTATTGATCTCTTCCTTTATCAACCATAGTACCTGAATGCAATCCTGACCATGTGTCCACATATTCTCCACTATTTGACCACTACCATCATAACAAATAAAGATGTGCAGAAACCTGGCTGGTGCTGAAAGATTGTGTGAAAGCTATTCAACAGGAGTCTTACACATATAAAGACCCAATTACAGAATTTGTTGAATGCTTGTATGTTAACTCTAACTTTATTGGGGGCTAGGAAAAGCTGAGGAAATGTGAATCAGTGCTTGTGAATGACTTCTTGGTGGCTTGTCTTGAGGACTTCATTTAAAATTCCTGTCTCTTCATATTTGGAAATTTTTTTCATATCCACCAATGTATCAGCATTAATATGTTAGCAGATAATTTGAATATGACTCCAGAGAAGGCTGAAAGGTAGCTTGTGAATTTGATTAGGAATACAAGGTTGGATGCCAAGACTAGGTTTGGTGGTAATGGGTAACAATGCAGTCTCACCCTATCAAGCAAGTGATTGAAAAGACTAGAAGTCTTTCATTTAGAAGCCAAACGTTGGCCATGAATATCAAAAAGAAACTTAATCAGAACAGTATATCAAAGGCCCCAACTGTGCAACCCAAGCTTCTGGCTTCTACTAAAGAATTATAAAGAAAAGAAAAAGAAAAAAATGAGTAATGTAAGACACAGTAACCATTATATACAAAGGGTGACATACACTTTTAGAAGTAATTGATGTTTGCTATACATTTTGGGGACTAGGAAGATTGAGTCAGGGGAGGAATAGAAGACAAAAGATATATATATATATATATATATATATATATATATATATATATAGAGAGAGAGAGAGAGAGAGAGAGAGAACATAAAAGAGGGGACCATTATAGGATTGAAAAGAAACCTGATCGTAAAGAGTTGTGAAATGTCCAGATACCTACAGGACTGACTCCACTAACAATTTGAACAACAGTAGAAAGGCTACCATAAATGCCCTTCCCTGATAATGAGATCAATGTCTAACTTATCCACCATCATGGTGCCCTCATCTAGTACCTGTTGTAAACAGAAACAAACACCTACAACTAAACACTGAACTGAACTAGAATCCAGATGCAGAAAGGGAGGAAAAGTTCATGCTGCAGAAACACATGGAGACAGCTGACCTGAACAAAAAGGAGCTAACGGGCTCTCAGTATGATAGCTGGAAATCCAGCATGGGATTGACTCAGACCCCCTGAACATGGCTCTCAGTTGGAAGGCCTGAGCAATCTAATGGACCTCGAACAATGGAACCAGGATGTATTCCTGGTGCACAAAAGGACCTTGAGGGCACATCCCCCATGGAGGATTACTCCCTTGACACAGAGACAGCAGAGAGGTTCTAGTCCCTACTTCAAATGACTTGGTAGGTTTGAATGGCCCCTCCTGGATGGCATCACCCTATATGTGGATTGTGGGGGAGGATGGGAGAAGAGGATAGTCAGAGTGCATTTGAGTGGGGGAGAGAGGGTAAAAGGGAATGTAGGAGGGAGGGAGAAGGGAGGGAGGGAGAGGGAACTGGGATCGATATACAAAATAAATAAGTAAATAAAATAAAATTGTTTAAGCCTTTTTGAAAATTTAAATAAAATTGGTGTTTCATTTAAAAAATGGATAAAAACCATGAAATAAGATAGAAAAATGAAACTGCTAAAGGAAAACATGTGAAATGAACTTCAAGATCTAGGAGTATTAAAAAATTTTGAAATAACTTAAGAACTGACAAATGACTACAGAAATTTAAAATTTCCACAACTAGCCTACAGAATGAGAAAACAAATGAATAAAAGAAATAAACAAAAAAAAATTAGGAAATGTGTTTCTTGGATTGTTTAGCACATTGAATTACACATTATTTTTGCATATCATTTTATAAAATTTAATTGACAGATTTTTTATGTTTCTGATATGTTGTTTCTGTGAATAGTCTGAAGAGCAGCCCATTCAAAGCAAAAACTTTCATCATTTTTTGGTAATTTATTTGAATTTAAGTATTTTATGTGATATATTAGTTTCAAAATCATATCCATTTTATATAGTTCATCTGCTTGCATATGCTACCTAATTTGAAGTAAGATCCCTTAATATCCTAAAACACAGAGTTTATTGAGTTTTGTCATAGTGGAGTATAAGCATATTTTCCAAGTTGTTCTTAAATTCACAGACTTAGATGGCAAATACTTCTCATTGCCCTTTATGATGGAGATCATAGAATCCTGCTATCATGCATGCTAAAACATAGTATTTGAAAGTTCACATCAAAGTGATTAATGCTAACCACTCCAATCCTTCATATGGCCTGCTTCAGCTGTGCTATTCATAGCTTTGATCTAAGATGGGAGGGTGAGTCAATACAGTCAGGGAAACACACTTCATTGCACTGTTGGAGGCCATTATAAAAAAAAAAAACTTAAGTAATTAAAATGTACTGTTGTGGATCTGTGTGTCAATGAATAAAACTGTAAAATTTGGTGTAAATTTTCCTCTTGTCTTAGGAAGAGTATCAAGAACTGATTTTACATTGGATATTATCTATTTTACCATGCCTGAACTTAGGAGAGATCGTTCTTGGATTATCATATAGTGAAGATTCTCATAGACATGCCAGTGAAAGTGCTCTGGCTGTCATGAAGTCTCTCACTCCCTTTGTACTTTACATTTTGCCTCCAGTAATTTTTCAAAATTACCACTTAAATGCCCTTCTAGCACTTTATTCAGCTGGTCTATTTCAGGATTGTATATCTTGGCTGAGACTCTTAGAATGTATTTGTTCACATAATAAGATGTCAATTTGTTCTGCCTTGGCTGTCTGATAGGTTCAGAAAATGTAATTGGTTTTCAGAATGTTTTTTCAACTCATTGAAGTAAAGACATAAGAACTTTCAAGCACTTCACATGTTGGATTTGCGAATGAAATTCTTACTGTGCCTTTTCCATGTGATTACACAAGCATTCCAATTAAAATTAAAGGATTATGAGAGTACATAGGGAAAAGTGGACAGAAGGATGGATCAGATGTTAAGCACTCAGACTATACTACATGATTTAATTAATATTTATAGATTTATAGAATATTCTCTTCAACACTAGAATGTATTTCATTTGAGCTCACACACAATATTCAAACATTTCAAGCACCTAAACAATTAAAGTACCTTTAGTAATTGAAATTATTTTTTTTTTTTACTGAGGTAATGACAGTTCTTGTGAGTTGATGAACTATACAAGATAAAGTCAGTCAACATTGAAGCATGGATTAGAAATGGGTTAATGAGACATCTTTGTTTAACTCTGCACCTAATTTTTAACTGGATTACTTGGTATTTTAATGTCTAGTTTCTTCAGTTCTTTATATATTTTAGAGATCGGCCCTCTATCAGATGTGTGCTTTTCTACAATCTTTTCCCATTCTTTAGGTTGTGGTTTTGGGTCCTTTGCATTACAGAAGCTTCTCAGTTTTAGGGGTCCCATTTATTGATTTTAGTTCTAATTTGGTAAATACACCTGTACGATGTTAAGTCCTACAAGGTCCAGAGATTAGCCTACATGTCATTTGCCTGAGAGTTTACCGACAAGCACTTTTAGAGGTCCTGGTCATGCCTAGCAAATAAAGGGTGAACACTTAGTGTCACTAGATCAGGAAAGACCCTTGGTGCTAAGGAGGAGGGTATATAAGACTCTCCCCACCACTTAATAAATGAGTCTGCTGTTTGCCTTTCAACTGACCCCTGGTGTCTGTGCTGCTGATGCTAAGCCTTCTAACCCTGTCCCCTGAGGAAGCTGTTAGGACCAAGCAACATGCCCCACATGTCATCATAGAGTCTTCATCCAGTAAGTGATGGAACCAGATGCAGAAATCCACAGCCAAGTACCAGGCTGAGCTCCAGAGATTCAGTTGAAAGAGAGGGAGAAGGGAGCATATGAGTAAGAGTGGTCAAGATCATGCATGAGAAATCTACAGAGACAGCTGAACCAAGCTTCTGGGAACCCACAAACTCTAGACTGACAGCTGTGGAGCTTCAATGAGACCAAGATATGCCCTCTGTATGTTCGAGTCAGTTATATAGATTTGTACTATCTGAGGGGTGCCTGACAGTAGAAATGTGATCTAGCTCTGGTCCATGAAATAGCTTGTGGGAGTCAATTCTCTTTGATGGGATTCGTTGATTAGCCTTAATGCAGGAAGTAGGGTATTGGTCCTGTCTCAACTTAATGTGCCAGGCTTTGATGACTCCCCATAAGAGTCCTTAACCTTTGGAGGGAGTAAATGGGTTTTAGGGGCTGAGGAAGAGTTGAGGGGAACATAAGGTAGGTTGGGAAGGAGACCTGTGATTGGAATGTAAAATGAAACTTAAAAAAAAAACAAAGACAGAAGAGAGAGAAACACAAATAAAGGAATAAAGGAAGGAATAAAGGAAGGAAGGTGTTACAAACAGGTACTTGCCACCCTGGTCGCCTGGTCCCACTCTTTTTTCCTCCCCACTGGCTGCCTGGTCCACAGCTGTGCCAGTCCCAAATAACAAGCAGAGAGTCTGTATTTGATATAAGGCTGTTGGCCTGTTAATAGTTTCTTACTGGCTAGCTCTGTCTTAATGATTAACACATTTCTACTATTCTAAGTATTACCACGTGGCATTAGGTGACCAGTGGCAGGAGGAACCTGCTTGAAACTTAATGGTGTCAGAAGTGGAACTGAGAAGTTTCACTTAAAACTCAACAAAAACTTAAAAAATAGGTTCTAGAAACTAAGGAACAAAGACAAATGAGACTTCTTGGTAGCAATATTTTTCTCGGTTGGACTTTGTTTTGCTTGAGACAGAGATTTGAGTGGCTCCTTTAATGGAGGTTTCCAAGTGGCAAAAAAATGCATTGCTTTTAAAGAGCTCTGCTAACAATTCATTAGTGTGTACAAGAGCTGGCAAAAAAAAAAAAAAAAGGCGTACTGTAACGTGTATGTTTCCACCAGCCCACCAGCCCGCCAGTCTGGCGTGCCAGCCCCAAATAACACTCAGAGACTCTGTATTTGATACAATCCTGTTGGCCAGCTACCATTATTGTTTATGGGCTAGCTCTGCCTTAATTATTAACCCATTTCTACTTATCTAAGTATTTCCACATGGTCGTCTTATCGGGGAGCCGCGGCAGGTGTCCTGCTTCTTCCCTGGGCTACATCTAGACTCCTCCCCACCACTTCCTCTTTCCTCCTCCTGGTCGCCTAGCCCTGCCTATCTTGTTTCCTATTGGCCACAGAGCTTTGTTAACCAGTATGAGAAAGATATATACAGAATAACATCTCCCATCATCTCCTCTTTTCTGTCTAAAATAAAAGTAGGGGTTTAACATTAACATAGCAAAATATAACATACAACAGTTATCAAATAAGAATCACAGTAAACAATATTTAGTCCATAAACATTTTGTAAGAATTAAAGAAAATATCATCTATCCTATCTTTGTGAGTCTAAAGTCCATTATGTAACTTATCTTTAATCCTAACTAAGGAAAACTAAAATCATAACTATCAGTCTTCAACTCCTTCAAAGACCACAGAAGGATAATATATAAACTCTAGAAATGACAGAGACAATCCATTGCCTGGTCAGTCACCCAAAGTTCTTCTGTAATGTTCCATCTGCAGCCCATAGGCCATAGTGTGTCTCCAGACTCCTCAACAAAGCAGGAAACTTTAAATTGTCCACCTGTATTGACAGTGTGCCAGTCATTTTTCTCTGTGTCCTGCAGAATGTCTGGCTGTCTGACAGCCTCTTCCATGAAGCAGGAACCCTGTAGCAATGTCCATCTTGCATCAGCAGTCATCTTTTTGTGGGTCCTACATGTCCAGTTTCTACAACATAAAGTCAATAGTCCAGAAGAGCAGTACCTTGCCCAAATGGCTAGTCTTGCCATATTAGAAGCAAACTTCATAACGAGTTTCTTCAATGTCCATCTTCCTTTTTGATGCAGGTGGTGTTACTAGGAGCAATTGTGCCTCCCTGTCAAGAAAAACCCTAAACCATTTTAAATGCCATATTCTGCAGGTCTTTGAACGGTTTGAAGAATGCTTATTCATCTCAAATACATCTCTGCATATCTAGAAATCCTAACTAACTTAATTTCAAGTTTTGACTATCACAGGTAACTCTCTATAATCTGTATTAAATTATACATTCCATTTTCCAATGAGCTATATAAACACAATACCTAAACAAGAGGAGAAATATACATATCACAAAATTGACCTTAAATTGTATCAATGAAAGAAAATCCATTTCAAAGCAAAGTATTCATATCTATACCATAATTCTCTTTTTACCTTTAAAAAGATTGCTTGTGGCTATAGCCATTTATAATCAAGCCCATTTAAATGAAAACAAACATTTATATACAATATTTGGGAATTTGGGCGTCGTTCTTTCCAAACTACTTCCTGCTGGAAGAGGGCGCTGTCATGGGGTTCCAAAGAAGACGCAGAAATCTTGGCAGTAGTCTGCAAGGCTTTGTCTCAACTGCTTTGAATGTTGGATCATCTGGGTCATTGTTTCAGGGGGTCTGGCTTGATCAAACCACGTAAGTCTGGAAGAAATCCATAGATTTTCATTTGCTGTGAAAACAAAAATAGAAATCCTTTTCCCCAGTAACTTGTCCTTAGGCTTAAATTTTTGAGTCAAAGCATTTTTAAAATATATAAATTGAATTAATCCAGCAGAATTTCTTATATCAGTAGTTATTATCTCAGCAATCAAATAATTTAAAGACAACAGAATCACGTATAGTATCCAACATTTCTCTGTGCTTTCCATCTTTACGTGGCTTTTTTTATTACTCTATTTCTTCTATTTCTATTTTTACATATTTTGAGACAGGGTTTTTCTGTATAACTTTTATCTGTCCTGAAATTCACTGTATACCAGGTTTCCTTGGAAATCACAGAGATCTGTTTTTCTCTGCCTCCTGAGTGCTGGGATTAAAGTCGTGTGCCACCAAACCCAGCCACACTCTGTCTTTTTAAAAACATTTTATTTCTTTTCTCTTTCTCTCCCAAACCTATGTATAGTTTAAAACACAGTGTAAATCTTTAGACCTTTAGCACTTTTCCTTAATGTCAATCTGTCTTTACTTTAAATCTTTATCTTTTTCTAGCCAAGAGTCTTTTATCTGCTAAATAACAACATTCCTAAAATGAAAGCCACAGGATTTTTTTGTTGTTGTTTTTTGTTTTTTGCGGTCTATCCAAGATGGCTGCTGCTATTTTACCACCAGCAGTGAGAGCTGTGCTCACAGACCTTGGTCTGCACTGCATCCAAAAGCATGCTGCCGGCATGGAGATACAAACACTGCCAATTCCAGCTCTCATACACACCAATGAATTGTTATCAGAGCCCTTTAAAATCAGTGCAGTTTTGCCACTTATGCTGAGTCAGGAAACCTCCCTGAAAGGAGCTGCACAAATATTTACTTGTCTCTTATAAAACAGAGTCCAACCCAGAAAAATGCTGCTACCAAGTAGTCTCTAATCTTTTGTTTCTAAAAACTATTTTCTAAGCTTTGCTAAGTTTAAGTGAAAGTTCTCAGTTCCACTTCTGATATCATTATGTTAAGGGCAGGCTTTTCCTGCAGTTCGCCTGGTCAAACTCTTTGTTCCTCCCTGCTGGTCACTACGGGTCTGATCCCATTGTCATGCCAGCCCCCAATAACACGCAAAGACTCTGTATTTGATGAAATCCTGTTGGCCAGTTACTATTATTGTTTATGGGCTAGCTCTGTCTTAATGATTAACCCATTTCTATTATCTAAGTAATTCCACGTGGTCATCTTACCCAGTGTGGAGGGCCGGCATCTTGCTTCCTCTAGGCTCTACATGCTGAATCCTTCTTTCTACTTCCTCTTTCCTCCTTGTCTCCTAGCCCAACCCATCTTGCTTTCTCATTGGCCAAACAGTGCTTTATTCATTAACCAGTATGAGAAACATATTTACAGAATAACATCTCCCATTACACGCCTTTAATCCCAGCATTCGAGAGGCAGAGTAAAGCAGATCTGTGATTTCAAAGAAAACCTGGTATGCAGAGTAAATTCCATGATAGATAAAAGTTACACAGAGAAACCCTGTCTCAAAATATGTAAAAATAAAAGTAAAAGAAATAGAGTAATAAAAAAGCCAAGTAAAGATGGAAAGCACAGAGAACTTTTGGATAGATATTGTATGCTGTTCTGTTATCTTTAAATATTTGACTGCTGAGGAAATAACAACAACTGATAAAAGAAATGTTCCTGGATTAATTCAATTTATAAATTTTAAAAATGCTTTGACTCCAAAATTTAAGTCCAAGGCCAAGTTACTGGGGAAAGGGATTTCTAATTTTGTTTCCACAGAAAATGAAAAGCTATGAATTCCTTCCAGACTAATGTGGTTTGATCAAGAAAGACCCCACAAAACAGTGTTCCAGGTGATCCAACAATCAAAACAGTTGGGACAAGCCAGCCTTGCAGACTACAGCCAAGATTTCTGCTTCTTCTTAGGTTCCCCCATGACAGTGCCCCCTACCAGCAGGAAGCAGTTTGGAAAGAACGACTCACAAATTCCCAAATATTGTTTATATATGTTTGTTTTCATTTAAATGGGCTTGGTTTAAATGGTTAATGACCACAACCAATCTTTTTAAAGGTAAAAATGGAATTATGATATAGATATGAATACTTTGCCTTGGAATGGATTTTCATTTATTGATACTAATTTAAGGTCAATTTTGTGATACGTATTTTTCTCCTCTTGTTTAGATATTGTGTTTATATAGCTCATTTAGAAATGTAATGTATAATTTAGTACAGATTATAGATAATTGCCCACGGTAGTCAAATCTTAGAGTTAAGTTAGTTAGGTTTTCTAGATATATAGAGATGTATTGAGATTAATAGGCATTCTTCAAACCTTTCAAAGACGTACAGAATATGGCATTTAAAATGGTTTAGGGTTTGTTTTTTAACACTGAGGCACAACTGCTCCTGGCAATACCACCTGCATCAGAAAGGAAGATGAACCTTGAAGAAATGTGTTGTGGACTTTGCTCTCAATATGGCAAGACTAGTCATTTGAACAATATACGTCTCTTGTCTAGACTGACTTTATGCTGCATTAACTAGACATGCAGGACCCACAGGAAAGTGACTGGTGAAATAAGATGGATATTACTACAAGATTCCTACTTCATGGAAGAAGCTGCCAGACAGTCTACAGGACACAGAGAAAAATGACTGACAAATTGCTGATACAGGCAGACAGTTTAAAGTTTCCTGCTTTGCTGAGGAATCTGTCATTCACACTATGGTCTATGGGCTGAAGACGGAATATTACAGAAGAACTTTGGGTGACTGACCAGGCAGTGAGTTGTCTCTGTCATTCTGGAGTTTATATATTATCCTTCTGTGGTCTTTGGAGTACTTGAAGTGGGATAGTTATGGTTATAGTTTTCCTTAGTTAGGATTACAGATAAGTTAAATATAGGTCTTTTAGACTCTCAAAGATAGGACAGATGATATTTTCTTTAAGTCTTACAAAATGTTAATGGGCAAAATAGTGTCAAATATGATTTTTATTTGATAAATGTTGTATGCTGTAATTTACCATGTTAAGGTTAAACCTCTTCCTTTTATTTTAGACAGAAAAGAGGAGGTGATGGGAGATTTCATTCTGTAAATATGTTTCTCGTATTGGTTAATGAATAAAGCACTGTTGGCCAATAGGAAAGGAAGATAGGAGGGACTAGGAGACAAGGAGGAAAGAGGAAGTAGTAAGGAGGAGTCAACATGGAGAATCCAGAGATGTCTATGTATTTCCACATGGCACATCTTAACACTCTGATGGGTAAGATGTGCCATGTGGAAATACTTAGCAAAGTAGAAATGGGTTAATAATTAAGACAGAGCTGGCCAACAGCATTATATTAAATACAGAGTCTCAGTGTGTTATTGATGGCTGGCATGATGGTGGGACCAGACCAGGCAGCTGGTAGGAAAATATTCTCATTACAGGAAGGAAGGAAGGAAGGAAGGAAGGAAGGAAGGAAGGAAGGGAGGAAGGAAGGCAGGTGCTTATGAGACAACTGGGGAAAGAGTCAATTTCTTCAGCCATTTGGCTCCAGGTAGGTTTCACATTCTGTAGTGAATAGTGTTGTGCCAATAAGCATACTGATTGGATATAGTGTTTTTATTAAAGTATTTAAAAAGAGGATATAAAATTGAGAGGCACACACAATGGGGGGACATTGTGAGGAGAAGCAAGGTATGATGTGACCTAACTACATGTTACATATATAAAGTTATCAAAACTGAATTAAAACTGTACTAAAATTAATATGGATAATGCCTATGACAACTAATCATGATCTTTGGTACTCTCTTTCAGGCAAACATCTTTTGTCCACCTACACACTCTCTCACTCTCTCTCTCTCTCTCTCTCTCTCACACACACACACACACACACACACACACAGAGAGAGAGAGAGAGAGAGAGAGAGAGAGAGAGGGAAAGACAAACCTACAAACTGTTTGTTCTGAAATATTCAACTGAGTGGCGACAACTAAATTAATGTAAATGTTTTCATTCGTTTATTAGTCATTATAAAGTGAATATATTTACTGCTACGTGTCAGTCATGATTAGTGATTAAAACTGCTTATTGTAAACTCATGGAATTTAACTTATGTGTATTAATCCATTACTGTCTACACTTTGGGTCTTAGGCATATTTATGCTTCAGTGTTAATTTTAATTCCTGGCCACTTCAGAAAATCTAACTTTCAGATAAATCATTGAAATTTTTAAAGAGTTGGGTGGCCCTGGCACACATCTTTATTTCCAGTAGTTAGGAGGCAGAGCCAGGCAGGTCTTTGTGAGTTCAATGTCAGCCTGGTTTACACACTGAGTTCCAGAATAGCCAGAGGTACAAAGAAGAGAAACCCTAATTCAAAAAATTAAAATACAAAAAATCAAAATACAAAAAATCAACAAATTAATCAATTAATTGAAAATGAAGCTAAGGAAATTTAATTGAAACTGTATATTAAGAAAAATGATTTAAAAGAATAACTATTTAAAACTTATTTCAAAATGTAAAAGATCTTTAAAAGTAAAAGTAATCTGTATAACAGAAGAATTCTTTGCAAATATCTGGAAACAGAAAACAGGCTTCAAAGTAGTTCATGGCTTAGAAGTCTCATGAACAATACAGCTGTTCACACATTCTCTCCATGTGTCTCTGTCTCTGTCACACTTTCTCTCATGAGGAAAGCTTAATTCCTTAGAATCTTTTGGGAATGATGAAAGAAGTGCTTTGGAGAAATTTATAATAAAAGAAAAGAAACCTGTAAGCTCTATAAACACTACTATAGGATGCATAAAATGTAACTAAGGTAAAGTTTAAATTTGAAATTGATATAATAGAGGATATTCAATTAATTCAAATTATGCCTCTTTTAAACCATGCAAAATGTTGATACATTTCTAACCATACAAACAAAAATCACTCAGTAAAATTATCAGATCTGATAGTTCCAATATGACTAATTCTTATACTTGTTAAAACATTAAATACAAGAAAAGCCATTTCAAGTTAAAAATATGTTGTGCCTTCTTAATTTACTGTGTAAACAAATAAAAGAAAAGGCATTTATAATATACATGTAAAGATAAAATAATTTTAGTAAATACTTTCTAACTTTTCCAAACAATGTACTAATCTCAGCCATATTTTCACTTTGTATGTAGCAATAAATGAGCAATATAACATATTTGTCTCCAAAGTTGCAACAGAAATATTACAGTTTTCCTTCTTTTTTACTGGTATATTCTTCCTTTTTCCCATTTTTGGACAGTATAACATTTAATTTATCACTTTCCAGCCAGAGAGAGAGAAAGAGAGAGAGATCCCAATTAAGGAAAATGATTATCAGTGTATTTTATCTAAATATTTGCAGCACACTGAACACTAGATAAGTAAATAAAGTTAAAGTAATAAAAAGTACATTATGTCCAAGTGTGTGATATATTTTATAATGATGATTTATAATACATAAGTGAATAACTTAATTTTATCATTGAAACATGCTGTAGAGGTATATATAAAAACATAGTTATAAAAACAAGTGTAACACAATTGGACATATCTCATGACAAATGATCAAAAGACAAAAAAATAGATACCATCTTTAATATACCTAGAGGAACAAAGGAATGCAGCTTCCATTATATGCTTACTTGAGAGTGATATATGTTTCACTGGCATAACAGAAAAGAGTAACATAACTTCCATGATAATTAAAGAAGATGCACAGACTAGCACATGTGCCTATAAGTGGACTAGACCAATCAAAATCTACAAAGATACTCTCTAATATGTTCAGCTGCCTAATGAGTGTGTAAAATGTCCAATGTTTCCAGCTTCCATGTTGGGCTGTGGTGATGAAGCTATCTTTGAGTATTTTCTGCTTCTATAAATTACCTATTAACCATGTTCAACTTAATAGCATGAGTAAAATCTATCAGTTCATGAAGCTGACCTCTGATGGTATCCTTACTTTGGTTTCTCATTAACTTTTTATCTAGGAAGAACATACACTTCTGTCCATCTTCACATGAACAATACCCCATTCACAGATGCCAGCCCATGGTTCACTGCCGCTTATACATAGGGTGTATGTATTCTTTACTCAGTTAAATCTTTGCAAAAATTCAAAGAAGTACTCAGAAGCAAGTTGGAGAAGTGATTCTAAATCAGTAGAGTTGACAATGAATATAAATCATCTCAGATCCCAACCAAATTTGAATTGCAATGTCTTACATGATCTAGAAAACCATTTTCAGATTGTATAGTCAGTAGCCACAAAAGTATTAGCATTATATTATTACTCATTCTGTTTTTACATATTATCATAATAGAAGATTGCTATGCCACATTAACCATTTGTTTTCTCTAAAATATTTTTGATCTTTTATTATACAAACCATTATACCATACTAGAGTTAAAGTAGTAAAAATAATTTGAAAAAAAGTACCTAAATGTATTATTTGTAAGTTTTATGTTGCAGTCACTACTTTAAAGTGTTAATCATAGCCATGATTTGAATATGAATACATGTACCTTATGAGTTCAAGTTAGAAATTAAATTAAACATTTAATCATATTTACTTAATGTTATAAAAATTTCTTGTTTATGTTCACATTAAGTAAATAATAAGCAAAATAATACATGTGTTAGTTTATATCCTGAGTTTATAGTGTACACATGTTTAATACATACTTCAATTTATTCGTTGGGAACACAACCCTTTACTTAGTAAATTTACTACAAAATATCTATCAATAAACTTTGCTTTTTATGTATTTTTACATATTTTTATGTATTTAAACTGATGTATTTAATTTAGAAGCAATCTCATTTTACTGGTATTGATACATAAACATTGTTTTAAGATGATATCTTTTATTTTCATTATGATTGATTTCTTAAGTTTTGTCAAAATGAAATATGCATATTTCAACATCTGTTTAAAATAAAAATTTAAATGTGCTATTATTTAAAACTTTGTTGAAAGTTTGAATCTGGTTGACAAGCAGTAGAAATGTGGATTGGAAATGTTTCAAATTCTGTAAGATATTTATACATCTCTGATTTCTGATTGCAGAATAAATATACTTCATTTCAGTTTGTTATTTTAGAGCTATGTCTTGGCGGTAAGAAAGAAAGTAATAATATGTCACAAGAAAGCTATAATTATGTGTATTTATATTTAACCTTTGTAGATTCTGCTCATTAACATCTCAGCACTGGCAGAGTCTATATTTCAATATACATCTTCGGTATAATGCTATAATGACTATGGTAATCTTTGACTTACCCCTTTGAATAAAGTCCTGCTTCAGTGTCAGAATGCAAACTTTCAAGAACCAGGCTTTAGGTGGAAGTTAAAACTCCACTACTATAATAAATATTCATTTCTGTAAATAATTGTCAACATCATTTCTTTTTCTATAATATTCAGAGATAATAAAGAAACAAAGCTTGTTCGCCAGAGAAAATTGAACATTAAAATGTAGAATATCATTGGCCCAAGTATAAGCAAACTGAGTAACAGTGGTCACTCAGTTTGTGAGTAAAGGTGGTCAGGATGAGAGAACTCACCACAATGGCTCAAAGTCAGGAAAAAGTTACAGCCAGTCTCATCAACTGTTTTTTATTATTTTTTTTTCTTGACATCAGAAACAAAAACAGTGCATCATTTCAAAAGAAATCTGATTACTTCTGAGTAGCTCATCCTGGACTATTTTCAATGTCATCCCAATGGATAGTTTCTGCTTTATTAACAATTTAATCTTGCAGGATTAGGAAAACTTGCAAAAACTTTATCATTTGACATGGTGCCAATACTCTTTGCATTCATGTAATTTCCATCACTTAAACAGCATATAGTATAGATAAATCTACGTTAAAAGAGTACATTTAGTTCACTAAGATTTGGTGAGTTTTTGTATATAATATGGCCTTTGGCAAAAGTTATATCATTTGGTTAAGGGATATAATTCTCTATATGTATGAATATGAGGATGAAAGAGATTATCAATCCTTTGAAACTGAGTTCATAGGGCTCTAGAATTTTTCACAGAGCCTTATTTGTCTGAAGTTTTTATGACCTTTAATAGTGACAAGCTCTATGTGCTCATAGATATCATAACTTTCTTTTCACAATGAAAAGTCTCTGTCCTGGTAAATAGAATCATAATTAACTATGATCAACACAGGTGAACATTATTTTAATATTTAATTGATTTTAAGTGTATTTGATTTTATAAGGATATAATAAATATTATATTTATAAATTGACATGTTTCTTGGTGTTTTGTTTGTTTGATGTTTGTTTGTTTTTGTGGTTTATTTTTGGTTTTTCAAGACAGGATTTTTCTGTATTGTTTTGGAGACTGTCCTGGAACTTGCTCTGTAGACCAAGCTGGCCTCCATTTCACAGAGGTCTGCCTGCGTCTGCTTCCAATTGCTGGGACTAAAGATGTGTAGGTAGGCCACCAACTCCAGGCCTGACAGGCACTTTTTTTCACTGTGACACTGGCTCTGGAAGTGGAGCTGTCATTGTCTCTTCTGTTCTGACAAAAGCCAGTCTCATCCAGTGTTTCTGGCTTGGGAATGGGACTGGCTTCTTAACTCTATATCAGAGATGGAGACTAAAATGCATAGCACTTCAAAAGGAAAAGTCCCGAGTCTTTTAGAGGAATTAGAAGATAAACCACTTCCAAAAACATGTTGCCATTACTTGACAAAAAAGCAAATGCAGTGGTAAAAAGGCCTGAATTTAGCCATGGGAAGATCATCAAGAATAGAGATCTGTCTGAAACTCCAACTGCCTGATTTTATTCTGTTGATTTCTGCTGGAGGTTCCAAGAGCGTGAATGATGATTTTTTTTATGTGTGTGTGTGTGTGTGTGTGTGTGTGTGTTTTGGGGGTTTTGTTGTTGTTGTTGTTGTTGTTTTGTTTTGCTTTATTTTATTTTTTCCTCTAGCCACTGTCATTTGCAGAGTTTCATGGAAACCTTAATTGAGGGAATACCCTACTCTACTAAGGAATTTCTTCATAGGGAACTCTGGTTGGCTACCACAGTTTAGCTGTACAAAATATCCTGAAACCCTTTATTTTATAAAATTATCATGCTGCAGGTATTTGTCTTTACTTGGAAGCCTCATCACAGAGAATCTGCATTGCCCCAGAATCTTTATGTATACATCTATAAACCAACTCCTGCAGCTAAGTCTCATGGAACATTGTTAAAGATTGAGGTAAGATTGCAAGTGCCAGAAGATGGGAAAATTTGTTAAGAGTTTGTGTGTCCTAGGAATGTCAAAGGTATAGCCATGATGTCTTCCTGACAAGACTGTTTAAAAATGAAAAGAATGACAATGACAATAAACCTAGTAAAATGGATAAGGGAAAGACCATCAAGCCTCAACCTCCAAAGAGTTACAGGCAACAAGAAATGTGGCGAGCAGAGAAAATGGAAGTTTTGGAAGATGGAGCAGGAAAGGGGAAATGATATAATATATTATTTATATACTCAAGAAGTGAAATTAAAAGCTAATAATAAAGAGCAAACAAAGCAAAACTCAAGCAAACAAACTAACAAAGAAAACTACCAGAAGTTTCAAATGCATCTTGAAAAGAATTGAGGATTACAGATAATGACAAACAAGGAAAAACTTGTCAAACATATAATTTAAGATGATCACATTGTTAAGAGCTGTGCAAAGCTTGCCAACATATGCTGTCACTTTTTTAGTGATCTTAGACATATTATTTAGTGTTTTGTTAGTGTGGTAAATCATGCATTACATTTTTCTAATGTGTCTTCTCTGCCATAATTTATGCACTGATAGTAACTTTTTCATAAATGAGATTAAGACAAATCATAGCACAAGTGTCAGACACACATGATGAAATGATCATTTGCATGTGTGTAGCTCTATTTCTATGTTTTAAGAACTGTCATTATCATGGTTTTCCCAAGTACAATTATATATATGCAGTTTTCCTCTGAAACAGGAAGTTTTCTTCTGTTCTTGAAACTCAAAAAGAGTTGAAGTAGTTGAAGCAAAATATAAAGAGGATTTTCCCTCTCTGAATTCAACTGCAAAAGAGAAATTATTACTGTGACTGTAGTCAGTTCAGAAGAGCATGATTGCCATTCTCACATGCAATAGAACATGAAAATCGCCATTTTATTTATATCGTGTTAGCTACCATTATTAACCTAGACAAACACTGATGTAAATTGGAGTACAAGGCTTTCCTTTTTCACATCTTTGTTCTCCTAGACAGTGCAACAACTGCAGAATCTGGAGTGCCTGGAAATACTTGAACAAACTTTTCACCTACAAACATCAAAGTCTTACTGGGTCAAAAATAAAGGTAATTGCATCTCAGGAATTCTAGACTGTAAGATTCAGTACTCCATGTCTCGACTTAGTGTGTTAGAGTAAAGAGCATAATCTAGTATGACAGTTAAGAAAGACTTATTAACAAGATAACACAATACCTATAAGAAATTTAAAGAATATAACTTCATATTTATCTTACAAATAAAGAAGACTGAATTCCAGGTTAGTAGGAACTCTCCTGTCCAAATGTCTTTGCATAAGATACCTTAATATTTTGTATTGATTTATTATTTTTTTTACTATGTATGAATAAAGAGGGTACTCTGATATTGGAAAAAAGTTTAATTGTGCTATGTATTACTTGGATAATGTTTATAACTATTATGTAAATATATAGAGGAATGTAACTATAAAATTAGTAATTAACACATTAAAACATCAGCAGTTAATTTTCTTTAATAGATCTTAAGTAATGGGCAGAAATAGAGAGAAAAATTGTTATTTACTTCTTACTTATATGAAACATTTCTCATTTTTATTTCCTCTGATAATTTTAGTTCTCTCTCTCCCCCCCCTCTCTCCCCCCTCTCTCTCTCCCCCTCTCTCTTTTTCTCCTCCTCTCTCTCTCTCTCTCTCTCTCTCTCTCTCTCTCTCTCTCTCTCTCTCTCTCTCTCTCTCTCTGTTTCAGGGCAGTGAAATACATGACACCTGGAAATCAAGAAGACTTTTCAGTGCCTCACATGAATAACAGCATAACTCTCTAGTTGTCAAAGGAGCTTTGATTAATGTTCTGGAGAAAATCAGTTAGGCTTTGCACACTTGAGTTTGAAACATCTTTACACTGGTGCACAGAATGCAATAACTCTTATTCATACCGTTCTAAGCCCTGAGTGGCAACTTTATGGATCTCTTGCTAATTCTGTCAGGAGTATGTGACAAAAAATTTGCAATTTATATCCAGACTCAAATCTCCACCTTACTTGTGAAAGTAAATTAACAAACATATATTATGAATAACCAGGCCACAAAATACATAAAATACACCACAGAATTTTTTTTGCTGGTGATGTTTAGCAATGTTAAGTGATTATTATATATGCTATATTATACCTTATAATTCATATTAAGGAAGAATTCTTGAAATGTGTGGACACTGACTTGATTTAAAGTTCTTTTCACTAATTAAGAGAAGCATATTATTTGCTTGTACTCAGTGTTGAATAATATAGTGAAAGCCATGTGTTTTGCTTATAGCTCCCACAGCTCCAATACTGTTGAGATTGTAAACTTGAATAGCCACATTGGAAATCAGTATGGCAGTTTCTAAGAAAGTTGGGAATCAATTTACCTGAAGACCCAAATGATATCATTCACAGGCATATATCCAACATATGATCAATCATATTACAAGAATACTTGCTCAACCTTGTTTACAGAAGCATTATCCAAAATAGCCAAAACCTAAAAATAATATAGATACCTCTCAACTGACAAATGGAAAAAGAAAATGTAAATTTACTCAATGGATTATTACTCAGCTGTAAAAATATTGTACCATGAAATTTGTAGGCAAATAAATTGGACTATGAAAAAAAAATTCTGAGTGAGGTAACCCAGTATCAGAAAGACAAACATGGTATATACACACTCATAAATGGATACTAGATGTGAATTAAAGAATAAGCAGACTATTATCCACAGCTCCAGAGAAGCTAGGTAACAGGGAGGACAATAAGTTGGATATAATAATCACCTTGGAAAGGGAAATTAGGTGAGAACTCCTGAGTAAACTGGGGGTTTCGTGTTGTAAAGGGGAAAGAATAGAGGATGAGAATATGAGAAGATGGGTGTCCACTTCGAAGAGGGGTGGAGATGGATAGCAATGGAAGAGATATCTTGATAGCGAGGCCACTATAGGATTAGGGAGAAACCTCTTGCTTAGTAAACTCCCAGTAATCCATAAAGATGACCTCAGCTAAGTATCCTAGCAAGAGTAGAGAATGTGTCTAGACTAGCCTTCCCTTGTAATCAGATTGGTGACTACATTTATCATAGCAACTTCACCCAGTAATTGATGGAACCAGATGCAGGGATTTACAACCAAGCACCAGGGCAAGCTCTAGCAATCCATTGAAGAGAAGCAGGAGGGAATACATGAGCAAGGGAGACCAAGATCATGAAGGGGAATTATACCAAGAGAGCTAGCCAAATCTCTTGGGAACTCAGCTTTGGGGCCTGAACTAGGCCTTCTGCACATGAGAGACAATTATTTAGTTGGTTCTATCTGAGCTGGTACATGAGCTAGCTTATTGAAGCACAATTCCCAGGGTGGGATTCCATGCTCAGACTTAATGCAAGGAGGGGAAGCTCGGTCCTGCCTCAACTTAATGGGCTTTGTTGAACCCCCATGGGAGCTTTATCCTGTGGGAAATGTGGATGAGAAGTTGAAGATAGGCGAGAAGAGGAAAGCTGGAGGAAGTGTGGGAGGGAGAATTGTTGTTGAAATGCAAAATGAAATTTAAACTTAAACTTAAAAAAGAGAGAAATGCATAAGAATCAATAGGTGTGTTTGAGTGGGTATAGCACTATGTTTGTGTGAAAGAAAATGGTTCCCAAAGAGAATGACACTATTTGGAGGTGTGGCCTTGTTGGAAAAAGTCTATCACTCTGGTGATGGTCCTTGAGGTCTCTTTTGTTCAAGCTTCCATCGGTATGACAGTCAGTTGATTGAAGGGTGGGAACGGGAGTGGGGGATATGTGAGAAGCACTCTGAGAAGAGTAGGAAGAACAAACTGCAACAGAAAGAGAAAATTTAATTTTCTTTATAAATAAATGATAATAGACTATAGCTCTAATATTCTTTAATCATAGTGTTCCAGAACAACAATCCAGAATAAAACACTCTTATAGATGATAAAATTATGTAAACCATAAAGGTAAAATATGAATATAGCCATTAAGAATGTAGGTGACATATATACATATGTCTTCATGCATACATAATCTCACAAATATGAGCAACCCTTATGAAACATTTTATTTTTATGGATTGGCATCCATTCTGCAGTAAAAGGACACTGAAAATGTGTAAGTGTTCAGGTATAAAATTTTGAAATAAAACAGCAGGTGTGAATCATATCTCAATTATATTGTAAATTAAAAATAACTACAAAGAAAATTATATTGAAAGTTACTTTCAATGTATTTAAAATGCAACATAGAAAATATACATAAGTGCCTACAAGAAAAATGAAAAGCAACATTGCATGATGTTAAAATTTACCAAGTCCTTAAGATTTTCTTAGAAGATTAGCAGACAAAACAACTTAGAAGAGAATGTGCTTGGGAAAGAGCAAGGTTAGGCATTCTTTCAAAAGCTTTGCCATCCAGACCAGCAGTACTGAACATGCGTTCTGTGTGGAGAAGTGTAATCAGGCTTTGCATGAGTTCATCAGTATTGGACTCGTTGGGTGGTTAATGGGCAGCTCAGCTAGCTGTGATAACCTCCATAGAGGAAGTCTTCACCATGACTATACTGTAAAATAATGTATTAAATAAAACTCATGTTCAAGTTATATATATTTTTCATAACTGATCCTAAATATTCATTCTTTAAATATCCTATTCTCTGTCTTTGAAATGTTCAGAAAGACAACATCAATAGGCAGAGTTAGTAGTACCCATAGAATAAGAAGTTATTTCTTATTAATACATACCTGTATTGTTTACCAGAAGAGTGAGAAATAGCAATAGAAGTCAGTGATTTTCATTAATTTATTTGAAGAATAAAGAAAAATGTTTACATGTAGTAGATGAAATGGTATGGACCATAGTGGGAATACTATGCATTCTATTATAATTAATGAATTCAGTAACTTTCAATGCAGCTTTTTTTTCTTTTGCTTTCTAACTTTTGTTTGATAACTTATTATTTTTATTTCATTCTTCGATCTCTTGCATTATTCCTGAGTATTAAAAAAAATAGGACAAATTTCAGTGTTATTTTGTAGCAACATGGGATTTTAATTTTTTGTGCTGAGAATATAAATAAGAGATTGTCAATACTGTTTGAATACTGATTAATTTCACTGGACTGGGCATAAAAACATACATTTGACGGAAACCAACTTTCATGCTTACTTATTTGTACCGCTCCTGCCTGGCCAGCAAGGAGGACCCGACTCTGGGAAGAACTTCTTCATGCAGTTTTAATCAGGAACCTTGAACATGCTTCTTCTGACCCACGGGACCCCAGGGAAATGCCTGCACAGGCTTAAATCCCCTTGTGGTAGCCAACCCTAGTGAGCTATGTGGACCCTGCAGATAGGCTACTCTACACCCTCTGGGAGTTGGAAGGCAGAAGCCAGAGCCATCTTTAAGGCGTGGCTCTTCGAGGCTCTCTACACTTTTTCTCTAATTTCTGGATAAAAATCTTTAAAGAGTATTTACTGTCAGTTGTGTTTCATGTTATATTGCTATTTAATGGAATTGTGTTTTGATGTGTGTGTGCGTTGTGTGTGTGTGTGTGTGTGTGTGTGTGTGTGTGTGTGTGTGTGTGTGCGTGTGCGTGTGTGAAATTAGAAAACTATTGATGTCAATGTGCCAGAGCACCTTAGGTTATTGTGTCATGCTGGTCATTATTTTGATTTCTCTGTTTCACAGCTGGGTAGGACTAGTGTTATCTATTCTGGTATCATGAAAGTTACTTCTTAGGAGAAAGTTTCTGGTGAGATACATTTCGAGCTCGTTGGGTCATGTGTCCAAAATATATGTGTCTTTAGCAATGGAGAGTAATCTCTACCTTTGTAGGTAACCAGGGCAGGAATAGCTTATTATGCATTTGAACTCTCTTAGTTAACCCTAACCAACAATTCAAAAGACCAGTTTTTATGGCTTGTGTTTTTTTTTTTTGTCAGATATTGTGTTGCTCTTTGTTTTAACTATCAATTCTTTCAGTTTGTTTTGTCATGAAAAGTTTGACTTATTCTATTTTATTAGATTTTTCAGTATAGATCCATCTGAGTAGGCAGTTGTGATCTTTCAGATTATAGAATACATTTCAAAAATTTCTTTCTGAAATTGGAATCTACTGGCTCATGTCTATTTTTCCATTTATAATTCTGTAAAGTTTTCAAGAATTTGCACTTTAAATAGATCATAATCCTATCTCGGTTGAGAGTCAGATTGGCTATAGAAATTACTTAGAATATTCTTTCAATATCAGTTTAACTGTGTTAGAAAGCACCTGTGTTCTCCTCTTCAACTTGAACTCAAGACTTATCACCTCCCTGGTGTGGAATAATCCTCCTGTACACTGTGGAAATGTGTTGCTATCATTGGTAATAAAAAGATGATTGGCAGAAAAATTGCTGAGGAGGAGAAGGTAATGTCTCAGAAATAATGAGGCAACACAAACAGGAGATGAACTAGCTGTACTGAGAGAATATACCAAGTCACTTGACAGTATAGTTAATAAATACAGCTCAATTTAAAATGTAAGAGTTGGTTATTAACAAGCCTAAGCTATTGGCTAAGCATTAACAATTAATTATAATTAATGGGGTTATTTGAGAAAGTGGCTGGGAGTACAAAAAAGTTCATGTATACCACCCAGCAGTGCATTATAGTCCAATTTACCCTGTGACTTGTACTTTTTTTTTTTTTCTCCAAGACAGGGTTTGTCTGTGTAGATTTGTAGATCAGGTTCTCTTGGAACTCACATAGATCCTCCTGCCTCTTCTTTCCTAGTAATGGGATTGAAGGGGTGCACCATTACTGCCCAGCTTGTAGGTACAAATTCTAATACCTCTAAAGTCTATTATACTAAAAGTTCATCACTTTTAAATGTGATACTTTAAAGCAGTAACCTCATATAAAACTTTTTTTCATTCAGATTTTTTAGTTTTTTGTGATTTTATATATATATATATATATATATATATATATACACACACACACACACACACACACACACACACACACACACACACACACACACACACTCAAAATAAATATATACAAAACAAGGATTTTTAACTGTAACTTAGCATTTTTTTAATTAAAATCAAAATGTTGAGGTCATCTTTGTTTCCTCATGTTTTGAGTGATATATTAGAAACACAGCAATTTGGCAGTAAGGATTGAACTTTTTCCTCAACAATATTTATATTATTAATATTTAATCTTTAAACAAAGAAAAAACTTGAAATTCAATTACACTTTCAAAATAGTGTTGATATAGAAGATACACTAGTTCTTCTTAAATGAGATTCTTTGGTTTTGAATTTTCATATTGAGAAAATAACAAATAAGAATAAACTCTATAGACAACTCTACCATTCTTCTTAAACTAAAATTGAAAATGATAAAGTCTATAAACTAAAAGTGATCCAAATCTGACACATCTAATGGTCAGTTTATAAAGTTTCTATTAAAAGATGAACATGATAGAAGTAAAACAATCCTTTAGTCTACTGTGAATTGATGGGTAACTATTTTTCTAGAAAAACAAAATATATTTTTTCTTTTAGATGAAGGATGTTTATTAATTAGATCTCAGGTGAACTTAGATAATAGTTGCATTATTAGAGCTAATTTAATATTTCTTTTAAAATATATTCATTTGATGGCATATTTATCTTTAAAAATAATAAATAAAACATTGCTGAATATTTGCATCGAAATAGTTTTATATCTTAAATTTTTTAAATAATTGTATATAATATATTTTGATAATATTCTTTTTCTCCCATACTTCAACTCTTCCTAGATTTGCCCCTCTCCATCCAATTTTAAGTACCTTTTTCCTCTATCCTTGTATTAATTTATCACCTTAAGATTTTTTAGAATTTCTTTTCTCTTCCACTCTTCCACTTAGATACCCGGGCCTTGGGAAGAAGTGTTTCTGTACATATGTTACACTTAAGATTGGTCATTCCGCAACATTCTACTCTATTCACATTGCACATGGCAAACATCTAGGCTAATTACCATTTACTGCAATTCAAAACCTCTTTTATTAGGGATCAGAGAGGGATTAATATATAATATAGCAATAAGTCTTTAGAAATCAGTTTAAAACATTGTCTAATAAGTAAAATAGTAATAGTGGGCTCTTCCCTAGTAACTGTGGCTTGCCAAGCATAGATGTTTCTAAACAATCATTATAGTTATGTGTTTCATCTTGTGAAGTATGACACCATTCCAATCAGAAAGTGTTGGGTATCAATGGACATGTCTTTCCTGGCCAAACATCTTTGTTATTTTCAGGGCTTACAGCTAGCTATGATTGTTTTTTTCCCAATAAGATGTGTAGTGTCTTTCAACTCTTCTGAAGATAACCAGTACCAATGAAGATTTAGTTCAGTTACCAGCTTGACTTCAACATGTTCAACATGTTCTGTGTGCCACACATGTGTTATCTTCAGTTACAGGCTCTTGCCATGAGGTTCTGGAGGGTAACCAAGAGCAATGAAAATATCCTACAGTAGCTCTCTGTTCCTCCCTCCCTCCCTCCCTCCCTCCCTCTCTCTCTCTCTCTCTCTCTCTCTCTCTCTCTCTCTCTCTCTCTCTCTCTCTCTCTCTCTCTCTCTCTCTCTCTCTCTCTCTCTCTCTCTCTCTCTCTCACACATACACACGGAGTATATAATCAAGAGGGAATAAGATATTAAAATAAACAGTAAGGGCAATAGAGCAAAGAATAAAGCTTAGTGAGTCATCTTACCTACTCAAAATTGCCTGGTCCTAAATTGTTTTGCTTGTGGCAAAATATTTGACAATGACTAAGCCAAGGTTCATTCCTAGATGAAAACCACTACTCATTGCTCTCATTTATTTTTGTACTTCGGATTTTGATTAAATATTTTGAGACAGGGTTTGTCTTCGTAGCCCTGGCTGTATTGAAACTCATTCTGCAGACCAAAATAGCAAAAGCTTAAAAAGATCCATCTGCCCTGCCTCCTGAACACAGGGATTAAAAGCATACACCACAACTGTCTGCTTTTTTGCCTTATTTTTTTGTATGCCAGCTTGTAAATTAAAATATTTATATTTTAAATTATATCTCATATAATAAGATATTAACCTAGTATCCCTTATATTTACTATAAATGCTTAGATTTCCTATACAGTTTCTTCTTTCAATGTTTTTGCATAACAAGCATATATCTGAAATTGCTAGTTCAGATCCCTTATGACCTAATTACTCTTGCTAAGACCCAACCTGTAAAATCTTGTATAAAAATCACAACAGTGTTAATCTAAATTATTAGTTGTATAACTCTGAGTCAGCTAAAATATGCTCAATAACCTTATTATAGTTGCAATTTGTGTCTTCATTATACAATATAAGTTAGCCTAATGCAATAGAAAATTGTGAATAAATGTCCTTATCCAGGTTAAAATTTCTGTAACATTCATAGACAGTGTTTAGTAACCAATTGCCTTATCAATATTTAATGTAGATCATTATTGTTTTCTGTAATTTTCAGTTTTATGTATTTTTATCATTCTCAGCATACACACACATGCACACACACATACATATATAAAATATATCATTCACATTTCACTTGCTTTCACATTATCTACTGCTTCATAATGACTTCTGTATTTGTTTTCTCTCATACTACTCACTGTCTTTTAATGTGGATGCCAATAAAATTGCCATAATTATGTAGTTTATGGTAAGTGAAACCTATAAATCCCAGGGTTTAGGAGGTTGAAATTAAAAGATCAATACAATTTCAAATTCACTCTCATCTATACTTTGAGTTCCAGGCCTTCCTGTGTTATAAAATAAGACTTTCATTCAAAAGATTTTATAAAGTAAAAGGCAATCATCCATAAATACTAAAATCTAGCTCTAGCTGTTATGAACAATACTAATAAAATAGAGACTCTCTAGCCTAATTTATTCTAATAAATCATTGAAATGGTAAAATGATGTTTTTATTATTCTATTTCTATGTGTTGATATTTCCTTTTTAAGCAAGAGTTATTTTCTGTTTTGAGGATGTTCCAATTGAGAGGGTTCCTGTGTTCAGATGAATTTCTCACATACATATACAAATGTTTAGTACTAATTGAACTATATTGGGTAATCAAAAACAGGAGACATTTGTTTTTAGCCCTGGATATGTGGTAAAATAATCATTGGGGAACTTTACATGTAGATATATGGTATTTAGTTTTATATGAGTATATACCACTTGCAAAGAACAATTTTATTGAAAGAAAAATGAGCTTCTAACATTCTTTGGTTAGTCCCAGACGTAAAGGCAAACCTATATTGCTGAAAAAGTTACACACTTCAGACACAAAACTTGAGGGAATTGGTATGGAGGCTTTGTCTTACAGGACTTCTCCTAGAATCAGAAGATACTATGCAAGCTTCCAAGGGAGAAACCCAAGCAGGGTCCTATTTGGTTGTAATGCACATTAATACAACAATACACAGAGATTTGTGTCTGCCACTAGACATATGATGGGACACTTTCAAGTGAAAGAGCTGCCTTCTTTTTTGAGAAGCCAAAATGCAAATGATGCTTATTTCTTGTTATTAACCTATGACCCATCATAATTACTGAGACTTTACTGATGCTTTCTTTCTATCAGTTGATCAATTAGATTAGATGATAAAGTATTAAAGATGTGAATTAATCAGTGAAGATATGCACACTCATAGAGTTTCAACATTAAGAATAATCCCATTAATAACTGTTTATGGAGACGGAGCATGGTGGGTAATGCAGAGAAGGGAAGAAAAAAACATACTAATAGTATTAAGAAATTTAAAAAAGGAATAGTAAAATGTTATTTTATATGTTTACTTAAGCAACATAAAATGGTAATGTTACACATAGCACCATGAACTATTTTGCAAACACTCTAGTACTGGAATAAAAAACGTCTCTCCTAGTTGTTGGCCAGAGAGCTCTAAAAAAATGCTTGAAAATCCAAAAGTATCTGAACTTTGAGATTAAAACTAATAGTGATATTGTATATATAATATACATATTAATATTTAGATGCCTTGTCAATTTAGTTAAACAACTTTAGTAGATCTTATTCTTGGGCTCATGACTTCACTATGGTTTATCTGACTTCATGGTACTTGACACGAATTTCTTCTTGCAGAGAAGGCTTTGGATAACTTTAGACATCATTTTGTTGGTGCTGTAACACCTGAGACACTTTTGTAAAACTGGACACATCTTGTACTACATGTAGATTAATACTTTTTGAGATTTATAGTTTGATAAGTGTCTTTTCTAGTGAACAATCTGCAACAGTCTTTCCAGCATTATGGAAGCAAAGCAGGAGGGATAAAATATTCAGCTTACTTCCAAATTGATTTCTTTCTATCTTGCAAAGAGGGTATGTGATATTTTTAAAAATAAGTATTATTATTATTGTTGCTGTTTCAGAAACTATATTTGCTTTCATTTTTTAGATTATAACTTTACTTTTCTTTTCTCTTATTCCCTCTAAAATCTACCAGGGTTTTAGACTGATATTTTATCCTTCCCAGTCTTATAGCTGTTCAGTCACAAATAAACACCTAGAAGTTTATACTAATTACAAACTGTTTGGTTGATTGATCAGCTTTCTTAGTTCACTCTTAATTATGAACCCATTTCTCTTAATCTATTTGTCTTCACATAGTGTTGTCTTACTGGAGAATATCCAGGTGTGCTATCTTCCCAGTGGCTACATAGCGTCTCTCTGGAAACTCACTCTAATTTTCCTCTTCCCAGCATTCTCCTAATCTGGTAGACCTGCTAATATTCATGCCTGGCTACTGCCCAATCAGCATTTATTCATCAACTAATAAGAGAAATATATATTCACATCATACAGGATATCCCCCACCACATCATCTGAGTGTTCCTACTAGTGTTTAAATACATAACCTTTCATATTATTACATGAATATATATTACATGAGGTTATAACTTTATAATACATGATAATGGTAGTTTAAATGAGAGTACACTCCATGGGCTAGCATATTAGTATATTTACATGTTTAGTCATCCGTGATGATGATTTAAAACTCTCAGATACTAACTCCCAGAACTCTCTTTTATTAGAGTTCTCTGGATCATGGTGTCAATAGAAAAGAAACAATGACAATTGTTAAGCCTGTCTAATGTTATTGTGCGCATGATTTCAGACCTTATCATTTGGAATTAGACAGCCAGTGCGTATGGTCTTCTCTAGGGATGACTATTTCTACCACTCTCAATATTCCTTAATTGCCTGTAGTTATTTATGTAGGCTTGAGGCCTCATGACTCATGTATTTTCCTCCATCCACTTTGTCATATCTATTGGTGTTATCCTTGTTTAGGTCATTTTTAAATAGTTACATCGATGAGAATTTATAGGTGCAGCTTCTGAAATTACTAAGATAAAAAAATAACAATTTGACAATTCGAAGTAATACCCCTTCTTGATCAACAAATTATAAAGTGGTATCCCAAACTTTGTATTGAGGTTTTTGTTCCACAAACTATTTAATCTGTTAAGAGCATTATGCCAGAAGAATATTCAATATCACAGAGAAGATAATGACATTACACACCCACTCTTACAGTCACCCAGGTTCAAGTTCAGCTACCAGTTTGAATTTAGAATCTGAGTTACCTTGTTTACTCCTCTTCCTCTAACTTCTTTTCTCCAATTATCTTGTTATTGCTTCTTAGAGCATAGGATACTGCTTCCAAACAGAACAAGCAGAATTTTTCTTTGTCTACAATAATTGTATCTACATGAAAAATATCTAGATGTGGGGGTCATTTACAAGTTGTGATTACTACACATACAAAACTTCAAGAAAATGATGAAGTAAAACTTAGAATACAAAGAAGTAGAGATGCCACAGAGTAATTTCTGTTCTATTATATTTATCAGTCCCATATTCATTTCTTGATAATAAGTGAGTAGTACTATTTTTATTTTGAAGGGGCCTAATATGAAGACAAGTTTATTGACATAGTTGTAATATACAAAATACCCTTTCTCCATATGTGAATAGCCAAAGATACATCTTGATATATACCATATTTAAAGCTCATTAAATATTCATCTGTTTCAAATGTTCAAGATGTGTGTGAATATTGAATTACATCTTTGCTTACTTGGTTTAAAATAAAATAAAATCAAATAGTAAGATGAATACAAAAAAAATTAAAGAAATTTTAGCCAGGAGGTGGTGGTATATGCCTTTAATCACAGCACTTTAGAGGTAACCCAGACCCAGAAAAACAAACAGGGTATGTACTCACTCTTGCATGGATAGAAGATGTAAAGCAAAGGATATTAAGAGCACAATCCACAGCTCCAGAGAACCAAGGTGATGAGGAAAACCCTAAGAAAAACACATGGAATGCCCTAGGAATGGGAAATAGAGGAGCTTTCCTGGCAAACTGGGGCAGAGCTTAGTATAGGGTTGATTATGGGCAATGAAATTTGAGTGAAGTGTGTGGAGGCATTAGGGCAGAGATTGGGTAGGAGAGCAAAGAAAGGGATAGGTTTTAATTTCAAATACATGGTATGTAGAAACAAGATGACCCTTCATGTGTTTATAATAACAAATTTAAAAGGAATTTGGTATTATGCAGAAATGTATCAGTAGGGTAAGTGCATGCCATGCAAGGATAAAGACCTGACAGGAGATTCAAGATGGAGGATGGAGAGAGTAGAACACTAGCTGCTCTTTCCGGTAAGATGATAACAATGATGTTTACAAAGCACAATGCAACACTATGAGTTAATGTTTACATATGAAAATATGTGTAATAAAGGTACAGACAACTTTAACTCATACATTTAATTGCTATATTCTTTCTTAATTATATTTATATTAATTATATTTATATTATTGAACATGAAAACTATGAATAAAATTAGTTGTAATGTTTAACTACATGTATGTCTTACCTGCCAATATTAACCATCCTTAAATAACAACATAAATTTATTTGTGCAGTTCATGTAAAGATCTTGGTGCTAACACTAGTTTTATTTCAGTAGCAATTATTTACATGAGTTCTTTTGATTCATTTCATGTAAGAACATTTTTAGATGAAAACCACCTGCTGAGAAAAATGACCACACAGAAGCAAAGATTAGTTGCAGGTTAAGCAGAAGTTGTCTGTTTTGTTTATACTGTGATGTAGTACAGGTAGTGCATTGTGGATGTAAACAAGGGAACAAATCACATACAAAAATAGCATGTTTTAAAAATAACAGGCAGACTATTGGAACTTAATTCAGATGACTACTTTCTGAATATAGTGTGGCAATCTTGATTTTGATTTATCTTCCCATGTAAAAGGGGTCCTTGGTTGAATGTTGTCCATAGAAGACACTAATTTTGCTTTAATTTATACCATCCTAGTGTCCTCTCACAGCAACATCTCCAGAGATCATAGAAGAACCTTAGACAAATAGTTACAAACTGACAGTTGGAAACATGGTCATGCAACATAGAATGTTGATGCTAAATGCAAAGGCAATGTGGATGGGCCATGATAGTATCAGCTATACCTTGAGACATCCTGAAACTTTTGTGATCCTAAATGATAATATACTGTTAAAAGATTATTGAAGCCTGAATGCATGAACACAATGCTAATTTAAAATAAGTTTCTCATGTGAATTTTTTTTGAAATATATTAGTTGCTTGTGGTCATAAATACCCAGATTGTGGTGTTTTATTGGCTTATGTAGAAGAAAATCATACATTAAGTAATTTAGTAACATATCAAGCTAATAGGCTCATTACCAAAACTGTCATAAATCAACTTTAGGTCAATATACATACTTATGTCTTAAGCACTACAAATACCTTTTAAAGGTAATTTTTATAGCTATTAAATAGCAGAAGTAAACAAGTAGTCAAAACATGATAAAAAAACAAAAATAATAAAAAAGGCATTGATAAAACGTATAGTGGGCACCGAAGGCAAACTATATCATGAAACAAAAATCCTTATAGCTATTTCCCTGTATACATAAAGCTAGTTTGAATAAGTAAATGTGTTTTAAGAAAATGAACATTTAAAATTCCCTCAAATACTAGAAATTTTACTAAGCCTAAAAATAGTATGTTTTAGAACATGTTTTCCCTTAACTCAGGTCAAGGGAAAGAAGATATATCATCCAAAAGTTCTTGTAGTTGATAGCATCAGTCCCTAATCCAGTTCTCTAGACTGAATTAGGTCCAAGACTCCAAAATAGTTACAAAGTGATCACTATTGTGTGTAAAAAATATTCCTTTACAATGTGCATAAATTAGTCATGTGTTTGCTTTAATAAAAAAATAGAATAGTCAATATCTAGGCAGGAGGTAGAGCTAGGCCTTATGGACAGAGAGCTGGAGAAAACAGAAAGGTGGAATTGCCTGAAGACACTGAGAAACAGACATGCAGGAGGAGAGGCACAAAGCCGGGAGTCATATGGCAATACAGATGAACAGAGATGTGTTAATTTAAGGTATAAGAACTAGTGGGACAAGTCTAAGCTCTAAGCTATAAGCTATAAACTGCGCTTTTGTTTATTTATTTATTTAATTTATTATTAATTAATTAATTAATTAATTTATTTATTTAAAGCTGGTGGGCCAAAGAAATGTCTGACTACAATTGTGAAATCACTAAAAGTCACTCCCATGGTCTGTCGTTCTTTGGGCCAGTTAACTTTTACTAATTCTCTACCTTATATGTGAAGAACATTTTCCAGATAAGTCAGATAGTAAGCCCATTGATGTTGGCAGGTTAAAGTAAAGACTTACAGCAGGTTGTGGATCTGCATGAAAATGATAGAGACCTTTTCTAATAAGGAAGCTGAAACATGAGAAAAGAGCATAAGAAGAAAGATAAGCACGATCTGACACCCAGTTGAAACAGTGGAAGATGGAAGGTTAAATGATAACTCAGTCAATATAAAGCAGAAATATTATAATATGTGGTGGTCATTGGATTTGTTTTTCGTGTGTGTGTGTGTGTGTGTTTTGTTTCTTGAGACAAGGTTTCTCTGTGCAGTTTTGGCTGGCCTAGAATGCACTGTGTAGATCAGGCTGATCACGAACTCATGTAGATTCCCCCCTATACACTCGTGCATCTACCTTCTGAGTGCTGAAATTAAAGGATTGTGCCATCACTCCCTGATTGTCCTTGATCTTGAAAAACCCAGACTGCTTACTGTACAGGACACTAAAGGCTTCCATCAGATAATGTGAAGTGATATTGAGACATGATGGAGGCAAATCCTTGATTGCTCCAATGCCATCTTCCAGCAACTGGGAATAATCCCCCTCCTTTCTAACATTTTCAGTGCCTGAAAATAACAGCAACGCCATTTGCAATACTGTGCAGTACACAATGATTAATTTCTTGACTTTTTATTTAGATTTTTAATGTACCTTCCAAAATATTCTAAAGTTAATTTAAAGGTAGTAATTTGAGTATGCATTATTTCTCTGTTACATTCTTAATATCATCATTTTTAGTTTAATAGAAGATATCTTTGAGTAAATGTGAAAATTGATGAAGTTATGGTATTAGTTTTATTTTTGCATTGCATAAATGTAAAATCTGAGAGTTTGTAGACTTCAATTACAAAAAAATTCTTATGGTTATCATGGTCATTTTGCCATTTCAGAAAGGAATTTACTTTTTGAACATTGAACATTGTGGAATGTGAAATATATTTTGGTACAATAATTGAGATTTGTATGACAATATGTTAAATTATTTTTCTTTACTTTTACTTTTTATCTTATAATTCCTGGCAATAATAGAGAGGTATTATTTCAAAAATTCCCACTCTACATTCTATTTAGCAGAGTCTTTACTCTAGCTATTTTCTATATTTTAGTAATAAATAATTGCAACCACTATGTATGTTGCTCCTGAATTGCCAATTTTATCACAAATTCAAAATATGCACATGATAAATGACACTCATATCTTTTTGAAGATGGTAACAATTTTTCCATGAATATATTAGTGTACCAAAAAATTAAATAGAGTGTGTTATGACTTCAAATAAGGTCCCAAGTCTGAAGATATATTGTCCATAGAGTGTAATCAAGGTACAGAGACTATTTTATCTATTTATGTGGATCTGTTCCCACATTGTGTACCCTAAAGGGAACCATACAAAATGCTAGAGCTAAAACCTGAAACTTGTTAAAAACTGAAATGTATCAGCATCTAATAAACATTGTCATGGAAGTTAATAAATGTAGAGATGTAGAGAAATAACTTTGATTCAATGTTCAACATTGTCATATGGATTGATCAAAATTTAACCTCAGGATAAATTCTGAAACATCATTAAACTGAAGCATGGTCTAAAGACAAACACCACTGGATAATTAAGTTTAATTTTGATTAGTGACCCCAAATACTACATAAACACTCAACTGTGCTAAGAATGTATACTGCATATTTTCAGTATCTGATATCCTACACTTCATGAAATCTATATCCCCTTAAACCACTTCCCGCACCCAAAAATAAAATTACTGTCAAAAGGATATTTATTCTTTTAACTTATTTTGTGATAAGTAATTAGTTTTGATTTTTGTTTCCAATTACAATTTATATTTGTGATTCCCAGAGAAAAGATTATTGTTTTGACTAAACGGAATAACCTCTTCTATTCACTGCCAGATATATTAATAGATTTGTATCTGAAGTTTTATATTTTGCTTCTTCTACCAAAAACAAAACATAAATCTTTGTTCACTTATGTTCCAATTCCTGCTCTATCTTAACTACTTACCAAATTTACCCTTGCAAATAATTTCTTTTCTAAGACATTATATTTTCTGAGGTCAGTTAAGAAATATTTTTGAGAATCTTATAGGGTTATCATATTTCTCTACACATCTTAGTACAACAATTTTCTCCAGTCTGCAAATAAAATCCAATAATAATGGTTAAAAATACTTATCATTATCTCATATGCCACTCTAGGGAGTTTATAATTACTGTGCTCACATTTACACTGTGGTTAAAACAAATTATTCACCCTAAAGGTCCCTAATTAGAGAAGCAGGATGCCTGTCAACTGTGAAAATTGTAAGTTGGGAAAAATAGGAAAATTTTCTAAACCTAGATTCATCTGATAATGCCTATGCAATATATATATTTCAGTCTCTGTGTCCAACACTTTCTTCTTCTTCCTCTATTAAAGAAATCATTAGAATCAGGGATCAGATGAAATAAGAAACCTTACCGTCTATCTAGAGATTTTTACTTCCAATGATGAAGTACATCCTCAATGATCTAGCTATTCATAAAGTAGTAATACATTAAATAATGACATTTAATATAAATCTTAAAGACAATATCAGTAACCAATATTTATCATTAATTAATGCAATATTTCAGTTCATGGATAGATATATATTTGTTCTATTAACCTGAAACTCATTTGTATATTACCATTTTATTATTAGGAATTTTATACAAACATATCTATTTGATTAAATATAAGACTTTTTCTGAATATTTTTAAGATATTTTCACTATATGTTCAAATCCCACAATCAACTATCTCTCTGTACTTCAGTGCATGAAACACATAAAAATCATAACATTTTGAATACTGATTGAAACTGATATTAAAGACTTCTGAAAATATAATTCTAGAGATAAATAAAAATGATTCCTGGCACGATAATCTGTACTTAGCAATCCATTTTTGGGAAAATATATCAAGAGCAAGCAAGTGGACATGAAATAATGAGAAAATATTTTAAAATACATATGAATTTTACTTTTGGCTTCTTTAAAGAATATCTAAGTATCAAAGTTATTATAAAGATGAGATACAGCCATATTATTTGTATCATTTCTAACATATTAAGAACGTGAACTGATTCATCTGTAATTATGTCACTTTTGTTTATGAAAGTGTTGATGTGTATGTACATACATATAACATACATGCATACATATATGTATATATTTACATATACATATATCCACACACACACACACACACACACACACACACACACACATATATATATATATATATATATATATATATATATATAAAAGAAAACAATTCATCAAATTGAAAAGGAGAAAAGGGGCAGGTACAAAAGACAGTTTGACAGAAAAAAGGGAAACAGAAATGATATAATAATAATATGATCTAAAAAGAATCATAATACTTTGCTCTTGATTTCAGCATGTTTTCTCTACCCTCACGACCAAAATTAAAAGTTTATTATTTTGATACCAAATAGTAGTTATAGGCCACTAAATTAAGTTATAATCATTCCTTTTGTGAGCAGGCTTACTGTTTCAAGAGGCTAGGAGGGAATATTTTATGCAATCATTTTTTGATTAAAGCAGAGAGATACTAGCCACTCACTCAGCAGAGGGTTTATTGTTGCTTGTTCTATTGCTTATTTGGGATTGTATAGTTTTATTTTAGTTTTAACTAACTAAAATGTAGTTTTCTTCATGTGTGCTATTTCTTATTCCTATTACTTTATGTGGTATTCCCAAGCTCAGTAATATTTATGCTAAACTGGCCTCTAATTTCTCTGGTCATAGGTCTGACTGAATAGTGAAAAATATTTTTGGTCATCTAACAAGAATGTCTTGCTCAAACTCATTTGTTGGAAGCTCTAACATTTATCTTTATATTAAATAGCATGTTGTGAATAATAAGCATCTTAATTTTAGTGGACTAGATTTCAATAAGCTGCTATTACAAAAGCCACTCATTTTTTGAAAAATAACAAAACTTGTAGCCCAGGAAGTCACTATGGTAAAAATTGTACAGCAATCACTTACTTATTTATGTGTAATCATATTAAAACGAGATATTTCTTGTGTATATGATTTAATAACAAACAGATGAGTGGCAAATATTTTGTGATTCCTTTCTACTGAGTAATTAAGATACATGTACTGAATTTTAAATTTAAGTTTATATAAGTTATGATCTTAATAAAACATAAGTGAAAACACATGATAATTAAAGATAGTTTGAAGTGTTCCATGACCTATAGTAATTGCTCTTAAAAAAATAGGAAAAGGGAAAATAAGAAAAAGAATAACTCAGTAATGTTAAAAACAAGCTAAGAAGGAAAGAGATCACTTAAAATAAAATTAAAAATTAAACAAACAAACAAAACAACTGTATCACCTAAGCAAGAATTAAAACGACCCACAATAAATGAGAATAAAGGTTATGGGGCTGAATTGTGGTCCCAATCCCCATAGTGGAAGTCTTTCCTAATTCTAGGAGATCGTAGGTTCTATCTCCAAATCCCTGCTGACTAAAGCTAGGGTTCCCCTTACAGATTCAAGGGCCGGTTTTTTGTTTGTTTGTTTATTTGTTTGTTTTGTTTTGTTTGTTTTTTTATTTTTATGTTACATATTGATCCCAGTTCCCTCTCCCTCTCTCCCTATGTTTCTAGCTCCTCACAGAGATGCTTCCCTCCTCCCTCTTTCCCACTGCTCTTTCCCTCAATCCTTCCCCCACCCTGTCCAGTAATGTTTACTAATGATAACCTACTCTACTCACAGATGGGTGCCTAAGCCAAATGTTACAGAGAGGCTTCACTGAGTAACTTATGGGAATCCAGTGGAAGAAAGGGAGGAAAGATTGTGTGAGCCAGAGAGATTAAGGATATTCTAAGAAAACCCACGGAATCAAGTAACCTAGAGTTAGATGCTGCCCTTTAAACCAGAAGGCTTGAATGGGATTGTCCTTGGCTCCCTGCATTTGTTACAGTTGTGTAGCTTGGTCTTCTTATGAGACTCCTAACAATAAGGGTAGAGAGGCTGTCTGAATTTGTTACCTTCTTTTGGGACTCTTGCCTTTAACTGGGTTTCATAGTCTAGCCTTAACAAGAGATGATGGGCCTAATCTTACTGATATGGTATGCCATAAAATTCATGGGAGGCCTACCTTTTTCAAAAGAGAAAGTAGGAGAAGCTGATGTCGAGGGAGAAGAGTGGTTGCAGGAAGGGAGGGAAAACTGTGATCAGGTTAGGAAAATAAATAAATATATTAATTAATATCACAACTTAAAATAAAAATCCTAAAATTCATAAAAAAATCACAGAAGACTCTGGAAGACAAAGACAACCCAGAGAAAAACAAAACAAAACAAAACAAAAAGAAAACCCAAAAAACAGAACAATTTCCATTTCAAATATTAAGAGGCATTACAGATAATAGGTAATGAAAACAGTATGGCATTAATAAAGGAAAAGACATCTAAACCAATGTACTAGCAGAACAAAACTGAAGATCCAAGCATGAATAGGTAATTTTGACAAAGATTCTGAAACATACACTAGAAAGAAAAGCCTCTTTAAGAAATAGTGCTGAGAAAACTGGATTTCCACATCCAGAAAATTGAAAATTTTCCCATATATATATATATATACATATATATATATATTACTTTGAACAAACAATGACTCCAAATAAATCAAAGACCATCTATAATTTTAGGCCCAACCCTTTTTTGAAATTTATAAACTCTTACAAATTGTACACATGCAAACCAGCAGGCAAAACTCCCATATACACAAAATACCATAACATAAACACATGTTTTAAAAAAACAGAGATGTATACTAAATCTTCTTAAGCACAACAGAGTAATGTAGAGATTAAAAACAGAAACTAATATATTTTTTAAATGATAGGACAGAATCCACAGCACAAATAATTATTACTCAAAGAAATAATAATGTATAGCAAATTCATTTGCTTACTCTAAGTTGCATAACTGTTGAATTATCTAAATATATTCAAGATGATGCCATTAATATCTGTAAAATAAGCCATTATTTATGCATAACAAACCCATGTATACATGAAGAGATTATCTAAAGGGATAATCTTAGTTAAATAAACTTTATTCTTGAAAATAAAACAAGAAATGTATAAAATATCTGTCTAATTTCTATTACTTCCAATTATTAAGAGAAAATGTATTATTTGATATAAGAAATATGACAGGAAGGATTACTTCTGTTTTACTCACTGTCCTAAGGCATGTCATAGTATTAGTTAGCATTCATCACACTCCAGAATAGATTACATAAAATTGATAGATGATAATTACTCTTTTGACTACTATCAGATACACATGGAGACTTACAAAAAGACAAGGGAAATTAGACCATTTCTAAGTAAAATTATGTGTGTATTTATTTGAAAAAGTGTTTCCTTAATCACACTAAATAATGTTATAGTGCTTAAAAAATAATGGCTAAATGCTGTTTTGAGATATTTAAGATATTTCTGTTGAGAAAAGAGATACAGTTAAGTTGTGTGGAACATCTTTAATCTGCATATTTGTTATTTTAATGACTGTAATTTAAATATTCTAATATAAATATTCTAAAAAACACTATCTAATAATCTACAAGAATCCAATGCATTATAACTTTCTAGCTATAAAATATTGGTGGAAACACAACCCGTCAAGAAAAGTACCAAATAAACTTCACTTCAATTTTTGCAAGATAACATTTTCTATTGATAATAAATGTGAGGTAATATATAGCTTAGATAATCATTCAAACATTAAAGATGCTATTGTAAAATCTAGTCAACATTAATGTTAAGCTGGTGTGTGTGTGTGTGTGTGTGTGTGTGTGTGTGTGTGTGTGATTTGTGTTCACATTTGAAATTCAATGTGGGAGAGGGTGCTCAAAGACCAATGACTTCTCTCATCATCTACATCAGGCCAATAATAATTTATAATTAATACTTTGTAAAACGATCTCCCCACTGAAGACCACTGTTTTCCTCTCTGTCACTCAGGCAAACTCTTTCATCTATGGGAGGAGGAATTCTAAGCCTTATTTCATACTTTCCTCTGGGTCATCCTAACAGAAATCCCAATTTGTTGTCTCAAAATAACCTAATAAATAAATGTCAGTAACATTTAATTGAATAAAACCAGACTAAATGCTCAGGTCTTAATCCATCGCTTTGATCCAAAAGATGGATTTATTCTACTTGACTAGGCCTGAAATACCCTGCTCCCTGGATATAGAGAGATCTGGATATCCGGTGTAGCCATATGGTCCCAGAAACGGGTAGCATTCCAGGATCAGGGCCTCATTGACAAGAGTCTCCTTCTTTTCTGCTTGAATTCAGGATAACTGAGAGATAGGTATTGTAAACTAGGTTTGGATTTGAAACTTGACAGCTATTTGTTTTATCTGCATAAGAGCTTTATACTTTACTTAAATTTGTATGGAAAATTACAGATATGCATTCAACCTATTCTGTGGCTGCTACTACATCTGAGGTTTTCATTAGGATCTGTATCTGTATCTCCTGGCAGTGAACTGTCCACTGGTGTTTTGGAGTTCTTTATGCATATATATATATATATATTCTACAAAAGAGGCAAATAGAATGCTTTTATCCACCAGATTTTACTAAATTAGAGTTTAAAACTAATTTAGTCTCACTGTGCAACTAAAATGTACCATATCTTTGTATGGGCTTAGGTTTTAGAAAGCTCACAGGCATAGTTATAGATCCCTTCTATGCTATGATATCACTGTTAGCCCATCTAATAAAAAACAGTAATAAGCAATCTTATTGTCTGTGAGCAGATAATGAATGAAGGGTTTTTAGATTCCTGCTCCACCCAATCAAGGGCATAAATTTTATTATATTTATTTTCTATCATACACAGAATTCCTGATAGTTCCGGCCAACAAAATGGCGGCAGGATGTAGCTTGGTTTCCATGGCAGCCTAGCGGTCTTTGGGCTTTGGAGAGTATGCAGTACGAACTTTGAAAAACTGCTAAAATTCCAGTGGACTTCGATAGGAACTGGACATCTGGGCGTGAGAAACTGCACCAAATGGCTGCTGAGGGTGAGCAGGCATCTGAGCAGAAAACATGAGCGCTGATCTCAGAAAAAAACAATGCTGGACTTTTAGGACTTCTGAGCATTCAGTGGAGGAACCCAAAGAAACAACTTTTCCACAACATACAATGAACCAACGCACAGGTAAAATCAATCCTGGGACTATCTTTGATATGATGAAAAATAGCAAACAAGGGGAAATTAATGCCTCAGAAATCTCTGTATTGTTAATGTCATCACGATCGTCACGATCAAAGCAGAAACCTTCAGTTGTGACAAAATGTGTAGAATCTGATAATGAAAAACCTATGGAGAAGGTTATACATGTAAAAGCTACTCTTACAAATTCTGAAAATGATATTTCTCTGGAAAACTTTCCACAAGGTACAGGGACTGTAAAACCGGACCTGTTGCTGACTAAAGATAAAAAATATTTTAAAGGGACTGTAAGAAACAAAAGAAAAATGAGAAATGAAATTTTTGAAAAATCCAGAGACAGACTTCACGGGATAGTGAACTGCACTGTTTGTAGAAAACAGGTTAATCATTTTCAAAAAGATTCCTTTTATAGACACCCTTCACTGAATGTCCTCATCTGTAAGAACTGCTTCAATTATTACATGAGTGATGATATTAGCCGTGGCTCAGATGGAATTGATGAACAATGCAGATGGTGTGCAGAAGGTGGGAAGTTGATTTGTTGTGACTTTTGCCATAATACCTTCTGTAAGAAATGCATCCTGCACAACCTTGGTAGAAAAGAGTTAGCTACAATACTGGAAGAAAGCAAGAAATGGCATTGCTACATTTGTCATCCAGAGCCTCTTTTGAACTTAGTCACTGCATGCAACAGTGTATTTGAGAATTTAGAACCATTGTTGCAAAACAATAAGAAGATTGATGTCAGCAGTGAAAAGAAGAGTAAAGTATGTGACCTTAAACCTAAACTTACTTCAAAGAAGTACAGTTTCAGTGGTAATGGAGAGAAGAAGAAAACAGATGACTCATCTTCTCATTCAGTAACATCTGCTTACTCAGCACTAACTGTGCCCAAAGAGATGCTTAAGAAGACAAGAAACCTGATTGAAATAACATCCAAGACAAACTCCAGTTATATAAACTTTCTAAAATGTCCGGAACTGAGTTCCTCCATGAAGTTATGCCAGCTTAGGACTTTTAAATCTGTACTGGCTGATATGAAGAAGGTTCGTCTTGCCATAGAAGATGACTTGAATTCAGAGATTCAAGCTTTGGGTGCTGTACACCAGGAAAAACATGCCAATGATCTTAACATTGCAGTTGTTAGTTCTGAAACAAAAATTAAAAAGGGGGGAAGATCCTGTGCTCCAGAAAAGAAAAATGTTTTAAAGGTAGATCCTAGATCACCAATGAAGATAATAGACAGCAAGCACTACCCAGTAGAGGATGAAAAAGCAAATAAAAGTGTTAAACATAAGGAATCAGGAAGGAAAGATGGAACACATTATTCTGAAGATGTGGACATTGTATCTATTTCTTCCAAAGTTCCTGAAGACATTTTTTACAGCCCCAAGGCTGCTACAGAAATTCATAGTTCATCTGATGATCCTGGAGATAGCAACAGTGCGACCGAACCAGAAATAGAGAACTCATCTCTAAAACTGAACTTTCCTTCAAAAGACAGCCGAAGAATTATTAAGCCAAAAGTTACAACAAAGGCAAGAGAAGAATTTTATGTTAAACACATCCCAGTGTCCCTTTTTAATTCACCAGTTCAAGGCTCTGAATGCCAGGAAGTTCCACAAAATGAAGATTTCAGTAGAAATTCTGGCCTGGCCCCTACTTTGGCAAAACATGGACACAGAGACAAAATTTTCAGGGATGAGCATTTGAATGAAAGTATTGTTTTATCACTGTTAGAAGAATCTCATCTACAAAGATCCTTACTTGTAAAAATCAAACCCTTAAGGCAACAGACAGAAGCCAACCTTTCAATATCAAATTCAAATGAAGAAAGTAATGAAACCATTAAAGAGAAGAGAAACCTGTCAGTTCTGATAAGAAAAAAGGAGCAGCAAAACTCTTTTGTTACTGCTATTGAAAACCCTAAACCTCATAAGGTGCCCAAAGCAAGGCTAGCAAAAATTGTAGATCAAAGTTCAGATCCTAATGAAATTCCGGCAATCCTCACAGAGGTTTGCCAGATGCCTCACTGTGCATCAGACACTGGCATTAATGAAACACATAAAATTCAAACATGGAAAGATACTAATGTGAACAGGAAATGGAAAAGTTCTATTTCTGTTTCAGACTTTGATATTAAAAGGGAAAAGTCAGCTAAAAGCTTCATAGTCTCTAAAGGGACACACAAAACGTACTCTGAGTGTTCTAATTACAACTCAGAATTAGGAAGAGAAATAAAAATCATGAGCAAAATTGGGCCTGGCAGAGTGATAAAAAAAGGGTTTTCATATAAGAAAGATTGTGACTCTTCTGACAATGTAAAGCAGAGTAAAATAACACTGGATACTAAAAAGAAGGAAAGGGTGATGACTGAACAAGGGATATCTCATGACAACAAAGGGAAGTGGGAAGAAAATTTCACTGCAATGGAAGATTCAGTGGGGAAATCAAAGAGTGTGGTGGAATTGAGAGAGATGCATTGTAAGAGGCAGCCAAGTGTTTCCTCTGATGTTCCTGAAAACCCTTCAGGGGAAGAAGGGAATGCAAATTATCCCGAGAGTAAAATGATTGCTAAAAGTAAAGAAAAGATTGAACAACTGAAAATTAAAGTAGATAGAAAAGTAAACAGTGGTTTTTCTGATGCTACTGATACATTTATAGGGAAAGAACAGAGTGATAAGGCTTTGGGTTCTAAGCAAAATGGAAAGGAAACTTCAGCAAAAGGGAAGAAAGCTACACACTCAGACAAACAAACAGTCAAAAGAGAGCAACAGCATGAGTCATCATCAGATGTTCCCAAGAAATTCCCCAATAGAGAAGAAACTTGCCTTTTTCTCAAAAGAATAAAAGAAAGCAAGTGTGACACAACCAGTGAAGAAAATAAAGGCAAAAGAAGAAAAGAAAATTTATCAAAGAATAAGAAAGGGTTATGTGATTTTGTTGAGACATTGCCAGGGAAGGGATATAAAAAGAATAAGAATGGACTACCTGATAGAGAAAAGAAAAAATGCATTTTGCCTGGAAAGAGCTCAAAGAAGAGATCAATATGCGTATCTTCTGACACTGAAAATTATTTTATGCAAGGAGAGTGTTGTGATTCTGCCACTAAGAAATGGAAAGGAATTCAATTGAGAGAAAAAAGATTTTTAAATTCAAATATAACTGCCAAGCAAACACAAAGTGACTCATCATGTGATGCTGAGGCAGGTTCAGAAGATACTGAAGGGGAGAAGAGCCAAAGAAGTCCAGCCAGAAGGAAGAGAGGCAAAGCTAAGGAAAAACGAAGGAACTCCATAAGAACTATTACTAAGAGTATGCCAGCAGGCAACACTTCTTTACCTTCCGATAATGTAGTTGATGGTCAATATTCTGTAGGTGAGGGGAGCAGTAATGAATGGAAAATGAAACCTCCAGCTGAAAGTCTGTTGCTGCATTCTCACACTAAATTTTGTCAGTCTTCCATAGAAGATGATAACTTTTCCAGATCAGTACCTGTTACAGAAGATAATGATGATGACAATAGTGACCTTGAGAATAGAATTGCCAAAAGGATGCTTTTAGAAGAAATTAAAGCCTATCTTTTATCTGAAGAGGGTTTTTCCATAAATGATGAATCTTAAGGAGGAAAAAATTAATAAATGAACTAGATAACAAAAATGAAGAAACCCTAGGATACAAGGAAGGCCCAAATTTAGTCAATTAGTCGATTCTGGATCAGATTCATATTCTGTAGAACCTCAGAAGAAGCCAAGATGCACACAACGACTTTTGCACTTTACACTTCTTGTGAGCAATGGAGACTCTAGAGGAGAAAATGTTTACAGCTTAAAAAGCATAAAGAAGCCAGTGCCAGAAATGCAAGGACAGTGAGCAGTGAGAAGTCACAATATACTGATTTTCAAGAAGTAGTAATTTTGAGGAATTCATTAAGTTCAGAGGAGGGTGAACGACCTAGATAACGGTCTGCACAGGAAGGAAAATTAATAAGACAATCACTAGAAATACAAACAGTTTTAAGAGGATTCACCTAGTGAAAATGAGAGACATTCTGAGAAAAGAAACGAGACAGAACTGAAGGAGGAAACAAATAAATCTAAGTCACCTAGAAAAGACAAAATGAAAATATGCACGATTCTGAAAGTTGATAATGTAAGAGCAGGAAAAAGTATTCATGAGAGCATTTTTATATAAAATTAGTTTGTGTTCTTTCCTTCTCCCTTTCTCCTCCATCACTCTGCCCATCTACTGTTAAATTTTCATTTCATATATCTCATTTTTGCCTTCCTTCTATCTTCTCTAGTATTTTTATTATTAAGTTGATGAGAGAATTATATCATTCTATACCTTTCTAACTTTGTATCATTCCATAAACCCTTTTTGCTCTCTTTCAAATATGTGTTCTTTTAAAATGAATTGTTTTTTATAAATATGTATGTATTAGCATGCATATATTTAATATTAAATATATAATAATAAATTACTCGGTCTGTATATTATTTATATTTATGTTTTCAGGGCTGATTGTTTGATATTTGATAGCCATTAGACATAATTTTCCTTCAGGAGGGAGCTCCAACCCTCAGCTTTCCTCATTTACTTTTCAATTCTTTTTAAAATTAACTTCATTTAAATTAAAAACAATTTTATTTTATGTACCAATTCCAGTTCCCTCTCCCTCGAGTCTTGTCATTCCCCCTTGCCATCCACCCCCCCATCCACTCATTAGTGGGGAGGCCTCCCAAGGGGATCATCAAAGTCTGCCATATTATTTGGGGCAGGACTTAGACCCACCCCTTTGTATCTAGGCTGAGAGAATTTCCCTCAATAGGAAATAGGCTCCTAAAACCCATTTGTGCACTGGGGTAAATACTGGTTCCACTGCCAATAGCCCCATAGACTGACCCATTCAGCCAACTGACACTCACATTCAGGGTTCCTGGTTAGGGTATATGATGGTTCCAGGGCTGTCAGTCTGGAGTCTGTGAACTCCCATTTGCTCAGGTTACCTGTTTCTGTGGGTTTCCCCAGCAGGGTATTTTTATTTCTCTGTGTTGAGTTAACTCTAAGTTTGCAATGTTGGCTCAGCTACATGATTAGTAATTAATAGCTCTCAAATTGACCTCATGATCTCAACAAGAGGGAAGTCACTCATAGTACCAAACACATCAACACTTCCTCTCCATTCATGTGCTCATTAATTTCACCAGTGTGAGAGTATTTTCCTGTTTTATAAAGATCAGTTATATGGCACCATTCAGGGTAGATTAGATGTGAAGTGAGATGTAACGTCCTGACAGAAAGAAATGGAAATACAATGTAAAAGAAAGTTGGGAAATATTTGAATAAGAAAAGCTAAATGAGTGAGCTGGAGCGTTGACAAAGTGATTAAGGGCACGTATTCCTCTGGCAACGAATCCAAGTTTGGTTCCAACCAACTTTGTGAGCACCTGCATTTTTTCACATGTGCATACACACACACACACACACACACACACACACACACACGCGTCAGAAAGCACGCCCACACACACAATTTAAAAATAATAAAAGTAAGTCATTAAAAATATCAAATATTCAAAGACTTAAATTATCTTAATTATTATCATTCAACAGTATTAACATCCATTAGACATAATTTTCCTTCAGGATGGAAGACTATTTCTCCAATTCTCAGCATTCCCTATTTACTTTTCAAATCTTTTTTAAAATTAAATTTATTTAAATTAAAAACAATCTTATTTTATGTTCCAATTCCAGTTCCCTCTCCCTTGAATCTTGTCATTCCCCTTTGCAATCCACCACCCCCCATCTGTTTCTTATTATGAAATCCTCTTCATGTTGCAGTCAGGTTTAATGTTGCTGGAGACTTTTTCTAAATCAGGATCTATGTTTTTTTAAAAAAAAGCAAAACAGAATCTGGAAATTGTACTTTGAAATGTACAAAATTAATCAGGAACCTTTGTTTACTTGCTTGTCACTAGTTAAAGACAGAAATGTTCATATATAATTTTGTTGTAACATGTTAGAAGGAAAATCTACACATTAGTGACTATTGTTATTGCTATTAACAGGGTCTATGATAGTGAACAATAGACCAATCCACAATGTGATCCATGTCGAGTTATATAAGTCATTTGCATGGAAGACAGGAAATGGAATGTGTAAGATAAAATGTAGATCTAAATACAAGACAGGTTAACATGCATTTGTATGAGATTAGAAAAAAAAAACACTTCAATTTAAATTAGAAATACCTTTAGGTAAATTTGAAAATCGCTCAAACTGATGATATAATTTTATGCTTTCTGTTTTGTCTTGTTTTCGTGAGAAGGGTTTTCTCTATGCAGACATGGCTCTTCTAGAAGTCACTACACAATTCAAGCTGCCCTCAAAATATAGAGATTTACCTGAATCTCCTTTTCCAAATGCTGGGATTATAGGTGAACAACATTCTGCACAACCTGAATCATTTTATTGATATATATATATATATATATATATATATATATATATATATATATATGAGGTAAAAGTAAACACTGAGAATCAAAACATTCATCATGGATCTGGCTGGTTAACTCTGTAGATAGGAGCATAATGTGAGTGAAAAGATTTTACAAATTTTGGTTTGGGTTCCCAGAACCCACCCTAAATTTAACAACCACATATGACTCTGATTTCAGGAAATCTAATGTCCTCTAAAATTCAGAGGCACTAGGAACACATGTGTACATAAATACATTAAGAGGAAACAACCATGCATATAAAATAAACATAAATGAAATTTTAAATATCCATCATGAATCGTTAGTAGTTCAGTTTCTAGGCAGATAAAATGTCCTACTTATATCTTTAGTCCTTTGATTTTGCTTTTTAATTATATGGTGGATTTTACTCACAAGTAATTTTACTATGAAGATATTTAAAATTCAAAAGTAAGGATTGATACTCTACTTAATAAAAATGACCCACACAGTGAATGACATGTATCAAAAGTACACGTCCATTTAATGGGCTTCTCTACAGTTTTCTACATATATATTTTGTATGAAATAATAGAAGCAGAGTTTATGGTGTATAATTCTTCTTTATTCAGGCAAGAAACACAAATATATAATTTATTACTTCATGAATAAATGTTTTCATTGCTCTCTGATCAGTTGGTTTTAGATATTGAATTATTGACCAGCATCTGCTCTTAGACCAGATTGCATCCTTATTTTGATTTCTGTTCATATGGTGTTTTCTCTGTGGGAAATAAATTGTTTCTCTGTAGGGAGTCTACAATGTTTACTAATAAGTTGTTGTCATGCTTGATTTGGCCTTTAGAATGCTGAAATTTAAATTCTTGGGTTTTTACACTGAGAATATTTTAGCAATATGAAATTTCTGAGAATTCAGAGGCCTTTTGGCCTAGATGTATTATATTTAATTTCATCCATCATTTACATATAATTTTTAGTATTTTGTAGAAAAATATAATAAATGATTAATGTTTACTCAGGAAAAATATTATAGCACTGGGTTATTCCACATAATTAATTAAATGTATTTGTTGTTTGCCAAAGGAATTTAAGCTCAAATCTAGAAGCTACTGATTTTTTAATATTACATTGACTGTATTAAACAAGTTAATGAGAATACTGAATAAAATAAATTATGCTAAATAAGTTTATATTTGTAATTTTTAGAATAAAATAAAATCTTATTTTATCTCTAGATAATTATGATACATTGCTAGCAAAACTATTATTTTACATGTTTGAATAAATTTAATTAAATTTATTTTTATTTTCATTCTAGGCATTTTCTCTCAATTTCTTGATTTTTAATTTAAATGTGACTGCATATTAATTTAAAATATATTTTATTTGTGTATTTGTGTGAAGCCGTATGAAGGGGTTGATTCTGTTGTAATTTTGCATAAATTCTGAACTAAAACTCAGTGTATGGGGTTTTTCAGGAACTGCCTAAACACACTGATTCATTGAACTAGTCATTTCTCAGAATATCTAAGTTAATAAACTTCTTAAGTATAATGCTGTACTTCCTTTTTTTTTAATTGACAACATTTTTTCTCATACAGTATATTCTGGTTATGGTTTCTACTTCACCAGCCCTCCCAGGTAATCTCCACCTCCTTTGCCACCCAAAATCCACACAGTTTTTGCTCTTACTCATAAAATTTATCTAAGTAAATAAGTAAATTAATAACAATACTACTCATAATTACTAATAACAAATTAAATAAAATAATAATAAATAAAAAACAAACCTGAATAAGGCAACAGGAACAAAATGAAAGTGTCAAGACAAAAACATATGAAACACATATAGACATACAGATACAAACAGATATCACATACACAAAATTGAAAGTATAGTTAGTATATAAACTAGATTCCAATAGCCTTTACAAGGAAGAAAGGAAGAGGAAAGAAAGAAAGAAAAAAAGGAAGGAAGAAGGAAGGAAGAAAGGGAGAGAGATGGGAAAGAGAGGAAGGATGGTGGGAAGGGAGGGAGAGAGGGAGGAAGGAATTAAGAAACAAATAAGGATGTCTAGACAACGCATTATGAGACAAATCAAACTCCAAAATTGCCATTGAGTTTTCTTTGGTTGTCCATCTACTGATGGACATGGGACCATCATTCTCATCACTGGACCCCATCTGACATATAGCAATGTAGGGCTTGTAGATGCTGCCTCAGTTTCCGGGTGTACATATGCACTTCACTTTCTGATAGCTGTTCCAGAAATTTTTGCCCTTTGTTTTTTAAATCTTTGGCAAAATATTAATATTACAAACCTTACAAAAGCAACCAGATATGTGATCAATACACTAGAAAAAAAGAAATGGTTTACATTTTATTGAGTTGTTGGTTAAAGGGATCCTATATACTACTCTCCATAATATTAGAGGTCATTTTCAATATTATAGGTCATCATCCACAACCCACATTAATCTAAGGCTCTATTTCTGAAGAAACTACATATTTACATTGTTGAATATGAATAGATCAAACTTGTGCTAAACTAGAAGTTTCACTCCCTAATGACTAACACTAATAATGCTGAAAGAAATATATGTGACCAGGTTAGGAAAGTAATCATTAATTTCATTTAGTAGTAAAACCTATGAGTTAAACAGTAACTTGTGTACATGAATTTGTCCCATTACACAATGGTAATGGGAGAAAAATTGTTTAGTTTGAAGGCCTGCCTTTGTTTTCACTTTCAATCAGGCCAAATGCCTCAGACTATACAGGCCATAAGTACGAAGGGAATAACTGGCACACTAATTCTAATAAGCAAACATAGCATTAAAATAACTCCTAATCAAACATTGCTATATGTATAACCAGTGCATCTCTCTCTCTCTCTCTTTTTGGTGGGGGTTGTTTGAGACAGGGTTTCACCGTATTGCTTTGGATCCTGACCTGGAATTAGCTGTGTAGATCAGGCTGGCCTTGAACTCACCTGCCTCTGCCTCCCAAGTGCCAGGATTAAAGGTATGCACCACCAGTGACCAGCTGACCAGTGCATCTCTTAACTCTCATCAGAGAAGTACTTCTTGAAGCACATGGTTAATAACACAGAGACTTACAACCCACAGAGAATTAAAGACTTTGTAGCATTCAGTCTGAAATAGGATGTCTGCATTACATCCCCCACTCAAGGCTCAGGGATATTTATGAAATAGGAGGCAGAATATAAATTGAAGAGTTGGTGGATAGATAAAAAGTATTTTTCAGACTGAACAGTGCTGACTACACCTATGAACTCACAAACTGACAGAATGAATGCATAAATCCTGTGCAAAATTAACCTAGACAAAAGTCTCAGTGCAGGAAAGGTAATTGGGGTTGAAATAACACAATAACAAAGAAAAAGGACCCTAAGGGAGACAGAGGTTCATTGTCCCCCAGAGAAGAGAAAAAAGACAAAAACTCAAGAATAAATTAGGAGCTTTGAGCACAGGGGAGGGAGATGGTGAGAAAGAGAAAGGTGGGGAGAGAGCATGAGGGGTCAGGAAGATTAAGTAGGGGGGTAAATACAGGGAAGGAAGAAAAGAGATACATTAATAGATGGAGATATTATAAGTTTAAAGAGAAATCTAACACTAGGGAAATTTTCAGATATTCACAAGGATGACCCCAACAAAGAATCTAAGCAATATTAGAGAGGCTACCTTAAATGCCCTTCCCCTATAACGAAATTGATGACTACTTTAAAAGCAATCCTAGAGCCTTCATGGAGTTACTGATAGAAGCAGAAGCAGAGATTCACAGCTAAGCATACTGAGCAGAAGTCATGGGAGAGGAGTGATGAGCAAAGGAGTCAAGATCAAGCTGGAGAAACCCAGTGATGGTAGGACTTCCCAGAACCCAAAGAGGAACACAAACTCCCAGAAGTTCTCCTAGATCTGCCTATATACCTAAGAACTGCACAACCAAGTTAGCTTTTACAATATAATGTGGGAGGCAACCCACATTTAAAAAAATCCCCCTCTTCTCACCAGATTCTAATACTGTCCCTAAACTTATAAAGCACTGACATGAAGACTGCGCAATGATTAAAGAGACTCTCTTTCAGAAGATCCAAGCTGAGTTCCCAGAACCCATACCATGTGGGCTACAAGTGCCTGAAGCTGGGGAACCAACAAATGACCTACCAAGGCCCTGTGAACCTGGGTGACAAAAAGTAGGCCTTGGCAGTCAGTGGGGACTCTTGCACTGAAACTAGTGTTTATTCCTAGTGCACAAAACGAATTTGTGAGCCCTTTTCCCCATGGAAGGAAACTCTTTCAGACTATACACATGAAGGAGGGTCTAGGCCCTGCTTCAAATTATGTGACAGACTTTGATGATTTCCAGGGAAGGCCTCACTCTCCGTGAGGAGTGAACTAGGGAGTGGGATGGGGGGTTGAGAGGCATGTGAAGATGTGAGGGCGAGAGTACTTAAACTGATATGTAAAATAAGACTGTCTCTTAATTAAATTAAATTAAAAAAATATAAGACAAGGATCTACTTTAAAATGCTGCTGTAAAAGGGAAATACAGTTTTCATCACTGTAGCAATAGAGGATATTTCTCCACACTTCAGGTCAAAACACAGGCAGAATCTGTGTTGTTTTACTACAATTATTTTTAGCTTGTGTGCATTAGACTGCTCTCCTTTGGCTTTGTTCATTTAAACATTTTAAGAAAAAGAAAAATACAAAGTGAGGTTTGGTTAGAAGTTATTCCCTCAATAAAACTGGGAGATTAACAAAGAATATATATATATATATATATATATATATATAAATTTAAAAATAAACGAATGAAAGCTCTTAAAAATATTTGAAATTGGATAGTAAAGATTTTTGAATAAGAGAGAAAAGAAATAGTTACCTAGGAGAACCATAGGAAATACATGAATTTTCTGAGAGCAAAAATATTGACTTGCCCTATGAAATTCACATTCTTCCAGTGTGTAAATTATAAGGAAATATTGATAGAGGGGGGGAGTAATAGGTTTCTTCTCTTTAATAAAAAAAAATTCAATACAACAGAATATTTACTTGATTAGATTGTAACACCACTAAGATAGTGAATGAACAAGCTATATCAGTGTGTTATTGGTTATATCTTACTGTCCTCTAAGATAGAGATTGACAGGTGTCGGAAGAAGACTATTCATATATCTCTCTTAAGTATTACCAAGATTGTGATTATTTGGAAGTTGTAAATTATTTCAGTAGAGCATAAGAAAACTAGCAATTATCACACTTTATATTATAGAAAAGAAGTTGCGTGTGAAAATATGAAATGCATGAATTACATAAATACTAAAATTATTTTATTGGCATATGGACATTGGAAACTTTAGCAAATGGGCTCAATAGTATGGGATAAATTCAATTATAATTTAAATATAATTTCTACCTAAAATAATCTTACAAAAGTTTTAGTCTTAGGGATTATATGAAACACTTCCAATTTTCACCTCAAATAATATATTGTATGAAAGAATATTAATAAAAAATCATGAACTTATATAAAAAATGTTCAGAGTGTATGTTGTATGTTTTTGTGTGAAGGCACAGGTAAGATGGAGTTTTGTCCTCTTATTTGTCCTGTAAACAATGTTTTGAAAATATATGCAGAACAGAAAATGTTATATATTTCTACAACTGCAACATAACAATACAAACCCACCACTAAAGGAGGTTTTCTGCAATGAACCCTCTGGATTTACTATAGACATAAGTCAAGAGCTTGGGAATAAACAATCTATTTGCTAACCTTCAGTCAGACACCAATTCACACTGACCTTGTATAATTTACTTAACCCTACTTAAGTTTTCTCATCTCGAACAATAAAGACCTTATCTAGAAGTGAGTAGTAGGTATTGATTAGCCAATAATCTGAGATATCTGTGCAGGCAGAAGAAACAGGATATGGAAGATAAAGTCTTATGGGAAAGTAGATTTCAGGTTAGGTTTTCAATGGAAAAGTATCTGTCTTTCCTTTTTCTGAAAACTGGAAAGATTGTGTTTTAAAAAATATGAGCAATTAAAATTTTGCAATTATTACAAGGCTAAAACAGAATATTAGCAACAATTAAATTTGGCCAACATAAATAAAACAAGAGACATATAAAGCAAGTGACATATAACAAGAAAATTTTCTTTAGGTCTTTTCAATGTTCCCAATTTTTAAAAAGTATGTATTTTAAAGGCATGAATTTATGGAAAAGTATATTATCTATTGCAAAATAAACAGATATGTAAAAACAAATATAACTAAAATCACAAGTAGTAATAAATAAGATGCAATTCTTAGGCCAAAATATTAACACTGTTGGTGTTAATAATCTAAAAAAAATAAGTTATGACTAAAACCAAATCATTTACATTGAATACGATATAAATTACATAAACCACAGCTATTAAGTTCTGCAGAAAATGTGTTTATTGCAAAAGTAAATGGTTAACACAATTTAAGTTCATCATATACATGTATGTGTACATTTTGTTTTGTTTTGGCTTGGTTCTTTGTCTGTCCTAGACAAGGTTCTTTGTCCTAGAACTCATTTTGTAGACCAATAAAATCCATATCAGTATAAAAAGAAAACAAAACAAAATGTTCCAAGCTGTATGTCATAGATATCTAAGGGTGTTCATAAACAGTATAGACTTGTCCTTGTCTACCTTCAGAAGTTGAAAATAAGATACTATTGCTGTAGACAGAATGCACTTAGTATATATGACTCAGAGAATTAGAGATGGATCGGACTGGAAAGCATATTCTGTGAGGATAGGCTTTTCAGTATGGGGAAGGTAGCAATCAACTGTCTTGCCCAACTGTGATGTCTATGACCTACAATGTACAGCAAAAATAAATATCCTCAAAAGTACACTAGTCACACACACACACACACACACACACACACACACACACACACACAGAGAGAGAGAGAGAGAGACACACTCTTTGGTATCCAACAGATGTCTAATTACAGCCAAGATACACTTTGTAGGAAGATAATCATACCAGTTTCCTAAAACATGTAATTCCTAAGTGCATTTTAAATACTAATTATGCCCATATATAAATGCAATGTTCACCATTCATTAAAAATGCTTCATTTTACAACTGATATCATTATACAAGTCTGCTACACCTCAAAATGTATAGCATGAATAATTTTGTGGTATCAGCCCCTAGTGGACACATCTACAACACAACTTTACCCAAAAGCATATTGTTTAGAGGGGGAAAACATAATAAGATACAGAAGATGAATAATTCTACAAGATTGTATGTTCTAGATATGATAGTATACCAACTAAATCTCTTCAGTTTGACTGCCTAAACAACATCTGAACAATATGCCAGTTAACATGCCAACATGAATCAGGATATCTCAGGTCTGCACTAATAGATAAAGAAGTCAAAGTCTTTGAGACAGTGAGAATTAATCTTCCCTGGGAATTAGCTCAAAAGTTGATTATCCAGTACCAATTAGGCAACACTAAAAGCATAAACATGCATGCAACACTAAGACACAACAGGTTTTATTAAAATATTTATTCATATATATATATATATATATATATACACATGCATATATACATGCACTCACATATGCACATGCAAATAGTTGAATTTATAACAATAATAAAAACAAGCAGTAAATTTGAGGAATGGTGAACATGAGAGAAGTTGATGGGATGAGGAGTTTTCTACGCATCAAAGAGATAGGTGGGTCTTTGGGAATTTAGGTGATGGACATAAATATAAACAAAATATTTTACAGATAATTCTCAAATAACTAAAAAATGAGAAAAACAACAAAAACTAAATAAAAGCCAAATGGAATATTTTAGAAATTTTATTTCAGCAAACCTGCTTTAGTTGTGTTCATGATGGTTTTCCCTCATAAAATTCAAGTTACAGATGTATGAGAATAATTATTAATGCAGAAATAATTCTATTATCTTCATACACTATATCTTGTAAGCATAAAATGAAAACAAAAATAAAAATAACTTTTAGTTATGTACGTGTATATATATAGCAATACATATATATCTCAATATTACTCAGTATATGTATATAGTCTCTTTCCTCTCTATTTGTCCCATAATATTTTGTCATACCTCTTTCCAGATTTTTCTTAAATATCATTTTGAGTTCAAAAGTGCTTTTCATAAGCACTGCTGTAAAGGATTGATGTGGACAGAGAGTTCACTTAACATGAAGTCCTGAATCAATATACTGGTTGACATGGTGGGAGACCATGCCAATCTCATCTGCTCTTCTTGCTTCAACATCTGTACGGTGACACATTCACATGTCTGTGCAAGTGTACATAATTAATTAATTAATTAAATCTTATAAATGAAAAGTTTACCAATAAGCATATGAAAAGTTCTCAAAATGACAAACCATTATAGAAATTAAATTGCCAATGTCATGTCAGCCGGTTTGAAAAACTATTATCACACAGATAAAATTAGTAAAATTATAAGAAGGCACAGATATTTAAACAAGCTTAAAACATAAATATCAATGGAAATTTCAGTCTTTAAAATTCAAAAATAGAAACAACAGATGATTCCATTTTCTGTATCTAAATACAGGTTAATATTATAAATTCATCATATCAAAATGTGCTCTTTTGATATACATATCCAATATATCTATTTCTATCATCAATTTTTTATAATAGACAATATAAGTAAATATAAGTATTAAACAAAGGGAAGGTGTTTCAAAACTATATGTAATCTGTAGACAGTAGAATGTCATGGAATTTTTTATTTGTACCAAAAATGGAAGTAACAGGCAATGTTTTAAATAGCATACCAATTTTAAGTGAAAGTTTTTTCTCATATGTGAAAGCTAAAGAGATGACATTGATGGAGAATAGTTCTAAGTACAATGGAGAAGCATCAAGACACAGAGTGACAATGGAAGTGGATTTGATACCTAAAGTATTTTCTTTAAGTTGAAGACATTCAGAAGCTTCTTAATTTTAGCTTTCTGAAATATACAATATAAAAAAGGAGTCTATATTTGGTTTAATGTGCAAAATGTCACACCAAACAATTTACTTTCCCATTCACTACTGTGTTCTTTTGCTTGAGACAGAGTCAATATTTGAAGTATGCTGCATCATTTGAAAAACAAAAATTTGCCTTTTTCTTTCCTGAACAAGGCTTGAAAGAAATATGCTGAATCTGCATATCATTTTAAACATACAAGTATTTTAACAGTAGTTATTCTTCTAGTCCTTGAAAATATGTTTTAATGTTGCTATATTTCAATTCTAGAACAGATACATTATTTATTTTACCCCTTTAATTAAACTTATTGAGAGCTATTAACTTATATTTGTATGAAAAATATGAACTATTTTTCTTTATTTCCATTTCACTACTTTCCTACTTAAATCTAGCATGACTACTTCTTATTTTAGCTAATTTTTCACTGTATTGGTTTTTTAATTCCTTGCAATTCAAACTAAAAGCCAACAGCAGGGTATACCTGTGGTATCTTGGTTGCATTATTAGTAGTGAAAGGCACAATCTAATATTTGTACATCTGCTGTCAACCAAAGTAAAAACATTAAATATAAAAGCTGATGTTTTTTGTTTGCTTGTTGAACTGCATCTGACAAGTATGTCTATCTTGTTTCTGAAATACACCTTCAATGATATTAGGAACTACTAAGAAGTAATTTCTTGGTGCTTTCAAAGTAGTCAAAAATTGGCAGCTTTCTCTGGTTTCCATGGAACTACAACACCATGTCAGTACTGCTGAGACATCAAATGGATACAACATCTTCTGGATCATTGCCCTTCCTAACAGATGCTAGCCATTTCTGGATTACTCTGATAATAGTTTATAAGACACTCTAACACAGTTTTACACATTTATATTTTAGTTCATTTTATCAATTCTGGTACTTTACAGCCATAGTTCTTAACTAGTGTCTCTCGATCCCCATGTGAGTCTCATACTGGATATTCTCCACATCAGATCATTACAGAACTATTCAAACCAGTAGCAAAATTAAAGTTATTGAGGAGCAACAAAATATTTTTTTGGTTGGTAACCTCTGTTTTAGAGAATCTTGACTAATATACATCTATTAGTAAAAGAAGGACATGAAAAAACAATGTTTAAGATAACTTTTAATTTAATAATAATTTCCCTTTAAGGTGGGCAAAGTCTACCTCAGTTACTAAAGTTCTTAGCTAGCATTCATAAAACCTTGGGTTTATTACCCAATACTACATAAACTGAGTATGTGGTACACCCCTGTAACTTTGTCACTCAGAAGATTCAAGCCAGGGGATCAGAAGTTCCAGTACACCTTCGACTACACAGCGTATAAAATAGTTATTTGCACTAAGTTTATACTCTTTTATAAAGAGTGTATTGAATGATTTTTACAGGCAAAAGAGAAAGTATTGATGGCAGGGCAGGAATGGAAAAAATAAGTAGTGGATAACATCACTCAGCAAGGGAAATTCTAAAGGTTCATTTAAACAATGAAGTACTTAAATCAGAAGAAACTATAGCCACATTAACCAGTTTAACTACTAGAGAAAGCACAAAAATAGTTATGAAATTAGGAACACAAATAAGAACAATCACATATATGTAATCAGTTAACAAAAATGGAGGGAAAATAATCAGAATATGATATATAAAATATATTTAAAATGAAAATGAAAAAAGATAATTAAAAATAATCAACAAAGATACAAATGAAGGAAAGAGAAAAAGAACAAAACATAGTCCTCATTTTGTGTAGAAATTCCTGGAGCCCATCTGAGCAAAATAGACTAGCCTAGCCACGTGGACACCCCTATATTATCTAACTGCCTGGTCTCTAACCCCCACCACTGGTTTTATACTCAAGTTCTGGGCCCCTCCCAGAGATCTGCCTATCTCTGCAGGATCCACCATGAGTTCCTGTGCACTGGATCCTTATCCCCCCTTGCAGGACCTCTGCTAAAAAGGCACTACTCAGCTAGAGAGTGACAACTCCAATACTCCTCAAATTCTTCCACACAATAGAGGCAGAAAGCACATTACCAACCTTTTTCTATGAGGCCACAATCACCTTGGTACCCAAGCCTCACAAAGATTCAACTAAGAAAGAAAACTACAGACAAATATCCCTGATGAAAATCAATGAAAAATATTCAATAAAACACTAGCAAACCAAATACAAGAATACATCAGAGAAATCATCCACCATGACCAAGTAGACTTCATCCATGGGTGCAAGGATTGTTTAACATATGAAAATCTATCTACGTAATCCACCATATAAACCAACTGAAAAAGAAAAACCATATGATCATCTCCCTAGATGGTGAAAAATCCTTTGACAAAATTCAACACCCTTTCAAGATAAAGGTCTTGGAGAGATCAGGGATAACAGGAACATACCTAAACATAATTAAAGCAATATACAGTAAACCAACAGCCAACATCAAACTGAATGCAGAGAAGCTAAGGCAATTCCTCTAAATCAGGAACAAGATAAGGCTGTCCTCTCTCTCCATATCTCAACAATATTGTACTTGAAGTTCTAGCTAAAGCTATAAGACAAAAAAATTGGATCCAAATCAGAAAGGAAGAAGTCAAATTGATAGCTGACATAAGCGAACCAATAAACTCTACCAGGGAATTCCTACCACTGATAAACACCTTCAACAAACTAGCAGAATACAAGGTAACCTCAAAAAAAAAAACAAAAACAAAAACAAAAAACAAAAAACAGTAGCCCTAATTTATTCAGATGATAAAGAGGCTGAAAAGATACCAGAGAAAGATCACCGTTTACAATAGCCACAAACAACATAAAATATCTTGGGGTAACACTTACCAAACATGGAAAAAAACTATACAATAAGAACTTTGTGTCTTTAAATAAAGAAATTAAAGAAGATACCAGAAAATGGAATGATCTCCCATGCTCTTGGATTGGAAGGATATAGTAAAAATGGCAATCTTGCAAAAAGCAATCTACAGATTCAATGCAATCCCCATTAAAATCCCATCACAATTCTTCATTGACCTTGAAAGGGTAATAGTCAACTTTGTATGGAAAAACAAAACACAGAGATATCCAAAATAACCGTGTACAATAAAATACTTCAGGAGGCATCAGCATCCCTGACTTTAAGCTCCACTACAGAGCTATTGTACTGAAAACAGCCTGGTATTGGTAAAAAAAATAGACATGTAGACCAATGGAATCAAATCAAAAATCCTGATATTAATCCACACACCTATGAAGAACTGATTTTTGACAAAACAGCTAAAAAAATACAATGGGGGGAAGAAAGCTTCTCCATCAACTGGTGTTGGTGCAATTGGATAAGGGTATGTAGAAGACTGCTGATAGACCCATGTCTACCACCATGCACAAAACTCAAGTCCAAATGGATCAAAGACCTCAACAAAAATCCAGCCACACTGAAACACTTAGAAGAGAAAGTAGGAGGTACCCTTGAACAAATTGGTATAGGAGACCACTTCCTGAACATAACTTCAGTAACATGGACACTAAGATCAACAATTAATAAGTGGGACTTCATCAAACTTAGAAGCTTCTGTAAGTCAAAGAACACAGTTGACAAGACCAAATGGCAGCCCACAGACTGGGAAAAATTTTTTACCAATCCTACATATGACAAAGTGCTGATCCCAAAATATACAAAGAACTCAAGAAACTAGTCAACAAAACACCAGATAGCCCTATTAAAAATGGGGTACAGAATTGAAGAAAGAATTCTCAATAGAGGAAATAAAAGAGGCTTAAAGACACTTAAGAAAACGTTCAATACCCATAGCTATCAGGGAAATACAAATGAAAACAACTTTGAGATATCATCTTACTCCTGGATAAATTAGGAACACCAATGACAACTTATGCTGGAGAGGATGATGAGTAAGGGGACACTCCTTCAGTGTTGGTGGGAGTGCAAACTCATACAGATGTTTTGGAGATCAATATGGCGATCTCTCAAGAAAATGTGAATTGGCTTACCACAGGACCCAGCAATTCCATTCTTACTTTTATACCATAATGGCCCACATCCATGCAAGAAACACATGTGCTCAACTATGTTCATAGCAGAATTATTTGTTATAGCAAGAACCTGGAAGCAACCTAAATGCCCATCAATTGAAGAATGGATAAAAAAGATGTGGCACATCTACACAATGGAATACTACTCAGTGGAAAAAAATAATGGTATCTTGAAATTCGCAGGATGGAACTTGAAGAAGCCATCCTGAATGAGGTAACCCAGTCACAAGAAGAGGAGCAGGGTATGTATTCACACATATATGGGTTTTAGACCTAAAGCAAAGGATACACAAGCCTATAATACATGCCACCAATGGAACTGGGATACAAGGTGTATTCTAAAAGTTTCATATATCATCCTTCTCAAATGGGGAAGGGACAAGTCCCCCAGAGCACATGGGAAATGGGGTGGGACCGTGAATGGAGAGATTACTAGGAGAAAGAGAAGGGGAGGCTTCTCTACATAGATTGAGTAAAGATGAGAGAGGGGGGAGCATAAAGAGGGAGCCCTTATTGGTTTTAAGAGAAAACTGAACCTAAAGAAAGGTCTAGAGAACTACTGTTACTGGCAGGATTTTCCCCGCCTGCCTGCCAGTCCTGCTGCCATGGTCCTGCCACCACATGAGCCCCAAATAACACTCAGAGACTCTGTATTTGATACAATCCTGTTGGCCAATGACTATCATCGTTTATGGGCTAGCTCTGTCTTAATTATTAACCCATTTCTACTTATCTAATTATTTCCATGTGGTCATCATATGGGGTGCCGCGGCTGGCGTCTTCCTTCCTCCCTGGTCTACATCTTGACTCTCCTAACTACATTCCCTTTCCTCCTCCTAGTTTCCTAGCCCTGCCTATCTAGTTTTCTATTGGCCAACAGGGCTTTATTAATTAACCAGTATGAGAAACATATTTACAGAAGAACATCTCCCATCAAACTACAAGACTGACGCCAACTAATAATTCGAGAAACCATGGTAATGCTACCATAAATGCACTTCCCTGATAGTGAGATCATCAAATAAGTTATCTACCATCATGGAGTCCTCATCTAGTACCTGTTGGAAATAGAAGCAAACATCTATAACCAAACACTGAGTCCAACTAGAATCCAGATGCAGAGAGGGGACAAGACCAGGTTGCAGAAACTCTCAAAGACAGCTGACCTGATTAAGATGGAGCTAGGGCCTCCCAGACTGATGGCTAGGAACCCAGCCAGTGGGACTGACTCAGACCCCCTGAATATGTGTCTCAGCTAGAAGGACTGAACAGTCTTGGAGATCAGACAGTATAAACAGGATCTATTCTTTTTGCACAAAAGGACCTTGCAGACCCATCCCCCATGGAGGGATACCCCCTTAACCTAGAGACAGGAAAGAAGTCCTAGTTCTTACTTCAAATGACTTGACAGATTTATATGACCCAACCTGGATAGCATAGCCCTACAAGTGGAATGGGGATGGGGGGATGGGTGGGGAGTATGGCCAGGGTGCATATCACAGGGGGAAGAGGGTAAGAGGGAGGGTAGGGGGTAGGGAGGGAGGGAAGGTTGGAGGGTGTAAGGGAGAGGAAACTGGGATGCACATGTAAATTTTTTAAATTATATTGTTAATTTAAAAAAAGAAGGAGAAAAAACAAATTCTGCTGGATTAATTATATATATATATACATGTATTTAATTAAATATATATATATATATATATATATATATATATATATATATATATTTAAAATGCTTTGACTTTAAATTTAAGCCTAAGGACAAATTACTCGGGAAAAGGATTTTTAATTTTGTTTCCGCAGAAAATGGAAAGCTGTGGATTTCTTCTAGTCTAATGTGGTTTGATCGAGCAATACCTATTGAAGCAACATGAATGGGACAATGCAGCCTTGCAAACCACTACAGCCAAGATTTCTGCATCTTCTTGGGATTCCCCTACCAACAGGAAGCAGCTTGGAAAGAACTATGCCCAAATTCCCAAATATTGTTTGCAAATGTTTGTTTTCATTTTTTAAAAAAAAGGCATGTGTAATTATGTCCAGCATAAAATAAATAAATGTTTAAAAAATAAAAAAATACATCCATGGCATGTTTATATTGTCATGTAGACACAACCTAAAATCATCTCTATGGGAGATTTTCTAGATCATGCTTGATCTGTAGCATTATAGGGGGAAAGATTATGTTAATTAGAAGAGATAGAGACACTACTTGCGTTTGAGCCCTGTATTGTAAATAGCAGAAAAAGTGGTCTGAGCATAGCCAGACATGCATTCATTCTGCTTCTGCTCTTGATTGTTAAAAACAACTACCTTCTTTACATTCCTGCTACCTTGAACTTTCTGATGTAATGGACTATATTCAGAAATTATACGTTAAAATAATTCCTTTCTTCCCTAAATTGCTTTAATCAGAATAATTTTTTTCAGAGAATCAGTAAATTAACTAAATTTCCTTTTACACTGAAAAACATAGTAATGAAAACATAACTTGCCATTGATGGGCTACAGTGAAAGTTCCTCTAGAAGAAATCTTATCATCCTATCTTGCTGTATTTATAAATATAAAACTGTGAACAAAGTACTAATACCCTAATCTTCCAACATGAACAAAGGTACAGAATAAAATGACTATTTAATATTAATAGACTTGAAAAGTATTGAAATCCTAAGTTCTTATGTGAAACTTACAGCATTCTAATGCCTGTGCCAGGTGCACCAGTTCCTCTAGTGCAAATATTCTCAATATAACTTCAGAAATCTAACTTGACAATGTATATGAAAATAACTGAGGAAGACATATGTCAAGCACATTGCTTAATGCTGTATTGAAAACAACAAACACTACAATCTGTTATAGTAACATTTTAAAAAACTAACAAGTGTAACTTCATATCTATTGATGCAGAAAACAAGACTTGACAAGTCACACCCCTATCAGTAATGAAAAAACATAATCTATGCCAAATTTCAGCTAATATATATTTAGCAGTGAGAACTTTGCATTTTGTCCACAAGCATAGAAAGTAGATACAAAATTTTTCCTGAAAACTTTGTTTCCTATTTTCAGGAATGATGTCTGAATGAGGTAAGAAGAAAGAAAAATTAAAATTTATAGGAAGTGGAAAGGAAGAAGTAAAGCCTACTTTAAAGCTTCAATATGGGTTATGGTGTCAAAAATTCAAAGCACTGACAACTTTAGACACTTAAAGTGTGAAAAAATACATTAATCACTGATATGGACACAGAAAGATGTCACTTTGGAAGAGAGTTTATTTTAAATAAAACTTAATACACTTACCATATGTCACAGACACTGTAGTCTTTTGCAGCCACACAAATTAATTGAAGATATCCATTCTAAATTTGTGCATATGCAGTGCTGAAAATTCATTTTTAACTATGAAAATATAGAAACAACTAAGGTGCCTCTCAGTTGTTGAGTAGAACATACAACTCTTAGTTGGGATATAAATGACATGGTATTCACTGATGAAATAAACCATGAAAATGAGGTGATTAAAATATAATTATTACCATGGAAGAAGCAAATTCAGTTTTATGCAGAAGACACTGGTAGATGCAAAATGATTGTGGAATCTGAAAAATGAATGGCAGAGTTTGGAGAATCTTGAGGGCAATTCCATGAATATAGTTCATGTTACATGAGAACATAGAAAAGTAGGAGTGAACACTTATGGTAATAATTTACCTTGACTTATAGGAATTCATCTTTGCAATTTAAATGCAACAAATACAGGAATGGTGTATCAAAACATGACTTCTGGGTGTCAGCCTGAGGAAGCTGTAGAGTGTCTCTGCTCTACTTGTCTATTAACAAAAAGTACATCATTAGGTATATGTCTATAGAGAAAATTTTAAATAATTGGGAAATACACCGTAAATCTGTGAAAGTATAATTAAGTTATAGCACATAAGACTCTATGCCTGAGAACTAGGGTAAAATGGACAAGCTACAGTGTACATTGGGATCCCAAAAAAGTAAAGTGATATCCTGGGTAGGATCTCACAGTTGAAACCATGGGGATTTGAGCTTTCATCAGAGATTACATAATAAAATATAAATTTTATTGATTAATGCATACTATTATTATGCATTAATTATTATTTATGCATACTATTTTTGTTATTAATGCATACTATTATTATGCACAGCTAAACACTGAGCTGAATCCTGGAATCCAGTTGCAAAGAGGGAGGCATGTTAAGAAAAGGGGTCAAGAGCAGGCTACAGAAACCCACAGAGACAGCTGACCCAAACAAGGGAAACTCATGGACCTCCAGACAGATAGTTTGGAAACCAGAATTGTGTCAACTCAGACCCTCTGGACATGGGTTTCAGTTAGAAGGCCTGGGCTGTCTAAGGGACTTCTGATTGTGAAACCAGGATGTTTCTCTGGTGCACGATTTCGAGCATTTTCTCCATGGAGCGATACTCCCTTAGCCTAGAGACAGGAAGAAGGGCCCAGACCCTACTCCAAATGACTAGATATCTTTTGATAATCCCTCCTGGAAGGCATCACTGACCCTGTGGAGTTGGTGGGGAATGGGGCAGGATGGGGGTGGGGGGCGTGGGAGGGAGGTAGGGAGATGGAACTGGGATTTGTATGTAAAATAAGAATATATATATATATATATATATATATATATATATATATATATGTTGTTGATCAAAAGCTGAGTGTGTAGCATTTGTATACCCTTACTCTTATCTTAACTTCATGCAAAGGTAAAACTAATTTCATGAATTTTCTTTCTGAAACACGTATTTTCTTTTTTATTGCTTCATATTTACTTATTTATTATATTTTTATTTTGGTACTCACAAGCCATGTGTGCATATGGAAACCAAAGTACAATTTGTGCAAGTCACTTGTCTATTATCATGTAGGCCACAGGGATCTTAGGGTGGTAGGTGTTTTTACATGGATATTTTCTTATAGAATAAAATCAATCATTTTATATTCAAAAACTAGTTTGGATAAACTCATATGACAAATACACCAAAGATGTAGTTCTTTGAAAAGTAACATGAAGTGTATTTCAATATGTATTTTTAGTCTCAAACCATAGGTAATTGTACATGATTCCTGCACAATTCCCATTTGTTTATTATCACTTCTACTAATATTCTGCAAATAACCTTTAATTAAGATGTAAAAAAAATCCAACTCAATGTACTGCCAAGCCAGGAAAATTTTGCTCAATATGAAAGAATAACAAGAAGTTGTAGTAATATTATATTTTAAAGTTATAGTCATGAGATTATATACAGTTTTCTGAGTTCTAGTTCAAAGGTTATTTCAATATAATTTCTTAAACAGATTTCTCAAAGTTTACAGTTGCTTGCTTCTTATATTCAATGATCTACCCAAATGACCAGATTTCAAAAGATTTCAATGCTGCTTATTAAGTGTGAGATAACAATTTAGGAAATGATTGCATCAATAACATTATGAAGACAACATAACTATTGTCAATTATTTCTGTTTTTGCATATTCATGATCTTAAAATTTTGATAAAGAATACAAATTCTCTGAACGTGTAATCAAAGTATGTTATGGCAGGTTGTTCCTTCCCGCCAGCTCCATCCTGCCTGAAGCCAATCTAGGCCCATAGCTGCGCTAGCCCCAAATAACACTCAGAGACTCTGTATTTGATATAATCCTGTTGGCCAATTACCATTATTGTTTATGGGCTAGCTCTGTCTTAATTATTAGCCCATTTCTACATATCTAAGTATTTCCACATGGTCGTCTTATCGGGGAGCCGCGGTGGGCATCTTTCTTCCTTTCTGGTCTACATCTTGACTCCTCCTTTCCAGTTCCTCTTTACTTCTGCTAGTCTCCTAGCCCTGCCTATCTTGTTTCTATTGGCCACAGAGCTTTATTAACCAGTATGAGAAACATATATACAGAATAACATTTGGGGCTGGTGCAGCTGTGGGCCCAGACTGGCGGCAGGCGGGATGGAGCCGGCAGGAAGGAACAACCTGGGGTAACATAATGGTGTCAGAACTGGGATTGAGAACTTTCGCTTAAAACTTAACAAAAGCTTAAAAAATAGTTTTTAGAAACAAGGGAACAGAGACTAGCAAGACTTCTTAGTAGTAGCATTTTCTCAGTTGGATTTGTTTTGTTATAGACAGAGATTTGCTCGGCTCCTTTAAGGGAGGTTTCCAAAATTAGCATAAGCGGCAAAAAAGCCGCCTTGCTTTTAAAGAGCTCTGCTAACAATTCATTGGTGTGTATGAGAGCTGCAATGAAGGTTAACACTGTGTCTTAAAAAAATACGCTAGCTTGGGAGAGAAAAAGAAACAGGATATAATGGTTTAAAAAAGAAAACAGAAAGTAAAATGGATGGATATGGTGGCACATGCCATTAATCCCAGCACTTGGCAGACAGAGGAAAGCAGATCTCTGTGATTTCAAAGTAAACCTGGTATGGAATGAATTCCAGGACAGATAAAAGTTACACAGAGAAACCCTGTCTCAAAATATGTAAAAATAGAAGTAGAAGAAATAGAATAATAAAAAAGCCACATAAAGATGGAAAACACAGAGAGATTTTAGATACTGTATGCGCTTCTGTTGTCTTTAAATTATTTGATTGCTGAGAAAATAACTACTGATAAAAGAAATGCTGCTGGATTAAGTCAATTTATATATTTTAAAAATGCTTTGACTCCAAAATTTAAGCCTAAGGACAAGTTACTGGGGAAAAGGATTTCTATTTTTGTTTCCACAGAAAATGAAAAGCTATGAATTCTTCCCAAACTTATGTGGTTTGAACAAGCAAGACCCCCTGAAGCAACGTCAATGGGACATTGCGAACTTAAAGAGCACTACAGCCAAGATTTCTGCATCTTCTTTGGGAACCCCATGACAGCGCCCTCTACCAGCAGGAAGTTGTTTGGAAAGAACGATGCCCAAATTCACAAATATTGTTTATAAATGTTTGTTTTCATTTAAATGGACTTGGTTATAAATGGCTATAATCACAATCTTTTTAAAGGTAAAAAGGGAATTATGATATAAATATGAATACTTTGCTTTGGAATGGATTTTCTTTTATTGATACAATTTAAGGTCAATTTTGTAATATGTATATTTCTCCTTTTGTTTAGGTATTATGTTTATATAGCTCATTGGAAAATGTAATGTATAATTTAGTACAGATTATAGAGAGTTACCTATGATAGTTAAAACTTGGAGTTAAGTTAGTTAGGATTTCTAGATATACAGAGATGTATTTGAGATGGATAGGCATTCTTCAAACCTTTCAAAGACCTAAAGAATATGGCATTTAAAATGGTTTAGGGTTTTTCTTGACAGTGAGGCACAACTACTTCTGCTAACACTACCTGCATCAGAAAGGAAGATGGACATCGAAGAAACACATTATGGAGTTTGCTTCTAATATGGCAAGACTAGCCATTTGGGCAAGGTACTGCTCTTATGGACTGTTTGACTTTATGTTGTAGAAACTGGACATGCAGGACCCACAAAAAGGTGACTGCTGATTCAAGATGGACATTGCTACAGAATTCCTGCTTCATGGAAGAGGCTGCTAGACAGCCAGACAGTCTACAGGACACAGAGAAAAATGACTGACAAACTATCAATACAGGTGGACAGTTTCAAGTTTCCTGATTTGCTGAAAGTCTGCCAGACACATTATGGCTTATGGGCTGAAGATGGAACATTACAGAAGAACTTCGGATGACTGACCAGGCAATGAGTTGTCTCTCTCATTTCTAGAGTTTATATATTATCCTTCTGTGGTCTTTGAAGGAGTTGAAGACAGATAGTTATAGTTATAGTTTCCCTTAGTTAGGATTAAAGGTAAGTTACATATAGGACTTTAGACTCACAAAGATAGGATAGATGATATTTTCTTTAAGTCTTACAAAATGTTAATAGACTAAATATTGTTAACTGTGATTCTTATTTGATAACTGTTGTATGGTGTATTTTTCTATGTTAAGGTTAAACCCCTTATTTTACTTTAGACAGAAAAGAAGAGATGATGGGAGATGTTATTCTGTATATATTTTTCACACACTGGTTAATAAAGCCCTGTTGGCCAATAGAAAACTAGATAGGCGGGTCTAGGAGACCAGGAGGAGGAGAGAGGAAGTGGTTAGAGTCGAGATGTAGCCCAGGGAGGAAGGAAGATGCCCTCTGCGGCTCCCCGATAAGATGACCACGTGGAAATACTTAGATAAGTAGAAATGGGTTAATAATTAAGATAGCGCTAGCCCATAAACAATAATGGTAATTGGCCAACAGGATTGTATCAAATACAGAGTCTCTGAGTGTTATTTGGGGCTGGTGCGACTGTGGGCCCAGATTGGTGGCAGGTGGGATGGAGCCCGCGGGAAGGAACAACCTGCAGTAACAAAAGTAATAAAAGTGTCTATATTATTGACAAAGAAGGACAAGAGAAAAAAGGAATCAACATGTCCTTGGAAGACTAATTTCTATAGAGAGGTTTTATGCTCAGATTCTTTAATAGACACTTAAAATGGGAGGAAAAACTTAAAGGTGATTTTTCTGTAGGTAAAAGTTTGTAGAATATAAATCAACCAGAGATATCACAGCTCTTTCTCATGACTATGGAAAAAAATATTCAATTTTTGTAGGTTAGAATCAATTCTAGGAGAAATGTGTAGAAAGAAATTAATGAATTTATTATAAAAGATTAAACTAAATGATCAGACACTTTAATAGAGGAAAACAGTAAGCATGCAGATTCCAATCTATGTTATCTTTAGGAAGAAACATCTGTTAACAATGCTATTATAGACACGACAAACGACTAAACACAAAATTGAGCATTTTTGGTTATTGCAAAATAACCAAAACATATAAAATTATCAAAATTATCATTTCACACATTTACTTAGGAGGAATCTAAATGGCATAGACTCAGACAAACACTTCTATAGATGACAGTCATACTAAACTTTGTTATGAGGCAAAATAAATAAGACCTGCTGACAGAAATGTGCTGAAAGAGAAATGTCAGAAAGCCAATTTCCTGGCTTGCCCACTTTATGGAATACAAATTCAGTAATTGAGGGAAATCTGATACTGTTTTCAATAAAATATTCCATCTCATTTTGTAGTAAGTATCCCATAAAGATAGAAAGAGTAAATATAATATAAAGAATAAAATATAACATGTATATACATATATATATATATATACCTATATATGTATATATGTGTGTCTGGATTATAGTCACAACCAATTTATATATGCTATATGTAATTTTATGGGACTGTAAGTAAAAAAGGCTTGTTTATAGAAACATTATCCCAATCACAACTTATTCATGATTGTCCTAAGGCATTAAAATTATTATAGCACCATTAATTGAGCTTCAAAGATTGTTGTCAACTTGACACATGCGAGAATTTCATAAGGAGAGTCAAGACATTGCAAATATGATATTTAATTACAACGTCAAGGATAGAAAGTGTTTATGAGAATAGTTTTCTTTTTTCTGTTTTATTTTATTTATAAACATTCATACTTTACATCACTTCCAGCTAACATTCTTTGTTTATTGCAAGTGTCATTGAAATCTCTAAACTTACTGACATAGCTGCCAGATGCCATATAGTTCTAACCATTATGAATCCCTTTCTATAACCAAAGGTAAAAATGCTTTCTTCCATCAGTCACTTATGGTCTTAGTATTTTATCACAAAGTAAAATAAGCAACACAGGAGAGTAGCAGGTAGAGAGAGAAGTCTCCTGTTAAAAGAGAAGACTGCTCCTACAGAGGACTAGGGTTCCATTCACAGCACCCATAAAATAAATCATAATCTTTTGGAACTCCAGTCCAGTGGATCAAGTGTTATCTTCTGGCCTCAGTGTGAATCAGGTTTGTGCACAGACATCTATGTACTCGGAACACCAATACACCTAAATATAGTATTTTAAGAAAATAAAGTAACCACCATAGAAACAAATATGATTTTTGCAATATCAACCAAATTAAAGGTTAAATAATGAAAATTCTTGAGATATCAGGCTGTGGAAAACCAGAGAAACAGCTGACCTGAACAAAGGGATGCTCATGGACCCCAGACCAATTAATGGGAAACCAGCATACGACCACCCAGACCCTCTGAACATGATTATCAGTTATGAACCCTGGGCAGTTTATGGAGCCTCTGGTACTGGATCAGTATTTATCCCAAGTATATGAATGGATTTGGGGAGCCTATTCCACATAGAGGGATACTCTCTCAGCCTAGACACATTTGGGAAGCCTAGACCATGATACAAATGATGTGAAAGAATTTTATTATTACCAATGGAAGGCTTCACTTTCCCTGTGGAGCATTCCCTGGGGATATGGGGGGGGGTAGGGGTCAGTGTGGGACATAGTAAGATGGGAGGAAGAGGAGACTGGGATTTATATGTAAAACAAGAGTGTTTCTAATTTAAATTTTAAAAAAGAGAGAAAAACAGATATACAACATCCTTTTATTTTTTTATTTATAAATGACAGGATTTGGAATCATTTTATTGTGTTCTGGATAAAATTTTCTTCAAATACTTTCACCATGGTTGACATTAAAAAATCTGTTTCCTGTTTTAGATTGTATGTTTCCACAAGGCAATATTTTGCCTTTAGCAAAGTTAAGACATTTCTATAGGCATAACTGTCAAGAGATAATAATAACATTGAATTGGCCTCAAAATATATATGTACTAGTAGACACTTTTGAAGTTATGGACTACCTTAAGAATGCTCACAGCACTTTCTACTTTACTCACATTCTCCCACGAAGGTTTTCCTTAAACTACTTGTCAGTATATTTTTGCAAATATTTGAAAGAAGTATGTTTGTCATAAGTGTTGGTTAAATGGATATTTGTTATTCTACCTTCATGTTTTTTACTTGTTTAATTCACAATACTTTAAAATTGAATGACTACTTTTTATTAGATTAGATTTTTAATTTATTTATTTAATATGAATAACTATCTTATTTTACAAATCAATCCCAGTTCCCTCTCTCTACCATCTTCCCATGCCCCAAAACAAGCTCCTTATCTCATCCTTCATCCACTCCAGATTTTTAGTTGGTTATAAAGTTGACATTAGTTGTCTACCTCCTGGTAGAGTTGTACCTATGACATCGCTTAATGATATGTTGGGATTCCATCATATCGTACACAGATTGTTGTTGAGCTCACAGCTTGTTCTACTGGTGGTCAAGGGAGAATATCATTAATATTGAATCACTGACCTGGATTATTCTCCCACAATTTTCCTAATCTTTAAAAATCCAAGATAGGTTAGGGTTTTTAGGTCCAGTTACAATAGTAATATCCAGTAACCTATACAAAAACAAGTACATGTCTTTGTGCCTTTATCAAACAGTTTCAATGCTTTATCCCTCAGCTCATTTTTAAGTAATCCTTGGAAAGAAATATACCAGCCACCTTGTTTGGGATAAGATCTGAAAATATAAATCCCAACAGTTTCTGCCTCATAATACAATATTCCTTGTTTCTATGTCCTTCTGTTCTGGGCTTTGGTGATACCTACTTCTCTATATGAGAAACCTGCTAATTTATTCCTCCTGGTGTTCCCCTTTCTCAGAAACTGAATCACAGTCTTTTTTGTTTCTTTTTTTTTTTCTGAGCCAAATTTGTCTTCCATCTGTCTCTATCTGCCTTATTTCTCCCAAAAATTGCTCAGAATTATGGTTCACTGAAAACATGCTTTCCTATATCCCAGGGAAATTTAGGGTTTTTTCTCTGTGTTTAACATTTTCTTCTAAGAGGAGTAAAATGTAAAATAATCAAATTTGTCTGTTTAATCCTATTTATTTTTGTTTTATACATTTTTTTCAGTGTCTGTTTTTTTAAACCAACTATCATCATAGAGCCTTCATCCAGTAATTGATGGAACTAGATAAAAGAGCCACAACTAAGCACCAGGCTGAAAGTATGGAAAATACACCCTAACTCTCCAATGACCACAGGAAACTAGAAGTCTAAAAAAGCCCTAAATACCTTAAATTCCAGATCCTGTCCTCTGGCAGTAAGTAGGCAAAAGGTCACATTCTTTAAGGCCCTGTGAGTAAGTGACCCTGTCCCCATAAGAGGATCAGAAATGAGCTTAATCTCCCCAACCAGGAACCCAGGCAAATGCAGACCTCTGGGGCTGTAGAAAATTGATTGGTCTATAAACCGCGGGCTTGGATGGTTTAAATTGATTGGTCTGCACTGCACTGGCTCTGGATGCTATGAGATAATTGGTTTAAGATATGCAGGCTTTGTTGTAACCCTATAAAAGCTGTCTCGATTCTGTATTCAGGGTCCTCAGTCCTCTACACCTGTGTGGCAAATGACTTTGGGTCCCAGTGCACTTGGAATATAAAAGGCCTCATGCTTTTTCATCAAGACCACTTCTCTTGAGTGATTTGGGATGCCACTTTTCTTGAGTCAGGGCATGAGGGTCGATGCTCTGTGGGTCTTTCAGGCAAAGCTCTGGGAAACCAGTAGAAGAAAGGGGGGGAGGGAATTCATGAGCAAGGGAGGTCAAGATAATGATGGAGAAATCTACAGAGAAAGCTGAACCAAGCATGTGGAAACTCATGAGCTCTGGACCAGCAGTTGTGGAACCTCTTACTAGTTCCTCTGCATGTAGGAGAAGTTCTATAGCTTGGGCTATATTAGGGGCCCCAGGCAACAGGACCATCATCTATCCCTGGTGCATGAGCTACTTTGTTGGTGTCCATTCCCTATGAGGGATTGCCATGATCAGCCTTCATGCCGGGGGCAGTGCATTGGTCCTGCCCCAACTTAATGTGGCAGATTTTGTCAACTCCACTTGGGAGCCTTTACCTGCTGGGAGGAGTAGATAGGGGTAGTCCAGGGGACAGGCAATGGGGGGGTAGGAGGAAGGTTGTGAGGGAGAACTTTGGTTGGAATGCAAAATGAAATTTTTAAAAGAAATTAATTAAAAACTGATTTTATACAACTTCCAAATTCTTAGGAAATATTTCAATATGAAAATTTTGGTAAATAATATTTACTATTTACTTTGTTTAATATGTAATAAACTTTATTATTTTAACTCTATTTTATCTGTATTATAGCAAATGGTACAAAAATGTTCCTCTTTATTAAAATAGTTATTTTGTTCTCTGAGTAATATTTACATATAATTTAAGAAGGGGAATTCATTCCATCTTGTCACATGTTCACAGAGCTCAGAACATTTCTATAATCCTTATGACATTTTACCTGTAGAGGATGCCTGGGCCTCGTTGGTGATGGCTCTTACTTAAATAACAATAGGCTTGGGCCCAGACAGCTTTATACACATCCTAAAAGCTGAGAATTCATGCAGTTATAGAGTGCCTTCTGGATTAGTGAAAGTAGTTGTTTGCCCTTTCTACATAATAATAGGAGTCCAGCATGGGACTGACTCAGACCCCTTGAACATGTATCTCAGCTAGAACGCCTGAGCAGTGTAAGTGTCCTCATACAGTGGAACCAGGATGTATTGCTGGTGCACAAAATTACCTTGCAGGCACATCCCCCATGGAGGGAAACCCCCTAAACCTAGAGACAGGAGAGAAGTCCTAGTCCCTACTTCAAATGACTTGACAGATTTACATGACCCAACCTGGATAGCATAGCCCTACAAGTGGAATGAGAGTGGGGAGGTGGGAGCTGAGGGTGTTCAGGGTACATGTGAGGGTGGGAGAGAGGAAAAGAGGGAGGGAGAGAGAGGGAACTAGAATTTATATGTAAAATAAAAATAAAACAATAAATTAATATAATAACAAAACAGAAAAATAATAGGAGTCCTCTGTGATTGGCCTTTCCTTTGGTTGATTACTTAAGTCTGGAGGTCTAAAATAAATGGGGCATTCAGTTTGGAGTGAATCTGCTATACTAATGACCAAAAACAAATAATTATTTTTTTATTTCTGATCCATATTATTTTGTGTAAAAATTCAATGATGTGTTATCTCAAGATTTCACATATATGATTTTCTTTTATGACATTTTTCATATTATAAAAATGTTATATATATTTTATTGAAAAACATGGTAGCTTCCATCTAACACTAATCTTTTGTTATATTGTAGGTTATTTTGTATACACACCAAAACAACACAACCTGTAATAACAGTATTCATGCTTATGATTTGTCTTATAAAGTATACATTATGAAATTAAATTCTCATTCTTTTCTACAGTGAGATAAATACTGATATTAGAAAAGTATATACACCTTTAAATTATGAGTCTTTATACATACTTTATGATATTTTCAGTGTTTAAAAATATTTTCAAAGCATATCCTTTTAGTGTGTTTGTTGGTGTTTCTGTGTGTGTGTGTGTGTGTGTGTGTGTGTGTGTGTGTGTGTGCTAAATGTGAATTAGGGAAGAGAATACACTGAGTAATTAGGTTCTCTTTTAAGGTAGCAGAACATCCAATTGTGTACTTTGTCTTATATAAATGAGCTTAAATTTAGTTTAACTAAAGAACTCTTAATGGTTCAGAAATTTTGGCCTCTACAACCACTAATGTTCTCTGTGATGACTATTGATAAGTGATTAGAACTGTTAAAGTTCTCAGTCTATCACTGTCTTCAACTCCATCTGTGATGTAACAATTGTTATTATTTACCATCAATTTACTGATGTCAGTGTAATTTTGACCACAGTATAAACATTACTCTTATGTTTAATTTTATACAAAATAAAAATAAATTATTTCTATAATTTTAATTCTTTGTGAAAATTTCATTAAATCCTTATAGTATGAATTTATTCTCTTCTTTCCTCTCTCAGATCTCTCTTTTGTTCACACACATACATATCTACTCTCAAACACACACATAAATACCCACACTAGTATAAGCAACTATGTTTCTTTGCGACATATTCACTTACTATGTTGAGACTTAAGAAGATAGACACTTTAACATACATCTCTTTCCCAGTAAATATGGTAAAAATCTACCTTTTTCAAGCTATTATGTTGAGTAACATTAAGGTTGATTTTTGATACAAGATTTTTGCAATAGTATGACAACATATTTTATTATAAGTATTAAGATTTGATGCCCAGTTCAATATCAACTATTCTCTGAATTTCAGTGTAATTTAAGGTAGATTTGTGTGGCATCATGCTTTATCTGTCATTTGCCTTCTTATAAATTGAACATTCTGTGTCCAATTGACAGACTAATAGATTTATGCAAGTTCATTAAGGATTAGTCAATTCTGTTTTTTGTATATATTTAAAATTTTATTCTTCTATTTTTGAAATTACTATAAAGTTGCATCAATTCTTTCTTCCTTTTCCTCCTTTAAAATTCTTGGATCCTTATTCTAAAATTCACAGCTTCTTATTTCAGTAAATTTTACACACATAAACATGTATATAAAGATATATTCCTAAATAGCCTGTTTAGTCAATATAAAGTTATTTCTATGTATGTTTTCAGGGCTGAACATCGAGTCTTGGATCATTAATTGTTATGCTGTTCACTGGAAAAGATTATTTCTTCTACTCATAGCATCTTGAAATGCTTTTGTTTTTGTATACAAGGTTCAGGGCTTGGTTTATCCCAAGCATTTTGACTTGTCTATAATTGTCCATATTAAACAGGTTGTTGAGACTTTATAGGTGTTCTTTAAGATATGTTAACAAATCATAAAGAAAATATTTCAATATCAAATAAATTATTAACTTTAACATTTTATAATATTGAAATGAATTCATTAAATCCAGTAGTTTTAATATAAAATACATGAGTACCAGAATTGTACAATGTCTCATTATGTCAATGATTTCTTAATCTGTTTTTAGCTAAATACATACAACCTTACATTTAGAAATCTTTCATATGAAATAAATGTTTTATATTTGCACTAAAAACATATGATTAAATTTTATGGAATATTTTCTCTTATTGTTGACATCTATATCCATAACTACATATATGTTCCTAAATATAAAAGTAAATTTTTCTCAATCCAAGCAAAGTTATTTTTGCATGGATCACATGTTCTCTGAAGATATTACAAGAAATGTATCTTTGTTACTAATTTGAGAACTATTTGAATTCTGTAGAGATAATTGAATTAACACAACAAATAGACAGCAGATACACAAATGGATGTCAACATCCTGAGGTATATCGATCCATTGTATTACTTAAATGTAAAACTAAAAACAATTTCAATTTAGTTTTTTTTAAAACAAACAAGCCAATTGGTAGTAAAAATATATTTATAACAATGATAATTGGTATGTAGTTAACATTATCAGAAATGTGAAAGCATTAATAGAAGATGAAAGTAAATGTGGGAGTGACAAGCTCTGAATATGTACCTGTTAAAATCATGTATTTTATTTATTTTAAAATAATATGCTTTGCCCCCATTGCCAGGTCATGGCTAGAGGTGAGTCTGGGTCTAATTCCACTGGGGTGGATTCTCCACTACACCCTTACCTGGGTAATCCCTGGGTAGTTCCTGGATCTTGCTGCCCCTGCATGCTGTCCCCACCAAAAGTGCTCTTGGAGCTCTGATATACCCCCACCCACCCTGACCAACAGCCTGCCCTTCCCCTACCCTCTACCATTCTCTGCCCACTGTCCCACCTCTCTGGCTGAGCACTGAGCCAAAGGGTGGAGCCAATAATCCAGCCACCTTTGGGGAAATTCCTGGAGCTCCTCTCAGCACAATAGGCCTGCCTATCTACCAGGGACTACCAGTAATTTCCTCCTGCCTTGTCTCTGACCCCTATCACCAGGCCCCATCTTCCACTGGAGTTCTGGGCCCATCACAGAGATCCACCTATCTCTGCAAGAATACTCTGAATTCCTGTGGGCTGGATCCTTGACCCCCATCGCAGGGCTTCTGCTAAAGAGGCCTTATTCAGCTGGAGAGTGCCAGCAAGACCTGCCTATTGGTGCTGAAACATTCTGAGTATCAGCACAGTCTTTGTCCCCCATTGCCAGGCCTTGGCTAGAGGCCTTGGCTAGAGCTAGACCTGACTATACCTAAGGAAACATCCTGTGGGCTACCCTCTGTCAAAAAGGCCTCAGCTGTCCTCTGCTGGAGCCCGAACTTTGACAGCAATGGCAGGGCCACTGTCTACAGAGGGACCTTCTAGACAGCTTGGACCACCCAAAGCTACAGACCTCAAACCTGTGACCCACTTAAAACCCATAGAGAGAGGGAGAGATCCCACCAACACCTACTGGAAGAAACTATGGGAAGACAGCAATACAAGAAAACACATAACATCAGAAAGACAAGCATAACACTACCACAATGTTAGGGAATCTACACAAACAAGACCGGAACACAACAAAACAAATGAATCAGAAGAGAATGACTCAAAAATTATCATCATAAAAATTACACCAGGAACCAGAAATACAATACAAAAAAGCAATGCAACGAAGAGTTGATTTTTCAGGAAAATCAACAAGATAGAAAAATCTTTATCCAAACTAACAAAAAAGCAGAGAGAGAACAAGCAAATTAACAAAATCAGAAATGAAAGGGGGACATAAAAACTGACACAGAGGAAATCCAGACAAATTTCAGGTCATACTTTGAAAACCTGTACTCCACAAAATTTGTAAATTCAAAGGAAATGGATGAATTTCTGGATAACTATCACTTACCAAAATTAAATCAAGAACAGACAAACAACTTATGTATACCTATAAACTCCAATGAAATAGAAGAAGTCATCAAAAGAATTCCAACCAAAAAAGCCTAGGGCCTGATGGGTTCAGTGCAGAATTCTACCAGAAATTAAAGGAGGAGCTAATTCCAATACTCTTCAAATTGTTCCACACTCTGGAAACAAGTGGCACATTACCAAACTCTTTTTATGAGGCCACAACCAAGCCACACAAAGGCACAACTAAGAGACCAAACTACAGACCAATATCCCTGATAGACAAGGATGCAAAAATACTCAATAAAATATTGGCAAACAGAATCCAAGAATACATCAGAGAAGTCATCCACCATGATCAAGTATGCTTCATCCCTGGGTTGAAGGGATTGTATAACATATGAAAATCTATCAACGTGATACACCATAAAAACAAACTGAAAAAGAAAAACCATATGATCATTTCCCTAGATGCTGAAAAAGCCTTTGACAAAATTCAACACCCTTTCATTATAAAGGCTTTGGAGAGAACAGGGATAACAGGAACATACCAAAACATAAATAAAGCAATATACAGTAAACCAATAGCCAACATCAAACTGAAAGGAGAGAAGATAAGGCGATTCCTCTAAAATCAGGAACAAGAGAAGGCTGTGCTCTCTCTCCATTTCTCTTCAATATTGTACTTGAAGTTCTAGCTAAAGCTATAAGACAACAAAAGGAGATCAAGGGGATCCAAATTGAAAAGGAAGAAGTTAAACTATCTCTATTTGCAGACTATATGATAGTTGACATAAGCGACCCAATAAACTCTACCAGGGAACTCCTACTGCTGATAAGGAACTTCAGCAAACTGGCAGGATACAAGATAAACTCAAAAAGGTCAGTACCCCTACTTTATTCAGACAACAAAGAGGCTGGGAAAAAAATCATAGAAAGATCACCCTTTACAATACACAAACAACATAAAGTATCTTGGGGTAACACTTACAAAACATGTGAAAGACCTATACAATAAGAACTTTGTGACTTTAAAAAATTTATTTAAAGACGATACCAGAAAATGAAAAGAACTCCCATGTTTGTGGATAGGAAGGATAAATATAGTAAAAATAGCAATTTTACCAAAAGCAATCTAGAGATTCAATGCAATCCCCATTAAAATCAGAGCAGAATTCTTCATTGACCTTGAAAGAATAATAATCAACTTTATAATGACTCAGGATAGCCAAAATTACCCTGTACAATAAAAGAACTTCAGAAAGCATCATCATACCTGACTTTAAGCTCTTCTACAGAGCTATAGTTCTGAAAACGGCCTGGTCTGGTATTGGCACAAAAAGACAGATAAACCAATGGAATCAGATCAAAAATCCTGATATTAACCCAAACACCTATAAACACAGATTTTTGACAAAACAGCTAAAAGAATACAATGGGGGGGGGAGGAAAACATCTTAAACAAATGGTGCTGGCACAATTGGATGATCTTGTGTAGAAGACTGCAAGTAGACCTATGTCTAACAGCATGTACAACTCAAGTCCAAATGGATCAAAGACCTCAACATAAATCCAGCCACACTAAACCCTAAACCTCTTGGAAGAGAAACTAGGAGGTACTCTTTAACAAATTGGTATAGAGGACACCTTCCTGAACATAACTTCTGTAGCACAGACACTAAGATTGAAAATTAATAAGTAGGACCTCCTCAAACTTAGAAGCTTCTGTAAGGCAAACGACACAATGAACAAGACCAAATGGCTGGCCACAGACTGGGAAATATTTTTACTAATCCTACATCTGAGAAAGGGCTAAGCTCCAAAATATACAAAGAACTCAAGAAACTAGTCAACAAATCACCAAATAACCCTATTAAAAATGGGGTACAGAATTGAAGAAATAATTCTCAATAAAGAAAATCAAAATAGATGAAAGACACTTAAGAAAGTGCTCAACATCCTTAGGTATTGGGGAAATGCAGATCAAACAACTTTAAGATACCACCTTACTCCTGCTGTAAAGACTAAAATACAAACACAAATCACAACTTATGCTGGAGAGGATGTGGAGAAAGGGGAACACTCCTCCACTGCTAGTGGGAGTGCAAACTCATACAGCCATTTTGGAGATCAGTATGGTCCTCGGGAAAATGGGATTTAGTTTACCATAGGACATGGCAATCCCCCTCTTAGGCAAATACTGAAATGATCCACATCCATGCAACAAAGGCATGGCTCAACTATGTCCATAGCAGCATTATTTGTAATAGCAAGGACCTGGTAGCAACCTGGATGCCCCTCAACTGAATAATGGAAAAAGACTATGTGGCACATCTATACAATGGAATACTACTGTGCAGAAAAAGATAACAGAATCTTGAAATTCACAGGATGGAACTTGAAGAAACCTTCCTGAATGAGGTCACAAAAAGAGTCACAAAAAGAGAAACAGGGTATGTACTTGCTCATATATGGATTTTTGACGAAGAGCAAAGTATCACCAGCCTATAATTCATACCACCAGAGGAACTGGGATACAAGGTGTAATGTAAGAGATTCATATATGTTCCCTCACAAAAGGGGGAAGGGACAAGTCCCACCCAGAGCATATGGGAAATAGGGGGCAATGAATAGAGAGAGAACTAGGAGAAAGAGAAGGGGAGGAGACAAAAGCATGTGCAATTAGGTAGATTGAGTCAGGGTAGGAATAGAAGACAGGAGAGAGAGAGAGAGAGAGAGAGAGAGAGAGAGAGAGAGAGAGAGAGAGAGAGAGAGAGAGAACATAAAAGGGGGAGCCGTTATTGGTTTGAAGAGAAAACTGAACCTAAAGAAATATCTAGACACCTAGAAGACTGACTCCAACTAACAATTCGAACATCCGTGGAAAGGCTACCATACATGCCCTTCCCTTTTAGTAAGATCACCAACTAAATTATCCACCATCATGGAGCCCTTATCTAGTACCTGTTGGAAACAGAATTAAAGACCCATAACTAAACACTGAGTCGAACTAGAATCCAGATACAGAGAGAGAGGACAATACCACGTTGCAGAAACATACAAAGACAGCTGACCTGAACAAGGAGGTGCTAATGCCCCTTCCCCCAGACTGGTAGCTGGGAATCCAGCATGGGACTGACTCAGACCCCCTGAATCTGAGTCAGCTAGAAGGACTGAGCAGTCTTCGGGACCTCAACAATATTAACAGGATCTTTTCCTGGTGCACAAAAGGACCTTGCAGACTAACCCCCCATGGAAGGATACCCCTTTAACCTAGAGACAGGAGAATAGACCTGGTCCTTACTTCAAATGACTTGACAGATTTACATGATACAACCTGGATAGCATAGCCCTTCAAGTGGAATGGAGGTGGGGGAATGGGAGAGGAGTGTGGCCAGGGTGTATTCACAGGGGAAAGAGGGTAAGATTGAGGGAGACGGAGGAAGGAAGGAAGGGAGGGAGGGAGGGAGGGAGGGTAAAGAAACTGGGATCGACATGTAAAATTTTTAAATTATATTATTAATAAAAAAATAAAATAAAATAAAATAAAATAAGGGTTCTTACCTCCTTTTGTATATTTTTTTGTTTGCTTACTTTTTTGGTTAACCTTTCTCTTCATCCCCTCTTTTCATTCATCTTCCTATTCCATCCTTATTTAACCTTGCTTTCTCCTACAGTTCATCCCCTACTTGAGTGTCATGAGTGCTATTTTTAAAAGTCAAGAGAATTTGAATGATGACTTAATTTAAATATTAAATAAATTACATGAATATAATAAAGAACTGAGTACAGGCTATAACAGGATAAAGAATTGTATTTTAAGACATTAGTAATGTAAAAACAGAAATGGTTTAAACAAAATTATCACCTATAATAATTTCATTGTATTTCAAAGGAAAATACACAAGACAAAGGAAAACATTAAAAAGAAATATTAAATAACATAAATATACAATAATTGATTAATTTTTATTTATATAAAGCATATAAAATTTCTTAAATATTTAATTAATTATAGAGAATTTACACAATAGAGTGCTAATCAGAAGTAAAAAAAAAAAAAGGTAACATCTTGAAATTTGCAGGAAACTAAAAAGAAAACATCCTGAGTGAGGTAACCAAGACCCAGAAAGACAAATCCAGCATATACTCTCTTGTAAATGGATATTATACATATAGGTTACCAGACCTACAGTCCACAACATGAGCTTTTCAATGAGATGGATTGACTTTGGGGACAGAAGGGTGGTATTGAAACAATATCACATGGTTGAACTTGAGAATTAAGGGCATTTGATGGGCATTGAACCACTTCTTCTGATGTGTCTATGCTGAGAGCTTGAGACAGAGGAGTTTGTCCCATCGGCACTTTGATTTCATTTGATGGTTTGATAAATTCTAAAGAAAAGTTTACCAATGACCCCCATCTACCATTTGGGGTGTTATGTGTCGTCAATAAGGATATAAAAATCACCCACTCTGTGTAAATTTTAGAACACCTTCCTAAATATGCATCATGTCTCATACATGACCAAAAAGGGCAACCTCCATGAGTCTTTGGCCAAATTTGACATTAAACTATGGTTTGATGGTAGAAAAAGCAAATGTGGAAGACATGAATTTTATAAATATCTATAGGTATTATAGGGATAAGTATCTCCTTTAGAAAATTTGTTTGTAAGCATTACCCAAACACCATCATACAAGTGGTCTATTTGAACCATTGAGTACAGGTTTACTGAATCTCAGAAACCTTACTATAACTACAGCCTGCATAGAGTGGGACAGAAATCTGAAACATTTTTCATACCTTAAGAGTTTTTATTTGCAAGCCTTAAAATACTCTCTTATACCTTCATATCTTTCTTAAGATTCTCTATGGGGGGGATACTCTCCCAGCCCAAATACATGGAGAAGGGCCTAGGCCCTCCTCAAAATCATCTGACAGACTTTAATGATACCCTATTTAAGACCTCACCCTTCTTGAGAAGTGGGTGGGGGGTAGAATGGGATGTCAGTGGGCATCATGAGAGGGTGGGAGGAAAAGAGAACTGGGATTGATTTATAATATATGATTGTTTCTAAATTAAATAAATAAATATGGCTTTGCATTCTCAGACTTTATATATTTGTTCAATTCTCATTGAAATGTGACTGTGCTTTCACCAACAGCTTCTCCTGGGCCATCTTTAAGAACTTCAGTCCTGAAACATAGTGCTAGGTTGTTCTCCCTGAACACTTCAAATCCTTTTTAAAAGTTAATACCTCCTGGGTGACTGTTATATCCCAAAGTTTGGCTCCCAGTCTCAGCTACATTCTATTATTTGTTGTTGTTTTCCTGTTTTTTTAAATAAATCTCATTGCCATTCCATTATAAGGCATCTCTGGGTAATCCCCTTTGAAGGCAGTACTTCAAGATGAAGTGCCCAATGGGAAAATTATTGGGACATGAAGAAGTATGGGATTTCAAATAATATTTACATATCCATAGCACATGAAGTAATGTCAAATAATGGTGTGGATTATATGGTGACCATTGTTGCTTGACCAGTTCCAGCATTCTGACATTGCAGACCAACCACATATCTCCAGCACCTGTAGAGGCCAGAGGTAAGCGCAAATGTCTATAAGCGAGTTCCAGGATATTCAAAGCAGCACAGAGAACCCCTGTCATAAAAGCAAAAAAATAAAAGGAAAAGAAAGAAAATAAAGTAACTTATCAGTTATGGCTTAAATAGCCACATTACACAATTATACCGACACACAACACACACACAACAGATTTTTTTTTTAAAAAAAAAATGTCATTGTCATATCAACAGAAGGGGTTGGGTTAAAGAAGGCCCACTGAAGATTTTCAGAGATGCCAAGGGCCACCTCATATTAAAGACAGGTAAAATAAGAGAAAGAAGGAATACAAGGGAATAAGAAACCAGCTATTTCCAGGAAGAACGGAATTTTGTACTTCATGTTAGGGACTGAAAATATTTGAGTTAAATGCTTCCTCTCCAAGGTAGTAGTGTACGGGCGGTGAGTCAAGAACAGAATAGCTCAATCCTCTGCTTGTTATTGTTATAATTTTTAAGAAACTTGCACACTAAATTTTGAAGTTGAAGCCCAGTCCATACTAGTTTGTATGGACAGTTAATACCCTGGCCATATTGTTTTTAAAATATATTAACAATGATTTTTTGTTTCTATTTTGATTAGGGTAAGATGGAATTTCAAAGTGTTTTTAATTTGTATTTTCTTAATAGCTAATGTTATTAATCAGTTTTCACTGTGTTCATTAGTTTTTCCTTTTAATTTGTTTTGTAAAATCTTTACAGTTGTATAAACCAGTTGTTTTCTGGATTATTAAAGTTTAATTCCTTACTTTTCTACATTTTAATCATCTGTTAGATATATAACTAACAAAATTTGTGTTTTTAATCTGTATGCTGTCCCTTGAGTTTCCTGACAGTTTCTTGTACACCATGCAAACATTATAATTCATGAGATCCTATTCTTTGGTTAATTATCTGATTTTTTAAGCCTTTGGTGTCATTTTGAGAAAGTCACTAGCTATACCTGTAATTGTACAATTGTCACAGCTTAATTTATCTAAAATACTGTCTTTCCTTCAATGAGTATTTTTAGAATTTGGTCAGAAATCGGGTGGCTGTACCTATGTGACCTTGTATTTCTATCCTCTATTCCATTCCATCTATCTATTTGCTTGTTTTGTGACATTAAGGAGGTCCTTTTATTACTATATCTCTGTAATATGGCTTTAAATTGGTTACAATAATAACACCCAGAGTATTCTTTGTGTTCAAAATTGCTTTTGCTATTTGGGACTTTTGTTTTCCTCTATAAATTTTAATATTTTTTCCTATTTCTGAAAAGAATATCACTTGAATATTATTGGAATTACCTTGTATTTTTTGACTGCTTTGATAGGATGACCACTTTTAAAAATAATGATTCTTCTGATCCATTAGTGTAGTACAATTTCCATATTGTCAGATCTTTACTCATTTTGTTCTACAGTGATTAAAAGTTTTCATTGTAGTGATCTTTCACTTTCTTGATTAGGTTTATTCCAAGATATTTTATGGTGCTTTTGTTTTCTTTATTTTGCCTGAGGCTAATGAGAATGTAATTGCTTGCCAGATGTTTTTCTTTCAAGATGTTTGTTATTAATATACAGAGATTTTAATACTTATTTAATCTATATATTTTTATTTGTGTATTTATTTGAATTTTGTGGTGTTGCTGATTTTAGATCCTGTCCTTTTCTGAAAGTGATTAAATGTTTCAAGTATCTTATGGTTGAATGTTTTACAGAATAATACAATCTCCAGAGTTACTTTCATTTTTAATTGCCCTCCTTTTATTTTTCTTTTCTTATGTATCCAGGGAAGACACCAACATGGTAATGAATAAAACTGGAAAATGAATATAACTTTGCCTTGTTCCATGTTTTATAGGAAATATTTTGAGATTGTCCCAATTAAATATAATTTTGGTCATAGGCTTACCATGTATAAACTGACATACATGTAGAGATAAATTATTTATTTATATTTAAGGCTTGTTCAGAAGCTTGTAAATGAAGAATTTCTGTCTCTATTGGTATTAGCATGTGATCTCTGTCATTGAGTTCATTTCAGTAATTTATTACATATTTACATATAAGCAAACATTAAACCATCTCTTAAATACAGGTTACTAGATTTTGATGAGGGAATTTTTGATGGATTCTTGACTTCAGTTCGCATGGGATACACATTTTATCTGTCAAACATTTTTTGTTTGTTGTTTTATTTTTTAAAACAATATTGTTACTTATTTTTTTTTATTTTACATATCGATCCCAATTACCTCTCTATCCTGCCCCCGACCACCCTCCCATTCCACTCCCCCGTTCACTCCACAGGTAGAGTGATGGCTTCCAGGAGGGGTAATCTACATCTGTCAAGTCATTTGGAGTAGGGACTAGGCCTTCTCTCATGTCTATATGTTAAGGGAATATGCCTTCATGGGAAACGTGCTCCCAAAGTCCTTTTGTGCACCAGGGATAAATCTTGTTTCCACCATCAGAGACTTAGACTGCCCAGGCCTTCTAACTGAGACCCATGTTCAGGATATTTGAGTTTGTCCAATTTTGGTTTCCCAGCTATCAGTCTGGGGGTCATTAGGTCCTCTTTGTTCAGGTCAACTGTCTCTGTGGGTTTCTGTAGCCTGGTCTTGTCCTCCCTCTTTGCGACTGGGTTCCAGTTTGGCTCAGTGTTTAGCTGTGGGTGTCTGCTCTATGAAGGGAGATAAGTTAGTCACCAATATCATTATCAGGGAAGTGCATTTAAGGTAGAATTTCCACTGTTGCTCAGATTGTTATTTTGGTTCATTCATGTAGGTTCTGGACATTTCTCTAGAGTCAGTTTTCTCTTCGAACCTATAATGGCTCCCTTTTTTATAGTCTCTCTCTCTCTCTCTCTCTCTCTCTCTCTCTCTCTCTCTCTCTCTCTCTCTCTCCTTTTCCTCTCCTCTATTTTTCCCCCGACTCAATCTTCCTGGTCCCACATGTTCTTCTCTCCTCTCTTTTACTCGTAGCTCCCTCTCCATTTGCTACCCCCCCCAAAAATGCTCAGGAGATCTTATTCATTTCCCCTTCTGTGAGGGACCTTTTATGAATCTCCTAGATTCCACCTTGTATCCTAGTTTCTCTGGCAGTATGAATTACAGGCTGGTGATCCTTTGTTCTATGTCTAAAATCCATATATGAGTGAATACGTAGAATGCTCCTCTTTTTGTGGCTGGGTTACCTCATTCAGGATGGTTTCTTCAAGTTCCATCCATTTGTCTGAGAATTTCAAGATTCCATTGTTTTTTTTTTCACAGAGTAATATTCCATTGTGTAAATGTGACACATCTTTTTTATCCATTCTTCAGTTGAAGGGCATGCATCTAGGTTGCTTCCAGGTTCTTGCTATTAAAGCAAGGTACAATTAGAAGGGCACAAATGCACTGATTTTGGAACTGATACTTAATTTTCAATTGGTTTTTATTATTGAAAGTTAAATAATTAACAAATATTATAAGTAAAAATCGTTTAAATTGGGCATATATCTACACACAGTATTTCAATTTTTTTTTAAATGAGACAAAACGGTCAAAAAATAGCATTTAGTTTGTTATTTCTTACCATCTACTGCTGAACATGAGACCTGCTCTTGAGGGTGGTTTGTGTACCCAATGAAACTCTGTAGTTGAATTCTATTTTTTTTTCTTTAAAATTGGATGTCAATTAGAGTAGTTTCCTTGTTAGAGATGTGACTTTATGTCCATGCCTACCTCTCAGTGCTAGAATCCTAGATGAATTAAACCTGTTTATTTCTTATACATGCTACCAAATTCTCTGATTCTCTGTGTGTTATTGAGTACATGGGTTCTCCTGTGTCTGTGTAACTTTCATTTTTTGTTCTTTGCAGCCACTTCCTCTTTAAATTCTTTGCCTTTCAGCTCCCTGAGTGCTGATGAGAGGGTGTTGCTGAGGGCATTCCATTTATAATGGGCCTTTCCTAAGTTTTTCTGCATGTAGTCCAAGTGATGGATTAGATATATTAATTCTCATCTAATGCAAAAGGATAAAGTAGAATATTGTTAGAGGTCATTTTGTGTCTATTTTCTTTTAGCAAAACAATCATATACTGTATTTTATGACTAAATCCTTAAGTACACTTTTAAAATACACCTGCTTTGTAAAATTCTGATAGGTATAATTAATCTTATAGCAGTAAAGCACTCAAGTTTTGTTAATAGTTTCTGTCAATTAATTGCACTGTTTCTTCGTGTTTATGTAGAAAAAGAAGAGATTCATATACATAATTATACAGGTCTCTATGTCTTTCTACTGCATTTGGAGGTGAGATAAGGACATTAGATATCCCCCTGTTTCTCAACACATTGTCACCTAAAACTCCATCCCCTACTCAAAAAGAAGATCACATTTTTCCATGAAGCCCTCAGGGTCTTCTTGACTCCCTACAATGCTGGGGTTACAGGAGAGTATTCATGCTTAATTTTTCACGGGTAATAGAGTTTATTTCTTGTAACACAAATTTCAACACAATATATTTAGAATAAAGGTGGATGTACAAATATTTCAAAAAGTCAAAAGGCAAGAATGAAACACCATCTTAGTGCTGACTTAAGCCCTTCAAACACTCTTTCCCAAAGTTTTGTTGTCACAATTAAACATTTAGGCAAACAACAGCAAGCTATAACCTTCTCAACTCTGTTATAATTATAACGAACTAACCAATACCATAAGTTTATTACTTTCAATTTTACTACTAATATTCCTATACTTTTACTTGACTACCTCTCTTTAAATAATTGCAATACCCTCCTGTTGATTATGTTTAAATATTACTTTTACATCAATCTTTTTATTAATTGTAAAACGGTGTCTTATGAAACATGACTGCAGTGGTGATAGGTTTAACAACAAAATTATTTTATTTTAGCCACAGTAAATGACATAATTTCAATTGAAAATATAATTGTGACATTTGGGAATCCAAATGGATTTGAGGTGGACATAGATTCAGATAGAGTTATTTCTATTTAAAATATAAGCATATATTACATATACACTTACCAATATCAAATTTTAGATTTACATATAATTCAAAATCCAAACTAAGTCTAAATAAGAAAGAACTACTTAATTTAACAGGTGTAATAATCAAGCAAAGTTTACACACAGTGTTTTATTAAGGAAAATTACCTCTTTGCACAATTAAGTGTATTGAAGATTACTATAATAAAGGGGAAGAAGTAGAGAGTGACTACTATAGAAAGACATTAAAAATTATGACTGTGACTGTCTCAGACCCTAAATAAGAATTCCCCAAGAAAGTATTAGGAGTGCAGCTGCTTGTCTGGGTCATTTATGAACTTATTCCCTTGGACAAATAATTGAAAGTTCTCTAAATCTGTAAGAGACCTAGATGAAGAGATAGTGAAACTCACAGCTTATTAAGGGTCCTAATGCTGGAAATCCACTAACCAGACTATGTCAGCTGCTGTTTAGGTTCCTTGAGTCTTCTCCTTTTTCTCATTGGTCCTGCTTAGGTATTTGTTCCAATGCTTGCTACCTTATCTCTTCACAATGTGCTCTATGCATAAGAAAAACACTGTCTCAGGGAGTCCATTCCACTCTCTCATCTGTCTGAATCTCTTTAAATCTCATTCGACTAATTTTTCATCTATATAGATAAAAATAAAATGTAAGAAGACATTTTTTATTTGATGGTTCACAGATATGGAGGTGTTTTTTTTTGTTGTTTACTTTTGATTTTTAGCCCACGGTTTGTATTGAATGGTTTGTTTGTTTGTTTTTAAACCTAGCATTGAAGGCACATTGTGTGTTATCAATGTTTTACATGAATAATAATTCCAGAAACATAAATAAAGACAAATTTTATGACAAAATTAAGTCACAACAAAGGGAGAATCAGCTTTTGTTCATAATATGGCCCAGAGTTCAGTATTAGTTTGAATGTGTGAACTGAACAATCCATGATGCTGCCAGAATGCTCCAGATCCAGTGTCTTCTAAGAGTCTTACTCCTGAACATTTGAATAGTGAAGATGAAACTCCCATATTAGAAGATATTTAGCCCATAAACTAAAACAATTGAAAAATTTCTGATATCATTACATATTCCACAGCATGTATCAACTAGACCTCTGTCTCAAAACTAAGGCTACCTCCTTCAGTTTCTCTATGTTTTCATGGAGTCTATGGAATCTAGAGCCATCTGAACAATGAAGTAGGAAGCAAACCCACACAAATCAGGTTCTTGTTTTCCCAAGTCTGCACATTTACCATGTTGTTCATATGCTGCAAATTCAAAATAGAAACCTTACAAACCATTCGGTATTCTCAGTAAGCACACCAAACAAGCATACCCTTTGTTAGCAGACTTGAGTGGCTGTAAGCTTGTTCCCGGCATTTGATGTTAGAACATTGTGTACAACAACTTTCCAAATATATGAATGTGCATTAATACATCCATCTCAGAAATGGATGTGTGTCAAGATACGAGACTATGAGCATTCTTCTATGAATAAAAATTACATACATATTTTCTCTTGTTCTAGCTTGTGTTATTTTTGAAATAATAATTTGTATATTTATCCATGAGTAGTTATTTAGTCTGTGCCATTTGCATTTGAATCTTGTTGCATCATGGCTCATGATCTGTTTTAGTATATTTAATATACCATTACACCACTAATGATTTGTTCTATGAAAATATGAGGCCAAATACAATATATTCTTCAAATATTTTCTGAGGAATACTGCATCCATCTCATTTTATTGAAGTCTTTGCCAAGGTAAATATAACCCTGCTATCTTATTTTTAGAAATGCTGTCTTTGTGTCTTGGCAGGCTTTTGGTAGGTATGTTACCATAGCAAGGGGGCTTTTAGGATTAAGTAAGCCTTACAACCTTGACTTTAAGTGTCTTATTTTGAAATCACTTTTTTTTTCCGAAGTGAGTTATTAACTATGAAACTTTACTAAGCATTGCTTTAAGAAAATTTTCTGACCTCTGTGAGAAATACAGGTCCAAAATTTTAAAACTAGAGCTCATATATAAGCAAAGCATATTACTTTGAGTTTGGGGAATTGTTACCTCACTGATTATTCCTAGTTACATAATTTTACCCAAATTTTTCATAGTTTCACTTTATTAAGGTATGGATAATATTTCTTTGTATAAAAGTACAGCAGTCTCATTATAATTTCATTAGTTTATGGACCTCTAGGCTGTTTCTATTCTATTACCCTATGTACAAACCTATACTATCAACAATAATGAGATTTTGTGGGTAAATCTAATAGTGGTAGGAACATGGAGAAGGAAATAGAGTAGTGGAAAAGGAAGGAAGGCTAGATCAAAACACTTCATTATAATTTTGGATGAAATTCTCCAGCAAAACATAGTCAGAAAAACTGCCTGTAGAGATTGTTTAGCAGATAAGAGACCTCAGTACTCCAAAGAGGTCATGTTTGATTTCCAGCACCCATGAGAAATTTCACAGCCATCTGTTGCTGTAATTGTCATGGCTGTCTTCTGGACATTAGTAACACAAGGTAAATACTTGACGCACAGACATTCATGCAGAAAGCCACATACACATAAAATAAAATAAATACAAAAATAGAAACCCCTGTGAGGTTCAAATTTTGATTGCTGTAGTAGCATTGTTATCACAATAATCAATGAAATATCCTGGGAAAGGTCTTTTATAAGACAAACTTTCAGTGACATACCCTTTAAAATGGTGATATTCAACTATGTAGTGATATACTTATGAAAAATATCTTGTTATATTATAACTTTACATTTGAGACAAAAGATCAATGATCTAAAAATTGAAATAATTTGTATGATACTAATATATTAAGCATTATAAGGGATCTACTCCTATATCATATAGTTCTAGAGGTAATAATTTATAAAATCAGTGGATTGTATTTATTAGTAATGTGATTGATTAGATTTTAAGGTCTGAAATTTTACTTGTATTATTCTAAAGTAACAGCAAGTATAAGAATTTGGGTTTATTATGAGATTATTTAAACTCAAAGTTATATAGACATAAAATACTAAGTATAACCTTTATCTCAATCCTTTAAAAAAACTATTAATTATATTGAGAGTAGGTGAATACTTATAGTACATAATCAACTGAAAGATAAACTTTCCACATGTTATTTGATGTTTATTATTAGTTATGATAATGTTTGTCTTTTCCTCTTATAAGCAATTATATATAGAATTATGTTATCAATTATATTGTTGCCAGGGATAATTATATTAATTGTCAATTATATTAATTTATTCAGAGATCATTTTTTAAAATCATAACCACATCACTTTAAACACCATCATACCTACAGATATATAAGTATTTATAAACTAATACAAAAATTGTATTTATATTTATATATACATATGCACCTTTATATTGTCCCTTTAAACACTGACACACCTCTTCTACATGTATTTACAGTGTTGAAATACTGAACAGTTTCTTTGCACCAAATATCTTCTTTTATAAAACTTATTATGTACATGGTGGAAATTATGCCTGAGATAAGGTTGATCATCAATGTGACTGGACCTGGGATCAACCTAACTAGAAGACTCTGAGTGGTCTAAGAGGGTTTTCTGGCAAAGATTCATTGAGTGTGGGAGATTATTCTTCAAAATAGCTGGCACCTTACTCTTGCCCTGGAACAAGAAAGTATAGGGGGAAGTTGTTGCTGGATTTTCTTCATTTGCTCCTTGCTGGTTACTGTGTCCTCCTTGTTACTGCTACAACTGTGTGCTTCTTCATTGACAGGCTAATTCAGATTCTTCAGATTTCCAAAGGAATGAAGACTGCCTTCTCACAAGAAACCATTGTGGTCTTCTGTGCCATATAGAAACTGATGAGGCATCTGGCCTGATAGACTAAGAAGGTTTTGGATTCTCAGAGTCTCTCCAACAGGATGGCAGGCATGGTTGATCTCCTCAGACTGTATCATGTAAACTAATCTAATGCACTCTCTGTGAAATATAGAATCATTCTCTTTGTTGTTTTCCTTTGAACAACACACACTAATATAAAGTCATATAATTATGTTGTAAATATTATATACAAATTCAAATATATTAGATATTTATTAAGTATATGAAAATATGTATCTCAGTTCTTCTTTGGAAATGAGTAGTAGTCTGTTGGTAAGAAACAGTATGTGCTGTCCATTTTATTGGATTACCATTACTGGTTCAATGAGAAATTTTTGGTTTTGGATTTTTTTTCTAAACATAATCTAGTCCATTATCAACATAGCCCTAATTTCTCTCCAAAGCATCTATTTTTCTAGGATCATCTGTGCCAACATTGTGTACACCCACCCACCAGCTGTCATGTTAAATTTTCAACGCCTTTACTTGTGAAAAACAACTTGTATAATTAAAAGAAATGTGTTCTTTACAAATTAATATATTTTGACATATGATGCTCAATTATATTTAAGATATGAAATTATATATTTCTGATACTTTAGGATCTGAATAAAATTAAGATATTATAATATCATTCAAATAAAATCTATAAAAAATTAGAAGAAAAATTATAGGAATAAGATGCATTGAAAAAATATAAAGCATAAAATTGAAATATTAGAAAATAATCCTGATGTATTTTTGAAAAATGTGATATATCTGTTTATTACATTTATAAAAATTATATATACATCTTCATGGTGACTAATGCAATGTTTATTGTAGACACTGAGTCAGATAATGCACCTTAAATAATGCTTTAAGAATGATTTAAGAATTACATGGAATATTTTATGAATACATGTAGAAGAAACAACAGCTATAAATATATTTTTGATTAGAATTGTTGAAGAAGAGTCAATGAGCATATTCTACATTATGCCAGCACTCACATACATACACATACACACACACACACACACACACACACACACACACACACACACACACAAACCACTGAAAATGAAATGCAACAACTTCTTACAATATCATCTAAAAGAAGTATTTCCATGTTAGTTAAATATAAATTAATAGTGTTTAGATCAACACCAGGATCTAAGTGCAGTTGTTCAGTGAATACCAAATGAAACATTCTTAGATGTATGTAATTTATTCGAACTGCATTTGAGGCTGATGTACTTTGGCAAAGTGTGGCCTGTGTAACCACAAATTTGACAAGATACTTGTTGTCATGAGGACTCTATATAGATAAACAAGATTGTACTTCTGCCTTTGGTCTTTAATTATAAAAGTGTCTACTCAAAACACATTGTAAAATAGCTGACTTCTGATGGAAACCCAAGTATCATAAATTACAGTGATTTACTGATCCAACTTAAATATCTTAAGACCTGTGCAAACAATACACTTGATTATGTAAAAATGTTTGTTACAAATGCGGACAATTTAAGGTTAATACTTGAATCCACATGGTGAAATTAGAGAATCAACTCCATCCAGTCACCTTTTGACATCTATACATAAACTTTGCCATACATCCCTGCATGCTCATGTACAGACACATGCACAAACAAACCACACAGAACTGCACCCATATGTACACACGCACACGACACACACACACACACACACACACACACACACACACACAAATGTACATCACACATACCTGTACACACATGCACACAAATATGTAAGTGTAGCATACATTTCTGTATATATGTATACATACACACAAGTGCCCCACAATACGTTTACATGCATATACACAAGTACAACATACATCCCTGAACACACATTTACCCACACATAAATAAGTACAGCATAATTACCTAAACACACATGTATGCACACGTATACAAGTGCAGCATAGAACATGCACACACACATGCTCATGTTCAGACACATTATTTAAAGGTAAAAAACAAAAAATAAATAAATAAATGTGAGAATACAATGTGGTAATCAATAAGTATGATGTTTGTTTAAGTTGATAATATCAGGATCCCATTGGGGATCATCAAGGTCTATCATATTATAGGCGGAAGGACTGAGGCCCTCCCTTGTGTATCTAGGCTGAGAGAGTATCCCTCCATAGGGAATGGGCTCAAAAGTCAATTTGTGCACTAGGGACAAATACTGGTTCCTCTGCAAGAGGAACAATAGACTGCCTAATCCTCCCAACACATACACACATTCAGGGAGCCTTGTTCAGTCTTACACAGGTTCCCCAGCTGTTAGTTTGTAGTCCATAAGCTCCCACTTGCTCAGGACAGCTGCTTCCCTGAGTTTCCCCAGAATGGTCTTAACCCCTTTGCTCATCACTCTTCCGTTTCTAAAACTGGATTCCAGGAATTTCTCTCAGTTCTTTGCTATGAATCTCTGCTTCTGCTTCCATCAGCTACTGGATGAAGGCTCTATGATGTCATTTAAGTTAAACAACAATCTCATTATAGGGAAGAGAATTTAAGTTAGCATCTCCACTATTGCTTAGATTCTTAGGTGGGGTCATCTTTGTAGATTCCTGGGAGTTTCCCTAGGTTTCTTGTTGAGCACTTAATGGCCCCCTCTTTTAAGCTATCTCTTTCCATACTCCTTTTCTTTCTGCAACTTGACTTACCTGATCTCTTATGTTCTACTCTTTTCCTACTCTTTTCCCCTCCTCTTGTAGGCCCTTTACTGGGGCACATTGTCCCATCCTACCTACTGAATTCCCAAAAACCTGGGGACAGCTCCAAACCAACCAGCACCGCATTGGAGCCTTGGCCCCGCCCCCACTTGCAGAGAGACATGGGGGCAGTCCCAACCCAAACTATCCGAAGCTCATGCTGTCAGGAATTCCCACAAGAAGACCCAGCTACACAACTGTTAACATATGTGCAGAGGGCCTATGTCTGTGTCATGCCAGTTCAGTCCTATGAGCCCAGGTTAGTTGATTCTGTGGGAATTGTGTGTGTGTGTGTGTGTGTGTGTGTGTGTGTGTGTGTGTGTGTGTTTGTGTGTGGTGCCCTTGACAATTCTGATTCCAACAATTTTTTTCCCTCTTCTATAGTATTTCTGAGCTTGTGTAATGTTTGTTAATGTGTCTCTGCATCCGTTAGTTGCAGGGTAAGGTTCTCTAGTGGCAATTGGACTAGGCAATAGTCTATGCATACAAGAGAATATCATTAGGAATCATTCATTGACGTTTTAAATTTATTGCAAGTCATGTTTACTTCTACCCTGGGCCTTAGGGTGTGTACTCTCTGGATCCTGAATTTCCAGACAGTATAAGGGTGGGTTCTCTCTCATGGCATGGGTCTCAATTTGGAACAGTCATTTGCAGGAGCTCCTATAATTTATGCACCACATATACCCCAGCATTTCTGTAGGCAGGACAAACTGTAGGTCAAAAGTTTACTGACAGGGTTGGTGTTCCAAAATCTCCACCAACTGATTATTGCCACATTATGGTCTGTATTAAAATATTTTTTTAAACTTACCTTTAAAATAAAAATACAGATATAATATCGATTAATTAATGCAATGACTATTTAATTATTTTTATATTCTACATTTTAATTACAAATATATTCCCTCAAAGTAGTTCACTGTAATAAGAATATCATTAATATTCTCCTCTTTCCCTCCATACTATCTCTATGCACAGGAGAAATTATTATCATTAAGCACATACTATAAATCTACAATACTAAGAAAACAATTCTAAACCCTTAGGGAGTCTTTTCAGACATTCCCTATGAAATATGTAAAATTATGTTTTCACAGCTCCTGAAATATATATATATATATATATATATATATATATGTGTGTGTGTGTGTGTGTGTGTGTGTGTGTGTGTGTGTGTGTGAGTGTGTGTATATACATACATACATACATACATACATACATACATATAGTATTTATACCAAAACTACTGGAGTCAAAATGATTTCTGAATGATGATCAATAACTAGATGAATACTGAATTTCCCTTAAGACTTTTGGGTCCACTTATCCAGTATTGACAGAACAGTCAGTGCACTGATGTTTCGGAACATACCAGAGGTAGAGAAGAATGGACAATTTTTAAGATGGTAAGGAAGCATATAAGAAATCTTTTTAATTATTTTTTAAGTACCTCTTGTTGCAACAAAACAGCTGTTGACAAAATTAAAAATATAAATTATGCAAAGTTTCTAGAAGGAAACATTTATTTCTACAAAGAAAATACCATAATCCTCAATTTGTTGCGATGAAAACCAAGGATTACAGACAGTTCATACCCACACTAAGCCCATCTTCCAAGTGGAAGTTCTAATCTCATTTTATTTTGCCTTATTCATTATCATACATTAATATTTGACTCAATATTCTCTATGTAATTTCTATGCTTTCAGTCTATGTTGTTCATGATTTCAAATATCATGTTCTTTCCTCAATTCACTCTAATAATTGATACAGAATGTTTAAAAGAAAGGAACAACCACTTTGAGTGAAACACATACTCCATGAATCATTTCGGCTAATAATTGTAATTAGCCATGATGAAAACGTGTCCAAAGATGAACAGTAATGCAGGTTTATATATGCAAGATGTTAGTAATCTCCATTAAATTACTTTCATATATTTGATAAAACTTTTGGATATACAACTTATATTTGATCATTTAGTAATATTCAGAAACTTTTGATATTTATGTATATTAACTTATTTATTTGTATGTGGTGATTGTTTTGTAGGTGTTTTGTGCATGTGCAGGTGTGTGTGTATCACTGTGAGTACATGCTGGTGCACACTACAGGCATATATCATCATGTCTATTATTCACCTTAATTTTTGTAGCAGTGTTTTTCACTGAATTTGCAGTATAGCAATACTGCAAAATTAGTTAGCAAGTACATTTCAGATATTCATTTTTTTTGATTCATTGGTGCAAGGTAAGGTTAGAGCCACCATGTTCTGATTTTTACATGTGTGCTTGAGATGAAAGAGAGATCCTCACTTCTGCAAATCCAGCATCTTTCCAACTGATCTGTCTCCCTAGTCATAAACCCATTCTTCATTTAAAAAAATGTTTTTACTGCCAGGCATTAGTGGCATACGCCTTTAATCTCAATGCTCAGGAGGTAGAGGCAGTCAGATTTATATGAGTTCACAACCAACCTGGTCTACAGAACAAGTTCCAGGACAGCCTCCAAAACAATACAGAGAAACCCAGTCTTGAAAAAACAATAACAAAATATATTATTTTAGTGTCACTGTCAAGAATTTCCTTATGATATAAATGTTAATATGAGACATAATGCTGAAATAACAAAACATTCTTCAGATAATAATATAAAAGAATTATTACATTTTTAATGTTACAAAAACTTTTTTTTTCATTTTTTAGAAGTTCATACAGTGTAATTGAAACATACCTCCAACTCTTCCCCTAAACCAATTCCTCATGTGTACTCTCTAAGTTAATGTCCTCCTTTTGTTTGATTGTTTGCTTTTTTCCGTAACTAATGTGGATTCCAGTACTCTAAATCTCTATTGAAAATACTTTATTTTGGGCAGATACTTTCCTTTTGCCATGCAATACACATTTCCATTATGTTTCCACTTATACCTACATTTTGTATTCTGAGAGACACTCATAATTGACTTTGTGAGTAGCAACTTTTTTTTTTCTCTTTTCTGTATGAGACTTCAAAAGTGTCATTATTCAATAAAAGAAAAGAAGTAGAAGAAGGAGAAGGAGAAGAAGAAGAAGGAGAAGAAGAAGGAAAAGAAGACAACTGAGTGAAGGATTCCAATCTAGTCCACCAAATTAGTGATGCAGTCATTATTTCTAGCTATAGTGAGGCCAGATTCCCTTGATTCTCATTTTCAGGCTTCAGTCATTTTCTTAGTTGCTATTTTGTAAGCCTTGCTCTGACTTTTATAATGAACAGGACAGTATTCAACAGTATTCTACTTTTCTCCATATCCATTGTCATTCTTTTTTAATTTTTTAATTTTTTTTCAAACAGGGTCTATCTAAATAGGACTAACTGTCCTGTGATCCATCACTATGTAGACTGGCCTGGCCTCAAAATCATAAAGATCTACCTGCCCCAGTTTCTGAAGTGCTGGGAATAAACACATGCATCACAGTTCCTGGCTTCTCATTCATTTTCATTAGGAAAGAGAAAGTTGAAAAAATTGAAAAAGAAATCACAGATCCATGAAATTTTGGAGAACTGAAAACATTACGTTATATAGGATAATTCACCCTTTTGAAAATGCATAATTATAACAGATGCATGGAATTATATGACTATTAAATATTATGTGTAACCAGCCTTTTCAACGACTTATTCATTATTTTGACAAAATTGAGTTATAATTTACAAGTTGTACTGCATTTAAGAAATGTATGACGAACTCATTACCTAAAGCATTCTTGTTCACAGTTTACATTTTCTCTGTACATTTCATGAGAGGCTTTGAATTGATTTTCAATAGTGTAGTTTTTTAGGTTATCAATACTGAAAATTGTTATCTAGAGTAAGATTGAGAGCAAGCTATTGCATGAGGAGATATAATTAATCACTCAACCCATTATTAGCAAAAAAAATTGCCTTCTCTGATTGAAAAACTGAGTATCATTGCTTATTTTTGAGTTACCATGTAAATGTTACTGTATTTCCTAACTCTTTATTCAGTACTACTTTTACATGATTCTCTAAAACCATGTAAAAATATAGCTTTTTCCACAAAACACTTTGGGAAATATTAAGATTTAGAAACTAATACTGTATTACTAACGATTAATACTGTCTATATATCCAAGTATGTTCCACTTGCAGCCTCTCATTTGAGAAAAAAAATTCTAAATTTTTCTACATGTTAAAATGGATTCCATATAATTTCTATATACTGAATGAATACTATTTTCCATTTCTATTATTCCAGTTATTATTTAACCTTCCTTTGTTTCTTGTTTCATAGTAGGATTAAACACATACATTTATAAACTAAGTCTAGTAGTTAAACAGATTTACTGATACCAATTTAATAAATTTTAATTAATAATATTCTTGAGTGTTACCTTCCATTAAATGCAATTTGCAAATTATATTTTGCAAATTATATATTGTTCAAAAATGAACACACTTGTTTATCAGATTTAATGATTTATTGTTTCCTTTGGATTTCTAGTACCGGTAGTATTATTATTTGCACAAAGTTATTTTTACTTCCTTAATTTTAAATGTATGTGGTTATTCTTGATATTATATTTTAATTTCTTGGTCTAAATCATTAATGAAAGTACACAGAGTAAAAGCCATGGCAACAGGTCTCTGTCACCAGGTTTCGGCTACAGGTGGGTTTGGGTCTAATCCCCCTGGGCCAGCAGATTCTCCCCTATACCCTACACCCTCCCCAGGAAATCCCTAGGTGGGTCCTGGATCTCCCTGCCCCTGCATTTTGCCCCCACCAAGAGTTCTCTTGAAGCTCCAATACACCCCATCCACCCCCACTGAGAGCCTGCCCTCCTCCTGTGCTCTTCCCTACCCTGCCCACTGTCCCACCACTCTGGTTGAGCATGAAGCCAGAGAGTGGAGCCAACAATCCAGCCACCTTAGGGGAAATTCCTAAAGCCTATCTGAGCACAATAGACCAGCCTATCCACATGGGACCAACTGTAATTTCCACTTGCCTGGTCTCTGACTCCCACCACCAGTATTCTAAGGGAGTTTTTGGCACCTCCAGAGATCCACCTATCTCTGTGGGTCCACCCTGAGTTCCTTCAGGGGACTGGATCATTGACCCCCATCGAAGGACCTCTGCTAAAGAGGCACTACTCAATTGGAGAGTGCCAGATAGGCCCACCTATTGGTGCAAAAAACATCCTGAGTATCAGCCCAGTTTTTGTCCCCCAACACCAGACATTGGCTAGAGGCCTTGAATAGAGCTAGACCCCACTATCCCTGAGGAAACATCTTGCGAGCTAGACTCCGCCAAAAAGACCTCAGCTCTCCTCTGCTGGAGCCTGAAATTTGACCCCCATCATCGGGCCCCTGCCTATGAAGAGACAACCTAGACAGCTAGGACCACAGAACTCAAACATCTGACACACCTAAATCCATAGACAGAGGGAGAAACCCCACCAACACATACTGGAAGAAGCTGTGGTAAGAAGGCAATACAAGAAAACACCTAACATCAGAAAGACAAGCATAACACCACAAGAATCTAGGGAAGCTACACCCACTAGACCAAAACACAACAAAGCAAATGAATCAGAAGAGAATGACCTAAAAAGTATCGCCATAAAAATGATAGAGGCCCTCAAATAAGATGTGAGACAATCCCTTAAAGAAGTGGGAGATATACAAAATATTGGAAGGATTGAATAAAATTCTAAAAGAAATTATAAAAAGCCAAAAAAAAAAAAACAATTAAATAGGTTCAAGACTTGAAACCAGAAATGGAGACAATAAAGAAAATACAAACCAAAGGAATGTTGGAAATAGAAAAACTGGGCAAATAATCAGGAACTGCAGATGCAAGCATAACCAACAGAATTCAAGAGATGGAAGAGAGAATCTCAGATGCTGAAGATAAACTAGAGGAAATAGATTCATCGACCAAAGAAAATCATAAATCCAACAAATCCTTAACACAAAACATCCAGGAAATGTGGGACACTGTGAAAAGGCCTAACCTAAGAATAATAGGCATAGAGGAAGGTGAGGAAGCCCAGCTCAAAAGGACCGAAACCATATTCAACCAAATCACTGAGGAAAACATTCCCAATCTGAAGAAGGACATGCCCATGAAAGTACGAGAAGCATACCAAACACCAAAGAGACTGGACCAAAGAAAAAAGACCCCTCGACATATAATAATCAAAACACCTAACATACAGAATAAAGAAAGAATATTAAGATCAGTGAAGGAAAAAGGAAAGGTAACATATAAAGGCAGACCTATAGAAATTACGCCTGACTTCACCATGGAAACCCTCAAGGCCAGAAGGTCCTGGATAGATATTCTATAAGTACTAAGATTCCACAGACACAAGCCCAGGCTACTATACCCAGCAACACTCTCAATTACTATAGATGGAGAAAACAAGATATTTAATGACAAAGCCAGATTTTCACAATACGTATCTACAAATCCAGCCCTACAGAAACCTTTGGAAGGAAAACTCTAATCCAAGGAAGTTTACTATACTCACAAAAATTTAGGCAACAAATAATCCCACTTCACCAGAAACCAAGGGTAAAGAAGGACAAATAAATTCACAATACCACTGCCAAAAGCAAATCTAAAGCAAACAAACATTATCAATCAATGGTCCTTAAACTCCCTCAATATTAATGTTCTAAACTTGCCTATAAAAAGACACAGGCTAACAGAGTGAATACGAAGACAGAATTCATCTTTCTGCTGCATACAAGAACCATACCTAAGCTACAAAAATAAACATTACCTCAGGGTAAAGGGCTGGGAAAAGTTCTACCAATCAAATGGACCCAAGAAACAAGCAGGTGTCGCTATCCTAATATCTAACAAGTTAGAATTCAAACCAAAATTAATCAAAAGAGATGAAGATGGTCATTACATATTCATCACAGGAGAAATCCATCAACAAAAAGTCTTGATTCTGAACATCTATGCCCCAAATACAATGGCACCCACATTGGTAAAAGAAACACTACTAAACTCAAAGCTCACATGAAACCTCACACACTTATAGTGAAAGACTTCAACACACCACTCTCACCACTAGACAGGACCACCAATCAGAAACTCAACAAAGAATCAAAAGAACTAACAGAAGTTATGTATCAACAGGGTTTGACATCTGTATAACATTCCATCCACACACAAAAGATACAACTAAGAAAGAAAACAACAGACCAATATCCCTGAAGAACATCGATGCAAAAATACTAAAAAGAATACTGGCAATCCGAATCAAAGAATACATCAGAGAAATCATCCACATGAACAAGAAGGTTTCATCCTTGGGTTGCAGGATTGTTTAACATATGAAAATCTATCAACATGATCCACCATATAAACTGAAAGAGATAAATATATGATCATCTCCCTAGATGCTGAAAAAGCCTTTGAAAAAATTCAATACCCTTTCATGATAAAAGTCTTGGAGAGATCAGGGATAACAGGAACATACCTAAACATAATAAAAGCAATATACAGTAAACCAATAGCCAACATCAAACTGAATGGAGAGAAGCTTAAAGTGATTTCTCTAAAATCAGGAACAAGACAAGGCTATCCTCTCTCTCCGTATCTCTTCAATATTGTACTTGAAGTTCTAGCTAAAGCTATAAGACAATAAGAAGAGAAGGAAGGGATCCATATTGGAAAGGAAGAAGTCAAACCATCTCTATTTGCAGATGATATGATAGTTTACATAAGCAATCCAATAAACTCTACCAGGGAACTCCTACAGCTGAAAACCACCTTCAGGAAACTAGCAGGATACATGATAAACTCAAAATAATCAGTAGCCCTAATTTATCCAGACAACACAAAAGCTGAGAAATAAATAAGAGAAGATCACACATTACAATAGCCACAAACAACATAAAATATCTTGGGTAACACTTACCAATCATGTGAAAGACCTATACAAAAAGAACTTTTTTCTTTAAAGAAAGAAATTAAAAAAGATACCTGAAAAAGGAAAGATCTCCCATGGTCTTGGATTTGGAAGGAAAAATATAATAAATACAATAATAATGAATACAATATGGGGAGGAAAGCATCTTCAACAAATGGTGCTGGCACAATTGGATGATGGTGTGTAGAAGACTGCAGATAGACCCATGTCTATTGCCATGCCCAAAACTCAAGTCCAAATGGATCAAAGACCTCAACATAAATCCAGCCACACTGAACCTCTTAGAAGAGAAAGTAGGAGGTACCCTTGAACAAATTTCTATAGGAGACCACTTCCTGAACATAACTCCATTAGCATAGACACTGAGATCAACAATTAATAAATGGGACTTCTTCAAACTTAGAAGCTTTTGTAAGGCAAAAAAACACAGTTGACAAGACCAAATGGCAGCCCAAAAACTAGGAAAAAAATTTTACCAATCCTACATCAGACAAAGGACTGATCTCCAAAATATACAAAGAACTCAAGAAACTAGTCAACAAAACACCAAATAGCCCTATTAAAATATGGGGTACAGTACTGAATAAGGAATACTCAAGAGAGGAAATCAAAGAGGCTGAAAGACACTTACGAAAATATTCAACATCCTTAGTTATCAGGGAAATGCAAATCAAAACAACTTAGAGATACCATCTTACTCCTGCCATAATGGTTAAAATTAGAAACACCAGTGACAACTTATGTTGGAAATGATGTGGAAAAAGGGGAACACTCCTATACTGGTGGTGGGAGTGTAAACTCGTACAGCCACCTTGGAGATCAGTATGGTGGTTCCTCAGGGAAATGGGAATTAGCTTACCATAGGACCCAGCAATTCCACTCTTAGGTATATACCCAAATGACTTACATCTATGCAACAATGATATGCGCTCAATTATGTTCATAACAGCATTATTGATAATAGCAAGAACCTGGAAGCAACCTAGATGCCCCCAACTGAAGAATGAATAAAAAAGATGTGGCATCTACACAAGGGAATACTACTCTACAGAAAAAAATATCGGAATCTTGAAATTTGTAGGCAAGTGGATGGATCTTGAAGAAACCATCCAGAATGAGGTAATCCAGTCTCAAAAAGAGGAACAGGGTATGTACTCACTCATATATTGATTTTAGACCTAGAGCAAAGGATGACCAGCCTATAATACACACCACTAAAGGAACTGGGATACAAGGTGTGTTCTAAGAGATTCATATACGGTCCCTCACAAAAGGGGGAAGGGACAAGTCCCCCAGAGCACATGGGAATGTGGGACAGTGAATGGAGAGATAACTAGGAGAAAGAGAAGGGGAGGAGATGAAAACACATGTGACTAGATAGGTTGAGTCAGGGTGAGGGGGGCATAAAAGAGGGAATCATTATTGTTTTGAAAGAAAACTGAACCTAAAGAAAGGTCTAGAGAACTACAAGACTTACTCCAACTAATAATTTGAGCAACCATGGGAATGCTATCATAAATGCCCTTCCCTGATAGTGTGATGGGAGATGTTATTCTGTATTTATGTTTCTCATACTGGTTAATAAAGCCCTGTGGCCAATAGGAAACAAGATAGGCAGGGCTAGGAGACCAGGAGGAGCAAAGAGGAAGTAGTAGGGAGGAGTCGAGATGTAGCCCAGGGAGGAAGGAAGACGCCCGCTGCGGCTCCCCGATAAGACGACCACGTGGAAATACTTAGATAAGTAGAAATGGGTTAATAATTAAGACAGAGCTAGCCCATAAACAGTAATGGTAATTGGCCAACAGGATTGTATCAAATACAGAGTCTCTGAGTGTTATTTGGGGCTGGCACAGCTGTGGGCCCAGACTGGTGGGCTGGGGGAAACATACATGCTACAATAGTGAGATCATCAACTAAGTTATCCACCAACATGGAGTGTTCGCCTATTACCTGTTGGAAACACAAGCAAATACCCATAACCAAACACTGAGTCGAACAAGAATCCAGATGCAGAAAGAGGGGACAAGACCAGTTTGCAGAAACTCACAAAGACAGCTGACCTGAACAAGGAGGAGCTTGGGATGGCTGGGAACCCAGCAAGGGCCTGACTCAGATCCCCTGAATATATGTCTCAGCTAGAAGGACTGAGTAGTCTGGGGGTCCTCAGACAATAGAAACAGGATCTATTTCTGGTGCACAAAAATACCTTGTGAAAACATCCCCATGAAGGGATACCCCCTTAACCTAGAGACAGGAGTGTATTCCTAGTCCCTACTTCAAATGCCCTGACAAATTTACATGACCCAACCTGGATAGAATAGCTCTACAAGTGGAATGGGGGTGGGCGGATGGGAGGAAAGGGTGGCCAGGGTGTATGTCACAGGGGAAAGTGGGTAAGAGGGAGGGAGGGAAGGAGGAATGGAGGGAGGGAGGGTTAGAGGGAGGAAGGGAGAGGAAACTGGGATCCACATGTAAATTTTTTAATTATATTATTATTAAAAAAAGAAGGAAAAAAATGCTGCTGTGCTGCTGGATTAATAAAATATATGTATATATACATATATAAATATATATATAAATATATATATTTTAAATATATATATATATTTATATATATTTAAAATGCTTTGACTTCATAATTTTAGCCTAAGGACAAGTTACTGGGGAAGGGATTTCTAAATTTGTTTCCACAGAAAATGAATAATTGTGGACCCCTTCCAGACTAATGTGGTTTGATCGACCAAGACCCCCTGAAGCAACGTCAATGGGACAATGCAGCCTTGCAGACCACTACAGCCAGGATTTCTTAGGATTCTCCCATGACAGCTCCCCCTACCAGCAGGAAGTAGCTTGGAAAGAAAGACATCCAAATTCCTAAATATTGTTTATAAATGTTTGTTTTAATTTAAAAATAAAAGGCATGTTTAATTATGTCCAGAATAAAATAAATACATGTTTAAAAAAAGAAAAACAAACAAATAAAGCCACGACAACAACATGTTTTCTGTCACTCAACATATCATGCAGAAAATGTTATTCATTCAGGATTGAACAATTTCACTTATACTTTTAGTGTGCTAATATTTGTATTTATGGAAGCTTTCTCTTCATATTAAAAAATAAAATCATGTTTTTCCTTTCATCTTATCTTTATATATTTAAAATGCATTAGTTTGAATATTTTACAATTTCACTCCTTTTTGTATCAAATTCAGTTTTGATTTATATATTTGGACTAAATTATTTTTATATAATATGTTGTTAGTCAAGTGAGTAAAGATATGTGTTCTTCAATGTTAACATCTAAAATTATTTATTAATATTTAAAATAAGAACATAAGAATGTTTTCACATACTTCACTTCACTTACAATTGTTTTTTTCTCAATACTTTGTATTTTATAAATGTTGAACTGAAATTGTACTGTATATCACTATAAACGGAACTTCTCAATTTATTATTGAGATTTGAGCAGTGTTTCTTAAATTTCGTTGGTTGTGGGGGGAAAAGAGAGGGAGTAAGGAGAAAGAAAATAGAAGAAAAGGAGAAGGGAGGAAGACATGAGACCCAGGAAGATTGAGTTGGGGAAAGAATAGAGGAGAGCAAGAAAAGAGTTACCTTACTACAGGGAGACATTAAAGGCTTAAAGAGAAATCTGGCAATGGGAAATGTCCGGAGATATACTATAATGACTCCAACTAAGAATCTAAACAATAGAGGACAAGGTACCTTAAATACCTTTCCCCTATAATTGAGACTGATGGATACATCATATGCCATCATATAGCCTTCATCTAGTAGTTGATGTTAACAGAAGCAGATATTGACAGCTAAGCAATTAGCCAAATTCCTGGAATCCAGTTGTAGAGAGGGAGGAGTGGTGAACAAGTGGGTCAAGATCATGCTGATGAAACCCACAGAAACACAGACTGAATAGGGGGAAGCTCATGGATCCCAGAATAACCTTGTGGAAACTAGCATAGAATGGAACCAGGCTCTGTGCATGTGGATATTAGTTAGGGAGCCTGTGCAGTTCATGGGTCCCCTGATAATGGAACAGCATTTATACCTAGTGTATAATTTGAGCCCATTCTACAAGAAGGATACTATCTCACCCTAGAAACACTTGAGAGGGCCTTTGCTCTGCCCCAAATGATGTGAAAGGCTTTGATGATTTCCCCATAGAAGGCCCTTTCTATGGAGCAGAGGAGGGATGTGATGGGGTTTCCATGGCTAGCATGGACAATGGAAGGGAGAGGGAACTGAAATTGATATATAAAATGAGATTGTTTCTAATTTAAATTAAAAATCCTTTTGCAGTCAGTGTTGTAGTATCATATGAAATAACATTAAGATCATAAAAATTCTATATTTCACCCACTCATCCTCCCAATCCTCCTATTATGTAGGGATAACTACTCATAGATCACTGCCATAGGTTCCTTTTGTAATGGACTTTGTAACTTGTATGATAAAATTAATTCTTCCCCAATAGGTGTTTTTGTTCAGTGTTTTATCACATCTATCAAAAGCAATATAGGATATAACTGAAGCATATATTGCATACTTCCAATCTGTGTATATTTTAAAGTAATGATATCAATAGTTACAATGTAAATGTACTTTCAACTCAGTTGTTATAATCATTAGAAATGTGACACACTCTCAAGAAAATTGGTTTTTTTTGTTTGTTTGTTTGTTTTTTGTTTGTTTTTTTTGTTTTTGGAAGCCACCAGCATCTACTAAACTAGCTGTATGTTTTTGCATCCCATTTAAAAATAAATATGGTCATGTTACATTTCATACTTTGGATTACTCAGCATTACCTTTCTCCAATATTTATATTTTCCTGAGTATAAAGCTGTCTCTCATATTTTCCTGTTGCATGTGCATTATTCTATGTGTTTGTTTCTGTGTGTATTTGTATATGTGCCTGCATGTGTTCATGTATGTGTGTGATATATATATATATATGTATATACATATATATACTATAAATTGAGAATAATTTTATTTAATTTTTGCTTCTTTTACTTATCTAAACATCAATCAATGTTTAGATAAATGTTTCCTTGATTTTCTGAATTCATTTTAAAATATATTACAGATTAAATGTGAGAGTATTTTTTTACTTCTTGTGAAATGTTGAAAATCGACAACATATTTTTTTATTTTTTGTCAAATGATGTTTAAATGTGCATTTTTCTGTGTGTGTTTGTACCATCTAGAAATAAAACAACTGTTTTTCTTCATTTTGAAGTCTTTATTCCTTTGTCAATGTTTAAGAACATATATGAATAGATGGTTTCTTGGGTATGTCTTTCTGGTTTAATATGCCCGTTATTAACCAATTCATGCTCTCTGTACTATATCTCTAAGGATAAATCTTAATTTCAAGTACAGTGGGTATATCCACAAGTATTTAGACTGTAATTACCAAATGTGTTGTTGTGAGTTCACCTCTGAGCTCCATACTTTTATTAGCTTTGAGTAGTTAGCTAGCTTTCTATTATTAAGCATGATTTCCCACTTGATGAATGTGTCTTTTGTCTAATTTGAGAACTGTTGTTGACTGTCAAGGTGCCCATGTCACGACAGCTTCCTTTGAGATATTGTACTATACTGTGCATTGTTTTAGTTCATATAAGTATCATGATTTAGTTTATATTCATAACCTGTTTTCTATATTTAGGAATGCATACATCGTCTGTTGTGTGTGTGTGTGTGTGTGTGTGTGTGTGTGTGTGTGTGTGTGTGTTTGTTTGTAACAGCAATTAAAGAAATGACATTATTTGATGATATGAGACAGGGCAAAAGATGGGGTGCCCAGGATAGAATGGATGGAGGAAAATGATGGAATTATATTTTCCTTAATAATATTTTTAAAAATTCAAATTCTATTTTTTACTCCTTTAGCTTCAAAAGTACAATGTTTTTTTCTGGATTCAAGTCATTCATATTTTAAAAAGCAACTTGCTAGTTTTCAATAAAATGGAAGAGAATATGGATCCAGATTTAGTCTCAGTTGTTTACCTCTGATATATATTCGCCTTTTTAATGTAGATCTATTGTCCTGGCCTTCAGCATTTGCCTTAGCAGGAGAATTTCTCTTGAAATTCTGTATGTTTCAAGTCTTCTCTCAATTTGCAAAATAGTTTCATAAGACTGCTAAATTTTGGGGGATAGTCTCTTATTAACAAATTAATTATTGTAAATATTTTCTTAACTAATTAGCTACACATACTTACATTTCAAATATCATTTGATTGATCAAAGTAATTGATTAAATCAAAAATAAAAATAAGGTTTTTATAAAAGTTTGATAGATGTCCTTTATTATCACTTCAATGTCTATGATTCATACAGAAGATGTATCTTTTGATTTTATTTTTTCACTATTACTGTCTTGTCATCTACTTTATATTCCTTTACTAATTTAGATTAAAGTATATTATGTATAGCTTTTAAAAAGCTTATTTAATAATTATGCATTATTTATTCTCTGTTATTAAAATCTGTTCTTCATACTATTATTTTGTTCTTTATAAAAATCTCTTACACTTTAAAAAAATATGTATGACAGCTTGGCCGTGTTGGCGCATGACTTTAATCCCAGCACTTGGGAGGCAGAAGCAGGTGGATCTCTGTGAGTTTGAGGCCAGCCTGGTCTACACAGTGAGTGCCCGGATAAGCTCCAAAGCTACACAGAAAAACCTGTCTCAATAATAATAATAATAATAATAATAATAATAATAATAATAATATGAAATTCAATTTGACTTTATACTATCTGTCTTTGAGGATATTGATCAATGAATCTATGAATTTTCAATATTGTTACATTTTTAGTTTTCTCCATTTTTTTTTCTTATTTAGTTTTCTTCAATTTTATCTTTTGTTTTACCCTTGCAATTTACTGTTTGATCCGTGGGTGTTTAGAAATACATTTTAAACTTTCATGATATTTTTTTCATGTTTCTACATATAATTTTAGAGTTGTCATTTGTTTCAATTTAGTAAAAAATGTCATGTCCTCTTTTGTAGTTTTAAACAGTGTTCATGCTGCACTTGATTCTCAAGAAAGCAATGGACCACTCTTATTAATTTAGCATCTGGAATGCAATTTACTGAGTTTTCTGAGACAGCCTACCAGAGCAAAAACCTTTGGCTATCACAAGCTATTGTCCAAGTGTTGAATAATACACTGGAGAAAAAAAATTAGATATAAAGGCACCAGTTTTCAAGAGAACTCATAATTTCAAAAAGATTCCCAACAAATAGAAAAAAATCTTTTTTACATCCTGCCGTTTTGATACTGGACTGCGGTTTTTAAATGCATAATTCCCAAAACTGTGGCATTTATCAGACCTTTGTTTCTTTGCAATTCAAGATAATTAGATTGAGTTGTCCTGGTATATTTCTCCCCATTTCATCCTTGTTACTAATTTCAGTTTCTTACCATTGCCCCTATAATGAATCTTTATGTGTTGTTTTTTTCCCAGTTGTCAAAATCTGCCTATACTTTATCATGTCCAGGATTTAAAATATTTCACAGCCAATTTTAATTCTTCATTATTTAGGAACAAGCCTAAAATCAACAAAGACTGCTAAGATTTTCACATGACAGAATTAATTTATTTAAAGTTTAAAGCTCTTTTGTTATAAATTAATTTACCTATTGCAAAGACTAAAATCAATCTTTTGATATCTATATTCAATGTTTTAAAAATAAAACAAACAAAACAAAACAACAACAATAATAATCCTAATTTGTCTTATTTACAACATCTAACTTAAGTAATTGCTCCCCATGGTTCAACACAATCCAGCATCATGTTCCTTACTGATTCAGGTATGAAGAATCTTAATAAAAGCAGCCCACTCTTGACTGTGCAGGCATTTTCTCCCATTCAAAACAATTCTCCTTTTTTTGTTGGATCCATTATATAATATTTGAGACTTTCTTAATTAATCAGAAATGCTGATAAAGAAGGTGACTTTTTTTTTCATGGTTCAGCTCTACTTACTAGGCACTGTGGCCTCATTCCAACCTCTGCTTTGAAAACAGGTCTGTGTATCTGGCTCATACTCTAGACTAAACATAAGACATCTTTCTTAAGACATAAGATATCTCTCTTTCATCCTTCATTTTATTTCAATTAAGATAATGTTCACTGGCTTCATCAATATTTCTAGAAATGCAGGATAGTATTTTTCTATCTGGTTTTTAGTCTACTGTATACATTCTATTTGTTCAATAGTCATACCAGACAGTGCATTCCTCTAGGGAAAGGACTCAGGAAAGTAATGTCAAAGTACAAACACACACTCATAAAACTCTAAAACCCATTTTATACATCCTTCCATCTATTGACAGGAATCTGAATTAGTACTCTCCCTTAGCTATTGCTAATACTGTAATGAAAATCATGCCTGTTTGCATTTATTTGTAATATGCTAATATTAAATGTTCTTGTCTGCATAAAATTACTTCATTTTCTGTACAAATACAGAAAAGAAGTCCTAGGAATGCAAATACAGAGTGATTATGTGGGGATAATTATTAATGATCTTGATTAAATTCCTATTCACTCTATTCATATACTGAAATGATACACAATTCTTTGCATATGTATACAATATTTATTTGTTAATAAAAATATTTTTGTCAATGAAAATTCAAGAGATGGTTAAGGAGACAGCAATTTTGAGTAGACTGATTTGATAACACATTTTCTGTATTCAGAAAAATATTATATTATGGATTTACATAACATGCAATATGAAGTTAAGGCTTAAAATATTAAGAATTGCAAAGAAGAATACATTACTTGCTAATGCTTCCATGAATCTTATAAAAGTAGTTATTTCTAATAGTTTTTTTTCTTACATTGAAAGTGGGTTCTTCTCATTTTCTGAGACATTTTGACTCACTTAATTTACATATGAACCTTCCTTGGATTTGCTTTGTGCTAAGCTATAGAGGCACACAAACCATGAACTGAGATAATTTCCTATCACTACTTAAGGAAACAATTTCAGAAATGTATAGGGGTTAGATCCTCTATGGTCATTACTTAGAAAAATAGGTCTTTACTCTCCAAAAGTCAAATTATATCACCCCAGATTACTGATCACTGAGATGCAAATCCCAAGGTAGGAAAATTAGTCAAACAACAAGGATGCAAAGCAACCTACATAGCGATTTTGCAGCAAAATTTGGAGAACTAGTTATCAAAAAAAAAAAAAGAAAGAAAGAAAGAAATAAAAAGAAAAAAGAAAAAAGAAAGAAAGAAAGAAAAGAAAAAAGAAAGGTAAATTACAACCATACTTCTAATGCTTGCTGTGCCTGTTATGAGATATTTTCAGGAGAGAACTGGCTGCCTTCTCTTCCATAACAGTACGTAAGTTGTTTCTTCATCTTCTTCCTGGGATACACCCAGAAGCTCACATGAAAAACAGTTTTATTTATAATTAACATGGAAATAAAGGGATAGGTTATGGATGCCAACACACCATGAAATACTTTTAGTATCCTCATAAAGTTAATAACCCATTAATTTAAAATTAATGTGTGATTATTATTAAATCATAACCCCCCTTTGATCAATGTCATTAGTCTTCTTCCTGAGCTAATCTTACAGTTTAAAATGCCTTAAGAAAATATTTTATATTTAGAGATTAATTTTATGACTTTATACTTTCCTACAGTGTATAAATCATGTGAATGTATTTCTACCACTAAAGCATCTGGGACAAATTTTTTTCTCAAATGTATTAGAGAAGGCTATGCTCTGGTATCACTTCAACAAATGTGACACATATCTAGTCAGTTGAGATTATGCCTCAAGAAAGCTTAGTTACTGATTGGAGAAAAAATTTAGTAAATAAAATAACTACTTTATATTGAAAATTATCTATGATAAGAATAATCTTTTAAATTCTTGAAGAAACTATAGCACATGTTCAGATTATGAGATTTTGTCAATTATAGGAAGTATTAATGTACATTAATACTATTCAGGTTTTATTTTTTTCTGAGTAGACACATGACTCTATCTCTTCATTAAACTTCAATGTCATTTCTTTACATTACCACCAAGTATCCTCTTTTGGTTAAGAAACCTCGCCTTGTACGGAGGAAGTGATAGGCTTGTGATATATCATCAACACTATGACTTTGCACTTCCTGAATTTCAGAGAATGCTGTTTGTCTCTTTTAACTAGCATTCTGTTGCCTATTTGTGTTCATCAGGAATCCCTGCTCTTCTGAAAAAGTACTTTTTGAAGATTTAGGGAAAATATGGACACTGCATATTTCTAATAGCATGACTTTTATCTTATCCTTTTTGGATAACATCTGAATTGTTGCATAAAGTGTGAAGTGGTGCTAGAATGATGAGAATAATCATGTACCCCTATATTGCATGTCTCAACCCTCAGTGTGATTTTACACACAAAATATCTATCAAAGTGAGGAAGCACCTTCTTTTTTATAGAAATTCCAAACTTTACAAAAAATACAAAGTATGGTTATTCAGAACTGGTCAATATCTCTATATGATTAACTAACTATTAGAAGTTGGGATATATTATATCAGAAAGTGTAGATAATTAATTGAACAAGGATTAATATATGCACAGGTTTTACACATAAAAAACATCAGGTATACTTGTCATGGGGCCATCAAAGTTTGGAAACACTGGAAATGTGATTAAATTAAGACATCTGTTAATCATGAAAGGTCCACAGGCTAAGGAATCCTTAAGTTTATAATAAATACAATACTTTTTCAACAATAAAATTCAGATTCAATTCTAGACCCATTAGCCAAGAGAAATATTGATGTCTGGAAAGTTTTGAATCTGAGGTTTTAGATTATATAAAGCAAATCATTAACAGAATTTATATATATATATATATATATATATATATATATGAGAGAGAGAGAGAGAGAGAGAGAGAAGATTGATCTTCATAATAGAGAAATACCTTATAAGTTACTATGAACAAATCTCAAATAATATACTTATGTGTAAACCATTTTCATAATATTTGTACTTTAGATTTAAGAAAATTTATCTGAGTTGAATCATTTTGGCACATTGAGTATACCAGTAAGGGGTTTCACTATGCCCAAAATAATAATTTCTGATACTAGTGTTATCTATTGTGCACAGTGGGCTTTGGAAGTCCATTCCCTATGGAGGGACACTCTCTGAGAAGCCTAGATATACAAGGGAGGGCCTAAGTCCTGCTTCAAATGATGTGACAGACTTTGATAATCCCCCATGGAAGGCCTCACCCTCCCTGAGAGGTAGATGGGAGGTAGAATGGCTAGTTGGTGGGAGTAATGACAGGATGGAAAGGGAACAGCAATTTGTATGTAAAATAGGATTGTTTTAAGTTTAAATAAAAATTAATAAAACAAGAAAAAAGATACGTGATGAGATGAAAAAAGAATTTAAGTAGTTATAGTAATGGAAACTTCTCATGTGTATTAGACAACATATCAGGATTATTTATGATTTTTACTTGTTGCTTCTGCATGCATAGGAAATAACAAACTTCTTCTAATCCATCTTTACAGTGACAAGTACCAAAAGTTAGTGCAAAAGAGCTTCAGTGGGTGTCTAATAAGTTTCCTCAGGAGCACATAATTTGGATAAATGAAATATAATGATGTTTTGATATAAGTCAGGAAAGATCCATCAAAATATAAACACCACTGGGACGATATTGAGTGTTGAAGACTGTTATTCTCAAGATGCAAACAATATCTGACATAGGAAATATCTGTAGGATTCATGTGTACATATTTATTCTGTATGCTACATTTGAATATAATTTATTCAATATCTATGTGTATCCACTTTTTGTGTTCTTTTATGTTTTCAGTCCACATACCTTTATTTGTTTTGATTGCTGTACTTTCAACATGGGTATATGAGGGCACAAACAGCAGTAGGTTAGAATGAAGTCCAGACAGAAGGTTTATAATTGTAATAAGGAACAAGTCACAAGTAAAATGTTATACATCTTTTCATTTGGAGAGATAATTAAGGCCATTTTTCAAAGAGTCTATGAGATATTCTAGCTCTGGGGGAGCTGCATTCCATGACTGAGTTTCATTTGTAGCTCTCTTTATGGCTGTAGGGAAAGAACAGAATAAAAAGAAAGTCTTTTCAAGGGGATTTGTTAGTACTAATGACTCCCAACTCCTAGTCCCCTACCCCTACCTTCCACTCTCAGCCCACAGTAAGTAGTAATAATCAATTAACCATATCTTTGGTTGAGAACCATCATCCTATAAATTGTGATTTCCAAATATGTGTTTTTATGGTGGTGTGTGTGTGTGTGTGTGTGTGTGTGTGTGTGTGTGCACTCTTGCATTTTTTATGAGCCTGCTTTCTAAAGAGGGAAAGAAAGGTGGCCTAGAGGTACATGAGTGGGAAGGTGTAAAGGATTTGGATAGAAAAAGGAAAAAAATCGATGAGAATTTGTTATATAGAAACTATTGTCAATAAATTGTTAACATGTATATATGGTTCATCTTTTTTCCAGTTTATTTGACAGTCTTTTAATCTTTTTTCTTAAATTTAATTCACAGGCAAATTGGTTTAAAGTATGGTTATTGTCACTAAGGAAGAGAACTGAATACAGGGAAAGGTATATATAGTGTGCCTTAAGAGGACGTAATGTGAGATATGAGAAAAGGTGATATGGACTCCAAGGAGAAATTCTGGTAATTTTTCCCTCCTGTTAATACAAGTCTCATGGCAAAATCATTAATGGGTAATTTTATGTGTGATTACAGTTCCTCTGAGATGAACAAAGATAATATGTAATTATCAGAGACTTGGATACAGGCAGGTTGATCTGAGAAATAAAGATATGATTATTATTACTTTTAAGAGATCTTGGGTAGCCACATTGAAAGTACTCTGCTGTAGAAATACTTTAGATAGCATTACACTGCTCAGAGAGATTTTGGTTGAATATATAAACAAAAATAATTATTTGAATTCTTGATAAGGAGAAAATTAGGTAAAAACTATTTGCCAATATTCATCTGGATAATGGTCATATCAATAAAGTGGAGCCAGTAAGGGGAAGGTTTATTTCCCTCGGGAGTATTGACAGTACAAGAAGCACAGGGCTGTGAAATTTGATCAATATTCTTTTAAAGTCCTTCGCCACTAAACATCTGTTTACAAGTCTTAGATAATAAGTCCTAGATGGAATAGAAATAAGCATGTAATTCCTTAATGATTTTCTACTGCATAGACTGTTGAAGGTTGAGGAGTTTACTGATTTAGGACACAGACCTGGATTCTGTCTATAACTTTTAAGTAAGTCCCAGTTTACTTCTTCCAGACTGAATATTGGAGAAAGAATATGAGATCATGGAGACAGTATGAAACTTAAAAACAAAATGCCTTAGAAGGTGCAGTTGATCTTTCGATTATTTTATTTGCTTTTTCTAAAATGCCTTAGAATTTCCTTGGGTTGAAGTTTGAGGCCTCTTACAGTTGAATATTTATACTTTGGCTGGAAAATTTCTTAACTGCAGTAAAAATAAAATATGGAGCCACTCTTGATAAGACCATGGCCATTCCTAAGACAAAACTGGACAAACTAGAACTGGAAACTGGTTAGTCTAGAGACATAGGGTGGAATAAAACACAACTGGCAAATAATAATAATACAATAATAATACTATTAGTAATAAATAAAATGATTCCTAATGATATTTTAATATACTCTTAGATCAGTGCCTTGTACATTCATCATGAGAGAAGTATCCTGCACCAGCAGAGGTATCCTGCACCAGCAGACGGGAAGGGGTACAGACATTCACAGCCAGATATGCAGAGTTTAACTTGGAGGTGTGTGTATATAACTGTGGAAGTCAGAAGACGGCCGTGGATGGATCCCTTGGAGCGGAAGTTATAGGCTTGGGTGCTGGATCTGAACTCAGAACTCTACAAGAATATCAAGACCCTCAACCATGGAGTCAACTCTCCAATCCCTCAATTCATTGGTGGATTGGCTGGTCTAAAAATGTCCTTACTACATAGAGAATAAACCATATTCAAAACGTGGAATAAATAATACTGCTAGGGACACAACTGAAGTTTTGTGTGTCAGACCAGTGGTCCCAAAGCCCTAGTATTGGTCATAAGAATTGGTTTGATGGCAGGTTCTATGAGAAAACAAATACAGTGAAATATATAGTACATATATGGACAAACTTGAATTTCATTGAATAATTCTTTCAATTTTTATTTTCTTTTGAAATTATCCATATTGTATTATTAGAGGAATCACAGCAGTTATAATAAAAGCCACCATATTGGTAAATAAAGTAACTACTCCCTCCATTTGGAAGTATATGCATTTGTAACTAAGAAGACTCAGAATTGTCCCCTATACAAAGTCAGCTGCTGGTCCTAGGTTCCAAATTGTGACATCGAGTTTGTAATTCACCTAGTATATTCACCATCAGGAGGCATAGTTTAGTTTCAAATTATATACATACATAACACACACACACACACACACACACACACACACACACATATATATATACATGTGTATATATATATATCATATATACACACACACACACACACTATATATATATACACATATATATATTATATTTGCCACCTGCTCTCAGTTGCCCAGTAACTACACATAAACCTAGAAACCATCACACATTCACAGTTAACCATATTCCATCTGGAATATAAAATGTTTATATAATTCTTTCATACTAAAATATATTTGATTAATAGTATCTATCTGGTCACTAATGGAGACCTAGAAATTGTCCTCTGAGCTATGAAGTCATATGCTGGGGTTGAAGTAAAGAAACAGGCACAGTTAGGAAGTATGTTGTCAAAAAAATAAGTTGTCAAGAAGTAAAGTCCAATAATGTACAAGACGAGCATCTTTAAACCAGTTAGAACCTTTGTATTCTAGTCCAGATGTTATGATATATAAAGAACATATAGAAAAATATAAAATAAATTCTAAGGGCCCTTCTATTAAGAGGGGATGGAGCTGTTTTCTTGTTGGCTTCTCTCAGGCAGTAGTGTTCAATGTCAAATGGTAAAATGATTTTGATTATAGTTAAGACACATACAGAAATGTTCAGGGATTTAACTACATATAGTTTAATTGTTTGTGAGGATGTGGTAATCTTCAACATGAACTCCTTAAAGGAAGAAAGGAATGTTAAGGTTATTAGAAATATTTCTCCTGTTTTTGTCCCAAGCAAAGGTGAGCTTGATCACTCTTGTCCTTTGGATATTCATGAAGATTCTTAGAAAAAGGCAACATATTGGTGGTCAAAGGAAGTTAGTTAGTGAAGGTCCTAAAATTTTTTAATAGTAAGTAAGATTTGGAAGTCTTGATGTCTTGGGTATGTCAACTGAAAGGGCTCTATGTTCCGAAGTTAAGACCAATCCTAGAAAAAAATCACCTTTGGGGTGAATGATTGATCACTGGACACAGAGACACAATAGCCTTCTCACACAGGAAAACTTATGTTTTATATTTCAACTTGTGCTCCTATTCATTTTCAAAAATGAAGAATTATAACTAAGGTGCTATGAGGTCACAAAAGGCAGAAGTTAACTCCTTTGACTGCCTCTACTACTGCTTTAAGTCCTGTGAGATTCTTTGCATCACAGCTTTATATCACGTACTCTGATATTCTCATGATTGTGAAATCTGTTCAGAGATGACAATGGAATATTTCCAAGAGATTGGCTTTTGTATGTAGGTACGTTGAAACTGTACTTCTCAGTGTCATCGGAGTGTGTAGAAACTGTATTTCTTAATGTCATCAAATAATCTACCTACTTGTTTGGAGAATAGTTGGTGGCTTTATCAGTTAAGACTCCAACAACATCCAAATTGGAAAAGCATAATTACAGAATTGTAGAAATGTAGGTGCTGGGCTGGCTCATCTAGTAGTTGATAAATGTGCCCAAGATTTTATTACTGATTAAATAGGGAAAGTGTCCAAAGAGGAGACATCCCACAATTAATTGTGATCTGTTTTATATAGGCAAGCTATAATTCCTTAACTCCGCTTACAATGCTGATATGAATCTTATTTTTCTCTATAGCAAAATAAATTTATAAATGAAGCATTTGGATTAATGGTACATAACCTATAAATTATATACTATTGAAAATAGTATTATAATTAATGCAAATTTATATGATGATGCATCCTCCACATTTGTATTCAAGTCAGAAAGCCATATAGAAAAAATATCATCCACTTCTTTTTAAGGTTTTGTAATTAAATTTTCCTTATTATGAAGCATATATCTGATCACTGAATTATTACCAGTTAAGACTGAGTTACATACAAGGAAGAAAAAGTCACAAAGAAGGAAAACATAGAAGTTGTTCGTAGACAAGGAGCTCTTTTTTTCTGCTGGAGCATTGTAAAATTTCTATTGAATTCTTCTTTTGCCTTTTGAACCCTGATTCTGTAGTTATTTTGTATGAAGAGTATCAAACTCTCTCTCTCTCTCTCTCTCTCTCTCTCTCTCTCTCTCTCTCTCTCTCTCTCTCTCTCTCTGTCTGTATCCTCTCTGTCTCTTCCCTCTTTCATGTATCTATGTATGTTTGTGTGTCTTTTTCTTTCACACACACACACACACACACACAAGTATACAGACAAACGAAGACATGCATACTCAAACTGAAAACCTATAATTATTTCTCTCGTAATTATCATGAATTTACTTCTGACAAGTAGGTGAAGTTATCATAGAGAAAACAAAATAAAGCGCTATTGTTCTTGATCACTGTGTTTGGAAGACCACTACTTAAATGATCCACCTAGTAAATTATGTAAAATAAGATACTGAAAAACAGAAGAGACTGCCAATTACAAACTGTTATCACATATATACTGACCAGATCATTACAGAATTTCATTGCTACTTAAAAAAACCTAATCATTAAAACAAGCAGTCATTAGAATCCAAATTCTGATATTGCTTATATTGTCAGTCACAATAATCTCCATCAACAGACTCTAAAATAACAGACTGTAGTGTGGAAGTTAAGCAAAATCATGGAGCATTTAAAGATTACTCCAATTTTCCTTAGGCTGGCTTTATACTGTTTTCTAAGACTCAACTAGTTACATTTTGAGGGCATTTTGTCCAATTATGTGGTTGATCTGCCTGATTATATCTTAGGAAACTAGGGTATATCTTCCATTTTTTTTATTAGAGAGCTTCTTTATAGAGTGTTATTATTTTTAGTTTAGAGACCCTGGAATCAGGTTTAGACAGGCATGTGTTAATGGCTTCCTGGTAGGTCCTCGCAGAAGCACAGCTATGACTCCAGTTTCATTTCTCCTTTGACTCATTATAATCTTTCAAATTCAAGCATTGCATTTACAAGATGCTGATTATGAAAGAGGGTCTAAGTCTCAATGTATTCACATTCTGTTTACCTTAACAGCAATCTAAAACTAGTACTGGGCAGTGAGTATAATTTTAGGCACCATGATTAAGTGACATTGATAATAAAATACGCTCTTGAAAACAAACATATTTATAGTCATTTTACTGGAATTTAATGCTTCTGCTTCTACTTTCTAGAACATTAAATAATAATTCCCATAGTAACTAACATAAGTGAAACATTTAAATTTTAACAACTTAATGTGTCAATTACATTTACATCATTTCAGAAAAAATGACTCATTCTTAAAAGCTTATGATGACTAATAGATATTGTATAAGTGATTAAACTTAGAAATTTCTTTCTCTTGTATTTGAAGAAATATTTTTTATTTTGTATAAACTGATTTTATGTTTTTGTTCTCTATAATCAAAAATTACTTGAAATATATTTTCATTAGAAAACATTTCTAGTTCAACATCATGAAAGTAGGTAACTCTGGTTAAACCAATAATTTCTATAAAATTTAATTGATATTCTACTTTTATAGAAAAGTAAAATATATGTTTAGGAAATGGAGTTGAATGCCATAAAATCTACATGCTACCCACTAAAAAAATATGTTAGCTTTTGTGTTGTACATTAGTTCATATTGCCATATTATGCAAACTACCTGATATTTTACTAGTTAATATCACTAAAGTACTAAAACTCAGAAGTTTAATATTTTGTGTCTATTACACCAGAGCTGATGATAGAGAAAGAGGGAAAACCAGAACTTGCTGGCCAGTCAGTCTTGCTAACTGACAAGTCTTGGGTTCAGTAAGAAAACTCATCTCAAAAAGAAAAAAAAAAGGAACTTAAAGGAAGGGGAAAAAACATAAATTTGACAACATGAACTGGTAAGAGTGGGATCATGTTCAGTTGCATACCCATCACACACACAACTACATAAGTAAAATCACAACAAAAGAAAGAACTCTCTCTCTTGCCCTATCCTTTTCACTCTTATTTCTCTCTCTAACACACAAACACACACATAGACACACACAAGCAAACATAGGCTACATAAGTATCACTTAAAGAATTATCATATTATGAAAATTCATAGTCTCAGGTGCTTCAGTTACCAAAAATTATTTCTATATATTATGCTAAATTTGTTAATTAATATAAAGTATTATGCACATATACTATGGTGGTAATAACTTAAAGGCCTAAACATTTTAAATAGTTCAACAAGATCACATTGCTACATATCACTGAACATTTATTAACATCCTTACTTATTTATGACTTATCTTCAAATTTGACATTTTGATTTCTTATTATGTTAGAATAATTATGGATTTTAAGTGTTTTAAGAAGAAAAGTAAGGTATACATTTGTAAGAAGTAAAATTCTAGGTGTCTTTTCTCCAGATTTTTTTTTACAAAGAAATATATATTTGTATTTAATGATCTGCACCAAGTAGTTTACTGATAAATTAATCACTGTTCCTCCTCAGCTGCTTCTAGTGAATGATGGTGAGCAATACTTTGCAGAAATTTTTGTCACTGTACTTAAGAGATCTATTTTGCAGCTGAAGCTGTCAAAATAAAATTAGAAAATTTTGCCTTTCTTGCAACAAATTGAACTCTGTCCAATCATATGTACATGCTCACACAAAACAAACACTCAGGAAGGCATATCATTGCTACTCTAAATGAAGCTGTGTGTTAAAGAGAACGTTAGAGTTTACTTTTCTTTAATTATGCATAAAAAATGCAGTTTCCATTTAGAAACTTATGGGCAGTTTGGTACTTAAAGAATCACTAAACAAGACAAATTATCATAATCTCAATAGTTAAATCATTGATATAATAGATTGACATTTATAGATACACATAATAATAAATGAAAATTAAAACACTATAGAAAAAATTAAGTTTGAGAAAGTATAGACTGTACTAAACTAATTAATGTCTTTGCAAATTATATCATTTTCCTCATGAGACAGGGTGTCATTATGTGTCTCTGGCTCTCCTAGAATTGCTTGATAGGTCAGACAATGCTCAAACTCACAGAGATCCACCTTCCTCTGCCTCCAAAATGCGGAAATTAAAGTTGTGTGCCACCATGCCAGAGTAAGAAGTGTATGGTAAAATAAAACTGAACTATCTAATAAGCCAATATAAGTCATCAGATAGGCCAGATTAATTTAGATATCATAAAAAGATTGTAATAATATTTCTTCAATACTACAAAGGTAAACAATAAGACAACACATGGTATACGAGTTTTTCTATCATTTGATCTATGTTTATATGTCAGTGTAGAGTATGCTTATGATTTTATATTGCCCAAGTTCCATTATGGAATGTGACTGTCTCATATAAGAAGCTAATATCAGTAAATTTTGAATCATATTTTTGTTCTTTGCCTAGTTGCAAGTCCTCAGTCACCAGTTCAACTAACTCAGTCACCTCTGAATACCATCTTCAAATACGAAACTCAGAAGTATGCTGCAGTGTAACCTCTGGGAGATTTAGCATCCTTCTTCTAACCTAATAACTGATTCATTTCTGAAGGCTTGCTTAAGAGTTGTCTCAGTACATAGAGCTTTATTTTCTCTCCACAGATAGTTGAATGAAATTTTCTCTAGACTTCTGACTGGCTTTCATCACGACACATTTTTCCCTGTAGAATTATAAATAACCAAGCACTCCCATATTGCATATGTTTGTTCGGGTTGACATCATTTCTGGTAAGTTTCAACTAACTGAGACCTCTGAACCTAACCACTTTCCACTTTCCTTGTCAAAGATTCTCTAAATTCAGTCCCATAGGAGAATAAAATTTAAAAAGTCAGAAAAAAAAGCCATAAGAAAGTCTGCTGAATGGAAAAGTTTTCCATTAAATAAAGACCTGCTGTATGGTACACTCTGAGACATTTATCTCTGTGATAAGGTAAGGAAGTATCTTATGAGACACATAATATTAATATATAAAGCCATGATTCCCACAGATCTGGCTAGACAATGATGAATACCTGTTCCTCAGAACCTCAAAACCAAGAAAAAAAAATGTAAAACTTAATATATGCAGTCAAGATACTAGAAATGGTCTTGCAGTTGGAAAAATATTTTAATACTAGCATAAACACTACTTAATTGCATTGAAATGAAAACTGAAAGGAAAAATAAATCAGAGAATGTTTACTCAAAATCTATTTACAAGATTATTAACAGTACCTGGGATCATCCTCTGCCCCCTGGTCCCTTGTTAGTTTCGCAAATTTGGCAGTTATTTAGATTGTATTACAAAAATAGAAAGCTTAAAGTATAACATCTACATATAAGACAAAACATGAATATTTGTTCTTTGGAGTCTAGGCTACTTTCAGAGAATGGCCCAACATGGAATTTTGTGAGGAAAAATCTGAGTGTTTTGAACTCAGTTTCTTCAGAAACACAGAATTGTTCTTGAATTGTATTTTTTTGTGCCCCACTCAAATTTAGTAAATAGGAATGAGGTTACTTCATATTATTCATTTCAACTTGCTATAGTTATTTGTTTCTACAAAAGAAAACATTTTTGTTGTGTGCTGCTTGCCTGCCAACATGCAGCTTGCTAGTGTGATTGTGAACCTTACTAATGTAACTTCTTAATTCTCAGATTAATAAATTGTGTGATGCTTCAAATAAATTTACCCATTGCAAGAGACTTTAGTCTGCTTCATTTTGTCTTCGTTCTACCCTACCCCATGTCTCTAAATTTAATAATAAGTTTCCTCATTCAGGATGATCATGTTTACAGTTCCATATAATTACTTGCATATTGTATGATTTCATTTCTTTAACATCTGAGTATTTTATCTTTTAAATGTGCCACATTCTCATTATCAATGCATCAGTTGATGGAATCTAGGTTGTTTCCAATTTCAGGATATGATGAACATGAATGAGCAAATGTCATAATAGTAGCACAAAAGTACATTTCTTTGAGGATATGAGCAAGAGTTGTGTCCTTGAAGATTAAGGTGATTGATTCCTGGCTTCCTGAGAAACCATCACACTGATTACCATAGTGACTGTATCAAGTGTGTACTCACCAGAAACAAGTGGTCTTCTCTTTCAATTTCTTTACATCATGAAAGTCATTTGTTTAATTAATATTTCCCATTCTGTCTGTGGTTATATGAAACATCAGTGTTTTAAATTTGTATTTATCTGATAGCTAAAGATATTTAACATTTCTTTAAGCATTTTCATCCATTTCTAATTCATCTCTTAAGAACTTTCTACTTATAATAGCACCACAGTTTTAATTAGGTTATTTGTTTTATGTATGCTCAGGTATTTTAGTTCTAAATATATTGCAGGCACTAGTCTTCTATGATTGGTTTCAATAATAATGATTTTTTTCTTTACTGCATGACTTCTCTTTGTAAGAATGATGGTGTCTTTTACCTCCAAGAAGCTATTCAGCTTGCTATATCCCATTTATTAACTATTGATCTTAGTTTCTGTGTTATTCATATCTTGTTTAAAACATTCTTTTCTTTCAGTGAAAGTTTAAGATTATTCTTTTTTTTTCTTCTATATCATTCTGATGATTTTATCTTAGGTTGAAGTCCTTGATCTTCTGGAGTTAAATCTTGTTCAGGATGATGCATATTGATCTATTTCCATTCTTTTCCATACAATCATCATATTTGGCCAGAAAATGTATTTAAAATGTTGTCTTTTCTCAAGTGTATATTCTAGTTGCTTTAATAGAAATCAGATGTCTGTATGTGTGTAGAAATGAAAATGGGTCTTCTTTCTGATTTCATTGATTAACATGTCAGCTTTTATGTCAATAACAAAGGAATAGAAATGAAATACAGTGACATACATAGATACAGTGGAAAGTAGAATAGGAAGATTAAATGGTGAGTGGAAGAACAGCACAACTAAAGCATAAGGGAAAAGATAAGTAATATTGGAAAAAGCATGAAAATTACATAAATACATACATACATTCATACATACATGAAAGGACTCTAAATGTTGTCACCAAATATTTGGGGAGACAGTGCCTTATTAACACATACCACCAACTACAACTTCAGTGCTAGGCATGGGACATATATAATGAACCATTAGCCAAAGTCATCACATGTACCCTTCCATATATCACAGGTAATTGTAAAGACTAATCACTACTCTCTCTAATCTAAGGGAAAGGTCCATTTCCTAAAAACAACAATTCTGTCATTGAACGTAGAGAGGTCAAACTGGAACACAAGTAAAACCCTCAGTTCTACTGACTAGTGTGGTGGTTTAAAATACTGTGTCCCCATAGACTCATCAGTAGGGTAATATTATATTAATATGTTTGGCCTACTTGGAATAGTTGTGGTATTGTTTGAAGAAGAGTGTTTGATTTATTTCTTGCTGAAGATAGAGAACTCTCAACTCCTTCTCCATCAGTGTGTCTGCTTATATGCTGCTATGTTTCCTACCATGACAATAATGGATGAATCCTCTGAAATTGTAAGCCAGCCCCCAAGTAAACTTTTATTTTTCTAATAATAATTGCCATGGTGTCTCTTCATAGCAATAAACCCCTAACAAAAATAGGATTTTACCAACTAGTGACTGGGATATTACTGTGGTAGACTTGACTATAGTTTTGTTTGAAGGAATGTGGACTTTGGAACTGTGAATTTGAAAGTAGTTGAACACTATAAGTGTGGTTTTATAGTTCATGCTGGTAGAAGCATGGGATTCAGTAGAAGCTGCTGGATGCAATTTAAACTGTAGGGATAAGGCACAAGATAGTTTAGGGACGAAGAATTTTAGTATGTGGCCTAGAGGCTGTTACTAGATACTTCAGAAAAGAATTTGGCTATGCTTTGTCCTTTTCCCCCAAAAAATGTTTCTGAGGATAAATTGAAGAGTTTTGTATTAGTTGTGTTGATGGAGGAAATTCCAAAAGAGTCTAGAATTGAATTTGTCACATGATTACAAGTGTTCACTCTTATCAAGGTCTATAATGAAAAGGAACAAGATGAACAAGGGAAAGCACAAAATGTACAATTCAAAAAAAAGGCAGCATCAGGAAGTAGATTATGACTAAATTCTGTGTTCAGGGAGATAAAAGATTTAAGAAAAAAAAACTGATGGCAAAGTGGTGGTGTATACCTTTAACCCAAGTACCCTTGCTGCAAAAGTAGGCAGATCTCTGTGAGTCCTAGGCCCTCCTGGTCAACAGAATAAGATCCAAGACAGGTGCAAAGCTACAATGAGAGACTCTTTCCCAAATCTCCCCCTCCAAAAACTGAGAAAGAAACAAACCTGATGTTAAATGGAAAAAAGGGGGGTTAGGGTAAGACCCCACCTATTTAAACTTACAAATTATGAATAGGAATTAAAGAAAAGCTTGGAGCTGGGTGTAGTGCTTCAGGACTATAACCCCAGCTCTACTGAGACATCAGCAGGTGGATTTAAGATGTCAAACCCATCCTGTTCTACAGATCAAGTGCCAGGACAGCCAAACCTAATCAATGGAGAAAATTAGAGAAAAAAAGAAAGTTAATGGAGATGTAATTGAATAAGAGGGGAATGGTCCAGCCTCAGAAAGCAGCAGAACTTGGGCAGTTTTGGCCACCTTGTTCTTAGATTAGAGTCAAGGATGGAAGAAAGGCATTACGGTTTCTTCTACCTCTATACAGAAAGCCACTGAGTCCAGACATGTGCTATAGACATCTCTGCAGGGAGGGTTAAACACACCCTTGTGTGAAGCTGAGAAATTGAAGCCTAGGTTGCCTTGGAGACCCAAAGAAGACAGAGATGCTTGGACAATGGAACACCTGCTGAGAAAACTGCTATCGGGGAGCAGGAAACAACCCAAGAGAAAAAAGGTGCCTTGAATTCAAGAAAACTGAAAGGAGTTGCAGATATGAAAAGGTTTTTGACATAGACATGCAGATGCAGGTTTTTGAGTGTGCTCACCTGTATTTTCATATTGCTTTAGTACAGTATTTTCCTTCACTGCTCTCATTTTCCTCCACTTTGGAACAATATTATATCGCCTATGCCATTATATGTTGGAAGTAGGTAATATGCTTTTTTCAATTTGATTTGACAGGAATTACAGTTCATAGATTTATGAATCTCAGAAGAGACGTTTTACTTTTATAGGGTTGAGATTTTTCTGGATTATGGAAAGTTTTAAAGTTGTATTGTGTGTGTGTTTGTGAGTTACTGTGTTTTATTTACTTTGATTTTTGTGTGATAATTGTAATTTCATTTAGCAGTTGCAGAGAAAGAATATAAAATTTAGTGGTTAGGGACATATGGAGAAAATGAGAAAACATGGGGCAGGCAAAATATTAACTAAATACTCTCTATGGAAGATTTTTCAATAGAAATACTATCTGGGACACTGAAGACCCTCAATAAAGTCTTGTTTTACATTCCCAGTTTAATTGCATGCTTAAATTTTATCATTTCTAATGAATAATAAAGCTTTCATGTCATCACTTAAGACATAAAAGTGTCAAAAACACATGATGGGAACACATTATCAAAAGACATATTAACATAGGTGGAGAAAATTTCATGGCTTTTCAGTCCTAGAAAAATAACTAATGACTATTGGGAGAGAGAGAATTAGCTTCTTTCAGGGAAGAAGTACTCTTTATTTGTTATTCTCTACAAAGAGGGCAGCCCTGAGAATATATATTTAGAAGCTACAAGAATGGACTCAGCAATAGTTTTATGTTTTTGTGCATCCATATATAGGCACTTATGTTTGTGAAACAATACAATCAAGGAAAAAAGAGGCATTAATTTGTGTGGTGTCAGGAAAGAGAATGGACGAAGTTCCCTGGAAGGGAACTGAATAAACATATTGAAGTGGGAACGTGATAAAACTCTGTTTAATTTGTAAAATCTCTAATGTTAACTTCCAAACTTTTAAGCTTAGTTGTGTTAAGAATAACTAAGACCATCACTTAGTCTGTGTGCAAGGGACAAGGGGGGGAGGAGATGAGGGCATTTTTCAACAATATGATAACAATCTGAAGCACATGAACTATACTGAATTTGCTAATCACTTAATATGAGAAAAACTGTTCAATTTAAATCCTAAGATATCCAGTTAGTAAAGTGTGTAATTAAATCACAGATTATTTGAAATTATCCAAAACTTGAAGGATAAATATAAGAAATGTTAAAACATTTCAAGTAGAATGCATGAGATTTGATAATTATAACATGTCTCATCATGACTAAAGCACAGCATGGTGAACTACAAAAGACTTATTTTTACTCCAAATTTTAATACTTAACATTTAAAGACATATTTCCTCATTTTTTACAGTATTATTTACTTTAAAGATCCTGAAAGCTTTGTCTTTCTTTTGTATGACTCCATCAACAAGCCACATCTTACTATGAACAAATGAGTTTCAATACCTTGAGATGATTATTTAAAACAGTGAATCAGATGCACATAAAGTTGAAAGACTTTTTTGAGTTCTAGGAAAAGTTATATGGTAGAAATATAAATTTGAAATATTGTATACTTAAAATTCTGTTCAATAGGAATGATACAAAATACATAAGTTGAAGGCTATAAACTCATAGGAAATAAACATAGTGTACATTAAATAAGAGTAGCAAGCTTGCAGGTTAAGCTTTGTCATTGTGTCTTTTGTTTTATAGGGCATTTCATTTGTGAAGTTTACATATGAAATCTACTCACTTTATATCATAGACAACACATGGGCAGAGACACTAAGGACTTTCCAAGATCATTTGGGAAATCATTTTTAAATGCAGAACCAAAAAGAGAAGTCCATTTCTACCACATGAATTTACTACTTTAATTTATCAATAATATGAACAATTGTGGAACATTTAGGGTTAATACTTAGAAGATAATATTTAAGGTGAAAAATATTCTCAAAGAAAGTATGTCAAGTTATGGTAACATTTCAAAATCAGATTCTTTGGAATTATGGACACAGAAATTATTGTTTAAATTTTTCTCAACATGTTTTTATTTTATGCCTTTATTGATAACTCATAATTGTGGTGCTTATAGAGAATCACATGTTATTTTTTTTCTTCTGGATTGTTGAAATTAAATCAATGCAATTTTCCATTTTCTTATTTAAAAATTCTATGTTCATATTTATGGAAGAAAATTTAACTAATCTAATGCACCAAATAGGAAATACTGCTAATATATTTTATAATCAATGAATATTTAGAACATTACAGACAATGGAAATTTCTCATTTTTCAAAGATAATTGTAGATGGAACATACTTTTTTCTCAAAATATTTTATCTTCAACTATTTAGATTTTATTAAATATATTTTATCAGCTATTGGTAAATAATAAGCTAACAACCTGTTTAAGTTCTTTAGAGGAGACAGGGAGGAAGATTCTTTTTTATTCTTTCTTTTTTCTTTTTTTTAGTTGAAATTGGGGTATAATTAAATGAAAACATCATCATTTGATAAAATTGTTGGTATTTGGTTTTCATAAGAAAGGAATATAATTTAATAAGAGATTAAATTATTGATCTCTTTGCGAAGTGTCATGCTTAAGTTATAACTCTTAAGTAACACAACCACATCCTTACCATTTTAAATTGTCTTTTTGTGTCTAAATGCTTAAAATTATACGTAATCTAGAGAGTGACAAATGTGACTTCCAAGGCTAGACCATTATTATTTCCTCTTCAAAATCTCTCTGAGATATTTTTTTCTTTGGGGAATGTTTTAGTTAGGGTTTCTATAATGGTGAAGACAGACCAAGATCATGGCAACTCTTATAAAAAAGAGTATTTAATTGTGCTGGCTCACTTACAGATTTTTGATGACACCCTCCTGGAAGGGATCACCCTCCCTGTGGAGGAGGGGATTGGGATGGGAGGGTGATTGTGAGCATGGGATGGAGGTAGAGAGGGAGGGATATAGGGAGGGAGGGAGAGGGAACTGGGATAGATATGTAAAATAAGAAAAAATACATAAAAACAAAACAAACAAACAAACAAACAAGACAGCTGAGACAATGAAATACATTAAAGTTGACTTGCTCAGATCACACAAATGGACAGGGAAATTATCAGAACTGAGACGCCAATTCCAAAGTGCTCTATGCTACACCAGTGGACTCTCCAGCAAGCTAAGAACCGGGTAAGAAAGCATACTTCTGAGCCTCACTTTAATTTCCCAAATAAGACTACCTTTTGCCTTTTTAGCCCAAAAGTTTCATGATGTATCCTGATATATCAACTTTGAGAGTTGTCATATTCCACAAGACCATTTCCTGGCACCTGCCAGCAATGCACTGAGCAGTTTATCTAAGCCTCTCTTCTTTTCTGTGCTAGAAGATATTAATTGGATCTGTTTTCCTCTAGGCTCCCTTCTAGCAATCTGAGTCTGTCATTTCTCAGTGCTACATTAGTTATGGTCAACAATTACCCATCTATTTCTCTGGCACTGTTCTTTCCAGAGTCTAAGCTCTTCTATAACTAATATTGGGAGTTAAATTGTGATATACTGTGCAACATGGTGACTTAAACCAATGTTTTTGGCTTGTCTCCAATGTGGCAGGTGTTCTACAGATGTTGCTAATGCTCACAGCAATTGTAGATTATCTAACCTTTCTCAGTGCTATGATAGAAAGTCTGGTATAACAACTTAAAGACAGAAAGACTTGTCTTAGCTCATGGTCTCAAATAATTCAGGAGATGATCCCTAGACTCAGGATATTAGGATCTGGTTAAGGCAGAACATCTAGTCAGCAAATGTGTATGGCACTGGGATACTGTTCAGTCATGCTAAGGTAGGAAGTAAAGAGCCTGGAGAAAATACTGCCAAGGACTGGCCACTAGAGACATTTTTCCTCCACTTTTATTCACTTTCAGTGGCCTGCCTCCTAAAGTTTCTAGAACCTCCCAAAAAAGCACTACCAAATAGAGAGCAAACATTCAACACAGAAGGAAGGCTGTGAGGAAAATTTCACATCAAGACACAGCACATCCTAACTTGCTAACATCTCTATTTTAACCAAAAGAAACTGGATGCCTATAGTGCTTAAACTTTCAGGTCACTTTTTAAGCTCTGGAACTGGTTTTCTTTCTTTTAAGCATTAATTTTAGTGTGTGTGTGTGTGTGTGTTTGATACAAACATAGAACCATACATGTGAAAGTCAGAGAACAATTTTGTGGAGATTCTCTCCTTCTGCTGTGGGTCCAAAATTTGTGTGGCATATGATTTCCCCTGGTGCACCTTATTGCCAGCCTGTGGAATTCTAAACCATGTGGGTCACATACCAGATGCTGTGCTCTGGCTACCAGGACACAATTAATGACTGTGAGTCATGTTTTCTCATTAAAGGTAGAATCGCTCTTCACCATGCATCCTCTCCTACTGTAGCACCTAGATGACCATCAAGTAGGCGTTCAATAAACACATGTTGACTTCATTAGCAGATTAACTTTTCTTCTACCTGGAACACAGAAAATATCTTTTGTGATGTTGTGAAAACATGTTAAATCAAGAGACCATCTGTAAGTTTTCATTTAACTCTGAGTGGAATATTATATCTTTTTAGACTGCACTTATGGATGCGAGCTTAATTAATAGGCTTATCTTGGATTGAATGAGTGTAGATAAGGTACCTTCTGGAAAAGGCACTGAAGAATGTATCATTGTGGAGGGGGGCATGTTTCATTTTTCTTGTTCCATACTATTAAAGCCATGTTAATGAAAATGCACCATTAATGGTAATAATAATAAAGATGAAAATTCTCACTAAATTAAAAAAAAAAAGAATTAACACTAGTGACCACTTGACTACCCAACAGGCTATTAAGTAATCAAGAATTCTTCTCTTTAGCCTCAGGCAGACTTTTTAGACAAGAGCAAAAAGCAGCCACATTCTTCCTTCAAATATCACAAGACTGGTCTCAGGCCACATAATAAAATTCTCTGAAACCTCTTTATCTATGTACCCACATTTCAGATCATCACTCATCACCACTGTCTTCCATGTTCTTACTAGTATAGTTCATTAAGCAGCACAACATTAATTTTCTAAATTTAACTTGAAAATTTCATATTATTCCAAACAAAGGCATGGTCTGGCCTATCACAGCATTACCCCAGTCTCTGGTACCAACTTCTTGCTTAATTAGAATTTCTATGACTGTGAAGGAACATTATGACCATGACAATTATTGTGAAGGAAAAAATTTAATGGTGGTGGCTCACTTTCAGTTGAAAGGTTAAGTCCATTATCATCTTGATGGGAAATGACAGTGTGCAGTTAGACATGGTACTAAGGTGTTAACTGAGAATTCTATATCTTGTAGGCAACAGGAAGTGAACTGAGACAGTGGGGAGTATCTTGAGCATATTTAAGATCTCAAAATCTGTCTGCTCACTGACGCACTCATACCAACAAGGCTATTCCAACAAAGTCATACCTCCTAATAGGAGCCATATTTTTTTCAGGCCACCAGAGGTATTTTAATTAGATACTGCATTCTTCAGTAATACAATGTACATGGTCAAATCAATTCAGTAAAACAGCATCTGGTGATATGGTTTAATTTAAAATGTGATTGTCATATAAAGAAGAAACCCCAATATAGTGAGATATTCACTTTGTCTGCACTTGTGGCGTAAACCATGCCCATTGCAGGTGGAGTCAGGGCCAGACGTGACCTGGGGGAACTAAGGCCAATAACAGTGCTCCAAGAGCTCTCTTGCTTGCAGCACTGGGACAGGAGTACATCTGGAGGCATCCTTGGGACCAAATGTTGTGAGTTATTTCTCCCTGAATAAACATCTATTCGGCCTATTTGTTTCTCCTGATCCTTATTAAACATCAATATCTGGTGTGGGATCCAGATTTTCACTAGACCTGGTTTTCACTCAGGTTGCAGACACCACTCCCTTCCCCCATCATCCCTGAACAGGCAGTGTCCCTTGACTAACAAGATGGACACACCACAGCTTGTGGGACATTTGCCTCTGCCCTACAACTCTACCTTCACAGTGGCCCTGAGAAGCACTCACTGGTTCTCATTTTTTGCCCATTTCCCCACTTTGCATTCCCGCAGAGTTGCTTGTGTGTTTCCCGTGGCCTAGAGGCGCCAGCAACACTTGTTAGCCCTGCAGTCCCAGAAATTGCATAGACTCCTTTTACTCAGTCGTTTAACAAAATTTTGCTTGCAGTAGTTTGTTAAGAGCTATTCTACAAGGACCAAGATCAGAAGGATTGTCTGCTGCCAGATGCTATTTGGAGGAACACCTCCAGGTGTAACTACCACAAGGTAAGATCTACAACTAAAAACATCAAAGTTCCAGGATAGCAGAATTAAACCTAAGGTAATTGTCACATTCTTCACAGTTTAAGTTGATATAATATCTGAGATTCATATTTCTAGAATTTAAATGCCAGACATGATAGAGTATTTCCATAATATCAGCATGTAAAAGGCTGAGACTTAGAATCCATAAAATTTGATAGCAATTCTTTCCAGATGAGTCAAGAAATCCAGGTTCTGTGGAAGACACTCTCTAAAAATTTTGGATAGAGCAATGAAGAAAGAAAACAAACATTTATCTTTGGTCTCCTGATGGTTACCCAACCACATGTCCACATATAATCACAAGTACAGTTTACCAACTAATGATACATGAAAAAATAAATTTATTATGTCATAATAACTATCAATCATTTAAAAATATTTTATTATCTTACACTGAAGTATAATGAGCATTATAGAAGACAATTATATTCATCTACCACCTTGGCAAATACCCAGTTTTGCATTAAATTAATTACCAAGTGCTTTTTTTTCTGACAGTTGGATATTGTAGACTTCAAAGGCAAATAGATTTTGAAGCAATATAATAATGAGCTCAAAATTATGAAATGTAACAGAGCTGAGAAGTGAAAATTCAACATTTGAACTGTTAACATTTTTTCAGTAGAACTAATCAATCATTATGTGAAATGAGTAAAAGATGCAAATTATTTGTAGTAAAACATAATTTCATATAAGTCAGATTATATTTATAAACAATTATGAATTAAAATTTAAATGGAAAGTTATCAAACAGGTTCATTTTTTTTATTTCATTTGTATTTTTTTTTCTGCACCCCATTGGAGCTGCCTATTTTTCTTTCTTATGCAAAAATATAATTAGCAATTTATAGAAATTGTCATTTTAGATAGTTACCATATTTGCTAGATTTATAGTCTAGAAATTGCTGGTTCTACTTTTAGTCTCCTACTGCTGATACATATTTCATTCATGGCCAAGATATTTCTTAATTCCGGACATATATGTATAAAATTTTATGAGATCAATATATAATTTTTTGTTATTTAATAATTTTATTTTGCTTTGTCAAATAGGGTTTTTAGTTTCTTTGTATTAATTTGTCTCAGTAGTTGTTTCTTGATTTTTTTCAAACTGTATATCTTGTTTGAGCAGGTCATATTTAGGAATATATACATGCATACATATATGCATTTATTAAAAATTAATAAAAATGAGGCCAAAAACTTGATGGGGGAAAGAAAAGAAGAAAATGAAGTCATTATATCATATGTAAACAATAAGGGGTATAATAAAAATAAATTATTAAATTTTTTTAAAAAAATGAAAATTATGTTACAAGTTAAAATGATGTAAAACTTTTAAAGCTATATTTACCTTTAATCTCTTAGGTGAAACTTGGAAATAATATTTGTTAGTGTAATAAATATCTGAGACAATTTCAATCTCTCATTCTTATATGTAAACTGTGAATAAATATAGAGTAGCAAACATTCACAAATGAAAATGGTATTGTGTATCATGCAGGTACTCTTTTAATACATTTTGTATGCTATAACATGGTGTCTTTTAAAAGAGGACTTATAAACAACAGACATTTATTCTCAAAGACTGAAGAAAAAATGTATGTTGAACTCTATTTTCTAGTCATAGACCTGGCTTTTTGGTCTATGTCACTGAATGGTAGAGGAATCATGCTGGGTTATTAAACCAAAATTCTTCTCTTCCATATGTAACAGATATTTTTAAAAAATCATCTTAACTTCATGGTAAATCATCAATCCCCATTCACCCCATCACTCCATATGTGTGTGTGGGTTGAATATAGAATTCTTTGTGCACATGCTCAAGAGTGGATCTATAGCTGGTGGATTTTAAGGTAGATCTAGTCGTAAGACCTAAGAAAATTGTACATTGATTTTCATGATGGCTGTAAGAATTTGTACTCCCAAAGGATCACAGTTCTGGGAAGTAACCAGATAAGCTTGGATACAATTGACTAAGGATGCCTTTAACTCAAGACACTTTGTTTCCATGTGCTGTTGGGTTATTGAATACAATTGATTAAGGGTTCCCTTCACTGAAGACATTTTGTTTCCATCTACTGTTGTGTTTTGGATACAATTGACTAAAGGTGTCCTTCTCTCAAGACACTTTGTTTCTATATGCTACCAGGGTATCCTGATAATAACTATAAAATCTTGACTATCTATGATGTGGCTAGAGCTCTTTTGAACCTTTGTTCCCAAATTTCCCATTTATTTGTGACAATCCTGAGGCATTTTGTTTTATACCTCTGTTTTATGTTATTGATTTTACAGAGTTTATGGACAGTTTATGGACTACTATGTACAGTTCGTAAAGCATCAAACACAGAATGGTGGTGAGGAGGGTGGTGGCTTTAGGACCCAACATGGATGTAAATGTTATAGAGCCTAAATTGGATGTCTGATCATGAATGGAGGCTCAGAGGATTCCTTTCTGCTTTGTTTTCTTAACATTAACTATGTGGTTTGTTCTCCCTCACTAAACCCTTTCACACCCTTTTACATCATTCATAAACAGAAAAGTTACATTTTAATGAAAGCCCTTGAGTATCTCTAATCTGTGTATAATAAATATGTGTTTTGTGAAATGAAAAAAAAAAGAATTAATACTCCCACAAGCAATGAATAAGGGAACATAGTCTCTGCTTTCTCACTGGCATGAGGCACGAGATGCAATACATTTTGTTGATCTTGACTGTTCTGACTGGTGTACAGGAAAAAAAAATCTCAAATAGTTTGAGATTTCTTTTACCAAATGACTAATAATTTTTTCTTGCTTTATTTTCTTTTCTTTTTTTGTTGTTGTTATGTTTTTGTTTTTGATGGGAGATGCCAGTCTGCAAATATGTTCCTTCTATTGGTTAATGAATAAAGCATTTTTGGCCAATAGGACAGCAAAATAGGTGGAACTAGTAGGAGAGGTGGAGGATTCTGGAAAACACAGTTGGGTCATGATGTGATCTTAGGAAAAGAACACAAGTCTGGTGTTCTCTATAAGATTAAGACTATAGTATGGAGCAGCTGCCACTGCTTCAGCTGACAGCCCTCCAGGGAGAGAATGGCAGGGTATGATTCTGCAACACATCCTGTGGGCTGTAAACATTATGGCTAGTCCTAAGGTACCAGTAAGACAACTGATGCTGAGAGCAATGTGAGCAGCAGCCTGGAACTCCCACAGGTCCTGCCCCTTGACAGGTTGCCCAGTGGCATAATAACTGACTCAACATCAGCCGCAGCTGGACGTTTTAATGCTATTGAACCTCCTTGAGAGACTTCTATGGTCAGTGCTCCCCCTGAAGACCAGGTTAATGTTCTTGGTTCATGTTGTCCCATAGATTATGTTGATGTAATCCATACTGCTGCCTGGGACCAGGTTGATAGCTCTCATTTGAGCTGCTGGCTCAAAACAATGGTGATGTCCAAGATTCATGCATTCCCTATCGCTATTTTTTCTTTTATTAGTAAAACTTATATCTAAGTTTTTGTTTTGTTTTGTTTTGACTTCCTAACATTTCTAAAGTTTAAATTTCCAGTTTTACCTCAGTATGGGTTTTATTTTTTAATGATTTGTTTCTTTGTTGGACTCTATTTTCATGTCTTGAATTATTTGTTATGTCATTCAATTGTTGGTGTTTACTGAAAGATTTATTTATAAACTCTTTAATGTCCTTGAAATTATTTGTAATAGTTATTTTGAAGCTTTTGTCTTAGGTTTTAGATATGTTGTGTTTCACAGAGGCTACTAAAGTAAGGGTAGTGGGTTTATCTTGACATTTAATGATTGTTTTAGCACTGGTGTCTAGGCATCTGGTGTTAAGATAATTGAGGTGATACCAAGTGTTGATATTTCACCTTATCTTTGTTGTAGAGTGCTCCATCCACTGTTTTCTGTTGCCTTCTCAATCCTAGGTAGTGTTATGACTCTCAGTTGCATGGTAGGGACTGTTCCTACAAGTTGATACGTGACAGAGAAAAGAAGACATGGGAAGGAGAAAGTGTTGAGAGGCCCAGCTGTGTAGGAAAGGGTTAAGGGGTACCTACATGCTACAACAGCCCCAGTGGAGACAGTGTAGCAATGGCTGAGAGAAGTCTCAATGGCTACCTGTCCAGAGGTTCGCACCACACGTGGTTACGCCTCCTGGGGAAAAGTGGTTCAGGTCCCTGCAGGTGCTTACTTGACTGGCTGCTTGGAATGGGTGCTAGATGTGTTTTGTGCTATACATTAATGCCTTTTAATTATGGACATTTTAGCCTGTAGCTCCACTGTTAATTCAGAGAAGCCTAGAAAACACTTAGATATAGTTTCAGGAACTGAAAGAGATACAGACCAACATTCAGGGGATAGATGTTGACCTCTGTGCCCCCGGATCATAAAACCCATAGTGCCAGATGTCAGCCCAAGGCCTAATAAACAATTAGGGCTAAAGCTGTAAGGAAGCAGCCCACAATGTGACCTTGCCTGTAATCAGCCTACCCGCAGCTAGGCTACTGTGGGAGTTACTACAAAATTCTAACTTGGTATCTTAGGGCCCTTGAATCATTGCTATTAAAAGTTTAGTGTTCAAAGACAATTCTCTTTACTCAGTAAATCAAATCTCTGATATGCTGACCACAAGCAGGCCAAAATAGACAGAGGCTCCCAATTATACACTTGCTTAGATGTATTTACTATCTCATACTTCAAAAGGAATTGCTGACATTTTTATAGTATGTCTGTTTATCTTTAAACTGTGACCAAAGATCTGTTCTTTGAGCCTTCTGTATTAAAAACCCAATACTTTGAAGTAAACTTTGCAGCAGTTCGCAAACCTCCTCAGGTGTGTTTGTGTCTGTCTGTCAAGCCGAAGCCACTCCTGACCTGGTCATCCGAGTCTTGGTCTCCACACAGACCTGCAACCCACTGAGCAGTCTGTGGCACCTACACCTACAGCATGTTTGCCATGGTGTTGGAAGACTGGTGAGAAGAAATTTTCTTGCAAGTAGGTTACAATAAGGCAAATAATTTTCTGGAGAGACAGTGTCTGAAAGACACTGGGCCTGAACCAAGATTTGCAGTGTCTACTGAAAGGAGTTTAGATAGGAGGAGGAACACTTTTTAGAAGCTTGTTACTGGGCTGAGTGTAAGGATGGAGAAAATACAATGGAGTCCAAAAACTATAGTGTATTTAACCTACCTAAGTCCCTGCCAGATATGGCCACTTCAGGTGCTGGGTATAAAACATTATTAAGTATTGGGGTATATTCTGTAGATTATGATGGACTAGTGGCAGGTAGCTGAGAAGGTCTACAAGGAGAAGAAGAAGCAGATCCACAACAAAACATTACAGAGATCCTGGGATATGGCAGGAGGTTGAAAAGATAGCACCCCCTCCCAAGACCAATCTATTACAGGTCTGGGGATGAAACTGGAGAAAATAATGGAAGATTGGAAGGAGAGTAAAATTGCCTACCTGAGGCCCAGCATAGTGTGACCACTGGGGCTCCCACTTAGAAAGTATTGTGTCCTATTTTATTTGCCACAAAGAGATGGAAGAGGAAGAAGAGATGGGTCCATTGCCAGGTTTGTAGGTTTGTAGAGGATCCCAGGGAAACAAAGAGTGAGGGACAGGGGAGAAGCCCCTGAAAGCTGTCTACTACTGGGCTTTGGAGGAGACTGCAGACTGTGGTGGGGGATAGAAAGAATGATTTTTATGCTTATGTCTGGTTGTCTCTGTGTACCATATTCAGTTACAAAGTTTAAAAAAACTCAAAGATGGAAACTAACAGCTGTAATACTGTTAAATTTTTCAGGTATATTTATCAGTATTAGTACATTTTGACAGGGTACCCAATTAATTTAGTTGTTTAAGGCCCTTTTATATATATTTTCTCCTTGTTTTAGAAAGCTATTTTTTAATTGGCCAAGCAATATTTAATTCCCTTTATCAAAACAGCATAACACTATTTTAGTAAAGCATTGGATTTTGTTTATTTGTTATTTTTTTTTTTTACACAAAGGAAAATTATTAGGAGTCTTTCTCACTAACAGTGAAACCTGCTGAGAAACATTTCAGGAGAGGGAAATTCTTACTCAAAGTGCTGCAACATTTTCTTGCCTGAAAAAATCATTCTGCCAAACTCACTAGGAGAATAAAAGATAGTAAACTCCACTGATCAGATATATGCATTCCATACTGAGTTTAAAATAGTAAGAATATTCAGTATCAGGAGAACTTCTCTGTAGTATATGGTTTCATGTGGTTTCTAATGCTCCCAGTATATCTGACTAAGTTTGATTGGCTATTATTTTGCTTCACTTACTGTAGACTTAAATTGGAAAATTATAAGAAGTGTCAATTTAATTTTTATTTTTTATCTGCAGTCATGTTTTCTTGATTACAATGATACTAAAATTCCATTTAAGGCAGGTGAAAAATTTATGAACAGAATTATGACAATAAAAAGAATATAAAAATGATCAGAAAATGAAGGAAACATAAATATTGTTTAAGATTAACAGATAAGAAAAATTTCATGAACCCACTATTTAGTATTTTATACATAACACACTGAAATAAGTGAAATATACTTGAAAATTTTTAAAAATAAAATCAAAATCTTCATCAGACTAAGTTATAATTTAGGGAACATGCTTAAGAATAACACCCACACACACACACACACACACACACACTGCATTTTCTTTTAATTAAGTAATTTCCAAACTATTTTATAGATTCTGTACATTCTATAAAATCACAACCAAATTATAGGCAGGTTCTTTCATGCACAGTATGTAACAGAAAATTCCTAAATTATGAACATACACAAATTTACTAAAGAAGCATAAATTACAATATCAAGAAAAATGTAAGATTGTTCATATCTTCTTGAAATTACAAGCAGATTATATAAAGAACAATGACAGATAATCCCAAAATAAAAAAAAATATCCTTTTTATTTTCAAGAGACGGCACAGAAACTTCTCTAGCGAAATGAAGTCAGAAGAATAAGTGGACACTTTCTAGGGTTTTGCATAAAGTAACTGTACAAAATGACAGGTTTTATCCATCATGTCACTATACGAAATGCACATCAATGTACCTTGATCATTTTCAATCATTTTTTTTCTTAAAGAGGTCCTTTCTCCTTCATCTTTCTCTTCTCTATTCCACCTTTTATTAGATGGCCTTCATTCTTTGGTGGTCTAGATTCCATATATGTAAGTCAGTTAATGATACCTGCATTTTTGCGAAAGCTATTTTTCTACAATGGTACAATTGCTTTTTTTGGGTGGAGTAAAACACTGTTGTGCATGTATACCATATTTTCTTTGTCAGTTTTTAGTTGACATAAATCTATTTCAATTTCATACCCTGACTACTTAAAAAAAAGGTGTTGCAATGAGGATGTATGTGCAAGCATCTCAGTGGCATGGACCCTTTTATACTTTTGGGTATATACTCAAACATTCTCAAGTAGAAAATATGGTTTCTATTTTAATTCCAAGAGTGGTAATACTAAATTAAATCCTTTATATTTACCTTACACAAATCACCCTAAAATTATATTTGATCTATTTAAAAGTAAAATGTGAAACCCTGCTTTCTACATCCTAGCACATGTGGAGGGAGTACATCCTTTGCCCCAACCTATCTACTCCAGCCCCAGTTACTATGCAGCAGCACCCTCCCAAGCTCTCACCCAACCATCTCCCACTGCATCAGTAACCAGGTGAGCCATACACCCTAACTACATCTGCAGGAAGAGGTGAGTGTCTGAACTCCCAGATGGATAGCCCTGCTTCTAGTTCTCTAGGCCCTAGCCCATGGGGGCATATACCATGCCCTAATCCATATACAACAGGTCCAATGATAAGGCATCATCATCCTCCCCATCCTGCACCCAATATCCCCTGCTGCATCAGAGACCAAGGGAGCCATAAGCCTGAAGGAAGAAAAAACACTTGAACCACAGACTCCATCTGTACCTGGAGGAAGAGTGACCACCAGAGTCACTGTCCCCACCTGTACCAATTGGAGAAAAAGAGACCCATGGAAGTAAAGTTTCCAAATGCACCCACAGAAATAGAAATGGGTAGACTACAGTGTAAGAATATAATTAACAACATAAAAGTAAAATGGTAACAACAGATAATAGTGGTTCTACAACAGCAAGACCTGATCATCTCAATACTGATAAAACAGCAGAAATAAAAATTAACAATAATTTTATGGAGACAATAGAGGCCCTTAAGTTAGAGAAAAATAAAAAAAAATCCTTAAAGAAGTGAAGTAAAAGACAAATAAAAAATTAGACTTAAATAAGTCCATTAAAACAATCCAAGAAAACAAGCAAGCAAATGAAGAAAATACTTCAAAACTTGAAGATTCAAATATCAAATATAGGCAATAAAGAAAATATAAACCTAGGGAATTATGGAAAAGGAAAATCTGAGTAATGTTAAGGAATTAGAGATGCAAGCATAACTAATAGAATGCAAGAGTCAGAAAAATGCCATGCCTTGAGATACAATAAAGGAAATAACTTCATCATTCAAAGAAAATGTTAAAACCAGTAAATTCTTTAGAAACGGCCAGGAAATCTGGAATACCATGAAAGTATCAAACCTAAGATAAATAGTGATAGAAGAAGGAGAATTCCAGCTCAAAGGCATAGAAAACATATTCAACAAAATTATAAAAGAAAACTTGATAACTTTCCCAACCAAAGAAAGAAATGCCTATGAAGATACAAAAACACCTCCAGAACATCTGATAGACTGGAGGGAAAAAAAAAGGAAAGAAAAATCACACTTCTCAATGGAAGCTCTGAAAGCAAAAACATCCTATACAGAAATTGTACAGAGACTCAGAGCATACAGATTCCAGCTTAGACTCCTACACCTATCAAATCATGCAATCACCATAGACTGAAGAAACCATATATTCTATATCAAAACTGAAAATATAAAATACCTATCTACAAATTCAGCCTTACAGAAAATAATAGAAGGAAAACTTAAACTCAAGGAATTTTGCTGTATCCACAAAAACCTATCAAGAGATAACCTCACATCAAGAATACACATAGAATGAAAAATACAAACAACTACCACCACCAGCAGAACAAAATAAAACAGGAATTACTAATCAATGGTCATTAATATCTCTTAATGTCAAAGGTCTCAATTTGTCTATAAAATGATGCAGGCTATCAAAATGGACACGAAAATTGAACTCATTCTTTTTTGCATATAAGAAACACAATTCAACCTCTATTATAATCATTACCTCAGAGAAAAGGGTTGGGTAAAGATTTTTTAATCAAATGAGTCTAGAGAACCAAATGGCTATAGCTATCCCAATATCTAACAAAATAGACTTCAAACTCATATTAATTAAAAGAGAAAGAGAAGCACATTTCATATCCATCACAGGGAAAAATCCATCAAGATAAAAGCTCAGTTTTAAACATCTATGCTTCAAATACAAGAGCCCATACATGTGTAAAAGAAACATTACTAATACTGAAATCAAGCATAAAACCCTACACCCTAGTAGTGGGAGATTTCTACACCCCGTTAATGCTGCTGTACAGGTCTGTACGACAGAAACTTAACAGAGAAATAAAGGAGCTACAGTATTAAAACCAATTTGGTATTGGCATAAATGCAGACACATGATTCAATGGAATGGAACTGACATTAATCCAAACATTTATGAACACGTGATTTCTAACAAACAATCCAAAATTGTACAATGGAAAAAAAAAAAAAAGAAAGCATCTCCAACAAATAGTGCTGACATAGGAGCTCATTAACTATGGACTGAAGAGGCTCCTACTTGGGAACTAATTAGACCCTTTTGGTCTGTTGGGGGTAGGGGGTAGCAGTGTCACCAGGACCTGTCCTAGGGGCATTAACTGGCATTTTGCGACCCATTCCCTATGGTGGGATACCTTGTTCAACCTTGACACAGTGGTGGGTGTTAGTCTTTCTTCAAGGTGGCATGTCAGATTTTGTTGTTTCCCCAAGGAAGGACTTACCGCCTTAGAGGTGTGTTTGGACAATGGAAAATGGGGAAATAGGGGTGGAAGAATGGGAGGGACAGGGAACTTGGATTGTTACATAAAATGAAAAATATTTTTCAAATAAAAAAAACAAGAAAGCAAAACATATATCCTACATACAAGTAAGCCATAAATATCTTACGGAATTATGAGAAAGTATCTTATACACAGAGAAAATATCAAAAATAGTTTTGTGTTAATATATATAACACAAAATGTGTGGATGCATTTTAATATATATATGTATATGTGTATATTATATATGTATATGTGTAAATGTGTATACATGTGTATATGTGTATATGTACACATGTACATATGTATATATAGGAGGAAGAGAGACAGGAAGGGAGGGAAATCAGGAAGATTTGGAAGAGAAAGAGCAAGTGAGAAAACAAGAGAGAGATCAGTAGAAATATTTCTGTCCCAGACTGACTTGTGTTTTCAGTCCTCATGCTTCTACGTCCTAAATGCTCAAAGCCCAGGAACTCATTAGCACTCCTAGCACTGGAATATATTTCCACAAAATAAAAGTGAACACTAGATATTATCATTTTTGTTGTAGTGTATTTCTGGGAGATAATTTATATGCTGACAACAAAAGAATTCTTACAGCTCAAGAACTTCTAACTCAATAACAGACGCATATGAAAAAAATATGTAAATAAAAAAGACCTTAAAAATTGTAGAGAAAGTATGCATTTATATATGTGTGTTTAAAATATGCACTTGGCTTATTTGAAAATCATTAAAACCTGAGTAAATACCAAAAATTGGCAGGCATACATGTCAAGTCATGTAACACTATTCACATACTTCCACATAAATCAGTCCCCTTAACAACCCCCCCCATGAAAAAAATATCAAAGAGTAGGGAACACTAGGAAGTTGGGTCAGTAGATTAAGCTATTTAGTTCCCAATCTTGAAAACTAGTTTTCAGATATCCCAAATCCAGTAAAAAGAATTATATATGCCAATCTCTTTATGTAATTTCAGCCTTTGGGAAAGTTGAGACAGAATATCTCCAAGGCAATCTGTATAGCCAAACTGCTAAGAATTGGTATGTTCTGGGTTCAGAGAAAGACTTCACCTCAAAACAGGAGAAAATATTGAGTAAAAGATATTGGTTCACATATGCCAAACACACACAGATGATGAAGATTGGGCTCCTCATCTTACATATATATAGGGTTCATCATCATATACCTTTCAGAAGCATTTCTTTGACGGTTGTTTTCTTTTTTTTTTTTAAGTTGTTCTTTCTTCTATACTATATTTCTGATTCCTTCTATTCCCATCCCTAGCCCATCCCTGTCTACCCAGAAAATCTGTTCTATTTCCACTTCCCTGGAAGACACACCCCCCCTTTAACCTTCCCTGTTACTTAGCTTCTCTGAGTCTTTGGCTTGTAGCATGGTCATCTTTATTTAACAGCTAATGTCTACTTATGAGAACATACAATGATTGTATGTCTGAGTCTAGATTATGACATTCAATTTGATTTTTTTAGTTAGATCTATTTGTCTGCAAATTCAATGATATTATTTATTTAAAAAACAAAGCTGAGTCATATTCCACATTTTCTTTATCCATTCTTCAGTTATTTATAGTTGAGTCCTTGTGTTTGGATGGTGCTTCCATTAGTTATATGCCCAGGAGTCATCAGGTTCTTGAGGTAGCTTATTTCCAAAGTTGGAAGAAAGAGCCATATTGATTTCCAAAATGGCTGTAAAATTTTGCACTCCCAACAGCAATGAGGCATGTTTCCTGTGCACCACATGATTTACCACTTGTGTTTTGATCTTAACGTTTCTGTGTGTGTTTTTTAAAATTGTTTAAACTTTTTTCTTTATTATTTTTTATTATTTTATATATATTGAACCTACTTCCCCCTTCCCTCCCATGACAACCTATCATCCTTCCCTTCCCATTCCCCACCCACTCCACAGGGAGGGTAATGCCTTTCAAGAGGGATCATCAACATCTGTCAGATCTTTTGGAGTAGAGTCTAGGCCTTCCCTTCTGTCTAGGCTAAGGGAGTATCCCACCATGGGGAATGTGCTCCCAAAGACCTTTCATGCACCAAAGTTACATCCTGGTTCCATTTTCAGAGGTCCCTTAGACTGCCCAGGCTTTCAAACTGAGACCCATGTTCAGGGGATCTGAGTCTGTCCAAAGCTGGTTTCCCAGCTATCAGACTGGGAGGCCCTGATCTCTGCCTTGTTCAGTTCAGCTGTTTCTGTGGGTTTTTGCAGCCTGGTCTTGACCCCTTTTCTTATCACTCCTCTCTCTCAGCAATTGGATTCCAGGAGTTCGGCTCAGTATTTAGCTGTGGGTGTCTGCTTTTGTTTCCATCAGCTACTAGATGAGAGTTCAGTGATGACATATACGTTAGTTATCTATCTTATTATCAGCGAAGGTCATTTGCTAGGTTGATTTGATGTCAACCTTACAAAAGCTGGAGTTGTCTGAGAGAAAGAAGTTTCAATTGAGTATGGCCTGTAAGCAAGTGTATAGGACATTTTCTAAATTAGTGATTAGGGCAGGAGGGTGCAGCCTATTATGGGTAGTGTCATCCCTGGGCTGGTGGTCTTGTATTCCATATGAAAAAAGTCTGAGCAAGTCAAGAGGAACCAGCCAGTAAGCAGCACTTCCCCTATGGTCTCTAAATGCCTTCAATAATGACTTAGATAAGGAAGACTAAGTGAAATGGGCCTTATTTCCCTACTAGTTTCTTTTGTTTCATAGTGTTTCATCAACAGAAATAGAAACTATAACTAAGACAGAGACCTAACTGTTTGAAAGCTTATTAAAAATATAATTTTGAAAGATTTCTAACAATGGTACTCACTACAGGCCATTAAACTTCTTCTTAGAAGACTTGGTTCCTCAAGCAATAAACAACTGGAAAGTTTCCGGAGGTCCTTCATACACATCAGAGTCTCTAGGCCTCCTCCATCTCCACCAATAATGTGGACACAGTAAGGCATGCTGAGAGAGTCTCTGAGGCAAGCCTAGCTTCCTACAAGAGGCTTAGGCAAATGAGCTGCCTGAAGAGACATCCTCAGATCTTTGAGGTTGCCTGAAAGTTGTTCAGTGTGTTCCAGGTATCCTGCTTCCAAGAATCATTCATAGCACAGAGGCTTTGGGGGAAATGATTGCTTCTGAGTGATGTCTGCTATATAAAAACCTTGCATCCATGATACCAAAGGCAATGTCAGTAAACTCAATCTGTTCTCCAGCTGAACTCGGTGATAGCCTCCCTCTGGCCTATCATTTTCATCCAGAGAAACTGGAGAAAGTAGAGTTTTTAATTTTTTTCTTTTTTCTTTTCCCCCTGTCTCCCCAGTAATTAAGCAGAAGCCATGAAAGAAAGCAGGAGATTTGTTGAAAAGAAGGGTGTCATCAGGAATGGAATGGAACTAAAGAGGGTGGGGTGTGAAAATGACTGAATTTTATTATGCACATGTATAACACTGTGAAACACTGTAAACAAATAAGAGCTGACATGTATTTCGATCCACTTTTCTTTGAATATGATTACTTTTTCTAGGACAAGCTTCTTATATGCAAGAATATTTCAAACACATATGGAAATTACTTAAATGTTAGTTTAAGAAGAATTTATATAATCTTACATTACTGAGTGCAAAGGTTCAATTATTTCTCATGATTTGTTTATGTACAATGGGTCAGTAGCCCCTTTCTTTATTTCCTTTTCTTTTTGGTGTGTGTGTGTGTGTGTGTGTGTGTGTGTGTGTACATACAAACAACATAAATGTATATTGAGGACGGGAAAGTGGCTTCATTAGTTGGAGGCAACAGGTGTCCTCATGATCACCAACACATTGCTCAGCTCTTCTCCTTTTCTTGGAGGAAATGCTGGAAGTTCCAGCACACACTTATATTTGTGGTCACTTTCCTTAGTCACAAAACCACACACCTTCTGGAGATAAGTCTACAGGAATTTGGTGTTTGGTGAGGTGCCCACTGCACTCACTGTTCCTGGGCATATTTACTTTCTGACTCACTGCTTGGCCTTTATTGAGGCTATCCTGTAGCACAGGATCAGGTTACTGCTCTCCAAAAGTGGCCACAACAGAAACTTTCTTTGTTTCCATTGCTCTGATAAGTAGTCCTTTTATTAGTCTTAATAATCTGTCCTATTACTATGGCTCAAGAAAATCTCAACCTTTACTGCACTAGGTATGGCCTGAAATCCCATAGTGAGGTCATTTTTGGATACTGACTTTCTACCTGTCTCTTAAATCCCCTTTATGAATATAATTTGCATGAAGGAATTGATATTTAAAACATTTTATGTATTAGATAATTATCAGTATTACCAAGAAATGTGTGCTGTACAGAAATAACTTGAGAATTATGTGTTTACTTGTGCAAATGATTTTCTCTTTATTCCACTTTAATTAGTTACAAATTGAAATATAATTTTAATGATATGTTAAATTCTAATATTTAATGCCAACATTTAAGATGGTTACAGATGACAAAGAAACCTATTAATTAACTATTAAGAATTTTCTATTTGATAAAATATAAGTAATATTTACTACCATTTATGAAAAAATTATAATTTTACACTTTGTCATTATTGCCTAGGAATCCAATTTAAAATTACTTTTACAACTTCTAGTTTCACTTTTACATTAGGCTAAAATTGTCTTTATAGTCACTTAAAAGTTTCATTTGCCATAATTAACTCAAGAATTCATCCTGTTATTAGACCAGCCCACACATCTCCAGAAATATTTAATTCCACATAACTGCAAATGCAAATGTGTAATGTGAAAAGGGCATCCATTACAACACACTGAGAGTTCAATTGTCTAAGTGTTCCAGTCCAATTCAATAACAAAAGTCTTATGGGATGACTTGTCTTTTTGGAAATGTGGCCATGACCATGGAGGGAGATCTCAGATATTAGAAGCTCTTCCTCCTCTGAAGAGAGCCGGAATTCACATATCATTATAACGATAAGCAGTTCACAATTGCCACAATTGCCTATAGATCCACACTCTTTTCTGTCCTCAGCTGGTACCTTTACACAAGTTCAAACACACACACACACACACACACACACACACACACACACACACACACACACAAAAACAAGCACACACACACACCACACACAAGTGTTATTTTGATTAAGTGTTAATCAAAATAACACTTAATTCTTTTTTGTGTCTGTAATAGTGTTATGGGCATCTAAGAATATGATTCTTTCACTACATTAATTTCATTTATTTTAATATTTAATAATTTATTAATTTAAAGTAAAAACAATTGTATATTACATACCAATCGCAGCTCCCATTTCAATCCATCCCCTATTTCCCCCACCATCTCACTACCCACTCCTCAGAGAGGGTTAGGCTTCCAATGGGAGATCTTCAAAGTCTGTCATATCATTTGGGGTAGGTCCTTCAGCCTGTATCAAGCCTGAGAAAGTAACCCTCTATAGGGAATGATCTCCAAAAACATCTGTTAATACACTAGGGATAAATACACTAGGGATAAATACTATTCCCACTGCCAGAGGCTCCAATCTGCCAAAGGTCCCCAGGGGGCTTGCTTTGGTCATATGGTGGTTCCCCAGCTATCAGTCTAGATCTGTGGACTCCCCCTTTGTTCAGGTCTTCTGTTTTTGTGGGTTTCTCCAGCCTGGTCTTTAAACCTTAGTTCATCACTCCTCCCTCTCTGCAACTGGTTTCCAGGAGTTCGCCTTAGTGTTTAGCTGTGGATGTCTGCTTCTGCTTCCATCAGCTACTGGGTGAAGGCTCTTAAATGGCATTTAAGGTAGTCATCAATCTCAATATAGTGGAAGGACATTTAAGGTAGAAGCTTTCCTTTTTTTTTTTTTTAATTCTTACGTGTTTTCTTTTTCTCCCAACAAAGAAGGAGTATGTACTGTTCTTCTCATGGTCCTTCATGATATCACAAACTATTTCAAATTCTTTTACATATAATGGGCAATTGAAATATATAATTCCACTTATAAATGAAGATAAATTTATATTTTATGTAAATGTGTTCAGTATATAAATATTTTCCTTTGTGTGTGTCGTTTAATCAATTGGGAATTTCAGCATATATAACCAATGAATATATTATTTTTGAGTTACCTGTTATTTTTTGCTTTTAAAAAAGGTAGTATTCTAATTTGTAATGATACAAAACACCCATCCCATATAATTGGGATATTCTTAGCTCTGGCTTCTTTGATGACATAGTAATCACTTCTCTTTTAACTGCCAAGAAAGAGAAAAAAATTGAAATATAATAGTTTTCCTTATGTTACATGATAAATATTTTATTTTCTGTGGTGTCATTTTCAAAATAAAATTTAAAGAACATGAGACATAATTTTCTTGGCAAAATGAAGCTTATGTTATTGCTTTAAAAGAAACATTTTCTTAGAAATGTTTGTGAACTATTACTGAAAGTATAAAGTTTTAACTGCTGAATCAGAATTTGTTGTTATATAACACTAATAAATTCTATGTTCACTCACTATCTTCAAAACATTTACAACACTGCATTAAAAAGTGTGAAAGTACTGAATGTGATGCATGCATATCATAGAAGACTTCCTCAAATTTTAGTGGTATACTATTTGTGATGAAAATATGTAAGAGCTGTTTAGGTAAATACTGTATAAAAATGAAAACAAAAGAAACTATTAAATTTCTATCCATCCTTCTCTTTCATGATCTCTATGAATCTCTATTTCTATAGGAAACAATTTAGAGCTTTTCACTTTTATATAAAAATTCACACAGCCTTAGCCTGTGACAACTTTTAGTTTTCACAGTTTGTTATACTCTTATATTGAAATTACATTAGGCATCTTTTACAGAGAACCACAAAGGAATCATTCAACCTTCTTTTTGGATCCGTATTCGTTTATATGCTTCTTGAGGGCACCATCGATCATGCTCATGAGTTTACTACTGCATTTGTGCTGACATCTTCTAAATCTACTTTCAGTATCTGCTGACCCAGTGCTGACTCTCCCTTTGAGCCATTGTCTTTATGATATTTGACTCTGGGATAGATGTCACCTGCAGTAATTCTTCCAACCTCAACACTCAAAACAACTGCTTGAAAGCATTTTTTGATACACTGCTCTTATCCTTTCTTGATAGTGGTTGTGTATAGTAATTTAAATTTTTTTGGTTTTTGCTCTAGTACTTGTGTACAAAAAATGTGGTTAAAGCACACATTACTTATTCCATACTGAAATATATCTGGTAGTTTATAATACATTCATCTTGATTCCTTAGTTTATTAATACTACTTGATTTTAGGATGTACTTCTAAATTAAACAAAAAAAATGTTGCTATCCAGTTTTTATAAAAATCTCATTTTGAAAAGAAATATGTTTAATCAATAATGCATTATACCAAGCTTATCATCAACTCTTCCTACTTTTCTACTATTTATTATTATTAATTTATTACTAATTATTATTTATTTAATAATTAGTAAGTGGATATTAATTAAAAGCTATGTAAACTAATGTTCACCCTAATTTTTCTACAATTCCATAGTGTATATTACATATATTATACTAAAATTTCATATCTATATGCACATATGTAGATTATTTGTTATTGTGGACATTTTTATCACATTCACACCTCAGCTTTTCTCCTTTCAGTCTCTTCTGTACCCATTGCATTCTATGCCCATTTCTTCTTCTTCAAATCCAGTATATGATTGGATGTGTTGGACATGGTTGACTTTCTGAGATTTATATTCTTACAGAAAATTCACTCTTCTTTTCTCTGTAATTGTCAGGAGCAACTCTGCAACAGATGAGTCTTGATAACCAAATCTCTGCTCCATGTTGAGTGTTTGCCTGGCTTGTGCTAGCAACAATTTCCTACATGGTCCCACAACTAATGTGAGTTCATACATGTGTCTGCTTTTAGTATCTAGACAACAAGTTTTGTAGAGTTTTATACCTTTTCTTATACCTTTTCTTTATACCTCTCTTCCACCATGGGCTATGATTTTCTTACCAAGTGAATTTAAACAGCTAATCTGTCTCATATAACTCAATGTCATAAGTCCATTAATATCTTGAATGATTTGTCTGTGCCTCCTTTCTTCAGAACTTAAGTTACACATGTATTTTAATCAATTATTATTATGATTATATTATATAATGATTATTAGTGAATTGATATGTTTCATAGATTTCAATAACTAATTCTGAAAGCTCTGAAGTACTTGAAATATAAATTATGTTATTTGTAAAATAAACAATAAAAGACCCAGGAGACTGATATTGCAGTTCAAACCTCAAGCTGAATGTGAGAAAAGCAAAGCAGCAAGCCACTAGCTCTCACCTCTAGCTCAGGCTGAAAGGGCTGACCCATGAATGAGTGCTTCACTAAATCTCAAACTGTTGCCTTTTCTCACTGTGGCTGGAGAATGAATGCCAGATACTATTTTCTCCTGTCTTTTACTCACCAATAGTGCTGGGATTAAAGGTGTGAGAAATAATTTTCTTTTAGACTGATTCAATCTTGTATAGATCTGTGTGGCCTTATACTCACAGACATTAGTCTACCTCTTAAACTGAAGTCCTAGTATTAAAGGTATGCACCATCACATCCTTCTTTGTGGCTGCTGGGATTAAAGGTATGAGTCACCACTGCTTGATCTCCACAGCTTGAGGCTGACATTGCTTTTTGAATCCTCAGACAGGCTTTAATAAATCACACATAATACATAATTACAGTTATGCATTTGTAATATGTAAAAGTACATTTTTACTGGTGAATATGTTTATAACACCTATAAACAAAAGTAAAAGTTATGACTTCTCACTCTTCTGAAGACAAATGTTCAAACCTTTACCCAAACTCAATAGCCCTCATTCTAATGTTGTTTTATTAAATTAAGCAATGAAATGTTTTGTAAAATCAACCAAGTGTTGTTGCAATGAGTTATAACTTTGTTTCTTTTTTCAATCCAGTATTTATAAGCTAGGGCCTCATGTGTCCTAGAAATAGTGCTCTATCACTGAAAGAAGTCAATTAATAAAACTTACCAATAATTGTTTAAAGATTTTTTCCTTTATTCTGAATTTACATTAAAGTTATAACTCTGATTTTGAGCCAACATACTATGTTGTGATTTGTAACATTTTCATGTTCCAAAATGGCAATACTGGTTATGCTAAGAACCACAGTCTTCTCATGATTTGACTTCTGAGCATGAAATGATAACTTATATTGGTACAAGAAATACGTTCCTTGTATATGAAGACATGATGCTTCATACTTTTGGATTTTTTCACTCAGAATACCAATTCAGGAGAATTGTCACAGGTTTGAGCCTGGTTGGGTGTCTATGATTTACATAATTGACAACACTGAGCTACAGTACTTAATACCCTGATGTTAATAACCAAGGGTAATGGGTTGGTTGCAAGGAGAGAGGGGAAGTGTAAAAGAAAGGAAAACAGAAATAGAGAGGAGAGAGGAATGAGTAGGAGCAGGAGAAAGGTAGGCATTTTCTATAAATAATATATATTAAATGTGGCAGAAAATATATAATAATGAATATACCCTTAAAATAAAATATAATAATTTTAAACATTAGAAAAGTTATGCTTTAGGCAAACTTTTTAAACATTTCTGTAATTTGTTTCCTCCAAATTGCTCCATTCATATGGCCAGCCTAAAGTAACTCTTTTTATGTATATACATATATAAATTGTATTAGATTTCTTATGTTCCCTGTTAAGTGAACACATGAAACAGGCACTATGGTTTTATTTGCTAAGGATGTCTATACTTTAGATGCTAGATCACAATTCTATGAATTGAAAATATCGATTCTCTGCCCAATACATAACATACTTCCATAAAATATACATTCACTACATTCATGAATTTCATTGCAAGTTAAGGTAAAAATCTTTTCAAATAGAGCCATACTTTACAGTTTTCTATATATATTGTGTTTTTCTCAGATAGAAGAAAATGCTATAAGATCCATGCTTGATTCCACAAAGAATTTCAAATGAATATTGATAGAACTATGAAAGTATAAGATGAACAATAAAGAAAGGTTTTGTTTTCTTGCCATGAGAGTGATAACTCTTATCTTTTCAGAACCATAATCCTAAAGAACTGCATTCTTCCATAAATTGCTTTGGTCATAGTGCTTTATCGCAGCAATAGATAAGTGACTAATGCAGATGGGTATAGCTATACATTTTAGACTTTGGGAGCAATCAAAAATTCTACTCTACAGTGATATGTAGAAAGTAGATCTGTATTAACCATCTATATTTTTAATTTTACATATGTGTGTGAATGTGTGCATCAATGTATATATTATGTTATGTATAAAAACTTTTACAATCATTTCATAATCAATTAGAATATATTTTAGTTCTTGTGTTTGTGCATATATATATACATATATATATACATTGAATTTAAAATGGTGGTGTCTTTCTTTAAAAAAATGAAAGTCGAGATAAAACTTGGGTTATTATAGTAGATAGATAAGCTATTTTCTAAGAAATACTAATTATAACACATATTATAGGCATTCATTAGAAAATGCCTTAATTTCTTTTCAAATATAATGAAATAATAGATGTGTTGAGGAAATGTACTCTTATTTTTCAATGATGCTTATACTAAGCACTATAATATAAAATTTGTATCAAAGTATTCTTAGTAATTTTTTAATGTTTCCTTTTTCTAAAACATGTTTCCAATGGAGATTTAATAAGTACTCATGTATTTATTAAATATATAAATTTATTGTAAAATTGCCTCCTGGTATTTGTGTCTTATATTCATATTTATTGTTTTCTTTCAAACTGGGAATTGAACCAAGTATCTTGTACATGCTAGCCAAATTGTTGTCATCGATCTTTAATTACAATCCCTGAAAGTCTGTATTTTCAAAATGAAGTTATCAGTAACAGATATGGATAGGTTATAAATGTTGAAATTAACAGATAAACTTAAAATGAGTAAGATTATTTTTGGTTTCTTTTATATTTTTGATGGGAGATGTTATTCTGTATATATGTATCTCATACTAATTAATAAAGATAGGCGGGGCTAGGAGACTAGGAGGAGGAAAGAGGAAGTAGAAGGAATGGTCAAGATGTAGACCAGGGAGGAAGGAAGACGCCAGCCGCTGCTCCCCATAAGATGAGCCACGTGGAAATACTTAGATAAGTAGAAATGGGTTAATAATTAAGACAGAGCTAGCCCATAAACAATAATGGTAACTGGCCAACAGGATTGTATCAAATACAGTCTCAAAGTGTTATTTGGGTCTGGTGCGGCTATGGGCCCAGACTGGCGGCAGGCCAGGTGGGATGGCGCCGGCGGAAAAAGCCTGCTGTAACTTATTTTATATTAATCATTCATCAAATATATAGTTTAAATTATTTCAAGGATATATTTCACATTAAAAATTTGTTTCCTCATCTCTGCAAAATATTATTTTCTATCTTTTATGTTTGCTATAATTTGAAACAGATTATAATAATAAAAATAATTTATTTTTAAAACTTGTCAAGATCATTGATGAACTTTCCCTATAATTTTTTCTTTTCAAGTTTTTATTTAAATATTTCATCAATATTAGTTGGTTTTGATGTAAGTTTTGATATACGTATACAGTCTATTCTTTGGGATATGAACAGCCTGGCATTTATTTTCTTACTCTCTTCTATTACTTCTTCAACTCAATTTGTCTGCTCCCTCATGTTCCCCCCCCATCTCCCCTACTGTTTCTACTAATTTCCTCTCCACTCACTGCCCTTCCTCCAATGTACCAGGAGATCGTGTCCCTTTCCACTTCTGTGGGAGACCATGTATGTCTCTCTTAATTTCCTCCTTCTTTCCTAGCTTCTCTGGCAGTACGACTTGTAGGCTGGTGATACTTTACTCTATCTAAAATCCATATATGAATAAATATATACCATGTTCATCTTTTTGTGCCTGGGTTACCTCACTCAGAATGGTTTCTTCTAGTTCCATTCATTTGCTTGATTATTACAATATTCCTTTTTTTCTGCTAAGTAGTACGCCAGTTTTTAAATGTACCACATTTTCTTTATTCTTTCTTTGGGTGAGAACATCTAGGTTGTTTCCAGGTTCTAGCTGCTATGAATATAGTTGAACAGATGCCATTGTTGCATGGATGTGTATCTTTTGGGTATATTCCTAAGAGTGAAATTCCTGGATCCTGTGGTACACTGATTCCCATTTTCCTGAGGAACCACCATACTGATCTCCAAAATGGCTGCAAAAGTTTTCCCTCTCACCAGCAGTGGAGAAGTGTTCCCCGCTAGTCACATCCTCTCCAGTATAAACTGTCATTGGCGTTTCTGATTTTAGCTTTTCTGACAGGAGTAAGGTAATTCCTCAAGAAGTATGCATCTTTAAAAAAACAAATTTAAGTAGATAGAAAATGGAAAGATCTCATGCTATTGGATAGGTATGATCAACATAATATAAATGGCAATCTTGCCAAAAGCAATCTACAGATTTAATGCTATCCCCATCAAAATCCCTGCACAATTCTTCACAGACCTTGAAAAGATAATAATCAACTTTATATGGAAATACAAAAGACCCATGATAGTGTAAACAACCCTGTACAAAAAAAAGAAACTTTGGGAGGCATCACCATCCTTTACTTCAAGGTCTACTATAGAGATATAGTCTTGAGAACTGCTTAGTATTGGCACAAATATACAGGTAATCCAATGGAATCCAACTGAGAATCCTGACATTAACCCACACAACTATGACCACCTGATTTTTCATGAAAAGGCTAAAATTATACAATGGAAAGAGGAAAACATCTTCAACAAATGGAATAACTGGTTGCTGATTTGTAGGAGATTGCAGATAGATCCAAGTCTATTGCCATGTGCAAAACTTAAGTCTAGATGGATCAAAGACCTCTACACAAATCCAGCCACACTGAATCTCTTAGAAGAGAAAGTGGGAGGTACCCTTGAATGGATTGGTACAATAGAATGCTTTCTGAACATAGCACCAATAGCACAGGCAGTGAAATCATTAATTAATACATGGAACCTCCTGACACTAAGAAGCTTCTGTGAGGCAAAGGACACAGTTAATAAGACCAAATGGCAACTCACAGGCTGGGAAAAGATTCCAACAATCCACATCAGAGGGCTGATCTCCAAAATATACAAAAAATGCAAGAAGCCAATCAATACAACACAAAATAATCCAATTAAAAAGTGGGGGACAGACTGAATAGAGACTTCTCAATAGAGAGATCTAAAATGGCTGAAAGACACTTAAGAATGTGCTCACCATCCTTAGCCATCTGTAAAATGCAAGAAACTTATTTTCATTCCAAATTTTCCATTACTATTTTCTGCCTTTTTTTAATGCAGTGATGGAATTTAACATAAATATTTCCTTACACCTTTATAGTAAGACTATTTTAGCCTGAATGCCACCATAAAGTATCACAAACACTTATTCTAGAAAATGTTGCCTGGATTATATCTAGTACACTTTATAATCTCAATAAAAAAGTTACAAGTACATGTTCATGCTGTAGCCAGTTAGATTTAGATATTGCTGAAACTATATTAGCCACATCTGTCTATATTGTGTGACACACTGTAAATGATGTCCTCTAGGTATCCACTATTTGGCAATTTTAATATATTCTCAGAAGAAAGATTTTATAAATGTATGACTATATATGAAGATTTAGTGTAAATTCCTTTTGTTACCTATTACAGTACAATGATACTGCAATAGGAAAGTACTGTGAAATGAGTGATTAGGAACTTTGAATATTACAAATAATATTAATTTATTATGTTTTTTACATACTTTTCTTTGAACCTTACCCCAATTAATCATTGTCTGTTGATACTGGCTTTCTTTTTCCATATGATATATTGACATTTTGAGATTTAAAAATTTATCATTTCTTAACCTCTTTGACTGATAATAACAGAAACATATTTGCACCATGACATGAAGACTCTTGGTCACCCTTTTTTAGATTGTGTTAAATGAATTGGAGATCTCATTCCACCCAGAACAGAGTCATGACTGGGGAAGGATCTCAAGTTGGGAAACAATATTTAAACCAAATAATATTTACTGTACAAAATACCAGAAGAAACTGCATATTTGATTATGCTTTTAAATAGTTTCTTTTGTAAAAGAATTCATTTAATACACTTCAAGTCAAAGGAAAGTGTTTGATAACTGACAATGGTTACAGTGATTCATAAAAATTTACATTGTGAATGATTGGATGCCTGTGGTAAAGTCTATTCAATGAATACCTAAAGTAAAACATTGAAACTTAGAGAATATTTCATATAACTTACATACACAGAATGGTGTATTCTCAGAAAACTCTACTTCATGTTTTATATGTTTAACTAGAATCCATAACACAGTCAGTAGTATAGAAATTAGAGGTTGTGTTAGACCTCTGTTATGCTTTGCTTTCGTGTTGGTATGATCATGGATAATAATTTTATTTGAGAAAATATACAGCAAAGGGTTACAAGCCTACAAACAACACCACCAGAAAAGTAGGAAACAAGGTGAACACTAAGAGGGACATACTTGGACACCTGAAGAAGGGAAAATGGACAAGATCTCCCAAGCTGATTGGGAGAATGGGAGAAAGGGAGAGAGAGTTAGGAGGAAGAGGAAGAGGGGGTTGACATAAGGAAGCAGGACGATTGAGTCAGAAAAACATAGCAGATAGCAAGAAAAGAGATAACATAATAGAGAGAGCCATTATAGAGAAATCTGGATGTAGGGAAATGCCCAGAGATCTACAAGGATTACCACAAATAACAATTTAAGCAATAGTGGAGAGACTCCCTTAAATGTCCTTCCCAGATAATGAGATTGATGACTACCTTATATGCCATCCTAGAGGCTTCATCCAGTAATTAATGGAAGTGGAAGCAGACACTCACAGCTAAACACTGACCCGAACACTTGAAATCCAGTTGCAGACAGGGAGGAGTTATGACCTGGATAAGACCAGGTCAGAGAAACCCACAGAAAAAGCTGACCTTAACAAAGGGAAACTCATGGACTCCACTCTGATACCTGGGAAGCCAGCATAGGATTGACAGAGAAACCCTAAATGTGAGTGTTTGTTAGGTGGACTAGGCAGTATATAGAATATTTGGTAAGGGATCAGTATTTCTTCCTAGTATACAAATGGACTTTGGAAGCCCATTCCACATAGACGGATACTCTCTCAGTCTAAGCACATGGGGAAGGGCCTAAGCCCTGCTCCACATGATATGACAGAACTTGAAGACTCCCTATGCAAGGCCTCACCCTCCCTGTGGAGCAGAGGAGATGGGTGCAGGGGTTGGGATGGGTGTAGGGGGAGCAGGGGAGGAAGGGAGTGTGCAGGACATGGGATTGACTTGTAAAACAAGCTTTTTCAAATTTAAATAAAGAGAAAATATAGAAAATAATCAATTTGTTTACTGTTTCATCTCATGTAAACATAAGTATAACTAAATATATATATATTGCTCTTAATAGATGTGAAATATCAAGTTTAAAATAATTAATTCTCTACAGAAGATACAAATAATCAAAACTTGAGCAAAATATTGAAAACCAAGAAAGGTTTAATATGACATCAAAAATAATTCCTGTGCTCTAACCTGTAGGGCAAGCAGCATTTACCATGAATATTTTAATGCTGAAAAGAACAGAAAAAGTACTTCATTCATTATGGATTACAAAGTTTGACTATACTACTGTCAACAGAAATGTTATTCCAAGTGAAGTGAGAAACTCATAGTCTGATACTGACATATGTTTATTCTTCAGATCATTAATTTGACAATGCTTTATAGTGGGTCAAGCAAGTTATTACTGATATGCAATTATCTCTGGAGCAATTCAGCAATTGCAAAAGTGCTGAAATGTAACATATGCTTATCCTTTTTATAGTAAAGAGTGAATATTTTCTAAAAGACCCAACAGAACTAAGTGATTAGACAATGGGATTCTGAGGATTGCAGTGAAAGACGCTATATTCAGCACACTGAATCTCAGTTTGTTTCCAAAGAAAGAGGATGCTATCCAAATCTTTAAAAAGCATGTGATTAAATGTAAAACAATATGTTATTATTTGAGAGTTAGGATTTTTTTTTAATTAGGTCTGTCTTTGGGAATTCCATGAAGGGATTTGCTCATTGGTCTCCTGTCTTCTGACTCTTCCAAGTCACCCTTCTTCTCTACACACCTTATTCTGTTTTTGTTTTAAAAGTATTGTAACATACTCAAGACCGAATTTAATAGCTCAATTTTTTTGAATATTTGGTCTTCCACTAGCTAATGCTCAACATATTAGGGAATAAACTCTTGGAGAAAAAACAAACAAACAAAAATAACTCAGCTGTTTCTCTTTTACCCCTTCTTCTTTTTAAAAAAACAATTGCCAATGGGTTAGATTGTGTGTTAAATTTTTCCTTTCATGTTGGAAGTATATCTGACTTTGAAAATATATTTAATCACAACCACTTTAGTTCATATGTATGTTTCACTCAACAGCTGTATCTAGATGTTTTCTCATCATTACCCATTTAGGACATTCCATGCTTTCTGGCATCTCCTTGGAAATGATCCAAGAATCATGGGTGAGGTGTTGTTACAAATATGTTGCTTTTCTGTCCAAGAGGCCATCATTAAAGTTTATTACTTTATGATGAGAGAATATTATATTTACAATAGAAAAGTTTGGGGCCATTATAGGTCAAGAAATCTGCTACCACAAAACAGGAAGTATAGAAACAAAAATGGATACACACTAATCCTATTTCTTCAGGTAGGAATAATCAAGTAGACATTATTCACTTTTTGTATTGTGGGAGTAAAAAGCAGGTTAACAATAATTCATCATGTTGCTGTATGTTTTTCAGATATCAGCTCACACACCTTTCTGATTGTTTTAGTTTAATAGTAGCTTTTTTATTTCAATCACCTGGCACAAGAACTTGTTGAATAATTGCAGTGAAGAGATTGTTTCATAATTTTAAATCCAATTGTAAATAAGTTGAAAAAATTTATATATATAATTTTCTAAGTTGATCATAATGTTCACTTAATGAATAGATTTGAAATAAATTAGCATTATATAGAAAAACAAAAAATTAAAAAGGTGTTGATAAAAAATATTTCACTGCAAATATATTTTGAGTTCATTTTAAAATTCAGATAATTATGTACAAATAACTATTAAAATATTTTATGGTTAAGATTGAACATCTTAGAAATGTTGACTTGAATGGTAAGAAAATGTCATTGATTTTTTATTCAAGAATAATAACACAAGAGAGAAAAGAAGAGAGAGAGTTACAAATAAAAGAGTGAGCCATTATAGGTTTGAAGAGAAAACTGACTCTAGAGAAATATTCAGAGACCTACAAGCCTGACCCCAAATAACAATCTAAGCAACAATGGAAAGACAACCTCACATGTCCTTACCTGATAATGAGACTGATGACTAACTTATCTACTATCATAGAGCCCTCATCTACTAGCTGATGAAAACAGAAGCAGACACCCACAGTTAAACACTGAGCCAAACTGGAATCTAGATGAGAAGAGGGAGGAATGATAAGAAAATGGGGACAAGAAAAGGCTACAGAAACCCACAGAGACAGCTGACCTAAGCAAGCAGGATTTAATGGACCCCCAGACTGATAGCTGGGAAACCAGCATTGGACTGACTCAGAACCCCTAAACATGGGTCTCATTTAGAAGGCCTGGTCAGTCTAAGGGACCTCTGACAGTGGAACCATGATGTATACCTGGTGCACAAAAAGACTTTGGGAGCACATTCCCCATGGAGGGATACTCCCTTAACCTAGAGGCAGGAGGAAGGGCCTAGTCCCTACTCCAAATGACTTGACAGATATTATTGTTTTCTCCTGGAAGGCATCACCCTCCCTGTGGAGTGTGGGGGGAATGGAAGGGACAAAGGAAGGGAGGGAGAGGGAACTGGGATCTATATGTAAAATATGAAAAAATAAAAAAACGAATAAAAACACACAAAGGGGCAGATGCACTTAATAATATGATTTAAAAAAACAAGCTACTTTAATACAGGGAGTTTAATTTTGACAAGTGACATTGTGTATAACATTTAATGTCTTTAAATGTCTTTAATGAAAATAAATTGAATGATTGAATTATTTTACTTTTTAAATAAAGTAGTTATTGTTGAGGTTCGGCAGTCTGTGGGCCCCGCCTCTGAGGGGCAGGACACCTATGGCCACAGAATCATTACGTCAGGCCTTACCTAGCTACCCAAGCTACCTGGCCTCAGAGACTGGGTTACGCATGTGCAAGCTCCCCTTTTAAAGCAAGCGCACCAAGCGCACTCCTCTCTCTTGGCCTCTCTCTCTTGTCCCTCTTGCTTCTCTCTAGGTCCCTCTCTCTTGGTCCCTCTCTCTTGTCCCTCTCTCTTGCCCTTCTCTCTCTCTCTCTCTCTCTCTCTCTCTCTCTCTCTCTCTCTCTCTCTCTCTCTCTCTGCCCCTGCTTTCGGTTGGCCACCAGCTAACCCCCTCGTTCCTCTCCCCTCTCTCAATAAACTCCACGTGGGCGCTCAATCTCGTGTTTGTGTTTCTTAGGCCCTAGCAGCTGCAGAACAACAAGAGTTATGATGTCATCTGTTTAAATGATAATAATAAGAAATAAAAATATTTTTCAAATGTCATTTAATGGAGATAAAGAAATTATTCATGATTTAACTGAAAGCATATTGTAGCATTTGGAGTTATTGTGCACAGTGCAATTATCAGTGATATCTAATGCCTTCAAGCCAAGTTCCTGCATTCTAATGTTTGATAAATATCACTTGAAAATACTTCCAGCAATACAACTCAGGAAATTTTAACCCTTAGGTTTCTGAATTCTAGTACACTGTCCTTTTGTTTCCTGACAATTCTGGTTGGTTAACATACTCACTGGTCCTCATAACAATAAGTAATGTCCTTTATATAAATAGCATATAACACCTTGGTTGCTTATGATATTGCCTTAAAGCAAAGATTCTAGCTTTGCTCAATTACAATTACAAAGGTAAATATTTATTTCAATTTCAAAGTCATCTTTAAAAGTGTTACTTAGTTTCTTTCTTTCTTTCTTTTTGATACTAAGAAGTGATGGGAGATGTTATTCTGTATATATGTTTCTCATACTGGTTAATAAAGCTCTGTGGCCAATGAGATAGCAAGATAGGCGGGGCTAGGAGACAAGGAGGAAAGAGGAAGTAGAAGGCAGAGTCGAGATGTAGCCCAGAGAAGAAGCAGGATGCGTGCGGCTCTGGGATAAGACAACCACGTGGAAATACTTAGATAAGTAGAAATGGGTTAATAATTAAAACAGAGCTAGCCCATTAACAATAATGGTAACTGGCCAACAGGATTGTATCAAATACAGAGTCTCTGAGTGTTATTTGGGGCACACGTGGTTGCGGGACCATAGCGGCAGAACCAGCTGCAGCGGTGGTGGGAAACATGCCGTAACAAAGAAGGATCTTTATTAATCATCTTCCTTTTTTTTTTTTTTTTTTTTTTTTTTGTTTACTACATGGGATGGAGAATGGGGAAGCAAGGGGTCATCTCTGGTTCCAAGGATCTGTTAGGACATTTTCAGGCCTGAGGAAGCCAAAAGAGCATTAGCATTTTGCATTAGAAAACATGTCTCTTGTTTTCATGCAGTTACAGCTGCCTGCCCAGAGGGCAGCAGCGGGAAGTGAATTTATAGCCAAGGCCTTGATTCCTACAATTCCCCCTTTCTTATTTTCTATGAGAGACCCCTGGCTTAGGTCGAGCAGGGTGTGCCACCCCACCTCTTACCTGTTCTCAGGTAACCTGGCAACCCCATGTATTGGGGGAGGGAAGGGAGGGATTTACTGCAAGTTGCAAGTTGCCCATCATGGGGGACCCTCATTTCTGCAGCATCAGTAACCAGACCTCATGACTGTCAGGAGAGCCATGGACCAGACTGAGTTTCTTTTGTGAAAAAGAGCTGTCAGATCTTGTGTAGCACAAGAATCCCTGCCCCTGCTGCTACCAGCTCCAAGTCCCCTAGAGATAATGTGTCACCTCAAAGCTTTATCCAACCTCCTATCTGGGCCATGGCATTCTAACAGCCCTCTGCTGAAACAGGAATAATTCGGGTCTTATTGACCCCTACTATCTAGTAAGGCAAAACATTGGTAAGATTACAGAAGAAAAGGCCCTACCAGATATGCATTGAGGTGGTTGACCCCTACAGAGACATTTGCATTCCAATCAAGGTGACACAAGAGAAATGAAAAAGTGTGAGCAGCAGGCCTTCTACACCAACCCAAAACCCCAAGACATATTAAATAAAAAATGCTACTTGATGCTTATATTAACTTACCCATCTTCTGTATAATTGATACTTGTTATGTTTTTGCTTATGCTAAATTTGCCTGTTATAAAAGAAAAAAAAAGGTGTTACTTAAAATTTCTTTTTTATATGGACCAAGTTATTTATTGAATATCAAGACATAAATAAACCACAGCCTGGGCAGGTTGTATTGATGTATGTATATGCAAATATATATGTTTAAAAATATGCATTCACTCAAGAAATCTTATGTACATAAATGCATGTATGCAAGTAACTACAATTAATGAAATTGGTCATGAAAATGAAAAAGAAAGAGATGTACATTGGAGGACTTGGAGGAAGTAAGGGAAAGAGTAAAGTGATGCAAATATGTATATTATAATCTTAAACATAAAATAATAATTCTTATAAGCATTTTCAATACTCTTAGAGGCTGTTCATCATCACTCTACAAAGTGTCCTCATGGATATTCTGTGTTTGGGGCTAATTGCTCAAGATGCTATAGATCTAGTTGAGAATAGAGTGGATGGTTCATTACTTACCATAGATTTTGATTTTTCTTTATTAATATCACTCACCATTTTAATGAAAACATATGAACATGTATACACACTTTTTCTCTCTACATTTATTTTACAAATGTGCATACTTAATTAGCACACATATTTAATGACTATTGTAAGACATGCAAGAGTGTGGTCCCTCATTCAGGAAAGGTGCCCCCCCAAATCACTCACGAGAAGCAGTCTTGAGCAAATGAATAAGGTCCTTTATATTCCAGTATACTGGGACCGTCAGCCCTAGCCATGCAGGGTAGAGGGCTGAGCAACCTCTGGCACAGAATTGAGACAACTTTTATAGGGTTACAACAAAGCCCATTCATCGTGAACCAATCACCTTGTAGCATCCTGTGCGGACCAATTAATTTAAAGTATCCAAGCCCTCTCTCAGCCCAGGAAGTCTGCTTTCGCACAGGCTTATGGGTGATCATTTACTCACAGGCTACCATAAACATTAAAGTAGGTGACCATCAGTTTGGGATATAAGACTCCCAGCTTCCTGGGTTCACTGGATAATTAGGCTTAATTTTTTCATCCTAACAATATGTGAAAAATGTTCTTTAAATAAAACAAACCAGGAAAAGAAGAAAAACAAGTGCTATGATAGGTGTGTGATAATGTATATCTCTATTTATCTATCTATCTTTCTATCCTACACAACATGTATAAAATGTGAGTGTGTATATATACACACACACACACACACACACACACACACACACATATATATATATATATATATGTATATATATATATATATATATGATTTTACAATTAATGAATTGGCATTAGAATAAATTGCTGTATGGATATTCTCTACTTAAAACTATTTTTTTTTTTAGGTCTTAGAGTTCCTTGATTGCTAATAGTTCTTTGTCTCATACGGGTTCATTATCATTCTGAGTGAGGCATGATGTCTTATTCCTTTATTCCCAGTACTTGGAAGGTTGAACAAGGAGAGATACTGTAAATTCAGTGTCATCTGGGACTGTATAATGTGATCCAGATCATTATAGTTTAGAGAGTAAAATTTTCAAAATATTAAAAGAACATATTGTTTTCAGGGGATAATTTGATTCTGATTAAATAAAAGGATCACAATGAAGGTAATAATAAACAGAATAATCCATTAAAATAAATTAATGATGATAAAGTAAAATTGATTCAAACCATTTAATATATATAACCTCACTATTTCAGCAGATTCATGTTCTTCTTCTCTATTTCAGTAGCAATATTACTTAAGTGTGACAATGAAGTGTGTAGTATAAAGTTAAAAATAGTACAAAATCCTATTTTTCAGGACCTCATATAGCAATTATTTAAAAGCCCCATACTCTCTAAAAAATCTATAATAAGTGAAGATATTATGAAGGCTGTATGTAAGAAAAACAGATTAATATCTCAACTGTATCATTTAAAGTGTATTTTAGTTTATGAATCACATGATTTAATGGTTTTCACATTTTTCTATTTAATAGTTTTTATTTCTTATGTTATATATCGATTCTAGTTCCCTCTCCCTCTTATCCTCCCATCCCGCATCCACTCCCCAGGGAAGATAAGACCTTCTATGAGGGATTATGAAATCTGTCAAGTCATGTTGGGCAAGGTCTATGCCCTCCCCACCCCCCAATTTCTATGCTAAAGGTGTATCCTTCCATGGGGAATGGGCTTCTGACTTCTTTTCCTGCATTAGGGATACATCCTGGCTCCATTGTCAGAGGTAATGTACACTTCCTGGGCCTCCTGAATGAGATGTACACTCAGGGGTCTGGTTCAGTCTCATGCTGGTTTCCCCATTATCAGTCTGGGGTCCATGAGCCCCCTCTGGTTCATGTTAGCTGTTTTTGTGGTTTTCTCTAGCCTATTCTTGACTTCCTTGCTCATTACTTCTCCCTCTGTGGAACTGGGTTCCAGGAGTTTGGCTCAGTGTTCAGCGGTGGGTGTCTGCTTCTGCTCCATCATCTGACAGAAAGGGAAAGACACAAGATATTCTGAGAAAATTGGGAGAAAAGGTAGGGGAGAAGAAGTTAGGAGACAGAGAAGAGGAGAAGACGAGGGGAGAAGAGAACATGAGGAAGCAGGAACATTAAGTTGGGGGAAGTACAGAAAAGAACAAGAAAAGAGATACCATAATAGAGATATTAGAGGGAGCCATTGTAAGTTTGAAGAGAAACCTCACATTAGGGACATGTCCAGAGACCTACAAATATTACCTCAACTAACAATCTAAGCAATAGTGGAGGACACCGTAAGTGACTTTCTCGATAATGAGATTGATGACTACCTAATATGCCATCCTAGAGCCCTCATTCAGTAGTAGCTCATGGAAGCAGAAGAAGACACCCACAGAGTATTTTTGTTTGTTTTGTTTGGTTTGGTTTGGTTTGGTTGGTTGGTTTGGTTTGGTTTGGGGTGGTATTTTTTGCAAAAATATTGTGAATTCTTTCCTATAAACACTTTTGTTTGTGTTGCACAATACCATATGCTTTATGCTTTCTGAACACACGTTTATTATGAAAGTCTCACTGAGCATTTTACAGTGAATCAAAAGGCCACTGATTTCATCCTCTCAGTTTTCCACTGGGCCTTACATCTTCCTGGGGATGAAGAGTAGGTCTCTATGTAGATAAGAAAAGATAGCTTTCACTAATAGTCATAGGGGCAGTTTTGGTGGTGTTTACCCATTATCTTTGCTTAGTAAGTTTTAACATGTCATCAAAACTAAATTATTACCTGAAGAAAAATTGAAAGGGGATTTTTATAGATACTAAATTATACCGATCTTTCATTACTACTAAGATTCTAAAAATGAAAATAATCTAGCTTCAGTTTTCAAGATTTTGTTAAAATTCTTTTTTTAGACAAACAAGAAAAAATTTACAAAGAATATCTTAAATTGTCAAAAATTTACACCAGTTCTTCAAACAAATCTAGAACACAAGCATCATGTGTTGTCATCTGCTGCCTCCCATTCTACTTTTCCTTCAGAATATCCTGAGTGGTGTATTGTTTGTAATAGTAATCCTCATTAAAAAATCTGAGTCATGTAGTCATCCTAACTATACCAATATTTAAAATTGTGATTTGAATTTTGAAAATATAAAATGGAGCATTAATTATCTTAAACAAAAAGGGTTTTACATCTTGTGATGCCTATATTAATATTAATCATAAAAAACTCAATTTTTGCTGAAATAAACAGCACATATTTTTTCTCATAAAAACTTGATCTGTTTTACATATAAATTCTTAACTAGAATGCAGTGAACACCAACATACACACACAAAACAGACTTATTTGTAATTTAATGCTTTCCATCTTATTGTTCTTTTATAAGAATGTGCAAAAACAAGTAAATTACATTAGTTTTAGCCATTAAAATGACTAAGTAAAATAATATAGTAATTGACCATTAGCAGTAAACATTATCTTGTTTATTAATTCTGAGATTTATAGCTTAATAATGTAGTCTTCGTACTTTTGCAGCAAGAAAACCTTTTAATTTAATGTCTAGAACACATTGCCTGCTATAAAGTAAAATTATTTCCACTATAAATGTTCCCAAATAATATGACCATAAGTAACTATGTCTGTATCCTTCTCCTTAGAAAATTTAACATACAAAAGAAGGAGAAAAATTATCCAAAGCCAAAGAGAAAAAGAAGAAAGCTGAAATCCTGGTGCATATAAAAAGAAAGGACACTCGGCTGGAGGGGTAGCTCAGCCATTAAAGGCTAGGCTCACAACAATAAATAAAAAGAAGGGACACACTGGAGTCACTATGTCAATGGGAGCAGGATGTGGTGACACCTGCCAAGGCAAATATTTTTTTTACAGTATCTAGATACAGTATCTAGAGAGACTAATACCCAATTAAAGCTTTAAAGAAAATCCATTATAACAGTGGCCACTTGGATACCAAATTTATAAATCCTTAGTAAAAATATCAGAAATACAGAAATAAATAACCAGAAGGAGAGTATCTTTTTAGGCATTTGTGAGCTATCAGGGACATAAGTCTCCAGTTTCAATTGAGAGACAAATGTCTGTGGTTCTATAGAAATAGTCAACAACTATAGCTATCAAGTGCATGCAAATCTGAAGATATTTTATCTTACATCCCATGAAATGGTTGAAATTAATAAAAGAGATGATAGCTTATTCAGTTGAGGGTCGAGAGCAAGAGGGATACTCATCCATTTCTTATTGTAATGCAAACTTATACAGCCATTGTGATAATAAATAAGTGGCAATAAAATACCTTCTGATGACATTCTGCTATACTTCCAGAGCAGTGCCTTGATCATCACTCTGTCTCTAGGAGAGAAGTCCTAGTCCCTACTTTAAATGACTTGACAGATTTACATGACCCAACCTGGATAGCTGAGCCCTAGAAGTGGAATGGGGGTGGGGGAGGATGGGAGGGGAAGGTAGCCAGGGTGCATGTCACAGGGGAAAGAGGGTAAGAGGGAGAGAGGGAGGCAGGGAAGAAGGGAGGAAAGAAGGGAGGGAGGGAGGGAGGAAGGGAGGGGGGAGAGAGAAAGGGAGGGAGAAAAGGAAACTGGTATCGAAGAGTAAAATTTTTAAATTATATTATTAATAAAAAATTTATAAAATACTTGAAAAATTCCAAAAATATCAGGAAGGACAGTTGAGTTGAGAAAGTGCCTGTCATAAAAGATGTGAAAATATAGTTTCCTTGGTTCAATATGACACCTTTGGATCATAATATATACTTGTACTAATAGTGCTGGGTTAATAGATATGGTAGAATCCAAGAAGTACCATGTCCAATACAGTAGCTCCAAAAACTTGTTTCAAATTATAAGATGAACAGAAATGGAAGAAGACACTTGATATCTACATTTTATTCAACATCCTCATTCATGTACAGTTAGCATACTCATTGGATGTTTCCATATACCATAGTCACATAAAGAAATGAAAACATCTCAATAGTTTAAAAAGAGAATTCATGCCACATAAATCATAGAATTATAGTAGATATCAAAACGAAAGACTTGAGTATAATATAGTAAAATCACATATGGGATACATCAAAATAACATTATAGAAGCAGATAAAGACAAACATAATCAAGAAATATTTGAGAGTGGTGAAATGGTTATTCAATAAGAAAAACCTTTAAAATATTCTTTTAGAAATATTTTCATGATAATAACAAAACAAAAATAAAAACAAACACAAAGTGACTCTCTGCACAGCTTATATTTTAGGTAACATATTGCTCTTGTCGTTTATTTATATATAAGGGTTAAATCTGTGTATGAAAGAAAATGACATTGGAGAAAGCCTATATGACCCACATTTGGTTCCTTACTTCTCAATTACATACTGATCATATTTTTAGAAAATAAAAAAGTGACTTGATTTATTTATTGCATTACAGTTATGAATCCTGGTTTATAAGGGAGAAGGATAACAGTAAAACCACAGAGTAAAATCACATTGCCAGAGTATATATTCAATAAATATTTACAGGTGAATATAAAAATGAATCAAAGTAAAAATGAAAGAAAACAACTCAATAAGATGCATAATTACACAAAAATTGATGTTATCAAAAAAATGAAGGTGTGAAATTGCCTATTATTAGTGTTCAACACATATCCTCACTAAGAGTATCTTAGCAAGTATTAAATGATCATTTGAAGACATCACAAAATTTCACAGATTTAAAAAGTCCATGGCTTCACATTTTATGGTTTTAGTTGCTTCATTTCACAAGTACAACTAAATTAAATGGAAAGTTAATATTATTTTCAATTTTAAATTATTAATCTTTCTTAGCTACATATTAAAATCTTTACTACCTTTAGTTTTCTCTGTGACATTAGATATCTTTTATAGAGAGAATAACCATATTTCTGGATATGCACACTACCGTAGTAATTAAGATCACATAATCCTATTTTATTTCATATTGGCTATAAAACACAGAATTAGTGATGCTAGAAATTTAAATGTGGGTGTGAAGTTCTAAATTATTTTAAATGATAGTTGTATGTTCTTGAATTCATAAGGAAAGAAAATATTGTATTAAGTGATTGCTTATGTTTGTGGTAAGAACAAAACTTTGATCTGTGAAACTCCAAATAAATTATTAATTAATGCCTCTATCAGGAAAACTGCAGACATCACAGACTGTAGTGTAATGACCATTAGTAATTATGGAAAATTTACACATCTGTATATTATCTATATTCCAAAAGGTAATATATATCCATATTTTTTTACACTTTTCAAAAGTGAACTACTGCTATGTCACTCACATTTCTGAGTTGAGAACACCAAGGGTAAGGCCTTGGGCTGGTCCCAGATAATGTCTGTTCATGGATTATAAAATTATGACTTCTATCTCCCTCTTAAAGTGTTTTAAATGAAAAAAACAAGTTTTCTGTTAGTTCTTCTTCTAAGAGATCAATGCCTTCATATGTTTCTGCCTTTGATCTCATCTTGTCCTAATCACACCATTTTAGGAGTTAAGACCTATTACATAAGTATTTTTAGAGTATACAGATATTCAACCCATAAATGTAGTTGCCATTGGGTAAATGTGAAATAAGATGTAACACAGCATTCCAGACCTTTTAGAATGCCTAAAATGCAAATAGAAGTTATAGCAGGAATGCTATCTACAGTCATGATATAGAACATAGTGCTGAAATTAAGTTTACATGGATTTTCAAAATCATGAATATAGATTTTTAGTAGTCTTAGGGATTTTGCTTAGTAGATTGTTATTTAGGAAGACTTAATATCTCAGTGTGGAATCTGTTAACAATGTTCATGTGATAATATATATTTCTGTTACTTGCAACTACACAATCTTTTTATATCAACATTAAACCTAAAAATAATCAAAATATCTACATTAGTTTACTAAGCAAGCACTTTAAGTGGCCTACACTGGAATACAACTTAATGGTAAACAAGAAATATGTAATGTCATAGTCAAAACTTAGATATATACACTATGGTATGAAATCAACTTTATAAAAGAACATATAATATTCCCATTATACAGTATCAGTAGGAAAATAGAAAATGATGCACAGAGTGAAAATAAATAGCTCAGTGGTGATGGGAGATGTGATTCTGTATATATGTTTCTCATACTGTTAATAAAGCCCTGTGGCCAATAGAAAACTAGATAGGTGGGGCTAGGAGACCAGGAGGAGGAAGAGGAAGTAGTAGGTGGAGTCGAGATGTAGCTCGGGAAGAAGCAGGAAGCCTGCTGTGCGGCTCCCCGATAAGACGACCACGTGGAAATACTTAGATAAGTAGAAATGGGTTAATGATTAAGGCAGAGCTAGCCCATTAACAATAATGGTAACTGGCCAACAGGATTGTATCAAATACAGAGTCTCTGAGTGTTATTTGGGGCTGGCACGGCTGTGGGCCCAGACTGGCGGGCTGGCGGAAACTTACATGCTACAAATGGCGCCCAACGTGGCTATAAGAACTTTCACTTAAAACTAATAAGAGCTTAAGAAATGTTTTAGAAACAAAGGAACAGAGACTAGCAAGACTTCTTAGTAGCAGCATTTTCTCTGTTGGATTTGTTTTGTTGTAGACAGAGATTTGCGTGGCTCCTTTAAGGGAGGTTTCCAAAATTAGCATAAGCGGCAAGAAAACCGCCTTGCTTTTAAAGAGCTCTGCTAACAATTCATTGGTGTGTACGAGAGCTGCAATGAAGGTTTACACTGTGTTTTAAAAAAATACGCTGGCTTGGGAGAGAAAGAGAAACGGGATACAATGGTTTAAAAAGAAAAAAGAATTAAATGGATGGATGTAATGGCACAAGCCATTAATCCCAGCACTCAGCAGACAGAGGCAAGCAGATCTCTGTGATTTCAAAGTAACCCTGGTATGGAGTGAATTCCAGGACAGATAAAAGTTACACAGAGAAACCCTGTCTCAAAATGTGCAAAAATAGAAGTAGAAGAAATAGAGTAATAAAAAAGCCACGTAAAAATGGAAAGCACAGAGAAATTTTGGATACTATACGCGATTCTGTTGTCTTTAAATTATTTGATTGCTGAGAAAATAACTACTGATAAAAGAAATGCTGCTAGATTAATTCAATTTATATATTTTAAAAATGCTTTGACTCCAAAATTTAAGCCTAAGGACAAGCTACTAGGGAAAAGGATTTTTATTTTTGTTTCCACAGAAAATGAAAAGCTATGGATTCTTTCCAGACTTATATGGTTTGATCAAGCCAGACCCCCTGAAACAATGCCCCAGATGATCCAACATTCAAAGCAGTTGAGACAAAGCCTTGCAGACTACTGCCAAGATTTCTACATCTTCTTTGGATCCCCATGACAGCGCCCTCTACCAGCAGGAAGTAGTTTGGAAAGAACGACGCCCAAATTCCCAAATATTGTTTATAAATGTTTGTTTTCATTTATATGGGCTTGGTTATAAATGGTTAATGACACAAGCAATCCTTGTAAAGGTAAAAAAAGGGAATTAAGGTATAGATATGAATACTTTGCTTTGGAATGGATTTTCTTTTATTGATACAATTTAAGGTCAATTTTGTGATATGTATATTTCTCCTCTTGTTTAGGTATTGTGTTTATATAGCTCATTAGAAAATGTAATGTAATAATTTAGTACAGATTATAGAGAGTTACCTATGGGAGTTAAGTTAGTTTGGATTTCTAGATATATAGAGATGTATTTGAGATGGATAGGCATTCTTCAAACCTTTCAAAGACCTACAGAATATGGCATTTAAAATGGTTTAGGGTTTTTCTTGACAGTGAGGCAAACTGCTCCTGGTAACACCACCTACAGAAGAAAGGAAGATGGACATCGAAGAAACACATTATGGAGTTTGCTTCTAATATGGCAAGACTAGCCATTTGGGCAAGGTACTGCTCTTCTGAACTGTTTGACTTTATGTTATAGAAACTGGACATGCAGGACCCACAAAAAGGTAACTGCTGATGCAAGATGGACATTGCTACAGGATTCCTGTTTCATGGAAGAGGCTGCCAGACAGCCAGATAGTCTACAGGACACAGAGAAAAGTTTCCTGCCTTATTGAGGAGTCTGGACACACATTATGGCCTATGGGCTGAAGATGGAACATTACAGAAGAACTTCGGGTGACTGACCAGGCAATGCATTGTCTCTGTCATTTCTAGAGTTTATATATTATCCTTCTGTGGTCTTTGAAGGAGTTGAAGACAGATAGTTATGATTATAGTTTTTCTTAGTTAGGATTAAAAATAAGTTACATATAGGTCTTTAGACTGACAAAGATAGGATAGATGATATTTTCTTTAAGTCTTACAAAATGTTAATGGACTAAATATTGTTAACTGTGATTCTTATTTGATAACTGTTGTGTGGTATATTTTGCTATGTTAAGGTTAAACCCCTTCTTTTACTTTAGACAGAAAAGAGGAGATGATGGGTGATGTGATTCTGTATATATGTTTCTCATACTGTTAATAAAGCCCTGTGGCCAATAGAAAACTAGATAGGTGGGGCTAGGAGACTAGGAGGAGGAAGAGGAAGTAGTAGGTGGAGTCAAGATGTAGCTCGGGAAGAAGCAGGAAGCCTGCCGCGCGGCTCCCCGATAAGACGACCACGTGGAAATACTTAGATAAGTAGAAATGGGTTAATGATTAAGGCAGAGCTAGCCCATTAACAATAATGGTAACTGGCCAACAGGATTGTATCAAATATAGAGTCTCCTGCGTGTTATTGGGGGCCAGGACGCCAGACCAGCTGCGGGCGGGCTGGCGGAAACTTACATGCTACACAGTGGTTTCCAAATTTAGGTAGGAATAAAGGGTTTGCATAGTAAAGTTCATGCTATTGTTATGGGCTCTGAAGTTTTCTAATAATTTTTACATAATATTATTCACATAGCAAACTCCATGAAATCTTGTAGGTTAGCGTACACAAAACTTGATCATTATAATGACACACAAACACAAGCACACACACTACATTCATTTGAAGTGATTAAGAGATTATGAAATGTAATTCTTATAAAACTGTAAATCCATAATTCTATTGAATCACAGTTAGTGAGGGGACAGAAAGAAAATCACTATTTTGCAACACGATGTATAAGTGCAGCTTTTAAACAAAGAAAATCCTGAATATAAATATTGTGCATTGATTTCCCTGGCCCTGGTGGATTTCACATATAACTGAACCAGTCTTTCAGAGAATTAAACCTCTCCTTCTTACACTCTTAAACAAAAACAAAACACAAAGAAATAAAGGAAAGAATGAAAAGAAATAGAAGACTGATTCCAAAAGGTAGTATTACTCCAACACCCAAATATGAAGATTCAATAAACAACAAAATTACTGATCAATATCCCTGATGAATACATATTCTCTGAATATTTATTCAGTTTTGGTGTGTAAAAATGATTGTAGTTAATAATAATTGATTTTTAAATCTTTTGTCCACATTTTATGTGATTTCTATTTCCTTGTTGGCTCTGGATAGATAGTCTTGTTCTCTATTGTACATAGTACTCACCCAAATCATTAGCTGTAGATGGAGTTACCTGTTCCTTCTGGTCCCACATGTTTAACCGAAACTAAACAAAGTCTTATATTAAGTATAAACTGTTTGACCAATGGCTCACCATTTTTACTGACTAGCTCTCTCTTAATTTTTCACCCATACCTACTAATCTATGTATTTCTACATGGTCTTATCTTACCAGAGAACACCGGGTGCATTCTATCTTCCCAACAGCTACATTTCTCTCTGGTGGCTTCTCTCTGTGTCCTTTCTACAGAATTCTCCTAGTCTGGTATCCCTGCCTGTACTTTCTGCCCAGCTACTGGCCATTCTGTGTTTTATTCATAAACTAACAATAGAAACATGTATATAGAAGGACATCCCCCATCAACTAACAAATAATATATAATAATTATTATTTGAATCATATTTATTTATCAAACCTTTTTTCATAATCTTATTAATTATATTTCAATTTATTTTAATGCATATGTGTTACATGTATAAGGTTACATTTATGACACAGATATCTAAATATATTTTGTATAAAGAATCATTATCTTTATAATTTTATGTTAATGGTGCAAATACTTATTATTCATCCTACCTTGTATATACTGGCTTAGTATATACAACATATAACAAGGCTTCCTCAAATTTTGGTTCACTGTATATTCAGGAGTCATTTCAATTTTATATCTGAGGATAAAATAGTCAAATAAAAACACAATTAATAGACTATATTGCAATCTGTAATAATTTTAATAAAAAAGTATAATTATTTCTTAAAGGTAGAACTGTTCCAATTTGAGCATATTGACTTAAGTCACTGCTTAAATATTGTAAAGTATCAGAATCCTCTATTGTGTTAAACTCAAATATCTTAGAGCTGAGCATCTTCTAATAATACTCAAATTAACTAATGCATGGTGGTTTAAAAAAATCTGTCTAGTTTTACAAAACCATTTTTATGTGTTACTGTGAGGTATTATATTTTAGTAATCTTTATGCTTTAAGTTTATAAATATTAGTCTAATATGCAAATGAAATATAAATATTTATTTTAAATTTCCTTCAAAGTTGCACCTTTCTTACCAACTGTCAATTAGCATAAAGTTTGAGGCAATATTGTAGTGTTCCACAATTTAATAACTGAATCTATGTTTCAGTTAGTTATGTCTTCTATTAAATTTTAAATTATAATATTTAGCATTTGTATTTATGTTACATTGCTTGAGACTGTTTTAGTGAGCCTCCTTTTGAATGGCAAATTAAAATTCTTCAAAGACATTGGAAGTAGCTAACCCATAGTATCAAGATATGATGCATAATGCCCTTCAGATCTGATATTTAAGGTAATTTGAAGAGCCTAATAAGATATGTACTTCATATTAAAACATTTAAACCAAATATTGCAAAGTATAACAGAAAGAACTCCATACTTCAATCTGAGAGCCTGTGCAGAGAAGGAGTTAGGAGAAGGAGAAGGAGACAAGAGGAGGGGATAGGAGGATATGAGGGGGCAGGAAGGGATACCACAATAGAGGGAGTCATTGTAGGTTTAAAACAAAATCTGACATTAGGGGAATGTTCTGAGATATACAAGGATGACCCCAACTAACAATCTAAGCAACAGTGGAATGGCCTACTTTAAATGTCCTTCTGTGATAATGAGATTGATGACTACCTTATGTGCCATCTTAGAGTCTTCATTTAGTGGCTAATGGAAGCAGAAACAGATACCCACAGCTGAACACTGAGCTGAACTCCTGGAATCCATTTGCAGAGAGGGAGGAGTAATGAGCAGAAAAGAGGAGATGATGGGAGATGTTATTCTGTAAATATGTTTCTCATACTGGTTAATAAAGCACTCTGGCCAATAGAAAAAAAGATAGGCGGGGCTAAGAGACCAGGAGGAGGAAAGAGGAAATAGAAGGGAGGAGTCAAGATGTAGAGCATGGAGGAAGCAAGACGCTAGCCGAGGCTCCCTTATAAGATGAGCCACGTGGAAATACTTAGATAAATAGAAATGGGTTAATCATTAAGACAGAGCTAGCGCATAAACAATAATGGTAATTGGCCAACAGGATTGCATCAAATACAGAGTCTCTGAGTGTTATTTGGGGCTGGTACATTAGCTCCTCTTTGTTCATGTCAGCTGTTTCTGGGGGTTTCTCCAGCCTGGTCTTGACCCCTTTGCTCATCACTCCTCCCTGGGTAGATGATAGGCTAGGGAATAGGTCAGGGGAGGAGGGGAGGGAATGGGGAGGGCAGGGGAGGAGGGGAGGGAATGGGGACAGGGAGTGATATGTAAAACAAGTTTGTTTTAAGTTTAAATTTAAAAAAGTGGTAAAACTTGATACTTGTTTTCTCAATGAATAACACACTTTGTGGTTGTTGGGTTTTCCGTAGTGTTTCTTTCTGTCTTTAAGTAAATTTAGGTTCAATTGTGGTCATTTCATGAGCATGAATTTTGTTTTCTGGAGCTGTATGGGTACACATGTTCTCTTCCCTGCATGAGTCATTGGGCTGTGAAATTCACAGAAGGAATAAATTCATGGCTTTAAGAACATACTAACAATGTTTTGAAGAATCATCCAATTGGAAAGCAAATGAGCTGATCTAAGCATTTATTAAGAAAACCAACAAAGCACCATCTGAAAAGTCCAAATTAAATAAAATAATATAGTGCAAATACCTTGTTGATAGATTTCATTTAATCTGATTTTGGTGCACTGGACAACCTTCATGACACAACATATTGAATTTTAAAGTTACTTTTTCTGATTTTCTGATAGATATAGAAGATGGTATTGAGAATTAGCCAGAGGAGTCTTTTCTCTACATTTGTTTTTAAATATCTGTTCTTGGTCAGCTCCTACTCTACCATCTGCATGGCTTCAGTAATCTGTCTACCATTTCTGTATTCTTCTGTGGATATAGAGTTGATTTATAACTAAGCTGAAATAGCTGTGTCTTTATCTCTAAGAAAGTCTGGGTGACTAGAGTTTGATTATTGGCAAAGATAAGTGCAAGAGTTATGATGTGAGGTTTAAAGCTAAAAACTCTATACTGCTTTCTCAATGACTTACTTCACTGATAGTTTTTCCTGAGTCCAACATCTTAAGTCAGATTTATTTGATTAATGACAAGAGGGTGTTTAAAATTTTCACTAAATCTTTCAACTGACTGGAAGTCAGGACCCCTCACACAGATGCTGTTGGGTCCAGCTGCTCTGCCAGGATGAATAAGGATTCTGAAAACTTCTATAAATAAGATTAGATGACTTGGATTATTTTCTATATTTTCTCTTTCCAGTCCATATTGTGTGCCTTTAAATGACATGCTCTTTGTAGTGTCTATTTAATTATCACAAATATCCAAGCAGAGGGTGTCTTTGTATTCCCAGTACTGGAAGTTGGAATATTTAACTCAGTAGCGCAGAACAAGAGTCATTTTACTGGTCCGAACATGTATCTGCTTTACCACATCAACACTTCTGAAAAAAGACAAAAAATGGTCTCCCAGGGACAAATTATAGAATGAGTGCTTGAGCTTGAGTATAGTTGCTCTATCCTTGTTTTCCAGTCAAAATTCCAGAGACCAAGGTCTTAATATCACTCTGCAGGTAAGATTTCAACAAATCAAATTAGAATGACACAGATAATAGTGAAAGCCTATTGCAAACAATAAAATATTATTGTTCAATTCTAATGTAAGGAGAGCTTAATAATATAATGGACATTTTAGAAAACTAATAGTTAATGTTTATTCACAAAACACCTTTTCTCCATCATTTATCTTACCTATAATTAAATGTAGTTCTAATGATATTTAAAATGGATCTATGAATAAATGTCAAACAATTTTACCTTACAAGACACATAGTATCTTTTACTTTTTTATGTTTTTTTTTTTAATTTTATGTGTATGGTGGTCAGCCTGATTGAACTTCTGTGCACCACGTGTATGCTCATAAACCCTCCAGTAGGTTATCCTGGCTCTTGGATGTGAGGTTCTGCATCTGTTTCCATCAATTACGAGATAAAGGTTCTATGATGACAGTTAGGCTAGTCATCAATCCAATTACAGGGAAAGGCCAGTTTGGGCATACTCTACACTATTAATAGTGTCATTCATTTTGCTTCTTGGGAATTTCCCTAGAATCATTTTTCTCCCTATCCCCATAGTGGCTCTATCTGTAGAGATAAATTTTTCCTTGCTCTCCAATCCTATCTCTTCCTCAACTAGTCCTTCTTGGTCCTACATGTTCTCATTCTCTATCCACTACTTTTTACAATCCCCAACTTCTGCCCCCAGTTTACCCAGGTGGTTTCATCTATTTCTGCTTCCCAGGGCAATGTATGTGTTCCTCTTAGGATCTTTGAGTAGAAAGTTATAGTGTGAGTTCTATGAGAGGGACAATAGGCATGCTGAACTAGAACCATTGGAGTGGACTGGGAGGGAAGGAAGGTTTAGAAGATCACGAGGCCTCAACCCTATACAAAGAATAGCAGAAAACTAATACATGCTGACACAGGGGAAAATATTTCCCAATAAAAAGTGTACCAATTGATTATCCAATATTGAATGGTAAGTACTAAAAACATACATTTAAGAGACATAATAAAGACCAAACAGGCTGTATTTATCTATTTATTTATGGGAATGTATATATATATATATATATATATATATATATATATATATATGTATGTATGTATTTGTGTGTGTACATATATATATAACCTATGTATATAGCAAAATTTAATTATTGAAAAGTTGATTTGGCTCCCTTTATTTTGGTATCACTTTTCATGTTCTCCTCTCTTTTTTCCATGACTCAGTCTTCCTGTTCTATCATGTCTTCTTCTTCCCTTCTTTCCTTCTCTTTATCCTAATTCTCTCTATCTTTCCCCTATTTCCCCTGTGCTTCCAATTTGCTCCAGAGATTTGTTCCTTTCCCCTTCTACAGGGGATCATGTATGTCTCTCTTAGGAAAGATCTGGCACTAAAGAAATATCCAAATGTCTACAAGGATGACCCCAACTAACAATCTAAGCAATGGTGGAGAGGCTACCTTTAATATCCTTCCCTGATTATAAGATTGATGACTACCTTTTATGCCATCCTAGAGCTTCATCCAGTAGCTGATATAAGAAGAAGCAGAATGCCCATAGATAAACATTGAGCCAAACTCCTGGAATCCATTTGCAGAGAAGCAGGAGTGATGAGCAAAGTGGTCAAGACCAGACTAGAGAAACACACAGAAACAGCTAACCTGAACAAGGAGGGGGGGTCATTGAGTCCAGTCTGAAAGCTGGGAAAACAGCCTAGGACCAATGCAGACCCCCTGAACTTTGGTGTTAGTTAGGAGGACTGGGAATTCTATGGGGCCTCTGGTAGAAGATCAAAATTTATCCCTAGCATATGAATGTATTTTGGGAGCCTATTCCACATAGAGGGATACTCTCACAGCCTAGACACAAGAGGGGGGTCATAGGCTCTGCTCCAAATCATTTCACAGACTTCGAAATTCCCCCATAGAAGGCCTCACCCTCCCTGGTGAACAGTGAGGGGATAGGATATGATTTAGGTTAGAGGACAGGGAGAGGGAACTGGGAAGTTTGTTTCAAATTTAAATTTAAAAAGAAAGGAAAAGAAAAATGGTTGATTCAGACTTGAACTTAAAAAAAATGGTGCATAGATTGCATGTGCGTGTGCATGTGTGCATGCGTGCGTGCGTGCATGTGTGTGTGTGTGTGTGTGTGTGTGTGTGTGTAGAGAGAGAGAGAGAAAAGGTAAGGGGAAGTCTAATTATATTGCATTCACAAAAATGAAGAAAACACAACAGAAGAAAAAAACATAGAGCATGAACTCATCACGCAGATACAACGTGTAAATCTGTCCAAATGTTCTATAAGGAAATTCAAATTAAGGTAACATAAAACTCAAATGAGCTACTTCAAATTAATTATAATTTTATCAAAAAATTTTCTGTCACCAGAAATAAGACAGTAGGAATTAATAAGTCATCTTTTTATATATAATATGTGAATATGTAAATTAGTTAATAATAGAGTGTTATTTTTAATGGAGTCTCAGATAATTTATATCAATGTAATATGAATTTCCAAGATGTTTTCGCTTCTTAATAACAATATGAACTTCATTTCATCTTTGTATATTTTACTTTGAAATTATTTCTTGTTTAAATCCAGACCCACTAAACTGAGCTAAATGAACTATGGTGTCTCTCTACTTTTATTGCTGGTCATTTTGGAGTTCACTGTGAAATTTATTAATTCTGCCTAACATAAAAGTAATTTAAGCACTAAATGTAATTGTCCTAACAACACTACCTACCCAATGGGAAAAATACCACAGTTTCTGACAAGATGAAATCATATATGATGACATCCTTTGGCTTAATTATCACCACTGTTGCTTGCTGGGAGGCAAATTAGAAAAATCTACTTTAACAACATGCTGAGATGGTCTTTATTGATTCTTTATATCTTAAAATGAAGTAACACATCAAAAACTTCATGGGCAAACTGAATTGTTAATTTTGGTGTCTCAGTTAAAAATCATTGGTAATTTGAGAAATAATTGTAATTAAGATTACTTTTTCTCTATTGACTTTCTAAAATATGAGTTATATATAATTTTTGGTGTACTCATTTTGCCTTTTAAAAATGTTTTCTATAGTTTGGATGTTTCATATTCAGTAAATGCTTTGTTTGTGATTTTTCACTTATTTCAAAAAATAATCTATGTTAAATTTACACTATAATTCAGTGTATAATTCAACTTACATGCTCTACTATGCCTGAAATATTAAGTGTAATACCCTCATTAAATTTATTGATAACAGAGCATAAGGAACTTATCCTATATATTTACATGTTATACAAACACAGATAAATTTTTATTTTCACACTAATGAGTGTATATATATATTTCTCTTATTTTACATATCAATCCCCTTTCCCTCTCCCTCCCTCTCGCCCTCCCTCCCATACTCCCTTCCATTCTCCTCCCCACTCCACAGGTAGGGTGATACAGTCCAGGAGGTCAAGTCATTTGAAGTAGGGACTAGATCCTCTCTCTTGTCTCTATGTCAAGGGAGTATCTCTGAATGGGACATGTGCCCTCAAAGTCCTATTGTGCACCAGGAATACATCCTGGTTCCACTTTCAGAGGTCCCTTAGACTGCCCGGACATTCTAACTGAGACCCATGTTCAGGGGTTCTTAGTCAGTCGGATGCTAGGGGATAGCTGATAGTCAGCTATCAGTCTGGGGGCCCAATAGCTCCTACTAGTTCAGGTCAGCTGTGTTTGTGTGTTTCTGTAGCCTGGTGTTGTCTCCATTTTCTTATCACTGCTCTCTCTCTGGATCTGCATTCCATTTTAGCTCAGTGTTTAGTTGTGGGAATGTGCTTCTGTTGCAAAACAGTTAACTATATGTGTTAATAATAAATATTAAATTAAAAAAAATAACCCTAAATGTGTTCATTTAGAAAACTTTGATTACATATCAAAATATCAATCTTCAGTATAACTATTTAGTAAAAATAAAAACACATCATATGTATTCTACATTTATTGCATAAGTTGAGTACATTGTCCAGAGCTCTGATTGGTGAAAATGCCAGCCCACTGCCTGAGGGTTTCTTCTGGTTGATGTTAAAATAGTATATACTGAACCTTTTGGGTGACATTGTATATTGTCTTTCCAAATTCCTGCAGGGTCACTTTTGTTATTTTCAGGAAAACTTGTATAGTAATAACTTTATTTCAGATAAACCCTTTATTTCATAACATCGTTGAAAGAAATTAAACTATTTATACGTACCATAAAACAAATTACCACCATAATTGTAGTTAAGATAGCTAGAACCAAGAAAAATGGCATCCTGTTGTAATTTCTGTATTTCAGAAAGTAGGAACAGAGAATCCCTAGAGAAATTCCACAAACAAAAACAGACTTAAAATTGATCTTTGTGTTCTACTATGAGACCTTGGTTTGTTGAATAAGTCAATGAGAATTCAATGGAGACTTTCAAATTCAATCTTAGCCCTCACAGGCTTGCATATCCTTGTATACACACACATGTACACACACCATACACATGTAAACATACAAACAACAAAAAAATAATTTTGGAGCAGTATTTAAATACGGTATAAGAGAATTAAACAACACATTGAAGATGCAATCTTAAAATGTTCTTTTAAAATTGCAAGTATAAACTTTGTGTGTTTTTTAAACTTGAATAAGTTCTTTTATTCCATACTTGCATTACTTTCTTAAAGCACACACTCTTTCTATATATATTATACCCTGTCTGATCTGTTTATGCTTTGATTGCAGAAAATATTACTCATACACTATACAGCATACATAACATCCTGCGTCTACCTATCAATTTTCCCTGAAATTGGCTTTTGTGACACAAATTTCTTACTGTGAATAAAGGGGCAATTAGAATTTATTATTTCCATATAATACAATAAAAATCCACTCAATAGTGAGAAGAAACTAGCTTCGAATATTACACATGTCACACAGAATGAATACTTCAAAAAGGAATAGGAATGTTTCTGCATTCCTTTCATCTGGAACTGTGAAATAAATATAAATTATATGTGGTAGAACATTCATAAAAGCAGGGGAGTTGCCAGGCAGTGGTGATGCATGTCTTTTTAATTTTTTTATTTAAATTTAAAACAATCTTATTTGGCATGCCCATCCCAGTTCCCACTCCTTCCTGTCATCCCATTTCCTCCACCATCTTCCCATACCACTCCCCATAAAATGGAATTCTTAATTAGTCTGTGTATTAAAAACCCAGAGTCAGATATGGAGGAATATGCTGAGAGATCAGAGAGAAGGAGAAAACCATCACCACAACTTAACTCCTTAGCATCTCAGCAGACAAGAGATTTTGTGTTTCTCCTCACTCATTCTGCCCAGCTACCTCATTTCTTGGCTGTCTGTAAAGACCCCTAGCCTGGGGCAAGCTACATTGTCTGTCCTTCACAGACACGCTTTATTTGTACAGAAAAGATATCACAACACTTCTATCAGGTGAGGCCTCTAATGGGTTTCATCAAAGTCTGTCACATCATTTGGGGCAGGACCTAGCCCCCCACCCCTGTCTAGGCTGAGAGAGTATCCCACCATGGGGAATGGGCTCCCAAAGTCCATTCATGAAATAAGGATAAATACTGGTTCTACTGCCAGAGGCTCCACAGACTGCCTAACCCTCCAGACTGAGACCAATATTCCTAGTTCAATAATATGCAGGTTCCTCAGATGTCAGTCTGGAGTCCATGAGCTCCTGCGTGCTCAGGTCACCTGTTTCTAGGGGTTTCCCCAGCATAATCATAACTCCTTTGCTCATCACTCTGCCATTTTTGCAACTTTATTCCTGGAGTTTGGCTCAGTGCTTAACTTTGAATTTCTGGCAAAGTCCTGGTGGTGCATGTCTTTAATTCCAACACTAGGAAAGCAGAGGTAGGCTGATCTCAGAGTCTGAGGCCAGCCTGTTTGACAGAGTGAGTTACAGAACAGGCTTCAAAGCTACATAGGGAAACCCTGTTTTGAAAAATAAAACCAAAAATAAATAAATAAAGAAACAAATAAAACATAAGAACTGTAGTTAGAATTATCTTTGGGCAAACAACCACTTCTGAAATAAAGACACAGGGTTTAATTATTAATTATGAATGTTCAGCCTTAGCATAGACTTCTCCAAGAAGATCTGCAAAATTAATTTAACAATTTTCTTTCGTCTATGTTTTGCTTTGGGGTCTTTTTACTCTTATTCGTTATGTCCTATTTCTTGCTTCCCCCTTGTCTTGCAGTCCGGCCCTTGCCATCTCGCTGTGGTCCTCTTGTCATTCTTCTCCTAACATAAATTCCTACTCCTATTACTCTTCCTGAAGGAGTTCTGGCTAAAACTTCTCCCTCCCTAATGGCTATTTAGCTTTTTATTAGACCAATTAGGTGCCTTACACAGGCAAGGTAAAACAGCACCACAACTTTATGTAATTGAACTAATGTAAGACACATTTACACAGTTAGCCAATTTTTCACAAGAGCCAAAATGGGTGAACTTTCAAGCAGCTAAAATTTTATTAGTATGCATAGAAATGTATTAAAATAGATAAATTACATCCAATATATATTTGGTAAAAGATATAAAAATTGATCTTAAATGATTATTAAAATATGGATTATATTGATAACTTTTTCCTTCTCTGTAGAATCTACAAAATCTAACAGTTTATTTAGTATAGTTGAAAATAATAAATTTTATGGGATAAGTCTTGGTAACCATAGAGAGCTATTATCAAAAACAAAACCATTAGAACTCTCTCAGTTACGATTATTCATATGAGCACATCACACACACACACACACACACAACACACACACACACACACACACACACACACACTGGAATAAGGTTTTTCAAGGTATCTTGTGGGTTTTCTCATCTTCTGATTTAATGCATTAAAAGCATTTGCTCTAGATAGATAGCATCCTGAAGGTCTTGTTATATCAAGCAGGCTGGTGGATAATCACAATGACTTTTTCTTATTCACTCTCATGTTTCACAACTTATTTACTGATCAGAGAGCTTAAGCTTTCTCAATCCAAAGAAACTGTGGGTGGATTCTCTTGCAGTTTCTTCGAAGCATTGAGATTTTCCTTCATTCAATTTTCTTCAATAGTGACATAATCTTCTGAATGGGAAGCATCTACTGGAATTCAACTGTGAAATAGCCCAGGGGGAATCTGGAGTGAGAGTGTTTGACAAAAGTATTGAACTCATGCTTCCTTCTCTGTCAGAAATAATAGCTTTGTAAAGTGTGAGTCTTATTATTGAGTGTGAACTTCTCTGAACTAGTACACTTTGTTTTCAAGCACAATAAAACTCAGAACTAACAATTCATGATAAACTATATTGTGTTTTCTAGATAATTCTAGTGCTATAGACTGAAATCTAGAAAATGTACTTTCCTGGAGTATACCTCACTTGCAGATTTTGTTCCTGAAATTTTACTTCACTTATCTTTTTAAAGGTAATTTCACTTTATTATATTTTCTCTGTGTGTGTCTATCACTTTCTCTCTATTTTCCTTTTTGTGTGTCTCTGTCTCTCTTTCTCTTTCTTTCACCCTCTTTCCCAGACTAACATATGGCACTCTGCAAATGTGGATGCAGAAAGCATTGTGTGTTACTTCTTTCAATCAAATGGTTCCCAGGGATCAAAATCAGGTTCTCATTATTGAATGAAAATACATATTATATTCTTAGACATTTCATTGTTTACCACCTCACTTCTTTTTGGATATGATGAATCCATTCCTGTAAAGGTGAGAAGAAGGAATGAAGAACCAAAGAAAGTCAGTATTTAAATTTATCCTAAAAGTATTTATAATCACCAATTAGAGACCACCAAAGTCACCTGCTTCTCTTTTAGCACATGTAGGAGGACACTTTGCTTTGCCCATACTCTTGGCTAAAGTGAATAACCGGAATCTTTGTGAGAATGCACCAATATTAAACTCTACATTATAAAAGATTTCTATTCTAGAAAAATGAGCTCACAAAACACAAAGAAGTTTGCAAGAATCACACCAGGGAGGATGACAACCTGGCATAATTATACATTAGAACTTAATACTGGTTACTTGTTGAGTCAAATTGTACAGTAAATCAGTGGGAGAATAAAATAATGTAAGTTTGAGTAGGCATGAAAGGCATCACAGGACACAAGCCAGCTACATGTGTTTATGGAAATTTTCCTCCCATATTATATCAACTTGGACCTTTTCCTATTAGACTTCTCCATTCAACCAACCGCCATATTGAAAGCCAGACTGAGGTTTACAAATGAGTAGTTTGCATATATGTGAGAGAGGTGAAAATAGACAATAATTTCCTTAGAGCCTCAATGAGATTGGTCCTGGGACACACACAAGAAAACCAACAGTACTCGCTGAGTGTGATGAACATATCTTTGTTCTATTGTTCATTACTTTAAAAGTAATCACTTTTTGGGTTGATATGGCATTAAAAAAAGAAATACTTTGTTTCTGATACTTTGAACAAGAGAGAGCCTAAATTTCAATTCATTACTTCTCTTCCTTAGCCTTAAATATGCCCAAATTATTTGACGACTGTCCTGTCTTCAGAATCGAAAGTCAATGTCTGATCTATCTATACACATCCCCTGAATTTTGTGCCTGTCTCTGCTGTGTCTGTGCCTGTATATTTGCCTGTGTTTATCCCCACTGCCAATGTGTTTGTGTGTCTGTCTAACCTGTCCCTAACAAAATGCTTTGCTCTTTGTTCAGTAGACAATGCTGCATGGAAGGAATTGAAAAAATCTACATAGAAATCATTAACAATTTCAAAACTTATTTTTCTTATCTCAACTAACCCATAATTGCACTGAAGATTACAAGTTGATGTTATAAACATATAACCACATGTTTCTCAATATTTATGATATAGTTGTTTCTCCTTCCACTCTTCTCCATTCCTTGCCATTACATGTGCCCTCCTACCCCAATCTCAGTAGCCTCAGTTATGCACTAATTTCACAACACTTCTACCGTTATTATCACCTTCTATTACTACCTGGAAACTATTTTTGTTTAATAGTCTATAATCATTCTCACACCTCTGTATTTGCATATATAGGTAATGAGGATATATAGGTGAGGGAGGAAAGTCATACTTTTTTTCCCTTAGTGAGATTTTCAGATCATTTGCTGCAATATTTTCCAAATTAATTACTTTTCTTCCAAATTTTATAATTTCCCATTTTCTTAATAGAAAATAAAAATCTATTTTTCTTATATGCCACACTTTTATTTTCCATTCCCCTATTGATAGAGATCTAGGATGATGTCATTTCCTTGCTACCATGAACAATACAGCAACACACATAGATGATCAAGGCTCTCTCTGAGAGGATATGGATTAACATTCATTGACTACATAGTAAAGAGTGCATAGTCCAGGTTCCATTTTAAATTCCTAGGAAACATGCATCATCATTTCTGTAAACAAATGTCCTACTTTAAAGTCCTGCCAAAAGTGAATAAAAGTGCATATTTCTCCATAAAGTTTCAGGTGCTAGCTGCTACATTTTATATTGAATCATAGTCATTTTAACTAGAGAATGGATGATTAGGAGGAAATTACCTTTTCCATTATCATCAAAAATGTGTCTGATAAAAATCTTGAATGAATATATTGGAGAAGATATCAAAAGATTAAATAATTGCCATGGTATTGAATTTTAGTGAAGGCAATCTAAATGAAACCATCAAATAACAGAAAAGAGAGAGAGTTAGATCCAATTGTTTATCTCTTGTCATCAAAGCTTCTACTACTAGAATTGCTTTTAAACTATCTGAGTTCCAAAAAACTGCAGCAAGGCTTGTTGGCTAAAGAAAATGCATATACAACTCACTGATGATAGAGAAGTTGAACTGGTCCAACCATAAAGCCTTTATGCCTACATCCAGGATATTTGGATCAGGTACATATTATGCATACTGTCAGAAGAAAAACGTAAATGTAAAGTCAATCACAAACTTTTTACTTACAATGGTCTACTGTTCATAATATTTGTTATGGCAATGGATGCACAAATCTTTTGGGAATAACAAATTGAAAACTGATTTGATTTTTGGTTCACTCCACAAGATAGAACCCATAACTGCCACTGCTTTGAAATGTTTCTTTAATTTCAATAATGAATAATATAGTTGCATCAATTTTCTTTCACTTTTTTTCTTCTAAAGCAACAACCCATATGCCCATCCCTGAAATTTTTTTTTCAAATTTTGACCAATATCTTCATTGATTTTGGTTATGTGAATATATACATATATATTTATGTATATATTGTATATATATACATAATTATATATTGTTTGGTCTAATTATATTATATATTGTTTGGTCTTTATATAACTTTTATGTATATTTTCTGATTTGACCATTTCTCCCTCTCTCAGCATTCTCTTGTTGCCTGTAGTTATTTGTTTAAGTATGAGACCCACTATTCTCCCTATCCACTTTTTGCCATCTATTCTTGTTGTCCTTGTTCAATTAGTCTTTAAGCTGTAATATTGGTGAGGTTATGTGGGTGCATCTTCTGACATTATTAAGAATCATATTCTTACAGAAAACTCCTTCATTCTTTGCTCTTCCAATTTTTCTACTCCCTCTTCTGTAATATGCAAGACCACAATCCACAGCTCCAGAGAAGCTAGGTATTCTTGCTTCTAAAGAAAGACCCTAAAGATATATATGGATCATCCTGGGAAGGCAAATTAAATGCAATCTACTGGGTAAACTGTAGGCGAGAGAGTCAGTAAATGGAGGGACCAATATGGTGTGGGAGGCAGAGAGGGATACCAAAGAAAGATATACATTGATAGAGAAACCCACTATGGTGTTAGGGAGAAACACGATACTAGGGAAATTCACAAGAATCCACAAGAATATCCACAGCTAAGACTCCTAGCCATGGTATAGAGAGTGTAAGAACTGGCCTTCCCGTACAATAAGATTGGTGACTTTCATAATTATATCATAGGGACTGATACCTGATAGACAGTGATACAGAGATCCACAATGAAGCATCAGGCCATCAGGCTAAACTCTAGAAATCCAGTAGAAGAGAGGAGGGAATACATGAGGAAAGGAAGTCAAGATTATGATGGAGAAGTATACAGAGACAGATGAACCAACCTTGGGAAACACATGAACTCTGGAGTGACAGCTGTGGAGCCTCTATGAGACTCTATATCCCCCCCTTGTGTTGGAGACAGTTGTGAATCTTGTACTAACTGAGGAGATCCTGGTAAAGACCAAGATCTATTCCCTGGTGCATGAGTTAGGTTGTTGAAGCCCATTCCCTGCATTTTATTTGGCTAAAATTTTCTGCAGTGGTTCCCTTTTATTGCAAAGAGAAGTTTCCTTCATGGAGACTGTGGACTACATTTATCTGTATATTAGAACTAATATTTAAAATGTACTTAGTGATTATACATGTTCAGTGAAATAGAAGTTTTAGGTTTTTTTCAAAGGTACAGGACTTCATATTTCTAGGTAGTGGGCCATTCCCTCTCATTGAATAGTTGCTAAGGTAAATTTGAGAGCTGTTCCTTAGAATTAAGTTATTTAGACCATAATTGAACACTGAGCTGGTTGTTTTGGTTTATCATTATCTTAGCTGGGTAGAACTCTTTGCTTCCTCCATACATTAGAAGATTGCATGGCAACTTCTGGTACCGGGAAAGTTACACCTCAGTGAAAAGGTTTTTAAATCAGTATTAACTTAGAGACTTGTGGAAATTGCCTTTGAAGTTTTTGGTGTGTAGAGCAGTTGGGACTTATGTTCCTTCTCCTATGAACAACCAAGTCTCAAAAATAAATTGTAATATGATGAGAACCTCTTGTACAACCTTGAAGACAACTCAAAAGAGGATTCCTCATGCCTTGTTTGGGATTTTATTAGACTGTCTTTTGATCATGGAGGTAGAATTGTCAGCACAGATGAGAAACTTTAATTTAAAATGGGACCTGTCTATTTAAAAGTAAGCCCACCAGACCCCAATGAATACATTCACATAAAGTGTTATCTGCAAGGCCATGATCATAAAATATATTTTCACAAAAATGAAACATTTACTCACAAAAGATACTTGGAATGATAAAAAGAGGTGATAAGGATGTATGTGAGACAATAGAGGCCACGTGTGGAGAGTAGTAAGAATGAATCATATATAAAAAAAAAAAGAATAAGCCACAGTTTGGTAAATAATCCTGCCCATACATACTAACCATCTGAGTTGTATTGTTTGAAAGACTGAATGATAACAGGAATTATTTAAAAGGGGATTTTGTAGTTGAAAGTACTAGCTATAATTCCCTAGACCTCTGGCCCAGAGCAGAATAGATAGGAATCCTGATATTAATAAGGGTAGAAAACTAAGAGTACCTAGAGTAGGTAGCAATTCTGAGTTAGTTGAATCCAGAAACAGAGTTTTCAGCACTATGCGCAAGGAATGATTCATGTTTCCTAGAACCAACAAATAAAGTCAGGGATGAAAGATATGCTTCTGTCCATTGTTTGCAATTATCTTGAAATGCAAAGTAAAGCACTCTCTTTTGCTTTTCAAAAGTGCACACAAATTAAAACAGGCAGAATGCCATTTCCTGCTAAAAGCAGTGAAGAAAAGTAGTATGGGTAACTTGTTTGCTGAGGTGGGAACAATGATAACTGGCAGTAAGGCAGGTCTGTTACCATTAGTGTTTCTCACTCATTCATTTCCTGTTTGCTGGGTTTGCTAGCTCTACCTTTCCCTCTTCCTCCCTTTCCTATAGGTGCAGTCACATTCATTACAATACATCTTCGTATATTTTCTCTCCAGAAGACTTCACTGGCTTCAATCTCATGACAGATCACATCATACACTTTAAAGATGTTAGTGTCCCAAGTTTATTGAGTCTATCCTTTACTAGAGACAATTATTAATGGTAATGGAATTACAGCATAGTGACTTACATCTATTACTAGCAATGAGCAACTCAATGAAGGAATTGTTCAAACTTACTGCCATGAATCTTTTCCTTTTATAATTATATATTAATGTCTCTACTTGACCATTTTGGATCACACCAAAAATTTAAAATGTATTTGTACTGTAGATAGAGTACTCTTCTGTCACTGTGAAGGCCGGCCTTGTTTGTTTTATCCCTGGTGGTGCACCTGGTGCCTAGTGCATTGTCTAGCACACAACCAAATATTTGCTGCATCAATAAGTAAGTCAATGATTGCATTTCAACCAATATGGTCTTTACAGCTCCAACTGACAGAAGTTTGTTGGTACTATAAATATTAGATTGGGGAAAAGGCCTGAATAAAATATTAGGAAATTGGGAACTGCATATTATTGTTCAGATATAAATTTTACCCATGAAGAAAAATGAAATCTTGAATGTCTACAGATTTCATGTCATATTAAAAACTAAAACTTTCAGACATTTTAAAATCTGGTTTACAGTGTTCTTGACCACTCCAGATTCTTGAGGATACTCTCCTCCTTGGATTTCTCTCAAATACATAGGCCCTGACATCTTTTACTTTAATTATTGATGCACACATACACACACACAAACATTCAAATAAAATTCCCCATCCCACACAATACATGTACACAATTGCCACCATACTCATTCCTTATTAAGTAAATACAGTTTTATCATTTTAATAGCCAGAAAAAGATTTCTGATGTGAGATTACATTTTTTTGAAGTTAGTTATTACTTTAACTTAATGGGAAAAAAACATATTTCAAATAAACACAAAACAGCTGTTGAAAATTTTTAATGGTATGTATACTATATTATGATATCCAATATACATTTTATTGTCATTGAAGATAAATTTAAATTTAATAAGCACGTCAAAGGCTAGTGAAAATTAACTTAGTATATATATTTATTTGGTGTCTGTGCACAAATGTGTGTGGGTTCATATGCCACACAGCATGCATGTGGAAGTCAGAGAAAAATATGTAGGGATAGCTTCTCTTCTATGATATACATCATTAAGTGAACTCAGAGCAACAAACTTGTCTGCAATAGACTTGAACCATTAAATCATTTCTCTGGTATGGTTATGACAATTTTTAAAAATGCTGTGGGTGTTTCACCTGTTTTGTTAGTGTTATCCCATGATATTTTCTGTTGTTTGTGACTATTGTAAAGGGTGATCTTTCTCTGGTTTCTTTCTCAGCCCCTTTATTGTCTGTATATAATAGAGCTACTGATTTTTTTTAGTTAATCTTGTATCCTGCCACTGTAATAAATGTGTTTATTAGCTGTAGCAATTCCCTGGTAGAGTTTTTTCGGGTCACTAATGTATACTATCATGCCATCTAGAAATAGTGACATCTTCCATTCCAATTGTATCCCCTTCATATGTTTTTGTTGCCTCATTGTTCTAGAAAGAACTTCAAGTACTGTATTGAAGAGAGTGGACAGTCTTGTCTTGTTCCTGGTTTTAGAGGAATGTCATTTAATTTCTCTCTATTTAGTTTTATATTGGCTGTAGGTTTACTGTATATTGCTTTTATTATGTTTAGGTTTGTTGCTGTTAGCCCTGATTACTCTAAGAACTTTATCATAAAGAGGTGATGGATTTTGTCAAAGGCTTTTACAACAACTAGTGAGATCATTCTTTTTTTTTCTTTTACAGTTCGTTTATGTGGTGGATTACATTGATATATTTTCATATGTTGAACCATCCCTGCATCACTGTGATGAAGTCTATTTGGTCATGAGGGATGGTTTCTCTGATGTATTCTTGAATTCCATTTGCCATTATTTTATTGAGTATTTATGTATCAATGTTAAAGAGTGAGATTGGTGTGTAGTTTCTTTCTTAGTTGTATCTTTGTGTAGCTTGGGTACCAAGGTATTTGTAGCCTCACATGTGGGGGAGAGGGGTGGGAGTGGAGGGTGGGTGGGGGGCATGTGAAGGTAGGAAAAGAGAAAGAGAGAGGGGGAGGGAGAGTGGGAGAGGGAATTGGAATTGATACATAAAATAAAAATAAAAAAAATTAAAAAAATGTTTAGTAATGACTCTACTTCCATTGTGCGGAACAATTTAAGGAGTATTGGTATTAGTTCTTCTTTGAATTTCTGGTAGAATTCTACACTGATGCCATCTGACTCCAGGCTTTGTTTGTTTGTTTGTTTGTTTGTTTGTTTGCAAGAATTTTGATGTCTGCTTCTATTTAATTAGGGGTTTTAGGTCTGTTTAAATGGCTTATCTGTCCTTTTTTTCAATTTTGGTATGTGGTACCTATCCAGAAAATTGTCCATTTCCTTTAAATTTTTGAATTTTATACAGGACAAGTTTTCAAAGTATGACGTGAAGATTTTCTGAATTTCCTAAGTATCATTGTTATGTCTCCTGTTTGATTTGTGATTTTGTGAATTTGCAAATTCTCTCTATGCTTTTTGGTTAGTTTGGATGAGGGTTTGCCTGTTGTCTTGACTTTCTTGAAGAAACTAATTTTTGTTACATTGATTCTTTCTATTGTTTTCTTTGTTTCTAGTTTACTGATTTCTGTTCTCAATTTGATTATTTCCTGGCATCTGTTCTTCCAGAGTGAATATGTTTCTTTTTGTTCTAGAACTTTCAGTTGTGCTGTTAATTTTTTAAAGCGACTCTCTTCCAGCTTCTTCATGTAGACATTTAGGGCTATCAACTTTCCTCTTAGCACTGTTTTCAAAGTATCCCGTATGTTTGGGTATGTTGTGTCTTCCTCCTCACTGATTCTAGGAAGTCTTTTTATTTTGTTCTTTATTTCCTACTAGTCCCAGAAATGGTGCAAATTCATATCTTCAGTTTCATGAGTTTGTAGGGTTTATGCAAGTTGTGTTGTTGTTGGATTATAACTTTAAAGCATGGTACTCAGATAAGATACAGGGGTTTTTCCAAATTTTTATATCTTTTGATGTTTTCTATGTTGCCGAGTATGTTGTCAGTTTTAGAAAAGGTTCCATGTGGAGCTGATAAAAAGGAATATTCTTTTTGTGTTTGAATGGAATGTTCTATACATGTCTGTTTAACCCATTTGGGTCATAACTTCTATCAGTTCTTTTGTTTCTTTGTTAAGTTTCTGTCTTGTGGTCCTTGGTGACAGTGGGGTGTTGAAGTCTTTTATGTGACATTTGAGTTTTAGTAATGTTTATTTTATAAATGTGTGTGCCTTTGAATTGGGAGCATAGTTGTTCAGAATTGAGACCTCGTCCTGATTGATTTTTTTCTGTGAGGAATATTAAATAACCATCTTTATCTCTTTTAATTTTAGTTTTGAAGTCTAATTTAATAGATATCAGGATAGCTACACCAGCTTGGTTCTTGTGTATACTTGATTAGAAGACCTTTTCCCAACCCTTTACTCTGAGGTAGCATCTGCTTTTGTAAATGAAGTAAATATCTTGTATGCAGCAGAAGAATGGTCTCTGTCTTCATATCCATTCTGTTAACATGTGTCCTTTTGTAGACAAGTTAAGCTATTAATATTGAGCAAAATTATGGATTAATGATTGTTAATTCTTGTTTAATTTGGACTTGGTGGTGGTGGTATTATAAATTTACCCTGCTTTTTCTTTTGACATCTTGGAAATTGAGATTATATACTGCCTATGTTTTTATGAGTATAGTTAACTTCCTTGGGTTGGAGTTTTCCTGCCAGAACTTTCTGTAGGGCTGGATTTGTGGATATTTATTGTGTAAATCTGTATTTATCATGGAATATCTTGTTCTCTAAATATAGGCCTAGGGCCAGATGCCTTCAGTGCAGAATTCAAGAACAGCTAATATCAATACTCCTAAAACTGTCCCACAAAATAGAAGCAGAAGGGTCATTACCAAACTCTTTTTATGAGGCTACAATTACCTTGGTACCCAAGCCACAGAAAGACACAACTAAAAAAAGAAATACAGACCAATATCCCTCCTGTACATTGATGCAAAAATACTCAATAAAATATGGCAAATAAAATCCAAGAATACATCAGAGAAATCACCCACTGTGAACAAGTAGGCATCATCCCAGGGATGCAGGGATGGTTCAACGTATGAAAATATATCAATGTAATCCACCATATAAACAAACTGAAAAAGAAAAAAAATCATATAAACATCTCATTAGATTCTGAAAAATCATTTGACAAAATCCAACAACACTTCATGATAAAGTACTTGGAGAGATCAGGGATAACAGGAACACATCTAACCATAATAAAAGCAATAACTTAATAACTAAGCCAATCTAAAAGTAAATGGAGAGGAAATTAATGTGAGTCCTCTAAAATCAGGGAATAAGACAGGAGTGGCCCTCTCTGCTTATCTCTTCCATACCTGAAGTTCTAGCTAGAGCAATAAGATAGCAAAAGGAGATCAAGGGAATACAATTTGGAAAGGAAGAAGTCAAACTTACACTACTTGCAGATGATATGATAAATAAGATAAGTGACTCCCAAAGAAACTTTACCAGGGAACCCTGCTAGTTGGAAAGCAACTTCATCAAAGTGGCAGTATACAAGATTAACTAAAAAAAATCAGTTAATACCATACCATAAAAGAACTAAGAATACAATCAGAGAAACATAACCCTTTATATTAGCCACAAACAACATAAAATATCTTGGGGTAATGATAACCAACAAGTGAAAGAACTATAGAATAAGAGCATAAGGCCTTTAAGAAAGAAATTTAAAAAATTACCAGAAAAATAGCAGATCTTCCATTCTCAAGTACAGGTAGGTAAAAATGGAAATCTTGCCAAAAGCAATCTATAGATTAATGTATAATCCATCAAAATCCCAGCACACTTCTTCACTGGCTTGAAAGTCAATACTCAAATTTATGTGGAAAATCAAAAGGCCCATGATAGCCTAAACAAACCTGTACAATAAAGGACCATCAGGAGGTATCACCATCCCTGACTTGAAGCTCCATTATAGAGAGATAATCCTTAAAACACTTGGTATTGGTACAAAAATAGACAAGTAGAACAATAGAATCAAATTGAAAATCCTGATGTTAACATACACATCAATGAACACCTGAATTTTGACAAAACAGCTAAAATTCTACAAGGGAAAAAGGAAAGCATCTTCAACAAATGGTGCTCTCATTACTAGATGCTGGTGTGTAGAAGAGTGCAAATAGATCCATGTCTATTTTCAAGCACAAAATTGAATTTATTGGTAAAGGAGACCACTTCCTGAACATAACAGCGGTAGCACAGACACTGAGGTCAACAATTAATAAGTGGGACCTCCTCAAACTGAGAAGCTAATGTAAGGCAATGGACACAGTTGACAAGACCAAACGGCAGCCCATAGACTGGGAAAATTTCTTCGCCAACTCCACATCTGACAGAGGGCTGATCTCTAAAATATACAAAAAACTCAAGAAACTAGTCAAGCAAACTCCAAATAACTCTATTAACACTGAGCCTAACTGGAATCCAGATGTAGAGAGGAGGACAAGAACAGGCTACAGAAACCCACAGAGAGAGCTGACCTCAACAAGGGAGAACTCATGGACCCCCAGGTTGATAACTGGTAAACCAGCATTGGACTGACTCAGACCCCCTGAAAGTGGGTCTCAGTTAGAGGCCTGGGCAGTCTATGGGACCTCTGACAGTGGAACCAGGATGTATCTCTAGTGCATGAAAGGACTTTGGGAGCACATTCCCCATAGAGGGATATCCCCTTAGTCTTGAGACATGAGGGAGGGCGTAGGCCTTACAACTAATGACTTGACAGATTTTGATGAACCCTCTTGGAAGGCCTCACCTTCTCTTTGGGAGTGGATGAGGAATGGGGCTGAACATTTTGTGGGTGGGATTGGAAGATAGGAGGGAGAGTGAACTGAGATCAGTATGCAAAATATAAAAAAATATAAAATAAATCTCTTTTTAGTTGGGGTCATTATTCTCCATAGCTTAGGCTGGCTTCATCTTACAGTGAAAAGATGAACTTGAACTCCTGCCTCTCTCACCAGTATCCACCAAATGCTGTGTTTTACAAAGGCATCAGCACATTGGACCTGGTATTAACTGTAACTGTGTTATCCTAAGAGATAACACAATGGTTGTTCCAAGATATTTGATTGTTATCCAAAGAGTCAACACAATGATTTTTCCAAAATATTTGATTGATTTACTATGTTCTCTTATTACTTTATGTATTTACCATATTAAAATCAGAATGTTTATTAAACCATTTTAAACAATATTAAATGTTATACAAGTATAAATTAAAACATAAATAAACTTTAAAAGCATAAACAAAACTTCATTGGGATTAAAGTAATGAAGTTGTAACAAAATGAATTTACGTATGTGACAAGTATGCTCTTAAATTAAAATGAATGACTTTGAATTTCAGAGGAACAGAAGAGAGAGTACATCTCAAACAAAATCCCAACAACTCTACTCTGAAGATTCTGCTATCCTCTTATTAGTAAAGATTTTTCTGTGGTTTATTAATTTAATACAATTATCATCAGCTTTCAAGTTGAAGTGAATAACATGTTGGCAAAAGTGAAAACATTAAAATGCAGTATTTTTGGTTACTAATTTTTTTCAAATTTCTATATTTAATGTATATGTGGGAGAATAATTTATATATGTATGTATTTGTCATTCACATAATTGAACAAATATTTTGCCTTTCATTTAAAAAATTCTTGAATTTTAATCTCCAGCAACCTATTATGTCGTATTTCTTTACTTATATATTGTTTAAACATAAAGAAAATAGAATTGGTTATTTCTTTTCAGGAAAAAATTCTAACAGATAAAATCAATGGTAAAAGTATAAAAATATCTAATAATTAATGATTAATTTTCAATCTCTTTCTGGAAATTCTGTTTCAAAATAATATCATGAGAAAAAATGGCAATTATTTTAGCCAGAATTATTATTGTAAAAATGTTTACTTGTATTTTACCACTTGATGACTTTAAGTGACATTTCAGTTTTCCTTCACACCATGACATTTTCTGACACTCACAAACAAGATGAATGCTCCAACTGGGAAATTTATCTCCATATTCTTTAAACAGAACAATGATATTGATTTGTCCAGACACTAGTATTCAATTTAACTTACTCACATTCACTACGACAAATTACCATTCATATGTAGTGTGTCTTGTTGGCTACATACCCACATGTGCCATTTTTATAACCATTGATGTTGCAGGCATTACAGAGCACATCATTTACTCCACAATTTTTTCTTGAGTGCAGTATCATAGGACAGAACTGTTTTATGAAATGCAAATGATGGCCCTATGGGTGTTTCTATCTTTGGAAATCTGTAACTAGTAACCATGGAGACTGTTATCTCCACAGAAACAATACTCTCAAATTATATGTGAAAAGAGGTCAAGTACAGTACTGTTATTTCCTTTCTGTTTTCCTTACTTGGTTACAGACAGAAAAGAAGAAAAATTATTCTCTAACAATTACAGAAAATTGCAGTTTAGCCTAAACACATTTTTTAATGTTCAAAATAGTATAATTTCAGGTAAATTGTCTAGAAAATATCTAATAAAATGAATATATTACAAAGGAAAGTGTTTCATAGGTTGGTTCACATTGCTCATTATTTTTATATGTGACTTAAAACTGAAATTCATGTAAAATATAAAGTTGTGATAAAAAATGTCATAAAAACACTTATAGGGCTTTTATTGAACATACTTCCACATGTTTTACCTGGAATAATGACAAATTATCTAATCATTATATTACCCCTGAGCTTCATCTGTTCTAAAATGCAAATATAAGGGTAATTTTAATAATACAAACTATAACCTAGTTAAAATGTCTTCTTAAAACATGCCAAAAATTCATGTTAAAAAAATATTAACACCAGATACTGAAGTAAAATAAAACAAAATTAGATAAAATTACTACTGATCCAAATAGCTACATATAGTATTCAAATATGCCTTATAGGTACAAGATTAAGTCTAGAAACCATATGCTTTATTAACAGCAGATGTGGCATTTAACAACTGTGCTTTAATTAGCAGCAAAACACACACACAAATTCCTCTTTCGAAGGACCATACCCATTAACCTCCAGATGAACTAGTGCCCATGGTCTCTTCTATTTTCAAAATAGCTATTTTGAAATGCTGACAACTCTAATTGTTTTAGCTATCTTCATTCTTTTCTCATACAAAACACTATGTCGTTTCATTTTATTCTTTTGTCTTAAGTGCCCATGGTATTTTATTTGGAATACCAACTTTAGAACAATTCAACAATATTTTTAAAACATTTTTTAAAGTTCAGATAGTCAGTGTTAAGATATTATACATAAAGAAATTCAGAATCCATCAGGCAAAGCTTTTAGTATCCTAGCCATAGCTTTAAAGGATGGATGGATACATGTTATTTATAATAAAATACACAATGATAGATTAATTTTTCTTGATTATGATAATATACCATGACTAATAGCAACTTAAAGAAAAAAATTTTGAAAGAAAGAAGCCATGACATGGTGTCCAGAACAGGAAAATGGCTGATTACATTACACCTGCATATAGAAAGAAGGTAAGGCAGTATGTGGGGCTGGGCTCTCAAACCTCGAAGTCTGTCACCAACAAAGTTAGACCACCTGAAGCTGTGTGACATTCACAGACATAGCTGCACCATCCAGACACCAAAAGTGGGAAGACATGAAGCTATGGGTTACTCATCACCTTCAAGTCTCCCCAGTTACCAGAATCATAATGAAGATGATATTATTGTTTCTTTGGAGAGACCAGTAAACTACAACAATCTACTCTAGGCTCCCACATACATAAATGTATAGGCAAATTATGCAACTATGTAAGCAGAACTATACAAAAATAAAAATAATAAATAACTAAGACATAAGTACCATCCATTGTCTCTGGTTAGTGCTATTTATTATTAAAATGAGAACCCTTATGAATTCTTCACATTGTATTCCAATGAAAGTGAGGAAGACACTCTGTTACTGTAATATCTTTCTAAATTCACTTGTTCATTAAAATATGATATAAAATATATGAGATAAAAAATCCAATAACTAGACAGACAAAACTATATTTCACTCATCCTATACAACATTGAGTTTGACCTGATCTATGTAAAAAATGATCATGGATCTTGCCCAAGAAGGAGTTGTGTCAGACTTAGATGATTAGTGAAAAAATTTAAAATTCAAATAATACTTATCCTGTAGACTTGCTAATTAATTAGAAATAAGGTTTTGTCAGTTGTTAGCAAAAGAGCAGTAGACAAAATTTAGCTATTGTTTAAGGCAAAAACAGACAGACATAGAAACAGAAATTCTGGAACCCAGTAACTCAGATCTCTATTTGAATGCATTCAGTTATTAAAAGATTCCTATATTTTTGTGTGTGGTTAAGGAAAAAATCCCTTAAAAAAGAGAGGGATAAATATTTAAAATAAGAAAAAATATATTTGCAAAACAAAAACAAATAAAATGGAAAATTGGGGTTTCTTATCCACTATGACAAAACCTATCAAAAGTAATATAATTGGAAGCTGCTGGTGAGAGCGAACAAGAGAGCCCTGCTGGGAATTAGTTTCACATTTTTCATGCTGTGTGACTTTGAGTTGTACTATGATCCAATAATTCTGCATCTAAATATATACCCAAGAGAAATGTAAAAGGTCTGTTCACATAAAAATTTACCAACCAATTTCTTAACAGCAAGTTAACTAGGAGCCAAGAACAATCAAAAAACAATCAAATGTCTATCAAAATGATTTACTGAACAGCAATTGTGCCACATAGACAGTGAACTGCACATGTAAAATAGAGAAATACTGATGTGTAGCATACCATTGGTATGTAGGAAAATCTGTTAGGATAAATTCTGAGACCAAAATTCCCCTTTGGTGCAAATATATATATTTACAAAGTGTTCAAAACAGGTGAACACACAAACAAAAATGGTCATAATTGACTCCTAGATTTTAGAGGTAATGATGTATATGTAAGGGAATTGAGGCTTCTTTGAAAAGGAAAGTAACCCTAAAAAAACAAACAACAACAACAAAAAACTAAGATTGATTGATAGCTAAATCATTCTGTGGTTGACAGTGCCTATAAGGTAATCAAAATGAACCGTTATATATACATCCTGGGACATCGGCCACTCTCTCTATGGCCAAATTGGCCAAGAATATAAGTCGGTGCATACCAGTTCTGCCATGATTATGGGTGTCTATGGAATCTAGGATGCTGTCTTCTTTAGTGTCCCTTGTGTCCTGGGACAAAGTGGAAACTCAGATGTTGAAGGTGACTAATTTCTGAAGAGGAGGCCTGCTTGAAGAAGAGTGTGTGTATGCTTTGGAGAATCCAGAAAGAGCTGCAGTCCTAAAGTCCTCAGGTATCCTAGTGCTTCACTGACTAGGCTGCTGCAAGATTTCTGTGGACACCACATATTGTCCTCATGTGAGATGTTTTTAGTATGGTTGTGTTAAGGTAGCCTGAAGAAAATCTCAGTTACCAATAACAATAAAAGGATTTTGGGCATGAAAGTTATTTATACTAGTTCATAAAGAAAACTAATTATTTTTCTTTTCACTGTTTAAGGTTTATTTGGTGTATATTTTCTAGAGTAAAATAAGGAAATCAAAATTGATTGTCTTTACCATAATTTAAATCTCTTAATTAACAAGAGAGCCATTATATTAAGCATTAATTAGTCTCTCCAGTATTTTAATCAAAATAACCAAAACTACCCTTAAAAAAGATGAAAATTTTCTGGCTTTTCATATATAACTCATATAAATTTATTTACTTAAGTTGATATTCCATAGAACAGAACTATTTTAAAAATAAAATATTTTCAGGTGGTGGTGGTGCATGCTTTTAATCCCAATACACAGGAGGTAGAGGAGGCAGATCTCTGTGAGTTTGAGACCAGCCTGGTTTATAAGAACTAGTTCCAGGGCAACCTCCAAAGCCAAAGAGAAATCCTGTCTCAAAAAAACAAAAATACATACATACATACAAACAATCATACATACATAATATTAAATAATAAAATACTAAGGCATCAGCCCTAAATAAAGTCTAAATTGATATGGTCTGCAAGAACAGAACAAAGTTTCCTTTTCTGTAACTAGGGCATGAATATCTAGATATTTTTATGTTCATGTGTCTACACAGTCTAACTAATGTCTTAGTTGAAGGAAAAAATAAATAAATTTCTCTAGCACTGTTAGAGTTATATTTTCTGATACGGGCCAAGGAAACAAGATTTTCTATTTGTTTTTATTTCATTTTTTCTTCAATACTTTACCATGGAAGAAGAAATTCCCAGCTGTTTGGCTCCATTACTGGTATTTCATGTAACACTAGATCTTTTCACATTTCTCTTGTACAGGAGAGGTACAGAGTTCTAAGACTGTTGAGGGCAGGACAAATGGTTTTCCCAGGGAAAAAGACAACCAATTTTTTCGCAGTGCCAAAGTATCATTTCTGAATACATGAATACAACTTATAGTAAACAGAGAAAGCCAATGATATTTAGAAATGTTTGCATGCAAACACACTTACATTTGTACTCATGTATATAAACACAGACCTATGTAACAATAGCTAATGAGATAAAAAAAATGTGAACAGGAATTTGCAAGAGAGCAAAGAGAGATATATGGGGGGCAGTTAGAAAATAAAGGAAGAAATTAAAAATGAAGAAAGAATGTTATGTGGCAAGGGATACAGGATAAGTAAAGACCTCTCTAGAGTGTGAGATATAAAAAGTCAAGCACAATGAAGTTTTTAAGGGGATTTGTGGGATTTAATTGGGCAATGGTGGTATCTCCTAGGTGCTCTTAAACTAAATGTGAAGAGAAGTGAATTATGAAACATATTACCATGTGCAATGGTGTCTGGTGCATGGAGCCATGCTAGGTTTACCTTTAAAGAGCAAAAAAGAAACTCACATGGCAAAATGGACCCATGGACTGTGAGTTAACATGGCAAGTATTTAGTGAGCAAAATATACAGGGTTTCAGCACTTCTTTCATCTAAGCAGTTAGTCTTTAAAGCTGTGCTGAAAGCTCACTAAAACTCATTGTCACTTGGCAAAAAATCAGACAGTGCATTTAAAGTTGGCTGTGTTATAAAAGTCATGTAAACAATAAGTACTGTCAAGTGAAAATAGTCCCAAAGTAAATTACCTTAATAATCACATAGTTAATTAGAAAATATACTTAATTACATTGTGAATAAAATCTTGAAATTAATTTTGCAAAAAGACCACAACTGCCAGGTAGGAGACTTTAACTCTCCCTCCATTTTTGCAATTTCAAATACCTAGTTTTATTTCCAGGTTTTGTAGTAGACCAACCACCTGCTGTGACATGTCAACATTCTCTGCTCCATTCCCATGGTGGCAAACCTAGATTTTCTCTCTCTTGTATAGCCTCATATAACCTGTTCTAGTTAACCTCTATTACTTACTGTAGGCTTCCAATATGAAGAAAAATTCTTCTACCCTGAAAAACCAATGGCTACAAGAGGCAAAATCACAGAAGCACTCTCAGGCAATGTACAGCCACAACATTTTCCTAATAGCAGAGAGACAAAACAAATAAACATTTGTATATGTATATATATATACATATATATACATATATATGTATTGTGTGTGTGTGTGTGTGTGTGTATGAAACACCCACTCAACATTTAAAGCCCACATATCAGCACCTAAAAGGACATTCATCTTAAATATATATACCTAGATACCATCATAAAATAATGATCAATAACTTCTAGAAAAATATGTCTTGCATAGAACACAGCTATTCTACTACTAGAAAAGGCACTGAGAAATGCAATAAAGCTGAAGCATAAAAGTTCATGTTCAAGCCAGGTGTGGTGGTGCATGCCTATTATTCCAGCACTTAGGAGGCAGGGGAAGGTAGAACTCTGTGGGTTTGGAGTAAGCATCAAACAGAGAGTGAGGTCAAAGATAGCCAGGCTATGCAGAGAAGCTCTGTCTTTTATACACGAACAAAAAAACATAAAGACTTCAAAATAGCCTATAATACATTATATGTTCAAAGTCCTTAAGGATGATATGAATAAATCTATTAATAAAATCAAGGAATGAAGTAAAGAAAAAAATTCAAGAAATGGAAGTGAAAATAGAATCAATAAAGAAAAGCTATAAGGAGGGAAAACTAGAAATGAAACATTTAGGAAATCAAAACAGGAACTGCAGAGGTAAGCCAGGCCAATAAAGTACAGAGATGAAAGAGAGACTCACACACTTAAGGCAATATGGAAAAAATGGATATCTCTGAAATGAGTATTTCCACCAAAGAATATGTTCAAAACTTTAAAAATTTATTGAACACTAGGGAAAGACCAAATTTAAGTATAACAAATATAGAGAATGGGATAGAAAGCCATATCACAGTAACAAAAATATTCAAACAAAGTTAAAGAAGAAATTATCCCTAACCTAAAGAAGGAGATGCCAATCAATCAGTCAAAGGAAAGCATATAGAAAAAAAAATGATTGGACCAGAAAATAAATTTTCAATGGCATTTCATAATCTAAACACTAAAGTTACAGAAAAGAGAATATTAAAATATGCCAGAGAAACACACACACACACACACACACACACACACACACACACACACTTACATACACATATACATAAATGAAGACCTATTAGAATAAGCACTAGACTTTTCAATGGAAGCAGATCTTTTTGAGTTCGAGGTCAGTCTGGTCTACAAGCAATTCCCAGGATAGTGAAGCCTACACAAAGAAATATGTCTTGGAAGAAATAAACAAACAAAAAGGTAAACAAAAATATTAGAGATAGATACCATTGAGTTTATTTTGTGTTGGTATCTACTGCTGGGCATTGCGCCTGTCTTTAAATACTGTTTATACACCCAGAGAGAAATCTGTGGACAAAACCATTTTTTGTTCTTTGCATTCTGTTTTCCATTTGAAATAACTTCTTGGATCCAGATGGGAACTCTTGTCTACTTCTGTTTCTCAGCACTGGGACCCCTTCTGTCTAGGACATGTGAAGACCCTGTTTATGCTGCCAATGTTTCTGAGAGTTCTTAAGTGCATCATCACTTTTGTTTCTGGATGACAAAGATTCCTGGATACCATCACCCCCACTGCTCTTTTAGTCATCCTGCTTCCTCTTCCCCACACATTTCTGATCCCCAGGGGCTGGTAATTGGTGAAGATATACTATTTTAGTGAATTTTTCATAGTACCTTACATTTTTCACATTATGTAGTCGTGCATCTCTTTATTAGATCCCATAAATGGCAGAAGCAAAATTCTTTGATGATGGCTAAGCATGACACCAATCTATGGCTATAGAAGATTGTCATTAGGAGATACCTTATTGCTCCATTTCTTATTTTGCTATAGGAATATAATTATTGTTATATTCAGCCAAGTTTGATTATTCCATACTGCTCATAAAGTGAGATATAATACCCTCTTGGAAATTATATTTGGTATAACTACTATATTGACAAAATTTGTTATGCCATATACTAACAATATTTATATTCTTAATCACTCATTAATAAAATTTCTCTTTTCAAGAGATGTAGAGCAGTACAGAAAACCACATTTAAACAAATTACAGAGCTATGGAGTCTACTCCCAATGGACACAGCTGTAGCAGAAATAATATAAACCTAGAGATAGTATTGGGATTCAATTTGAAGATCAAAGAAACAAAGCATCCAAGGCACGAGGGAGCTCTTAACTCTCTCTACCAATCTGGGGTAATCCTGCCCTCCATGTAGCTGGAGTCTAAGTCTCTGAGAGTGAATGCCAGACCTGAAACCCTTCTTCTGTCTTATATACTGCTATAGTGCTGGAAGTAGAGGCTTGAGCCCTGTTTCTTTTTTAGACTGATTCACTCTCATGTAGTTTTGTGTGGCCCTGAAGCCAGAGAGATTTATTTGCCTCTGTCTCCTAGTTGTGGGATAAAGGTGCTACCACTACCTGACCTCTATGGTTGTGGCTAGCTTTGCATTCTGATCACCAAGCAAGCTTCAATAGATTATATAATATATCACCCCACATATGTATGTGTGTGATATAATATATATATATATATATATATATATATATAATATATCACCCCACATATGTATGTGTGTGATATAATATATATATATATGTATATATATATATAATATTTTTGGTGTAATAACATTACATCATGGTGTATATACATATATATGATATACATGTGTGTGTCTTTAATATTTTAATTTAAAACAAAATATATTATGTATATATACTCTTGATTAAAAGAGATGATAGCTGAAGTATGTTTCTGCGCTTACTCAAATCAGTTTTCAAATTTTTCTCAATGCAATATACACTATTTTAAATTTACTTATAATGCATAAATGAATACACAGAACAACTGTCCTTCAATGTCATGCATCATGTGTATTTAACAATTAAACATATGACTTTATGTATTATTTGTGTAACTTGATTCCAATCCAAACATTCAGTTATACTTAATTTAAAATGTTTCTCTACTTATAGAAAGACATAAAGTGTAGATGTGAAATTTGTAGATGAGTGATAACTTGACACTTTGAAGTGGGAATTATTCACTAGAGACATACATACATGAAAATTTAATAGGATAAAGAATATCTAAATTCTTAGCACATTTACTCAAACCATTAATATCCAATGATCAAACACTATGAAGCACAGAACCACCTCAGCCATGCACGCAACTCATTTCTGATCTCATTTCTTTCAAACTATAAAACTGGTCAATGTAAATTCCTGTATGGCTAAATAATATTTCTCTTTCCTTTTTTTATATCAACTTTTATTTGTTTATTCCAAAAAAAATTCTATAATCAATTGTATTACAATATATGAAATTTATTTGCCAAATAAATGGAACTTTGAACTACATAGCTTTTTTTCAAATAATTTCAATAGAATGTTTATAGAACAAATATGATAGTGGAATATTCCAGATATTAAAACCAGAGTAGGAAATGTATATGTATATTTATATTCCTTAGCATTTTTAAATACTATTTCTAAAACTCTGCTCTATTTTACAATGTATTTATAAATAAAAAGCACTTACTTTCTTTATTTCTCCTATGAGCAGTTTTAGTAAGCAAGAAAATTGGCTTTTATGTATTTCAAGAATTAGCCATTATTTTTTTTTGCACTATTTGCCTTGAGATCCTGTTAGGTTGAATATAACCTAAAGATTAGAAAGAAATAAGATTCTTAAGTATGATAGGTGAGTGAGACTGACAAGAATAAATTGCATAATTCTAAACAGCTCTTGTGAAAATTCTTGGAATGTGCAAAGTACAAATACATGATAAACATTTGTGTGAATGTGCCATTTATCATGATTGACCATTGCATATTTTATGCTTGAACATTAGTGTCACACTGTGCCACAAAAATGCATAAAATTTTTATGTGTCATTTGAAGCTAAACACATGCACTTACAATAAACATGAGAGTAGAAATTCCACAAACAAGCAGAAAAAAACTTATTAAATTCTATTTCCAAAATTACCATAACCCTTATGATTTCTGTAGGAGAAAAATAACCTAAGTAAATTTTAATCAGCATTTGCATGATATATCCTCAGGCCCCCAAACAAGAAGCCTAAAAATAATGAACTCAATAGTTAACAGGCCTGTTTGTCAAAGACTCATAGTTACAAACTCTGGAACTACATTGTTATTATTCAAGGATTGTATGGTTATGCAAATACATTTTGGATAATGAAAGTTTTTTTGCCAAGAGATGGAACTTATAAATACTGAAGGAAAGAAGTATAAATGAGCTTCTACTCTTTGACTGGAATGAATGATTGCAGTGTAAGCTTGTTTGTTTTTAAAGAATAAAAGATATGTGAATTATCATGTGAAGATGAATTTGTGTGCATATATATGTGCATACATAGTATATGTTGTAGTTACATATTTTATCACTTTATGAATGTAAGGGAAGAAAACATGAATTAATTGTATTACTTTCAATAACAGGCTTGCTGTTTGAGATTATAAATAGAAAATCAAAATGTTATTTTGGAGCAAGATTAGAGATATAAGGAGATGAATCAATAAAATTCATGATGTAAGCATATAAGGATATGAGTTGGATTCCACTCTCTATGGGATAATACACACAGGTAAAATCCACATGTGTGAAGCAGACACATAAAAATCCATGAGGCTTAGACAGCACCTTTGAATAAATTGGTGAGGCCCAGGATCAGCATGAGACCTTATATAAAAAAATAGTACAAATATTGATTGAGAAAAACATGTTTTAATAACCTATGACTTTTAAAGGCCAGTGCACATGTACATGTATGTTCACACACACACACACACACACACACACACACACACACACACACACGGCTGTAAACTTTAAGCCATCCAAAGCTCATTGTTTATCACATGAGATGAGGCTTGTTACCACAATTCTCAATATCTGAGCAAAATTCCACTTGCTTCTTGGATAAAGTGTTAGTTCAATACCAGGGTAGATACTTTAGACAAATGTTTTCTCACAAAAAATATAAATCCTTGGTAGGAAAGTTTTCCTAACACGTACACGTGTAGGACTCTAGAATCCATTCCTGAGATTAAATTTATGACTCTTTTATAAGGATCTCCTTAAGAGTCCCTTGGAGTGCAAGTTAGAGTCATCATTTCAATATTATTAATCAAATTACATAATTTAGTTCATAAAGTAGTTTTGTTACTTTGCTATACTAGGTTTCATTCCTATGTTGTAGCGTTTATGTTGTCAATATGTCTAATCTGGGAGCCATTTCACAAGGTAACCCAAAATGTGCATTACAGAATACACAGTTAGGTGGTACAAAAAAAACCATGGGACCATGACACCATCTCAGTGAGGAACTCACTCAAATCCACAGTGACCTCAAGTTGTAGAATGACTTTGTGAGGCAATCTATAGTACAGTGAACTAACTATGGTCTGCTAGCTCTTGATATTCAGTTACTAACATCAATTTTCTCCAAAAAGGAGATATACCTGTCTACAGTAAGATTAAAGACTAGTCACAGGAACACCCACCGTCAATAGAAGATTGCTTTTATTCTGAAAAAGATTTAAAGTTTTAAGTCATTGTTCACAAATGAGTAAATTCATAGGTAATTATATAAAATCCAGAGAGAAACCAATATAAGGCTCCATTGTAAAACTGATTAGATTATGCAAATTTTTATTCTCAGTGTTAAATTGATTTACATTTTCTGTTAAAAAAAAATCTTAACTTACCAGGCTTCCATAACTAAATTCATTTGATCTGAATCATAAAAATCTAAAATATATGAAAACATTGATATCTAGCAAAATGCTACATAGTAATTCAGTGAATGAATAGAGTTTTGTTAATGCAAATATCAGAATAGTACTGTGAAAATTTTTTATCTTTTGAGCAATGAACTACTTTCACATTGTAGACAACCACATTCACAAAGGGTATCTCAAAATCTGTACAGTAAAATGATGCTTCATATTTATTTGTATCAACGTAACTAACATCATTATCAGAGTTCTAATCATTGCACCTCAACTAATATTTTCTGTCTCTTATCACAGACTAAACCCTAAAATTTTGTGGAAATGATATATTCTTGCCATAAATTAATATGTAATAGGTAAGATTAAATATTTTAACAAGCATATAGTAGTACCTATGTGTGGTTTAATGTATAATTCCTTGTTTTAAACATTAAACTTACTTGCTAATATCTTAGTTGTTACCCTTATTTATCCTTAGTTACACATTTTCTTGTTGCTGAGTTAGGAGAATAATTCACAATATCTATGATAGAGTCACTTATCAGCTATATTTTTGGCAAATATTTCTTCCTGATTCTAAGCATTTTTAGTTTATTTCTTTATTTTTGATATTTTACTTTAATAACACAATTTTCCAATTCCCTTTTCTTCCTACAAAAAATCCCATATATCTGTTTCTGCTTTCCTGCAAATCCATAGTCCCTTTTCACCAGTTGTTATTGCATTCATGTGCAAGCATTTTTTTTCAAGAACCTGGATTTATTAAACTTTATAGAATAGAAGCTAATCATTTTAATGGATCCTTTGTTATATATGATTGTGTGTGTGTGTGTGTGTGTGTGTGTGTGTGTGTGTGAGCACGAGTGCTCAACCTGTGTGTATGTGTATTTGTGCTAGTGATTATCTATGAGTATATGACTTTGCTATGGATCTTGGTTTGCCTCTTCTGCCTTGTGTTGATAGGGGCAGTATCTCTTGCTGCTTATTGCTTACACAGAAAACACCTGTACCCTGTGAGCCCATTTACCCATCCCCTTATATCATGTTTAAATTCTTCATTATTTGAAGAAATTATTTCTCAATTATTTCACAGTATCAGCATAATTGATCTTCTCAACTACAGCCATTATCATGCAAGTGAAAAAATGCCTGTGTGTATCAGAGGTGAATTATTTTATTGTAATTGATATTTACATTAAGAGATTCAGGATAAATGAGTCGTAAATTTAGGGCAGGATTTTGACATGTGAAGGTTATTTCAGTGTGGAGAAGGTTACAAAGAAAGGTGGATTGAGTGACTCATTTTTTCTGTCTTTGCACCAATATATATCATTAGTGTTATTAAGAATATGCATCTTCATTTTATGCAAGAAAAAGATATTTTTTATAAATACTTTCAAATCTTAATTTGTTCATTTAATCTAGTATTTTAGTGTCAAAAACAACTCATTCTTCAATTGGAAATCAAGTACAAAGCCTCGACTCAATATTCTCTATTCCTAAACTTCTCAGAAAACCCTATGACCTCTATGGTATCCCGTGATTTATCACATTTCCCTTTGTTTCTCAGCAGGGATTGGACTGTGAGTAGTGTATGATTCTTCCTGCATCTATCTTGAAATATATTCTATAAATATTTAAAATAACCTTTGAAATACATTTTTTCAGGGATTGGAATGAAGAACATTAATTTTCCGTCTTTTACTGTCATTGCTAATTTACCCCAACTAGATTTTGTTGCTATTATAACTTTATAATAATGTGCTTTTTATGTTTTCAATAATTTATTACGAGATTTTTTGAGATAGGCCCCATATTATTCACTTTTTCCAGACAACATTTTTAATATAATGATGATAGATCTTGTAAGAGCATATTTTAGAAAGCTCTTTAGTAATATGATTGTACTACTTAAAGTATTTTATATTTTACATTGTACTTAATATGATTTTATTTCTTGAAATAATGTGATTTTTTTCTGTCAAAATTGTTTTCTTGATTTCAAGCCATAAATGGAAGTTTTAAAATGTAGATTTTTAAATAAAATGTAGCATTCATAGTAAAATTCAGCAGTTAATGTAAGGAGAGGCCCTGCTCAGAGGCTCCTGAGGAGTGGCTACTAAATGCAGAGAGAGACCATCCCTTCAGACTGCCCTTCCCAGACTATCCCAGCATCTTTTTTCTGAAACCACCCACTGTAGGAGATAAGCTTGGGCGTCTTCCAGCCTGCCTTCCAGGATACTGCTCTGAGCCTCCTGAAGCCTGGGGCTTGCATGTGCATAGTGAATGCTATCCAGGCAGACCTTCCTGCACAGAGTCTGTTATCATACTGGTCCCACCTCTACCTAAGGAGAGAGCCCTCCTTCCAGTACCCTGCTCTGAGCCTCCTGAGGACTGGGGACTATGCACAGGTTGAACTGTCCCAGGGAACCTATCCAAAGTCTGCCAGAACCCTACTACCACCTCTGATCACTGGATAAGAAGAGCCATCAGAATATTGGACCTACCTGCACACACCAGAAGAAAACATTGGTCCCATACTCACCAGGAGAGGGCAAGTTCCCACTTGTACACACTGAAATAATAAGGGATGGGTAGAGGAGAGTATAAGAACACATTCAAAGGTTTTTCTATCTTGATGATTTTCTTGATAACCAACTCTTTTTTGCATTGATTTTTTTGTATTGTTTTCCTGGTTTATATTTTATTGATTTCAGCCATCACATTGATTATTTCCTAGTGTCTATTCCTCCTGGGTGAGTTTGCTTCTTTTTATTCTAAGGCTTTCAATTGTGCTATTAATTCTCTGATGTGATTATCCTCTTTTAACTTCTTATGGGCACTTAGTGCAATGAACTTCCCTTGTAGCACTGCTTTCAAGGTGCCCATAAGGTTAGGTATGTTGTGTCCTCATTCTTGTTGAATTTTAGGAAGTCCTTAATTTCTCTCTTTATTTCTTCTTTGATCCAGTTATGGTGCAATTGTGCATTGTTCAATTGACATGAGTTGTACTGTTTCTGCAATTTGTGTGGTTGTTGAATTCCAACTTTAAAGCATGGTGGTCTGATAAGATACAGGGGACCAGTACCAATTGGTTTTTTTTTTTTTTTTTTTTGTATCTGTTGAGGTTTTTATGTCACCCTGTTTGTGGTCGTTTTTAGAGAAGGTTCCATGTGAAGCAGAGAAGAAGTTATATTCTTTTTTGTTTGAATTGAATGTTTTATAGATGACTGTTAAACTCAATTGAGACTTAACTTCTGTTAGTTCTTTTGTTTCTTTGTTAAGACAGACTTTGTTAAGTCTGTCTGGTGGTCCTACTAGTGGTAAGAGTGGGGTGTATGTGTGTGAGGTTTTATGTAAGCTTTGAGTTTTAGTAGCGTTTCTTTTACTACGAATGTGGGTACCTTTCTCTATGCCTATCGTTTTTAGGTTTGGCCTTTTCATGGTGTCTCATATTTCCTAGATGTTTTGTGTTAAGGATATTTTGGATTTAAGATTTTCTTTGGTCGATTAATCTATTTCCTCTAGTTTATCTTCAGTGACTGAGATTCTCTCTTTTTTTCTCTTGTATTCTGTTGGTTATGTTTGTGTCTGTAGTTCCTGATTGTTTTCCCAGTTGTTGTATTTGCAGCATTCCTTCTGTTTATGTTTTCTTTATTTCTGTATTTCAGTTTTCAAGTCCTGAACTATTCCCTTCACTTGTTTAATTTTTTTTCTTGGCTTTCCTTACTTTCTTTAATAAATTTGTTCATTTCTTCCAATCTTTTGTTTGTTTTTCCTTCCATTTCTTTAAGAAATTTTCTTACATCGTCTTTGAAGGCCTTCATCATTTTTATGAGGATAATTTTTAAATCATTCTCTTCTGCTTCATCTGCTTTGGGGTGTTCAGGTCTAGTTGGTATAAACTGCCTAGATTCTGGTAGTGTCATGCTTTTCTTTCTATTGTTAGGTATTTTCTTGTATTGTAGTCTTCCCATTGCTTCTTCCAGTAAGTGCAGGTAAGGTCTCTCTCTCTCTCTCTCTCTCTCTCTCTCTCTCTCTCTCTCTCTCTCTCTCTCTCTCTCTCTCTCTCTCCCTGGTATTCCCTGGTTGACTAGGTGGGTAAGAAGTCAAGAAGTCGATGCCTGTACCTATGAGTTGTCCATGCTCTCTAGGAGGTCTCTCCTTAGGCAGGGGACTGTGATGGTAGTCAAAGATCAGGCTACAGCAGAGTTCATGTGATGCATGTCAAAGATCCTTCAGGCAGTGGGCAGGGTATGGCACTGGGTGGGGGAAGGGCAGGCTGTTCTTGGGGGTGGGTGGGTGTGTATCAGAGCACCAAGAGCACTCTCCCTGGGGATAGGGCACAGGGGGGAGCAAGATTCGGGGCCATCCAAGGAGTTCGCAGGGAAGGGTGTGTGGGGGGATTCAACTGGTCCCAGACTCACTTCTAGTAGAGTCCTCGCAATATTGGTCAAAGATTGGGCAGGCAGGGGCTCACAATGTTACTGCAAGGACAGGTGGATCTGCCTGGGGCTGGCACTCTACAGATGAGGCCTCTAGCAGTGGCCCGATGATGAAGGTCTGAATATGTTTAAAAGTAAATAATGTCACATTTTGCCTCTAGAAGGTCTCAATTTTTTTCTAAAAATTGAGGTATATTCAAATAAAAAAACTGATAAGGATGTTAAACAATTATTACCAATGGTTAAAGAGGAATAAACATTATTTAATTATTTTGTTTTTAAGATGTTTAAGTCCAAAACATAAATTAGTGCTCAAAATGTTGATGCTAAAAATAGTTATTCTATCCTTTGTTTCAAAATATTACAACAATTGTTAAATTTTTAATCAGTTATAATAACATTATGGCCTTATAATACTTATTTTTCCTTACCTTGTTTTGAGATTATTTTATGGTTTTATTTTAATTAATTGTTGTTATCTTATACAATATTTGAAACTGAATATTGTAATATATTATTGATGTGTTAATAAAATTCCATTAAACAATATATATTTCATAAGATTTTCAACAATTTATGTATATTGATTATAAAATATTTCTAGTGCCTTTGCCCTGGGACCATTAATGTTATTTTATTACAAATCATCTTTCTTTTTATTATTGCTTCTGTTGATATAACTCAGCTTTGTACATATCAGAAAAGTACTTGGCCCTTGAGCAATATACTAACCCCCACCAAAGTACTTTCTAATTATAATCTGTTGCAATCACAACTCTTCTCAGAACATAATTATTTTTTAATAACCTCCAGGTGTTGCTTCATATCTTTCCTGAAATTTGATCATTTTAATATTCTCTCCAATTACTTTCTATATCAGTCAGCTATAATATTTTATTAGTGTGATCTACAATTAGAGCCCTAATTATATTTTTAGCTAGAATTGATTTCCCTAAACCATGGTAGATGGTTAAAAAATAAAGAATTTACTTTACAATGCTCGAGATAAGGCACAAGGACTCACACATGAGAAGAAAGCCCTTTAGTTAAGCTATAGTCTCAGCTCCAAATACAAAATTAAATAAAAGGCTCAGATAACATCATATGTTACTTAGAATAATTTTAATTCCATTAAATATTTAAAAAAATTAAAATTGAGAATAATGATAGCCATTTCACATTGTCTATCCATAATTCTTCTCTTTTCTCTCAGTTTTTGCTTCCTACACGGCAATTTGAGATGATACAATAATTTCAAATTAGAGATGTAAATAAATATTATCTAGTTACATATATGATTTTTTAGGTTCCCATATTGGAAAACATCATTCGATATCTCAGTGACTTTTATGGCAGCATAGTGTACCATAGAACTGTATTTTCATTTTTTATTAGTTCCTTGAGAATTTCATACTGTGTATTTTGATGATATTGACTCCAAGTCTCCAAATCCAGTATATCTTTCCTCACCTACATAATATTGTGTATTTTATTTTTTTATTGTTGTTGTTGTTGTTTCGTTTTTATACATCAAGTCTAATTTGAATTGTTCATATATTTTTCAGTGTGTGGCAATTAACTGGATCATTGTTGACCTACCAAGGGCTTCAATCCTTAAAGAAAACTTACTGTGCTCTCAGTAGCTATTTCAGTAGCTAACCCTTATCAAATAGGGGTGACATTTTGTGCATATCCCAGCTTCATCCTGGATAATTTGTGATTTGATATTGCATATGTATTAAGCATTCTGTAGCATCCACTGTAAATTCACGTACAAATTCATCTGTTGTGTCCAATCTGGAAAACACTGTTACTTTGAAGCTATACACCACTATTTTGCCATCCTCCTTTTGAAGATTTATGAGCTTTGAGAGATAGGTGTGAAATAAGCACCTCCCCCCCCTTGAGAACCAACCTCTCCAAAGTCTTTGCTGGTGAAGGTTTCCTATTTTTTTTTAATCGATATCATTATTTCCTTTCATTTTTGTTGTATCATAACTGTTCTGATTAGGTCAAGATGAAATCTCACAATCGTTTTCAGTTGCATTTTCCTAATGGTGAAAGATGTTTTGAAATTATTCTTGGTCATTTTGATTTCATATATTGAGAATTCTGTTTATGTTTTAACTGGGTTCTTAATTTTCTTGTTTGTTAGGTTGCTATGACTTTTTATATATTCTAGAAACTTACCATCTGCCAAATATAATGATAATAATATTTTGTTTTCTGATTTTGTGGGATATGCTTTCACTGGAATGGTGATATCATTTGATACAGAGAAGGCTTTAGTTTCCATTGGTCCTATTTGCCAACTATTGTCTTTAATTTCTATTCAAATGGGTCATAATTAGAATGTCCTTTCTTGTAAATATCAGTTCAAGTATATTCCAGGATATCTTGGACACTATAAGATGAACAAAACTAAGAAAAATGGAATAGAGAGAGGACAATAATATCAGATCAAAATAACAGAAAATGTTTTCAACTAAATCATTGAAGAAAATTTTCCTAACCTAAAGAAAGAGGTGACTGTAAAGGGGTAAGAAGAATATGGACACTATATAGATTGGAGCAGAAAAGAAAAACCCCTTATCATGTAATAATAAAACCACTAAACATAAAGAAAGAAGAAAGAGTATCAACATGTTTAAGGGAAAAAGACCAAGTAGGATATTAAGTATGCCTACTAAAATCTATTAAAATTACACCTGACTTCTCAAAGGAGACTGTAAAAGCCAAAAACAATTTCTCTATAAGTTATAAGAGAACACTGATGCCATTCAAGATTAGTATAACAAGCAATTAATAATAAAAGAAGATTAATATAACAAGTTTTAGTCACCATAGATGAAGAAAGAAAGTCTTCCATGATAAAGTCAACTTTAAACAATATTAGAAAATACAGACCTACAAAGGTGCTAGAAGAAAAAAGTTCAAACCAAATACTCTAAACATGATACAAGAAATCACCAGAATTAAATAATCTCACATCAGCAGAATCAAAGGAAGGAAGCACTGATGCGTGCACGACACACACACACACACACACACACACACACACACACATCACCCACAACCACAACCGCCACCACAATCTACAATAACCACAATGAAATAACAGGAATAATAATTATTATTTATTGATATTGGTCTATTTCATTTCCCATGCCCCCTCAAAAAAGAAGACACATTAACAGAGAGGATAAAAATCAGGACCCATTTTTCTGCTGCATACACAAAACCATACCTCAACATCAAGAATAAACATTACTTCAGAGTACATTACTAAAAAAAAACCTAAAAAACAAAAACAAACAAACAAATAAAAACCAAAAACAAAACAACAACAAAAAAGCAAATGAACCTAAAAACAAAGCTGGTATGAAAATTTTAATATCTAACAAAATAGACTTCAAACCCACTCTAATCCAAAGATATAGAAGAACAATATATACTCATCAACAGAAATATCCTCCAAGATGACATATTCATTTTTAATATCTCTGCCCCAAACATATGAGCACTCATGTTTGTGAAAGGAACAGTACTACCACTTAAATCAAACACTGACATACTAATAGTAGGATTTTACTACAATAATTGAGTCTCACCATTGGATATCCTGTGGAGAACCCTAAACATCACAGGTGTTTTCCCTGGAGACCTCCTCTTTATTTAAGAAGAAATGGAGGGGAAGTATATCTTCCAGGGAGGAGAAGGGAGGTGGGGAAGAGCTAGGAAGAGTGCAAAGAGAGGAAATTGCTGGTGGGATTTATTACATGAGAAACAATCTATTTTTAATAATAAATAAATAAAAACAATAAAAAGACTATTTGATCACTTTTGTCAATGGTTTATTAACTTAATCTGTATGTGCATTTTATCAAATGAGTTAGTAAGTATATTTGTGACAAATAAAATCTTCAAAAATTCAACATAGCAAAAGCATTTAAAAATTTCATAGAGAGGAGGATCTTGACATCAACTCTAACTATGTCTCTTTTTTATAGTCTATTGTTTTAGTCATTATTCCAAAAATATTTAGTCTACTTTCCTGTGCTACTCCCCAATCCACTGCAATATTTCTTTTTGTAATATGTTGTTTTTCAAGCTTATTTTTACTCAATAAAATACATTTTGATTCTACTGCCAATTTGAAAAAGTACTATATTAAGACATTTGTATGTTTTTCATGCCTTAGAGATTTGTGTTCAGAATGCCAATTTTAAAACCACATATGATATTGTGAATATTGAGAATAAAAACATATCCATTATTCAGTCAAGCAAAAGAAATCCCTTGAGAAAACTCAATAGGTACATGGCTAAATATATATTTTTTCACTTATTTATTTATTTATTTTGAAGAATCATTTTCTAACAACAATGAGAAAAAAAACTGGTCTAAGCAATAGCTGAAGAATGCCTGGCCTTTTGCTACTTTTCAAAACCTTTGTTCCTGATTTTTCTCACTGGGTTGCTGAATAAACCCTTAACTCTACTTAGTAGACCAAGCTGGGCTTGAAATCATGATCCTCTTGCTTTTGCCTGCAGAGAAACTGGATTTTTACTGCTGCTCTAACAAAATTGCTAGGCTTTTTGTTATTGTCATGCGCAAACTCTTTTCAATTGAATGAAATGAAACTCAATTCATAATGATCCAAGGTTTTAGAAATAATTAGGAACAGAGTATTTTAGAAACATCAAAAATGCCATCTCTGAGTATATACTAGACTGGCTGCAAAAAGATTATCCACGTGTCTCAGTTTCTTGAATACTGGCATTTTAATGAGTATCACCACAGCATACTAAATTCAGAAATTTAATTGGTCATAATATGACTAGTGGAGAGAATGAACTGTTGGGAGTCTATAAAGAACTGGAATGTATGTAGCAAGACTAGATGGCCAGAGAAAACAGTATTGTTAAGGTTGATGATGAATAGAGAATTATATTTGAAGAAAAATTGAAAACATACACAGTTCAAGCTCCCTGTTCATTGGATGGCCCTATGGATTAACAAAGTATTTTAGGCTTGGATTAATAACTAGTGACAAGCACCTCGATGAAGATTTTGAAAATTGTTTGAAAGTCATGTAGAGAACTGTCAAAACGGGTAATTGAACACTACAGAAATATTATATTGCCAGAGAGACTAGAAAATACCTAAAACCAAGAAAGAAGTCTCCTTCTGAAAAGTGTTTCAACATTTCTGTGCAGAGAAATGCATAAAGTGGAATTGACTATAGAAAATTAACAAAATAAAAAACAAAAAATGTAGGCCTCGGCACAGTGACGTGGAATCATTGACAAAAGGAAAACATGAAAAACATACAGATTTTCACATTATCAGATATATTGTTTGGAATCTAAAACAATAATGTAAGAAGTTGGTGCAGAAGCAGACACTATCCTGATGAAGGAAATGAGCATCAGTGCACTGCAACTATATTACCACCCTAGCTTTATAATGAATCCATAATCTTAGGATCAATAAAATATGAGTTTTCTAAATGTAAGATTCCTTCTGTTACAGTGTACCATGATGATGTTTTCTGTCTCACACAGGTTCCAAGTTCATTTTTCTGTGTGTAGATGTGCACACCCTATATGCTTGTCTTTTGCTGCTGCTAGGTCAGCCAGTTCACTCCTCAAACATCATTAATACTACTGTGTTGTTACAGTAGCAGCCTCTTTTCATCTTATCAACGTAACTCCTTCTATAACAATTAACATCATCACTAGGCAAGAAAAAACACTCTAGATGATTCTTTATATTTACTTAATATTGAAATCCCAGAGGAATCTTGCAAGGAGCTCACAGGTGCATCAACATGCCTCTTTATTTGATCATGGAAGGAAAGCCTTTACCAGTTACTACAGATATTAATAAGTGAAGAATTTACCTTACATTAGTCCTTCCTGAAACCTTATAATGAAAAGTCTTCAAAAAGCCATCTACCAGTTAAACCTTCTGCTATGTGAATATTTACATTAGATATGGCATGTAAATCATAAAAGAGACTGTTGAGCTTTCCTGCATTATGCAATTCAATTTCATATATTTGTCACTGAGCTTAATATGTATAAATTAACCACTCTCTGACATGAGAAGCTATCTATACTGGTACATTTGTTGGTGTTTTGTAGATTAATAAAGTTAATTGTATTTCTACCTTGTTTTTTTCTTCATACTTGATGTTTACAAGTTCTAAAAGAATATCTATTAAAATAAGTATTCATTTACATTTAGAATTCATGTCTTTGAATTTTCAACCAAAATTCTGGAAAACTATTATTTTGGGGAATTGCAGCTTATGAGGATATTAGCTCAGAGGGTAAAAAATGGCTGTGAAATTAAGAGAATTTGAGTTCACAGAGATATGATTTTAGGCATTCTGAAAATGGTGCTGAGACAAGCATATGCCAGGAACTCGGTGGCCAGGCTACCTCACCAAAATAATGAGTTTCCAATAAAGGAGTGTTTCTGTTTCAAAAAGATTGGTTAAGACCGATAGAGGAGGTATCCTCTGTTAAAATTTAAATATCAGTAATAAACATGAATGTATTATTATGTAATTCTAGGAGACCTTGGTCTATTTGGACTCATATAGAGAATTTACTTATATGATTCAAAATAAATAGGAAGAGAGGGAGGAGTGATGAGTAAAGGGATCAAGACCAAGTTGGAGAAACCCACAGAAATTGCACTTCTGAACAAGGGGGACCTCATGGGCTCCAGTCTGACAGCTGGAAAATCAGCATAAGACAGATCAGACTCCCTGAACATGGGTGTTAGGAAAACTGGGCAGTTTATGGGGCCTCTGATAATGGATCGCTATCCTTAGTATACTAATGGACTTTGGGACCCCATTCCAACTGAAGGTATAGTTCATTAGCCTAGATACATGTTGCTCAAAATGATGTGACAGACTTTGAAGTCTGCTCCCTGGAGGACAGAATGGGATAGATTAGGCATTGCTGGGGGAAACAAGGAAGGACAGGAGAGTGGGGGCAAATGGGATTTACATGTAAAACAAGCTTGTTTAAAATTTAAATTAAGAAAAAAAGGAGAGGAGGATAAAGGAGACAATTTTAGGTAAGGAAGTAGGAAACATTGCAGAAACTATCAGAGGAAATAAAATGCTCAAATTTCATGTTATATGAGTACAGATATATTATAAAACATAATACCTTTGGCAGTAGATATTAAGCATAAACAAACTCATAGATTTTAAGTGCATAATCAGGTGGTATGTGAATTCAATATGAATAAAACATTCTTTTTGGAAAAGGCTAAAAGCCATTCAACCTGAAAATATTACTTTAAAAGGGACATAGTGTTTTCAGATGGTCGAACAGTCAATGTCTTTGATAAGGTATAAACTGTTCTTATTATAAATTTTCTACTCTTTACAAATTACAAAGACTCCTTACTGGAAACTTAGAAATAATTTGATATGGCTACACTAGCAAGTTGCCAATATCTAAGTGGCTCTCTTAGCTATTTTACTTTCTCCGTTTTGGGGACTAGACATCAAAAAACAAGGTATTTCTGGCAAGGGTGTGGAGTAGAGGGCATTATTTTCATTGTTGTTTGTTTGCTTGTTGTTTTGTTTTCCTTCCTTCCTTCTTTCCTTTTTTCTTCTTTCTTTTTGTACTTAGTGTCTGAGTTGGCTACACTGTTGATATCTCTGCAATGTGTTTCCGCTGATCAGGCAGATTATACTTTTCTTCTATAAATATGATCTCCATTAAATACATTCCTGCTACTTAGTTAACTCTGTATAGGGCACAATTTCCTTCAGAAGTACTGTGATTTTGGGTTTTACTTATATGGGGCAAATTTCAACCAACAATACCTGAAATAATTAAAATTCAAATGTTTATTATGTACTTGATTATTTCCTTTAGTGAAATTAGTTTCCCCAGGCTATATTCTATGGCTACCTAAGTGGTAATTGATCATGACATCACAGTATTGCAGACAGATATTAGATTTTTTTTTGTTTTTGGAATTTTGAAACAAGACACCTCTGTAATGCTTTGGATCCTGTCCTAGAACTAGCACTGTAGACAAAGCTGCTCTTGAACTCACAGAGATCCAGCTTCCTCTGCTTCCTGAGTGCTGGGATTAAAGGAATGCACCACCAACACCTCACCTCAGATACTAGAATTAATGTTGGTTGTACATTGTACATGAAAATTCATACACTCTCTGAAATAAGGTGAATCAGGAGTCCAGGTCCAATATGAGCTGCATATACTATGTTTCAAATATGCAAAATAAAAAATTAGTATTAGTATATGTCAAAAAGTATAGACATTTACAGATGATACTCTACATAATTGACATATATTCCTAGTTTGTCTTGATATTAATAACCTTTCACCATTTTGTAAATTCTCTCAAATGGTAGTTCATTATATCATTAATAATTAAGACTGCATAAACAAATTATAAAAATTGAAATGGGACGGCCACAAAAACACCAAGCTAATAGTCATAACATGTACACAGAGAACCTAGAGCAGACCTTTGCAGGCCCTGTGCTTACCTCTTCAGGCTCTGTGAGCCCACATGAGCCCTGCTTAGCTGACTGAATTGACACAGTAGGTCAAGTTCTCCTTTTGTCAATGGTGTGTCTTTATATTTTGTCTACTCTTGGAACTCTTTTCCTCCTATTGGGTTTCCTTTTCAGCCTAGACATAAGGGCTGTGGCCTTGTGGTGTTGTTTCTTGTATTGTTGTGTTTGGTTGTTGTTTCTTGGAAGCCTGTTGTTTGCTGAAGGGAAACAGAAGAGGAGTGGATCTAGGGGAGAGGGTGGAGTGCAGAGAAGCTGGGAGAAGTGGAGGGAGGACAAACAGTGCTCAGGATTTACTATATGAGAGCAGAATCAATTTTCAATAAAAATTGAAATAAAAATATTAACTTCATTTTGAAATGAGTTGTATAGGCATTTTAATAGCTATTCTGGAAGATTTTTTTTATCTGTTTAGTTTAAAAGAATAGCGAAACTGGTTTGGAGAAGTGACTCAGAAATTTAAGAACACGGATTGATTACTCTACCAAAGGATCTGTGTAATGGGATATTTACTGTGTCTGCTTCTATAGCACTGACCACACCCATTTAGGGGTGGAGCCTCTCGGAAGGTGGTGAAGAACTCTCTTTCTCGCAAGGCAAGGAGATAGGAACATCCAGTTTTAACTGCTATGTTTATCTGTCTGTGTTGTGAGTTGTTTCTCCCTTAATGAACATCTATGCGGCTTATTTGTTTATCCTGACCCTTATTAAACCACAGTATGTGGTGTCAGAAGTGGGATCAGGATTTACACTGCACCTGGGTTTTACCCAGGTGCCACATCAACCCTTCTCCCTCCTTCCTCGAACGGGCAGGTCTCTTGCCTAATCAGGTGGATACACCCTGCCCTAGAACTCCTTTTATCTCCATCTTGGACCTGAGACTACTGCTCACCTTCTGCCTATTCCCTCAGATTACATTAGCACAGAGCCCTGCATCATTAGCCCTGCCTTTTGTGTTGCTGCACTAGGCGCGGACTCTGCCTGCACTATTTGTGTGCTTGCTGGCTCCAGCTCCAGCAGCAGCGGCAGCAGTTGTGGCCTATGGGCTGGCGGAAAATATCACACACTGCAGTTGCAGGCTGCTCCTTTCATTCCTGTGGCCTCAACAGTTTGTACAAGGCTCATTTCACTCCTTCATTTAACAAAATTTTGCTTGCCTTATTTTGTTAAAAGCTCTACTACAGGGACCAGGATCAGAAGGATCCTCTACTGCTGGAAGCTATTTGGCAGTACACTTCTGGACAGTTTTTGATCGTGCAATTCTGGGTAGAACCGGAATTGGAAGGATGCTCTGCTGCTGGACGCTTTTTACTGCTACACCTCTGAGTGTAACTACAGCAAGTTGAGATCTACAACTAAAAGCATCAAAGCTCCAGGACAGCAAAATTACACCTAAGGAAATTGTAACATCTTTTGCAACTTAAGCTGATATAATATCTGAGATCAATTGTTCCATAACTATGGCAGATAATTTTACAATGCAGGACTTTAGGAATTTCTTTACTTCAGATATAAAAGGAGTCTTAACAGAAGAATATTATGACTGGGTCAATATATACACCTTTTTCGTAATAGTAATGGGTTTTATTATTAACATGATATTCTTAAAAAGATGGGTTAAGATTAGCGCAACAACAAGAAACTTGTACAAACCATAGGAGACTAGTAACAAAGATTCAAAACATTGAAAATGACAAAACACAAAACATAAAATGTTAAAAAAAAAAAGGTTCAAAATATTAAAGATGGCAAAAAAGAGCTGAGAGGTAGAATACAAAACATGAAACATAAAAATAACCAAATAAAACTCAAAATTTGTTCCATGTCTGATGTTGCCTCAACAACCAAAACAAAAACAATGCAATGCATTAACACACTAGAAAAAAACAGCACATTCCTGATTGGATAAAGCTACTAATAAGGTTAATAAACTAAAACATCAGATGGAATAAATAGTAGATAAAATCTCTTCCATGTCTGAGGATAATAGCAAGCTAACAGATAAAACATTGTTTCTGGAAGGCAGTTTACATGCCATTCAGATAATATCTAAGGATGAGAATATCAAAAACATGAAATCATTCATAGTTAGAAAAAGTAAGAAACTGACCGATGTAATAAAGGCTCTAAAAAGGGATATGCGTCAAGAAGTTCAACACTCAAAAAAACAATGATTAATAGACTTCAGGCTTTAGAAGACCTTCAATCTGATGCATCAGAAGAAGAGCTCCAGGTAACGGCATAAAAAATACTTAAAATTTTCTACAACATTTAGGGTCAGGGGAGCTTTCCCTGTATCTATTAATGAAAAATCAGCTCATGACTAGCTAGCTGTATTGGTGCACCTTCTTATTACAACCTGGCCAGAGTTTCAAGTAGAATTACAGTCAAGCATTTTCTGCCACACAATGACTACCTACATATGTTACAGCCATTTCTGTTGAGAAATTTGGTTGCTTAAAATTTTCTTCCAACAGAATGCCATGGAAAAATCATCATCCCATTTCATCAGGAAGTAATCTTAAGAAAACGACGCCCTCTTTCCCCACTCTTGGAATTTAGGGATAATATTCATCTTCATAGGGTTGGTCTTAGTTACTTGGGGTTGGGTTTGGAAGGTGATACTTAGACTTGGTTATCTCTTTTAGACAGGAACAGGGTATGGTTGGGAAAGGTATAGTTCAGAATGGATATAGGTAGGTTAGCCTATTTTCTTGTGAATTATTTAGTAAGAGTGAGACATTAGTATTACAGCTTACATTGTTATATATTCTTATTTGTAGTAACCTATGTAAAATTAAGTTTATTCCCTTCCTGGAATAATTGTATCTTATATTTGTTATATTGTGTGAAATATTTCCATTTATGATGCACATTATACTTGCCATATTCTATGTATGTATACTTTTACTTGTGTTCAAGACATTTTGTATTTTGATATAATTTGGGATATTTGTCTTGCTGCCCTTTAGAGATCTACCTCTTGTTTAGACATTTTTACTCTACCTCTACTTTAGGAGTTTATATACATAGTTATATTGTTTAGGTATTTTCCTTGCTTTACTCAAGTAAGTTTTATTCAGGTTTGTTAGCCAAGTTCCCGAGTATTACAGATTATCCTCACCCATGTTTCCTTTGCCTATGAGATTAGTCAGACATAGATGCTTAATCTTCAATTACTTCATAGACCTGCAGAAGATGGCATTTAAATGTTTTTATATTAGTACTCTGTTGACATGAGACACTGTTGCTCCAGACAGCACCATGCACTTTCTCAAAAGTATGTTGGACACTGTTGTTGCTTCTTCTGGAGTTGCTTCTATCCTCGCTTTAGCTAATGGCCTCTTGGGCAAGGAACTTCCTCAACCTTGACCACTGATTTGGACATGCGGTCCTATTTGCTTGTAGGAGACAAACATAGAAGACTTCTGAACCTTGCCAAGTCAGGGTAAGACAGCCTTTCTACCTCCCTGCTTTTGTTGTGGTCTGCCAAATACTCCTGGCCTTAGCCAAAACTGGCTGTACTAACGTTGCTGTGAGTCCTTAGGTGACTGTCCAGGTAGCTTGCTGTTTCTGTCCTCGCTGTACCTTTTGGAAGTTGCCCATCCACACTTCCTGTCTACCCTAGTATCATTATTTTCCTACTCAGGTCTTGATGAGGTTGTAGATTAAACTATCTTAAGTATTATTCTCTCTTCTTAGATATATTATGTACTAGACTTAAGCTTTCAGGCTTAGGACAACTCTATTGTAAACTACCTTATGCCTTCACCCTAGGACTAGGTATGTTGTGGTTTTGTTCTTGATTTTCCTTTTCTTAGAGCACACTTGTTATTCACTGTTTTGTATATAGTTTTGTATCAAGCTTAAATCTTTTCTTTAGACTAAAAGGTGAATTGTAGTGGGATATTCACTGTGTCTGCTTCTGTGGCACTGACCACACCCATTGAGGGGTGGAGCCAGGGGCGAAAGTGACCTGTAGGGCTTGGTCTCGGAAGGAAGTGGAGAATGCCCTCTTTCTGGTGGGACATGGAGGGAGGAACATCCAGTTTTAACTGCTATGTTCATCTGTCTGTGTTGTGAGTTGTTTCTCCCTTAATAAACATCTATGCAGCCTATTTGTTTATCCCGACCCTTATTAAACCGCAATAGATATGTGTTGATTCTCAGCAGCCTACATCAGGTGTCTCACACTAAGACTCTAGCTCCCCGACATCCTTTGTCCCATCCTCTGTGGATATACACATGCATATAGAATACACTAGAATAGGTACATACACGATTAAACATAAACACATTTGGATTTAAGTGGCAAAACTAACATATGAACTTTGTCCAAGAATTTGTTCCACAACCTGAGAAGTTATTAATCTTTCATTTACTTTCCTTCAAATATCCATTGTTATGTTACTATTCATAGAACTCAAATATGTAAAATGTTGGATTTTATTAATGCTGGCTTTAATTGCAATGTTGTTCAGTGATAACGCTAATTCAACATTAAATGTGAGGATTTTTGAAGAAAGATATTATTACATATGGTTATATATTCTTTATGATCTAATAAAATCCCTGAAGATCAGAATGCAAAACTAGGCACAGCCATAGAAGCTGGGAAGTGGTGGCACACACCTTTAATTCTAGAACTAAGGAGAGAAAGGAAGATAAATCTCTGTGAGTTTAAGGCCATCCAGGACTACATGAGAGTGAATCAGTCTAGAGGACAAACAGAGCTCATACCTTTATTTCCACTATTACACTCATGGAATTTTCCCTTGTGAAAAAGTTAATTTTGTATAATTGTAGACCAAATGATAAAAACCCAGACACAGATATTGGGATTCAAGCTGAAGATCAGAAAAGCAAAGCCTCCAACCACTAGGTCTTTCTCTACCTTAGAGTGAAATGGAAATCCTGGCTTCAGGAATACTCAGCATGATTGGATACTGAATATCTGAAGACTGAATACTGAATGGCATGCTCCTATCTTAAATACTTCTCTATTTGTGAAGTTAGGAGTTCACAACACATTTTTCAGCAAGGGTCAGCCTTGATTTGGTTTCTCAGAAAGAGATGTTTTTACATTATTTTCTGTTGAGGTATGTCAGCATCGAGATGTGTTGTTTGTAAGTCCCATAGTAGAACAAGTATCAGAGAAATGGCCTGAAAATAAAGATTTAAACCATTAGTAATACTGAACTTGAAATATTTTAGAACAGACTACATGATGATCAAAGATAGAGAGCAAAACAAAGTAAATTACAATTTTCAGAGAATATACAATGCTTAACAAGACACTGGTATTCTGACTATACAGTTATACATATTTTCTCAAAAGTCATCACTTAAAATAATATCTCATAATTAATTTATTATGTCTCAAAATTAATACATATAGCTTAAAAATATGAAGAAATTTAAGAATAAAATATATTCTGAAAGAACTATTGTTAATGTAAGGTTGACAAATTAATATTTTACAGAGTAAAATATTATTTTAATACTATGTAACTATACAGCAAGTAAAATATTTCCCAAATGAGCAGCATGCTTAATATTTTCTACCATTATTATTCTAAATGACCAAATAATATAGTTTGTTGAAGGTTTTAAGGGAAATACCACATTTTCTTTCAAAAATCATGAAATATGTTAGGGGTGGGGAGTTGTCACCTGCTTTTGACATGTCACTTATCCACCAGATGGTTCAAGGAGAATAATATTATTTTTTTGTAAGCTGTTGATCCTAGAAAAATGAGCTGTCAACGGCAGAGAAATCTGTCTGACAAACTGAAATGTAAAAATGGGGAGTCTCAGGGTTAGGGTTAGGGCTAGGGTTAAGGTTAGGGTTAGGGTTAGGGTTAGGGTTAGGGTTAGGGTTAGGGTTTATCGTGATGGAGGCTGGTTTATAAAATTAATATCATACTATTTGATAATACATATCACTACTGACTAACTGAAATGGTGATGCAATTTTATATGTAAATATTACTTGCAATTGGTTATTATTAATCTCAGAATGCCTTCAAATATATTTCTTTCTGTACTTTAGCCTTACAGAGGAATAATTCCTGGCTAGCTGTGTGTATGCCTATTGCGTTATCACCTGTACTAACCAGTAACCAGACCAGTGTGCAAAGTAGTCATTGCCTCACAGAAGAGAAGCAAAATATATGTCCACATATCAAAACAATCACATCAGAAAAATTTATTTTGCTGATGGAAATGTAACTTGTTTTTCTAAGCATTTTATTTACACTATCCTAATAGAATACATTTATGGTTATTTGTTATGGCAGGTTCTTCCTGCTGGCTGCATCAGGTCCTGCCGCCATGGTCTCGCAACCATGTAAGCCCCAAATAACATTCAGAGACTCTGTATTTGATACAATCCTGTTGGCCAATTACCATCATTGTTAATGGGCTAGCTCTGCCTTAATTATTAACCCATTTCTACTTATCAAAGTATTTCCACGTGGTCGTCTTATAAGGGAGCCACGGCAAGCGTCTTCCTTCTTTCTTTCAGGTCTACATCTCGACTCCTCCCTACACCTTCCTCTTTCCTCCCCCTGGTCTCCTAGCCCCACCTATCTTGTTTACTATTGGCCACAGAGCTTTATTAACCAGTGTGAGAAACATATATACAGAAAAACATCTCCAATCATCTCCTCTTTTCTGTCTAAAGTAAAAGAAGGGAATTAACCTTAACATAGCAAAATATAACATGCAATAGTTATCAAATAAGAATCACAGTAAACAATATTTAGTCCATTAACATTTTGTAAGACATAAAGAAAATATCATCTATCCTATCTTAAAATATGTAAATTGAATTAATCCAGCAGCATTTCTTTTATCAGTAGTTATTTTCTCAGCAATCAAATAAATTAAAGACAACAGAAGTGTGTATAGTATCCAAAATCTCTCTGTTTTCCATCTTTACATGGCTTTTTTTTTATTATTCTATTTATTCTACTTATATTTTTACATATTTTGAGACAGAGTTTCTCTGTGTAACTTTTATCTGTCCTGGAATTCACTGCATACCAGGTTTGCTTTGAAATCACAGAGATCTGATAGCCTCTGTCTGCCGAGTGCTGGGATTAATGGCGTGCGCCACCATACCCATTCATTCTACTTAATTTTTTCTTTTTTAAACTATTGTGTCCTATTTGTTTTTCTCTCCCAAGCCAGTGTATTGAATTTATATATTTTAAAAATGATTTGACTCCAAAATTTAAGCCTAAGGACAAGTTACTGGGGAAAAGGATTTCTATTTTTGTTTCCACAGAAAATGAAAAGCTGTGGATTCATTCCAGACTTATGTGGTTTGATCAAGCAAGACCCCCTGAAGCAATGTCAATGGGACATTGCAACCTTACAGAACACTACAGCCAGGATTTCTGCGTCTTCTTTGGACCCCCATGACAGCGCCCTCTACCAGCATGAAGTAGTTTGGAAAGAACGACGCCCAAATTCCCAAATATTATTTATAAATGTTGTTTTCATTTAAATTGGCTTGGTTATAAATGGTTAATGACCACAAGCAGTCTTTTTAAAGGTAAAAAGGGAATTATGGTATAGATATGAATACTTTGCTTTGGAATGAATTTTCTTTTATTGATACAATTTAAGGTCAATTTTGTAATATGTATATTTCTCCTCTTGTTTAGGTAATGTGTTTTTATAGCTCATTGGAAAATGTAATGTATAATTTAATACAGATTAGAGAGTTACCTATGATAGTCAAGACTTGGAGTTAATTTAGTTAGGATTTCTAGATATACAGAGATGTATTTGAGATGGATAGGCATTCTTCAAGCCTTTCAAAGAACTACAGAATATGGCATTTAAAATGGTTTAGGGTTTTTCTTGACAATGAGGCAGAACTGCTCCTGGTAACACCACCTGCATCAGAAAGGAAGAAAAACATTATGGAGATTGCTTCTAATATGGCAAGACTAGCCAATTTGGCAAGGTACTGCTATTCTGGACTGTTTGACTTTATGTTATAGAAACTGGGCAAGCAGGACCCACCAAAAGGTGACTGCTGATGCAAGATGGACATTGCTACAGGATTCCTGCTTCATGGAAAAGGCAGCCAGACAGTCTACAGGACACCGAGAAAAATGACTGACAAACTGCCATTTCAGGTGACAGTTTAAAGTTTCCTGCTTTGTTGAGGAGTCTGGGCACACACTATGGCCTATGGGCTGAAGATGGAACATTACAGAAGAACTTTGGGTGACTGACCAGGCAATGCATTGTCTCTGTCATTTCTAGAGTTTATATATTATCCTTCTGTGGTCTTTGAAGGAGTTGAAGACAGATAGTTATGGTTATAGTTTTCCTTAGTAGGGATGAAAGATAAGATACATATAGGACTTTAGACTCACAAAGATAGGATAGATGATATTTTCTTAAAGTCTTACAAAATGTTAATGGACTAAATATTGTTTACTTTGATTCTTATTTGATAACTGTTTTATGGTACATTTTGCTATGTTAAGGTTAAACCCCTTCTTTTACTTTAGACAAAAAAGAGGAGATGATGGGAGATGTTATTCTGTATACATGTTTCTCATACTGGTTAATAAAGCTCTGTGGCCAATAGAAAACTAGGTAGGTGGGGCTAGGAGACTAAGAGAAGGAAAGCAGAAGTGGGAAGGAGGAGTCAAGGTGTAGCCAGGGAAGAAGGAAGATGCCCGCCGTGGCTCCTTGATAAGACGACCATGTGGAAATACTTAGATAAGTAGATATGGGTTAATAATTAAGGCAGAACTAGGTCATTAACGATGATAGTCATTGGCCAACAGGATTGTATCAAATACAGAGTCTCTGAGTGTTATTTGGGGCTGGTGCCGCTATGGGCCCAGACTGGCAGCAGGCGGGATAGATCCTGCGGGAAGGAACAACCTGCCGTAAGTTATTTATTATTAAAAAGTAATTAAGAAAGATTACCATTTTTATTTAAATTAGAAACAGTCTTATTTTATATATCAATTATATCAATCCCAGTTTCCTCTCCCTCCCATTCTCCCATGCCCCCTACCAACCACTATCATATGCCTCTTCTGCTCCATAAAAAGGGTGAGGCCTTCTATGGGGGAACATCATATACTGTCACTTAATTTGCGCAGGACTAGGGCCCTGTCTCTTGTGTCTACACTGAGTGAGTACCCTTTATAAGGATTGGGATCCCAATATCCATTTGTACATTCGTCATAAATGGAACACTCGTTGCTCCATTATCAGGTGTTCCCTAGACTTCCCAGGCCTCCTGTCACCTAGGTCCAGGATGCCTGGTTTCATCTTATGCTGGTTTCCAAGCTGTCATTCTAGGGTCCATGAGCTTCCCCTTGTTCAGATTAGCAGTTTCTACAGGTTTCCCAAGCATGGTCTTAACCCTTTGCTCATCACTACTCCCTCTCTACAACTGGATTCCTGGAATTTAGCTCAGTGATTAGCTGTGGGTCTCTGCTTCTGTTTCCATCAGATACTGGGTGAAAACTCTATGAAGGCATGTATGGTATCCATCATTCTCATTATATGGGAAGGGCATTTAAGATAGCTTCACTCTTATTGCTTAGATTCTTAGTTGGGGCCATGCTAGTATATCGCTGGACGTTTCCCTAGTGCCAGATTTCTCTCCAAACCTATAATGGTTCCCCATTTTTATTAAATTATTTTTCAAATTTCCATACACAGCACACAAACTGTATTTATTAATATCCTTTTTTATTCTGTTAATATCTCCTTTTGTCTGTGGTGCATCGCATGTGAATTTTCCTATTCACCTGACATTTCAAGCACATTGTCATTATTGAGACCTTGCGTAGGCAGTTGTATTGTTGAATTGTATTGTTGAAGGGGTATCCCTTCCTTGTCACATCTGTAAGACACAATTTCATGGAATACTTGTTGCTTTGGCTTATCCAAACTTCCAGCTCACTCTTCCACATTAATCCAAAGCCTTAGAAGTAGGGTTTTGTCTGTATGTATATCTGTCAGGCCTGAATTTCCCATTGCAGCTGTTCTCTGCATATTGAACATTTCTCTTTCTGTGAAGCTCATTTTCTGTTTTGGAGATAAACATGTTTGATGGGGAGTAGTTCAGGATGTAGTTGGGAATTATGCAGGTTTGGAAAAATCTTAGTTGTACTTTCTCCTCTAAGCTCATCGACCCCCCACAAGTAGTGATGTTATTCCCATTAATTGATTAGCCTTAACTCCAACCAAACAAGCATTAATTATTTTTTCCTTTCTTTCCTTTTTATATTTCTTTATTCTTTTTTTTCTTGATTTTTGGTATAGGAAATAACTCTCCAGACTACATAGGCCTTTAACTCTGAGATTCACCTGCTTCTGACTCCTAAGTGCTGGAATTAAAGGCATGTGCCATCACTGTACTGAATCAACAACCGATTTTGTATGGGAAAAATAGTAATAATTATACTTGATTCTTGTAGCTTTTTGAGTTCTTTGTATACTGTGAATGTCTATCTGATAATAATTCTCTCTCTTCCTGGGGGCTTTAACTCATCTAAATTTTTTCCTTTTCTGTACAGCAACTTTTCAGTTTTATAAGGATCGTTTTTCCATATTATTGACCTAAATAAAGCCTTGAGCAAATGCAATCCTACTTAGGAAGTCCTTTCATACACCTACTTCTTGCAGTAATTGTCTTTTCTTCTCTTTGTTTCATATTGATTTGGTTATAATACTTCTGCAATATGAAAGATATATACTGTCATTCTCCTATCAATGAATATTCACTTTTCTTATCTAATTCTTATTGAAGTTGTTGTATTTCCTCTAATGTTAATTTTGAGGATCTATGTGATTTATATTCTTTGAGAATTTACCTTACTTAGAAAGCTAACTCCTATACCTTGTTTTTTATTAATTTATGAATTAATATAAATTCATCTTAGTGCTTTAAGCATGTGTTCACAAAAACCAGATTCTTCATGTAATCAGTATAAATTAATGTCAAATCAAGGGATACATTTGTATGCTGGTGTGGATTAAGCTTCTAATACCAAAGAAAATGAAAATGAGTACAGACAAATACATTTTGATGTCAATTTCAAATAATTGAACCTATAATGACAAATGGATTTTTGTTCAGTTCTCTGGTTTGCTGTGTATTTGACATTGCACAAAATTATTATCGGCACAATATTTTATTTTTTTTGTTTTATACTGTCTTTATTGTGACAAATAATACTCTCCATAGATCTTTTGCTAAGATTCAGAAAATAAATAACATACTGCCAAGATCTTACAAGATGAGGAAAACTAATGTGCTCTTTGAGCTTTTTTCAAAATTATAATAAAATACACCTTAAAAGTAATGATCACATCAGACAGAATTTTGTAGAAAAATCCCCCTTTCAGAGTGCTTCAATATTTCAGTAGTCATTCTTTTCTTGACCTGGGATTTTAATACTTCTTGTTGGCAGATATGGCATAATACATGCCATATTTCCTTTCTGTGTGTGTGTCAGTTCTAGGCTTCTATCTTCATACAATCAAACTGATTCTAACTTTAGCATGCCTTTATTTAAGCAGTATATTCAACAATGTTTCAACAGACTTAGTCTTTTTTCTTATGTGGAAAGTAGTATTACATTTTGAAGACAGTTATATTGTTCAACATAATACATGTTGCATAAAGCAGAAAATAAAATTCTGAAACACAATACAGGCTGATTAAGGTTTATTCAAGGAGAATTCAATTACACAAGAAACAGACTATATCTGCAGGTTCCCACTCCAATAATGTCCTCTGATCTTCTCCTGCTTCTTACCCAGAGGTAAGAGAGAACATCCTGGTCAAAACCCAGCACTAGAATCTGCCTGTCATGCTCACACCTGTCCCTATGCCCCAGTAGGCATGGTAAGTACAACAGGTATAGGCAGGGGGATATCTCACTACAGTTACATAGTAATAACACATATGTAATAGCAACAATTTTCTAGTACAAGATGTCTCACAAGATCTTGCATGTTTGTGTTAAGATGGAACAGTGGTTACAGGATAGAAATATCAGCATTGATCATATTTTCTTTTCATTTTTTCTGCTTTATTCATGGATAGTCTTGTTCATTCTTTGCTTATCAGAATTAAGAGCAAACAATCCAAAGATATATAACATATAGGAACAATAGCCTATGTTTGCTGTAAGGACAATAACATGTTCCAGCTGTTCATAACAGAACCTATGCAAAACAAGCAAACAATGAAACATATGGCTGCATGTAAATCCAGAAATAGGCACAGAATTATTTATAAATATTTTTAGGAGAGATGTTTCATTTTTATTATACCAATGTTTTGTATTATTTTATTTTTGTGAACACTTGTAGGTTTTCTTTCCTAATATAATAAGAAAGAAAGAATTTATATAAAGTGTGTCAAACAACATTAACAATACAACAAAGGAAAAAAATGACAGAAAACAGTCCTCTTAAATGTTGACTTAATAGATGAAAGTTGCTATTCATAGGCATATATTCTTTGCTGGCATAAAATCAGTTCACTTATCACCTGTTCCTAATGATAGGATGAAAACTCTCATGAAGTCACCTCAAAAGACAGGAACTCAATCAACAAATTGTAAGTGTCACGTTTAGCAGCACAGTTTAACCAGCATTGCCACAAGTACCATGACGAAGGTGTGGTGTCTGATGCTAGCGATGGCATTTTCACTGCTGCCACTATAGTCTCCTCACAAAATTCTCCTGTTATCAATGTAGTTGTGGGAGGGTTTAAAAACAAGACATTAGCAAGCATAATGACTTTTCACACATTTTCACTAAGTGATAGTAGCAATATCAATATGAAAATACTTGAGAGAATACGTCAGTGTTATATACTTCAAATGGATTTTTTATATTTTCTAAAGTTAAGAATTGTATTCAAAGGTGTGAATCAATGCTTTGTGCCAAGCAAAATGCATTTAGTATAGAAAAATATCCTTAACATGGGCCCTTGAACATACATACAAGTGCAAATTGATATTTGTGGGTTAAATTAAAGGATTATCTGTCACATAAAGGTCCAGAATTTGGTTTGGAAGGCTATAGAGTAGGCCACATGCATCAGTATGCCAGTTGATGAACACAAATAACCTACAAAGAATCAAATGTTTAGAAATGGAAGTAAATTCAGGACCCTGAACTATATATTCTCAATAATTTGAATCAAGATGCATCCTAAAATTCTTTAGAGTTTGCTATTACACACACACACACACACACACACACACACACACACACACACACACAGGAAAAGAAAGAAAAAAGAAAAATGACTATAAAGAAGATTGGGAGAAAGAACCAAAATACTATAAATGTGGATAATTCTCAAATACCTTAAAGGAAGATTTCTTGACTTGGCATAAGTGCCAAAAAAAAAAAAAAAACCCAAACAAACCAAAAAACAAACAAAAATCCCTGCCTGTTTTTTTAAAGAGGCCCTGCTAAAAATTCAGGAATGTGTATGAGCAACTGGTATTGACAGTGGCCACATCACCAAGCCAGCAGCATGCTGCTTAATGGCAGCATAGACCAAGGCAGTGAGCAGAGCTCTCACTAGTGGCAGTGAACATACCCCCTGCCATATTGGGTTAAAAAATGTTGCTGTGTAGAAAATATAAGACTCTTGGCCAGAAAAAGATGATGATTTACAGTAAAGACAGATTTAGTAAAGAAAAACCTCTAAAGGTTTACAGTGTGTTTAAATTATATGTAGGCTTGGTAGAGAGAGACATGATAAAGATGTTTTAAAAAAGGGAATATCTTGGTTGAAGGCACACACCTTTAATTCCAGCACTAGAGAGGTAGACACAAGCAGATCTTTGTAATTTCAAGGCAAGCTTGATGTACAGAGTCAATTCCAGGGCAGCCAAAGTTATACAGAGTAATCCTGTCTCAACAAATAAAAGAACTAAAATAAAAATAAATAGAGTAAAAAAAGCCACATGAAGATGGATAATACACAGATTCTGAATACTGTGTGCTATTGTGTGGACTTAAAATGCTCAACTACTAAAACACACTTGATTATCAATACTGCAAAATTAATCCAATTTACATATTTTATAAAGGCTTTGACTTCAAAATTTAAGTCTGAGCACAGTTACTGAGGAAAAGAATTTCTATTTTTGTCTCCACAGAAAATAAAAAGCTGTGGATTTCTTCTAGACTAACATGGTTTGTTCAAGCAAGACCCTCTGAAACAGTGTCCCAAGTAATCTAACATTCAAAACAGCTAGTACAAGACAGCCTTAAGACCACTAAAGCTAGATTCTTCATCTTCTTAGGATCCCCAACACAGTAGCCCCTAACAGTAGGAAGCAGTATAAAAAGAACAGTCCCCAAAATCCCAAATATTGTCTATAGACATTTTTTTTCATTTAAATAAGGTTGGTTATAAATGGTTAATGATCACAACCAATCTCTTTTAAAGGTAAAAAGGGGGATATAGTATAGATATAGAACTTTGTTTTGGAATTGATTTTTATTTATTGATGCAAATTTAAGATCAATTTTGTGATAAGTATATTAATCCATTTGTTTAGGAATTATGTTATATAGCTCATTAAAATGCAATGTACAATTAAGTACAGATTGTAGATAGTTACCTATGACAGTCAAAGCTTATAGTTAGTTTGGTTAGGTTTTCTAGATATATAGAGATATAGATAGACATTATTCAAACCTTTCAATGATTTATAGAATATGGCATTTAAGATGGTTTAGGTTTTTTTTTTTTCTTGACAATAAGACATAAATGGTCCTGGCAACGCCACCTACAAAACAAAAGAATGTGGACACCGAAGAAACATGATATGGAGCTTGCTTCCAATATGTAAAATTGGCCTTTTGAGCAAGATACTGCTCTTGTCTAGGATGTTTTACTATTTGCTTTATAATATAGACATTCAGGAGTCTCAGAAAGGTGAATGATTAAACAATATGGACCTTGCTACTAGGTTCCTACTTCATAGAAGGATCTATCAGACAGTCTACAGAAAAAAAAAAAAAAAACAATACAGGAGGGCAGTTTAAAGTTTTCTGATTTGCTGAAGAGTCTGCCAGAAACACTATGGCCTATAGGCTGAAGATGGAACATTACTGAAGAACTGACCTGGTAGCAAGTTGTCTTTGTCATTTCTAGAGAGTTTATATATTATTCTTCTGTGGTCCTTGATGGAGTTGAAGACAGATAGTAATGGTTATCATTTTCTTTAGATAGGATTAAAGATAAGTTACATATAAAAATTTAGGCTCACTTCTACTGGAGCTCTGGGCCACTCCCAGAGATCTGCCTATCTCTGCGGGTCCGCCCTGAGTTCTCGCAGGCTAGATCCTTGACCCTCATTGCAGGACCTCTGCTAAAGGAGCCCTACTCAGTTGGATGGTGCCAGCTATACTCTGCCTATCAGTGTGGAAACATCCTGAGTATTAGCCCTGCCTTTGTCCCCCAACATCAGACCTTGGCTAAAGGCCTTGGCTAGGGCTAGACCCAACTATCCCTGAGGAAACATCTTGAGGACTTGCATCTGCCTAAGAAACCTCAGCTCACCTCTGCTGGAGCCTGATCTTCGACCCCCATCGTTGGGCCCCTGCCTACAGAGAGACCTCCTAGAGAGCTTGGACAACCCAGAACTACAGACATTGAGCCTCTGACCCACCTAAACATAGAGAGAGGGAGAAACCCACCAACACCTACTGGAAGAAGCTATGGGAAGACAGCAATACAAGAAAACACCTAACATCAAAAAGACAAGCAAACACCAACAGAATCTAGGGAAGGTTCACCAACTAGACCAGACACAACAAAGCAAATGAATCAGAAGAGAACAAACTAAAATTATCATAATAAAATGATAGAGGCCCTCAAAGAAGATGTGAGAAAATCCCTTAAAGAAATGGAAGATAAAACAAAAAAATGGGAGAATTGAATAAATTTTAAAAAGAATGTACAGAAAGCCAATAAAATCAATTAAACATGTGGAGAGCTGAGATATTGCTGTTGCCATTACAAGATGTCGCTGACATCTGGCCCCACGGTCAGTAAACAGGTTCCAGAGCATATGTGCCAGTTGCAAAAGCATGCCAAGTCACTGCCCAGCCCGGGGTATCACATAGGGTGATGAGTGAGCAGCCAACCAGAAGGCTGTACCATCCTGGTGCGGCTAGGGCTTATAAATACAACACCACACTGGGGTTTGGGGTCCTCCTCCTTTCATCGCTTGCATGCAATAAAGCTTGCTGCAGAAGGATCATGTTGTCTGTGTGCGTTCTTGCTGGTGAGACGACTGCAACATAAACAGGTTCAAGACTTAAAAATGGAAATGGAGACAATAAAGAAAACAAAAAACCCAAGGAAATAGAAAAACTGGGCAAACGATCAGGAACTGTAGACACAAGCATAACCAACAAAATTTAAGAGATGGAAGAAAGAATCACAAGTGCTGAAGATAAACTAGAGGAAATAGATTCAATGACCAAAGAAAATCATAAATCCAACAAATCCTTAACACAAAACATCCAGGAAATGTGGGACACTGTGAAAAGGCCTAACCTAAGAATAATAGGCATAGAAGAAGGTGAAGAAGCCCAGCTTAAGGGGACCGTAAAAATATTCAACAAAATAATCAAGGGAAACATTCCCAATCTGATGAAGAATATGCCCATGAAAGTACAAGAAGCATACAGAACACCAAATAGACTGGACCAAAGAAAAAAGACCCCTTGACATATAATAATCAAAACACCTAACATACAGAATAAAGAAAGAATATTAAGAGCCACGAAAGAAAAAGGAAAGGTAACATATAAAGGCAGACCTATAGAAATTACGCCTGACTTCTCCATGGAATCCCTCAAGGCCAGATGGTCCTGGATAGTACTAAGAGTCCATGGATGCCAGTCCAGGCTACTATACCCAGAAAAACTCTCAATCATTATGGATGGACAAAACAAGACATTTAATGACAAATCCAGGTTTTCAAAATACATATCTACAAATCCATCTCTACGGAAACCTTTGGAAGGAAAACTCCAACAGAGGAAGTTTACTACGCTCAGAAAGACATAGGCAACAGATAATCCCACTTCACGAGAAACTAAGGGTAAAGAAGGACAAATAAATTCACAATACCACTGTCAAAAGAAAATCTAAAAGGAACAAACATTAGCAATCATGGTCTTACTCTCCCTCAACATCGATGGTCCAAACTTGCCTATAAAAAGACACGGGCTAACAGAATGGATACGAAGACAGAATTCATCCTTCTGCTGCATACAAGAAACACATCTAAGCTACAAAGATAGACATTACTTCAGGGTAAAGGGCTGCAAAAGATCTTCCAATCATAGCGACCCAAGAAGCAAGCAAGTGTGGTTATCCTAATATCTAACAACTTAGACTTCAAACCAAAATTAATCAAAAAGAGATGAAGATGGTCATTCCATATACATCACAGGAGAAAACCATCAACAAAAAGTCTTGATTCTGAACATCTATGGCTCAAATACAAAGGCACCCACATTGGTAAAAGAAACGCTACTAAAACTCAAAGCTCACAATAACTTTACACACTTATAGTGGGAGACTTCAACACACCACTCTCACCACTAGACAGGACCACCATTCAGAAACTCAACAAAGAAACAAAAGAACAAACAGAAGTTATGTCTCAACTGGTTTTAACAGACTTCTATAGAACACTCCAACCAAACACAAAATAATATACCTTCTTCTCTGCTCCACATGGACCATCTCTAAAATCGACCACATACTAGGTGGCATAACATACCTCAACAGATACAAAAGAATTGGAATAGTCCTCTGTTTCTTATCAGACCACCATGCTTTAATATTGGAATTCAACAACAACACAAATCACAGAAAACCTACAAACATATGGAAACTGAAAAATGGACAATTTCACCACACCTGGGTCAAAAAAGAAATAAAGAAATTGAGGATGTCCTAAAATTCAACGATTATGATGACATGACATGTCCAACCTATGGGACATCTTGAAAGCAGTGTTATGAGGGAAGTTCATTGCACTGGGTGCCCATATGAAGAAAACAGAGGATACTCACATCAGTGAATTAACAGCAAAATTGAAATCCTCAGAACAAAAAGAAATAAACTCACCCCAGAGGAGTACATGCCACAAAATAATCAATTTGAAGACTGAAATCAATAAAATATAAACCAGGAAAACAATACAAAAATATCAATGCAACAAAGAGTTGGTTTTATACCATTTTCCAAACTAATGAAAAAGCAGAGAGAGGTCCTGCAAATTAACAAAATTAGAAATGAAAAGGGGACATAATAACAGACACAGAGGAAATCCAGACAACTTTCAGGTCATATTTTGAAAATCTGTACTCTACATAATTTGAAAATTCAAAAAATATGGACAAATTTCTGGAAAACTATCACTTACAAAAATTAAAACAAGAACAGACAAACAACTTAGATAGACCTATAACCTCCAAAGAAATCAAAACAGCCATTGAAAGCCTTCCAACCAAAGAAAAAAAACCTAGGGCCAGATGGTTCAGTGCAGAATTCTAACAGAAATTCAAAGAAGAGCTAATTGCAATACTCCTCAAGTTGTTCCACACAATAGAGACAGAAGGCACATTACCAATCTTTTTCTAAGAAGCCACAATTATCTTGGTACCCAAGCCTCACAGAATTACAACTAAGAAAGAAAACTACAGACCAATATTCCTGATGAACATCAATTCAAAAATACTCAATAAAATACTGGCAATTCGAATCAAAGACTGAATCAGAGAAATCATCCACCATGACCAAGTAGGCTTTATCCCTGTGCTGCAAGGATGGTTTAACATATGAAAATCTATCAATGTTATTCACCATATAAACAAACTGAAAGAAAAAAAACATGTGATCATCTTCCTAGATGCTGAAAAGTAATTCGACAAAATTCAATAAGCTTTCATGTTAAAGGTCTTGGAGAGACCAGCGATAACAGGAACTTAACTAAACATAATAAAAACAATATACAGTAAACCAACAGCCAACGTCAAACTGAATGGAGAGAAGCTTAAGGAAATTCCGATAAAAGCAGGAACAAGACAAGACAGTCCTCTCTCTCCATATCTCTTCAATATTGTACTTGAAGTTCTAGCTAATGCTATAAGAAAACAAAAGGAGATCAATGATATCCAAATTGGAAAGGAAGAAGTAAAACTGTCTCTCTTTGCAGATGATTTGATAGTTTAACTAAGCAACCCAATAAAATCTACCAGGGAACTCCTACAGCTGCTAAACATCTTCAGCAAACTAGCAGGATACAAGATAAATTCAAAAAAATCAATAGTCCTAATTTATTCAGATGACAAAGAGGCTGAGAAAGAAATCAGGGAAAGATCACCCTTTACAATAGCCACAAACAACATAAAATATCTCAGGGTAATGCTTACCAAACATGTGAAAGAACTAAACAATAAGAACTTTGTGTCTTTAAAGAAAGATATTAACGAAGATGCCAGAAAATGGAAAGATCTCCCATGCTCTTGGATTGCAAGGATAAATATAATAAAAATGGCAATCTTGCCAAAAGTAATCTAAATATTCAAGGAAACCCCCATTAAAATCCTAGCACAATTCTTCACTTACCTTGAAAGGATAATAGTCAAATTTGTATGGAAAATCAAAAGAACCTGGATAGCAAAAACAACCCTGTACAATAAAAGAACTTCAGGAGGTATCACCATCCCTGACTTTAAGCTCTACTACAGAGCTATAGTCCTGAAAACAGCCTGGTTTTGGCACAAAAATAGACAGTTAGACCAATAGAACTGAATCAAAAATCCCGATATTATTCCACACACCTACGAACACCTTATTTTCGACAAAACAGCTAAAAACATAAATGGGAGGGAGAAGAATCTTCAACAGATGTTGCTGACACAATTGGATGATGGTGTGTGGAAGACTGCAGATAGACCCATGTCTATGGCCATGCACAAAACTCAAGTCAAAATGGATCAAAGACCTCAACATAAATCCAGCCACAATGAACTTCTTAGAAGACAAAGCAGGAGGTACCCTTGAACAAACTGCTATAGTACATTGCTTCCTGAACATAACTCCAGTAGCACAGACACTGAGATCAACAATTAATAAGTGTGACTTCCTCAAACTTAGAAGCTTCTGTAAGGCAAAGGACACAGTTGATAAGACCAAATGGCAGCCCACAGATGGGGAAAAATTTTTTACCAATCCTACAATTGAAAAAGGGCTGATCTCCAAAATATACAAAGAACTCCAGAAACTAGTCAACAAAACAGCAAATAGTCCTATTAAAAATGGGGTACAGAATTGAAGAAAGAATTCTCAAGAGAGGAAATCAAAGAGGCTGAAAGACACTTAAGACAATGTTTAAATTAAGTATCAGGGAAAAGCAAATGAAAACAACTTTGAGATACCATCTTACTACTGCCAGAATAGCTAAAATTAGAAATACCAATGACAAATTATGCTGGGAGAGGATGTGGAGAAAGGGGAACACTCCTTCACTGCTGTTGGGAGTGCAAACTCGTACAGCCATTTTGGGGATCATTCTGGGGGTTCCTCAGGAAAATGTGAATTAGCTTACCACAGGACCCAGCAATCCCACTCTTAGGCATGTACCCAAATGACTCACATCCAGGCAACAAAGACATGTGCTCAACTGTGTACATGGCAGCATTATTTGTAATAGCAAGAACCTGGAAGCAACCTAGATGCCCCTCAACTTAAAAGTGGATAAAGAAGATGTGGCGCATCTACACAATGGAATACTACTCTGCAGAAAAAAAATAATGGAATCTTGAAATTCGCAGGCAAGTAGATGGAATTTGAAGAAGCCATCCTTAATGAGGTAAGCCAATCACAAAAAAAGGAACAGGGTATGTACTCGCTCATATATGGATTTTAGACGTAGAACAAAGGATCACCAGCCTATAATACACACTACCAGAGGAACTTGGATACAAGGTGTATTCTAAGAGTTTCATATATGGTCCCTCACAAAAGATAGAAGGGACAAGTCCCCCAGAGCACATGGGAAATGGGGGGGGAGCAGTGAAGGGAGAGAGGACTAGGAGAAAGAGAATGGGGGAGAGGAAAACATGTGTGACTAGATAGATTGAGTCAGGGTGGGGGACATAAAAGGTGGAGCCATTATTGGTTTGAAGAGAAAAGTGAACCTAACTAAAGGTCTAGAGAAATACAAGAGCAACGCCAACTCCAACTAATAATCAATCAACCATGGAAAGGCTACCATAAATGCCCTTCCCTGATAGTGAGATCATCAACTAAATTATCTACCATCATGGAGTCCTCATATAGTACCTGGTGGAAACAGAATCAAACACCCATAACCAAACCCTGAGTCAAACTAGAATCTAGATTCAGAGAGATGTGACAAGACCAGGTTGCAGTATCTCACAAAAACAGCTGACATGAACAAGGAGTAGCTTGGGCCCCCAGACTGATGGCTAGCAACCCAGCAAGGGACTGACTCAGACTACCTGATTATGTGTCTCAGGTAGAAGAACTGAGCAGTATGGGAGACCTAGACAGGACCTTGGACACATCCTGTGTGGAGGAAAACCCTCTTAACCTAGAGACAAGAGAGAAGTTCTAGTCCCTACTTCAAATGACTTGAAAGATTACATGACCCAACCTGGATAGTATAGCCCTACAAGTGGAATGGGGTGGGGGGATAGGAGGGGAGGGTGGCCAGGGTTCATGTCACAGGGAAAAGAGTGAGGTTTGGAGGGAAAAAGGGAGAGGAAACTGGCATCCACATGTAAAATTTTGAAATCATATTATTAATAAGAAAAAGAAGAAAATGCTGCTGGATTAATTTATATATATATATATATATATATATATATATATATATATATATATATAATGTTTTGACTTCCATATTTAAGCCTAAGGAAAATTTTCTGGGAAAAGGATTTCTAATTTCAATTCCAAAGAAGATGAAATGCTGTGCATTCCTTCCAGACTAATGTGGTTTGATCGAGCAAGACCCCCTGAAGCAATGACTATGGGAAATGCAGAGTTGCAGACCACCACAGCCAGGATTTTTGCATCTTCTTAGGATTCCCCCATGGCAGCACCCTCTACCAGCATGAAGCATTTTGGAAATTATGACATGCAAATTCCCAAATATTGTTTATAAATGTTTGTACTCATTTTTTAAAAAAAAAAAAATGCATGTAGAATTATGTCCAGCATAAAATAAATAAATGTTTTTTTTAAAAAAAGAATTGAGACTCACAAAGATAGGAAAGATGATGGAATATTTTCTTTAATTCTTTCTAAATGTTAGTGGACTAAATATTGTTAACCATAGTTCTTATTTCATAATTGTTTTGTTATATATTTTACTATGTTAAAGTTAAAACTTGTCTTTTTATTTTAGACAGAAAAGAGGAGATAATGGGAGATGTCCAAATATATATATATATTTCTCCTATTGCTTAATGAATAAAGCCCTGTTGGCCAACAGGAAAATCATCAAGATAGGCAGGAGTAGGAGATGAGGATTCTGGGAGATGCAGTAGAGGGAAATTCAATATGTATGCCATGAGAGCATAAGAAGTTCAGATTTTCTCTCTCTCTGTTAAGGTCACGTGAAAACACTTAGATTGATAAAATTGTGTTAGTATTTAAGTCATAAGTAGCCAATAATAATGCTAGTAACAGGCCAACAGCTTTGTATCTAATACTATAATAGAGCATCTCTGTTTGTTATTTGGGGCTGATGCGGCTGTGGTACCAGGCTAGTTGGAAACTGCAGGTAATGCTAGATTCCTTCTAAATGCTTATTCACAATATCCTTAATGCTGCTATTTTGCTTTTATGTTTGTTTGCATTTTGTTTCTGTCTCAAGATTTCACTTTGTAGCAGGCTTCCGATTTTTGACAATTATTTTGCTGCTTCAAAGCCAAAGCTAGAGGACATTTTTCTACCTGTTCCATTTAGTCCCCACTGATGATTTATATATTAGCTGTTAATTCATCTATGCCTTGATCAATGAATGAGATCCATGCCTTCATATTTCAATTGCCTCCCCAAGTCTGATTTTTGAGGTATCATCACTGTGACTCCTATATTCAGTGTATGACTTTGGGTAGTGGACTTATATTTATGTCAAATTAATGATAGAAATCTACATATTGAACACTGGTTCAGTATTCTAGTATCATGTAAGACCTTGAGATAAGAAATGAGAAACAATTTCTTTAGTGAGATATAATCTGTATTTAATATTTTACAGCTACAACTGTCAAATGTGATGAGTAACTTTCTTTCCAGGATTTTAATTTTTGTTATCATCGTTTTTTAAATACAAAGCAGGGATATAATATTTCTCACAAGAACTTACTGTGTGAATTAAACTTGAATTAAACTTGAATTAAAATGAATGAAATAATCAAACATTTTAACTAAAATACACAGAGAGCAAGCTAATTGTAAATTGTCGTTTGCTTTTAACTCAGTTGCTCTAGATAACATTTCATCATGGGTTCAATTCACAGTTTTACAGCTTGTTCTCTGTTACGGCAGGTTTCCCCGCTGGCTGCTGCTGGTTCTGCCGCTATTGTCCCGCTGCCACGTGTGCCCCAAATAACATTCAGAGACTCTGTATTTGATACAATCCTGTTGGCCAGTTACCATTACTGTTTATGGGCTAGCTCTGCCTTAATTATTAACCCATTTCTACTTATCTAAGTATTTCCACGTGGTCGTCTTATCCGGGAGCCGTGCCAGGCGTCCTCCTTCCTCCCAGGGCTACATCTCGACCCCATTACTTCCTCTCTCTTCCTCCTGGTCTCCTAGCCCTGCCTATCTTGCTATCTCATTGGCCACAGAGCTTTATTAACCAGTATGAGAAACATATATACAGAATAACATCTCCCATCATCTCCTCTTTTCTGTCTAAAGTAAAGGAAGGGTTTAACCTTAACATCGCAAAATATATCATACAATAGTTATAAAATAAGAATCACAGTAAACAATATTTAGTCCATTAACATTTTGTAAGACTTAAAGAAAATATCATCTATCCTATCTTTGTGAGGCTAAAGTCCTATATGTAACTTATCTTTAATCCTAACTAAGGAAAAGTATAATCATAACTACCTGTCTTCAACTCCATCAAAGACCACAGAAGGATAATATATAAACTCTAGAAATGACAGAGACAACTCATTGCCTGGTCAGTCACCCGAAGTTCTTCTGTAATGTTCCATCTTCAGCCCATAGGCCATAGTGTGTGTCCAGACTCCTCAACAAAGCAGGAAACTTTAAACTGTCCACCTGTAATGGCAGTTTGTCAGTCACTTTTCTCTGTGTCCTGTAAACTGTCTGGCTGTCTGGCAGCCTCGTCCATGAAGCAAGAATCCTGTAGCAATGTCCATCTTGAATCAGCAGTCACCTTTTTGTGGGTCCTGCATGTCCAATTTCTACAACATAAAGTCAAACAGTCTAGACAAGAGAAGTACCTTGCTCAAATGGCTAGTCTTGCCATATTAGAAGCAAACTCCATAACATGTTTCTTCGATATCCATCTTCCTTTCTGATGCAGGTGATGTTACCAGGAGCAGTTGTGCCTCACTGTCAAGAAAATCCCTAAACCATTTTAAATGCCATATTCTGTAAGTCTTTGAAAGGTTTGAAGAATGCCTATCAATCTCAAATACATCTCTGTATATCTAGAAATCCTAACTAACTTAACTCCAAGTTTTAATTATCATAGGTAACTCTCTATAATCTGTATTAAATTATACATTACATGTTCCAATGAGCTATATAAACACAATACCTAAACAAGAGGAGAAATATACATATCACAAAATTGACCTTAAATTGTATCAATAAAAGAAAATCCATTCCAAAGCAAAGTATTCATATCTATACCATAATTCCCTTTTTACCTTTAAAAAGATTGGTTGTGGTCATTAACCATTTATAACCAAGCCCATTTAAATGAAAACAAACATTTATAAACAATATTTGGGAATTTGGGCGTCGTTCTTTCCAAACTAATTCCTGCTGGTAGAGGGCGCTGTCATGGGGGTCCAAAGAAGAACCAGAAATCTTGGCAGTAGTCTGCAAGGCTTTGCCTCAACTGCTTTGAATGTTGGATCATCTGGGGCATTGTTTCAGGGGGTCTGGCTTGATCAAACCACATAAGTCTGGAAAGAATCCATAGTTTTTCATTTTCTGTGGAAACAAAAATAGAAATCCTTTCCCCCAGTAACTTGTCCTTAGGCTTAAATTTTGGAGTCAATGCATTTTTAAAATATATAAATTGAATTAATCCAGCATCATTTCTTTTATCAGTAGCTGTTATTTTCTCAGCAATCAAATAATTTAAAGACAACAGAATCACGTATAGTATCCAAAATTTCTCTGTGTTTTCCATCTTTATGTGGCTTTTTTATTACTTTACTTCTTCTACTCCTATTTTTACATATTTTGAGACAGGGTTTCTCTGTGTAACTTTTATCTGTCCTGGAATTCATTGCATACCAGGTTTACTTTGAAATAACAGATATCTGATTGCCTCTGTCTTCCGAGTGCTGGGATTAATGGCATGCCCCATTATACCCATTCATTCTACTTTCTTTTTTCTTTTTTAAACCATTGTATCCCTTTCTTTTTTTTCCCAAGCCAGCGTATTTTTTAAAACACAGTGTAAACCTTCTTTACAGCTGTTGTACACACCAATGAATTGTTAGCAGAGCTCTTTAAAAGCAAGGTGGCTTTTTTGCCGCTTATGCTAATTTTGGAAACCTCCCTTAAAGGAGCCGCGCAAATCTCTTCTACAGCAAAACAAATCCAAATGAGAAAATGCTGCTACGAAGAAGTCTTGCTAGTCTCTGTTCCCTTGTTTCTAAAAACTATTTTTTAAACTTTTGTTAAGTTTTAAGTGAAAGTTCTCAATCCCGCTTCTGACACCTCATTTTGTTCATACAGAAAATCTCTTTGAGAGTTTGAAATCGTCTTCTTGCTAATTTAAAGATTTCATCTAGCACTCTTTTAACAACAAAATGATCCATGCTGCCTCCTGACCTTCTGTACCTTATCCAGAGAGCATCAGTGGTTTCACACCACAAGAACCAGAATCCTGTGGCTTTTTTGTTTGAACAAATGGGAAGCCACAGGAACACACACAGTTCATTCCACAGCATTCCCTTCAAGCCATTGTAAACTTTTTATAGAACTTATTGATTGGTCAAACAAGTGAAGTGAGAAAGAAGAAATCAAACTTCTTGATTCTCTGTATAAAAACAAGTTAGTCTTAAGTTACATCTATGCACATAGCATAGTGGATGTGTGCAATTGTTTAAATGTCTGAATTTAAGAATAAATCCATTGGTAGAATGGCTTGGAATATTCATCTTAATATTTGACAATTCAAGCAGAAATTTAGTTTCAAAATAAATAAAAAAATATTTCTTTGAAAATTAAATTAAATATTTTTATTATATACATATTATATTTGGCATGTTACCATCATATAAAATTTCTAATTTAAATATCAACATGAGATAAAATAATGAAGAAAGTAAATAGAAAATGAAATGGCATTTTATAAGTCCCAACTGGACTACTCCATACATTTGTTGACATATTCATGAATGTGCAAAAACTGTGAAAATATTTGTCCTGAGGATTAAATATCTTTTAAAGGATATAGCCATCATTTAAAAGCTGGGTATATACATAGCACAAAGATGTCAATAGATCTTCTCTTCAAAGGAGCATTGGAGTTAGTTAGCAGCACTCACATTATGATTCACAACTGCGAGTGACTCTAGTGATAGGATTTCTGATTCACCCTTCTGAAACACATTGAAAATTCATGAATGTAGTAAACATACATAAATGCAGGTTAACATCCATATATTGAAAATGAAAATCAATGTTCTAATCTTTATATGTATATTTTGTAGAGACCCGCGTAGTGCCACGCCTTAAAGTGGCGCTGGATTCCGCCTTACACCTTCCTGATGGTGAAGGTTCTCTGGGTAAACAAGCCCTTAATTGGTTAAGTCTGTTCAGCCTGTCTGCTTCCACATTAGAGTAGCCTATCTGCAGGGTCCAAGTGGCTCACTGGGGTTGGTTAGCTCAAGGGTATTTAAGCCTGTGCAGGGGTCTCCTCTCCTCTCTCTCTCTCTCCCTGAGGGCCAGAAGCAACATGTTTAAAGGATCCTGATTGAAACTGCAAGAAGAAGAACTACCCGGAGTCACGTCTTCCTTGTGGCAAGGGGTAGGCACGTACAGATGGTGGCCCGTACAGGGAATTTTTTCAGATCAGAAATTCTTGCAGTCAGGGCAGTGCTGGGAAGTTCCCAAGGTAAGTTGGGACCAAATTTAAGGCCCTCAGTAAAGAGGCAATGAGGTCTCCGGTAAGGAGCTATAAAGTCCCAGGTAAGTTGGGACCGAGTTAAAGACCACAGAAAAAAGCAGCAATAAAGTCTCAGGCATTGAGCAAGAGGTTGTTACAAACCAAAAGTAAAATTTTTAAGATGGGGACTTCTCAGTCTCATCCAATTTTTCTGGCTCTTCAGGAGCTACTTTTGTCAAAGAAACTTAAAATAAAGACAAGCACACTAGAAAGATTCCTGAGGGAATGCGATGCCATTGCACCTTGGATTGCAGTTTCAGGAGACATCTAGGTAGCTGAGGAAGAATTACAAGCCCTCATAAAAGGAAAGCAAAAACAACCCCTAAGGGGCAAAGGGGGAAGGGAGAGGAGAAATGGAGATGTGGAGAGGGGAGGGACCCTCCTGGAACAATGCCTTTGAGGCCTTCTAATGATCACAGAGAGGAAGGGCTGGGCTGAGGTACAGGGAATTCCTTTTGCCTGAGGTCTGGAAAGCCTTATGAAATGACTTAAGTCTTGAACAAGTGAATCAGATTGCCATAAAAGCATGGAAATCATTACCCAATAAGGGAGAGGTGAATGGTAACCTCACTAATATACTACAAGGCCCCATAAAACCATTTTCAGATTTTGTGGCTTGCTTGGTAGAGGCTGCAGAGAGAGATTTTGGCACTACAGCAGCCATAGTTACGGCTATCTCTTTTGCAGTTGTGGATTCAGTCACGGCTGCTGTGGCTATGAGTACATAGGTGCAGACAGTCTCTAAGCTAAATGAGTTGTCCAAGAGTATGGCTACTGCCTTGGATACTCAATCCACAATTGGTGCTCAATTAAAAGGAGGCTTAATGATTGTAAACCTAAGAATTGATCTGGTGCAGGAGCAAATAGATACCTTCTGGTAGCTGGCCCATTTAGGATGTGAAATGAAATATCCAGGCTTGTGTGTTACCAGCATTCAGTATAAGAACTTTACACATGCTGCTAATTTGTTGCAACAGTTGTCTAGCTATCATTTAGGAAAATGGTCTGCTGACTTTGATGACCTGATGGCACAGCTGGGAATGACCATCTTTGCAATGAATTTGACAAGTGTGGATGCGGGACTGCTGCCGGATTGTCATCATGGTTCCCAATGCCATGGATCATCTGAAAGAGTGGGCGGGAATGGGAGCCATGGCTATACTCTTGTTGCTTATCTCCTTTGTGGGCCTGTGGTGCCTTTGCAAGATGAGGTTTGCTCAGAAGCGGTATGCAGCTATGGTTATCCAGGCATTTACAGCCATTGGGATGGGACAGTCTCCCAATCATGGCTCACAGTCATGAACAAGTATTGATCCTTCACACTCAGGTTATATGGCTTAACACTACTCTCCGAGTTAGCTCTGGAAGTGAGCAACTCCGAGGAGGGCAAGTCTGGTTACATGTGGGTTGGTGTCCGAGGCCCCATCTACAGAAATAAGATGCCAGACAGGTGTGACACTGACTTGGCTGACTACCAGGATTCAGGGTCATTACAATGTCCACTGTTTTACTGGAGACCAGACAACTACCCTTGCCTGTTGCATTATTAAAACAAAAAGGGGGAACTGTAGAGAGCCGCAAAGTGCCGCACCCTAAAGATGGTGTTGCCTTCCGCCTTCCACCTCCCCAAGGGTGAGCACTCTCTGGTGTAAATAAGTCCTTATTTGGGTAAGCCTGTTTGAAAGCCCCCCAAAGGGAGACCCACACTCAAATCTCGGGAATAGCGTGCACCCAGTGAGGCACCGAGACCGGACTTGCTGCAATCACATGAGAAAGTTTATTGAACACGGAATTGTACGAGATTTCAGGCCAGCAAGCTGGGGTCGAGACTCATACACCACGCAGGGGTAGAGGAGTTCGATCCCGACCCAAACATGTGACAAGCTTATATAGACAAAACCACAAAAGAGGTGGAGGAAATAGGAGAAGTCCAAAGTTACACGTTTACTCATCAGCTGACTGGGGAGGAGATAGGGGAAGTCCGGAGTTGCACATTTACTCATCGATTAAACTATGTATTGTATTAAGCAAGGCGTTGGAATATTCCACAGAGGTCATTGGGACATCCTGTGGCTATCTCAGGAACTATTTCTCTCAAGAGAGTTCCGGGAGTGGCCACCTGCAGGAGAGAGGGGCCCTAGGGTGGTGAGTCCATGTCCTTACAGACAGCTAGTAATTTTTTTACTCTTCAGTTCAGCCTGTTGCTTCTGCATTAGAGTAGCCTATCTGCATGGTCCACGTAGCTCACTGGGGTTGGTTAGCTCTAGGGGATTTAAGCCTGTGCAGGGGTCCCCCGGCTCTCTCTCTCTCTCTCTCTCTCTCTCTCTCTCTCTCTCTCTCTCTCTCTCTCTCTCTCTGTCCCTCCGTGGGCCAGAACCAGAAGCAACATGTTTAAAGGATCCTGATTAAAACTGCAAGAATAAGATCTACCCGGAGTCGCATCTTCCTTGCTGGCAAGGGGTAGGCGCATACAATATTTTATTTATATTTTTTTGCTTTTTGTCTGCAAAACCACAAGATAATGTCAGCACTTCTGGGACTAGAGTAAAAAGTTGCTGTGAATAACCTTGTGGAAGCTTTGAATAGAAGAATGAATCTTCTGCAACAGCAAACAATGTTCTTCATTGAATCATCTCTTCACCCAACCAAATAAAGAGATTTAAATGTATCTCTAGGAATATCAAATGCTACACCCATAAATTTCATTGGCAATGGCTGCTTCAACATGAGGACTATAATAGACATCCTAAGTTGGCCAGGGAAGCCCATGATCCCTCAAAGACTATAGATGTCAGTATACGGGCATTCCTTAGGGTCTTGGCAGGGTGTGTCCTCAGCTGCAGTAAAGAGTATTCCTGTGCACATAGGCTAAATTCCTTCTAACAGGCTGGCCTTGACCACTTCTCCCTTTTTCTCTTATACCACTCTCATAGCAGACTTCCTCTCAGACCCATCTCTGCCCTCCTCATTGTTCCCTTTTCTGTCCCCTTTTCTGTTCTTTTTCTTCGTCTTTCAAAAAAGTTTTCATGGGATCCCTTTTGTATGACATGACTCTCTTCCCCACATTTTTTTTTAATTATAATAACAGGAAACTAAGGACCATCAAGAGAGGGAGAAATAGTTTTTCTTGGAGAAAAGCCTGAAAAAAAAGGAAAGGATGAAAGAAAGACAAGAAGCAAAACATAGCAGTTGATGATTGCTAAGTTGTGTTGATTTGTCATAAAAATTATGCCCATTGGTAGCCTTTCAGGTACCGTGTACTGTCTAATAGGAAATTGATTCTCAAATTAAATGCTTATCAAATGTGTGATCAAAATAAATGGACATAAATAATAATATCTGTGATGCATTACCTCATAGGATATGAATTTACTAGATATATAGTACTTTATTTCTTACAGTCATTATAAAAATACTCTGAAACTTATTGTTTATTTCCCAGAATAAAGTTCTCTGTTACATTGGTCCATATTACCCCTATTACAGGATTTACTTTAAAATTCTTAGTACACCTAATTGTGATAACCAACCAAATCTGTAGGATCCATTATGTATTGTATAGTTAGATTTAATGTTCTATCATCTCAGTGAAGCACTTCCTAAGTTAGTTTAGTTGCATTTTCTCTTGGCTTCGTGTTATCTAAATGTGTATTATACATAACCTTCTAGACATATGAAAAGACATTTTTTAATGGCCTTTTAAATTTGTTTCCTTTGTTCTATTTTCTGATGGTTTGTCCCTCCACTAGATCTTTGCTTATATTGAAAATAACTATGGTGATTACAGAAGACTCTGGGTAACAACTCAATACAAAGAAGTTTCTGCAGGGTTGCTGCAAAATGTCTGCATTTCCAAAAAACACTACTCTTCAAAAATTGATTTTTGGTGTAAATAAAACATCTTCCTTAGGTCCTATATGTGATACTGGGATGAACAGAGACAAAATGCAAAATTCTGAAATGTCATGAATAATGACATTTTAAAATAAAATTTCTAGCATTAAACTCACTGTATTAATTCAGACATGAAAATATGGATGTATTGAGGTGGATACTTCTATTTCCAGACAATGTGACGAATAGGCAAGTATTTTATACCATGTCTTTCTGAATCTTTATCGGTCTTTAATATCTATATAATATGTCACAAATCAAAATAAATATTGATAATGTATCATAACAATTCTTATTTTCATATAATTTAAAGTTTATTAAAGATGAAAGAAAATCTGAATTTAATAAATTAATGTGTTTATTTATTTATATATAAATGATTAAAGTTTGGACAAGAATAATATATTTACTGTATTATACATGATATAACACTTATATTTTGAAATAATAATAACTAATCTTGTGAAATCCACTTCATACCAATGTATAGTACAAAATAAAAGAAATGTGCCTAGTACCTTTCCTAATCCCTTTCAACTATTTGTAATGAAGATCACATGAGTGCTTCAATCAGCAACTTGTAAAATCTAACATCCTTTAATGCTATATCACTATTTCAAAGATTTATTTCCACTAGTATGGTGTGTGTGTGTGTGTGTGTGTGTGTGTGTGTGTGTGGTCTGTGTAGTTGTGTGCATGTATATCTAGCATGTGACTTTGAACTCCACAAAAGTTGCCAGATGCCTTGTTCTAAACCAGGACTACTGACCGTATTTTTATGACTTGCATTTCATTTGATTTATCTATATATAAAAATTGTCAATATAATTTTAACTTATTTTACTCTCAAATAATAAAGAAAAGTATGTAATCTTCGTTCACCATTTCATCAACAAGAAGCTTAAAATAGTATTTTAATTAAATGAAAGTCTTATTTGGGACACACAGAACACTGGATTAATTTGTGACAACTATGTACACATTGTGCAATGACATCAGCAAACTATTTCTATACTCAAATATTTATCATTGTTATTCGGAAGTATTCCCAATCATGTCTTTTATCTACAAAGACAGTATGTCCCTATCAATGCAATAGTACAATTTAGTGTTTTTTATTGTCTTTTTTTTTTTGGTATTTTTTTGCCTCTGTACTCTCTAACCTCTGAAAATTACTATTCTATTTCTTTAACTTTCTATGTTGCTCACTTTTTACTTTCATATATATATATATATATATATATATATATATATATATATATGTATAGTTTCTAATGTGAATAATATGACATGCTGAGTATCTTCCTGTGCCTTTATTATTTCAATAAATTTGAAGTTCCATTCACAAAAAAATTGACATTCTTGTATTTTAATACAGCTTGTTAGCATTCCATTGACTATACTTTTTAATTTTATTCATTCATCATTAGGTTAAAATTTAGTTTAATTTTTAAAATTTAAGCAAAATAAGTATTGGTTTGCTGGACTGTCTGGACACAGTGTTTGAAAGCAATTTGGGTTTTCACAGTAATTAGTAGTATATGGAAATTGATAGGAAAGAAAAAAGAGCCTTTTATATAAGTCAGAACAGCAAACATCTAGGTTATGAAGCTGTTTTTTTTTTAATGAGAAAGTTTTAATACCTGTTAATTAAACTTTGGAAAATAATAAATTATTAAATAAATTTAAACAGAGATATTTGTAATAAAATTAATTTTGATTGTTACTTTTGAAAGCTTTAGATGTCCAACTTCTAACATTTTCAATCTTGGTTCAAAAAAAGGAATGAAAATAAGCTAAGTAACTAAAATCTGATGGAAAAACATATTGACTCATACACAATTGCTCCTCTGCATGTTCTTTATGCTTGTTCTGCTCCTTCTCTTTTGCTGATCTGTTTCTTTGTTTTTGTGTATCTCTTCATTTTATCTCTTCATTTCTTTGTCTCTTAAATTCTCCACAGTTCTTACAAGAACATATATATATATATATATATATATATATATATATATATATATACATTCACAAAACAAATTTGTTTTACAATATAATATGAAGCTTGGTTTCTCAGGGTCAGCAAGGCAAGTAATATTTACTCACAGAGCAACAAACTAAACCTGCTAGCAGAAACTTTTAGCATCAATTACTTAGGGCTGTAGCTCCAAGTTTAATTTGTGCAAGAAACAAAACCGGACACCTTCCTGTGCCTTACTTTGCCTTAATGGCAGCACTGGCCTTCAGGAAAGTTTACTTTTCCCTGAGGATGAGCAAATAGGCTGATTGCCTTTGTCTGTATCTTCGCAGAAGAAAAAGGAGGGAACAACAAATCTCTGAGCTAAAATCTTGAGTTAAACAACAAGATTGAGAATCTTTTAGTGCAGAGTTAGCTTTGGTTATTGTTTCTCTATATTCCATTCCAGTGAGGTAAAGCCAAGAGAATGCATTTTTTTATCTTATTCATCTAAGCAGCTATGAATAAAAAACTTTGGACATTCTGTTTCCTTGAATATCTGAGAATGTCTTAGATGAGATGCTTTTGCCTAATACTGACTAAATGTCTTTCGATAAAGGTTATTGCAGTAAGGCAGATCTCTGCAATTGCAATGAAGAGGGAAACAAGGACCTGATAGTGGCAAACAGAACTCTCACTGTTAAGGAATGTAATAAGTAAACTAGGACCTGTTAATGGAGAACAGTTATGTACATGTGGCTAGGGACTATAAAATTCCAAATGCATGGGATAAATTTGATCAGATGGTGAGGAACTGCTGGAAGTAAATCCAAAGTTTGTTCCAGAAAGAAATAAGTTACAGGGATAATCTACAGTAAGAAACAGCCAATTCATTCGTGAGATTATAACGCCAGGTACAGTTTTGTATGGCTTTCATCTGTCAGGAGAATTATTAACTCCCCTGAGTTACCTCATGATGCAAAGGTTGTACAATTACTGTATCTTCATGTAAATTATCAGTAACTAGGTTTTAATTAAATAGAAATATAAAGATTACTCCATGTTAAAATAGGAATGCACTTGGCTTAATTTTAATTGCCATTGTTACATCTCCCAAGCAGTCCAAATCTCCAGAATTGAGATCAACCAGGAATACAGGACAATGCCTGCAAGTTAGACGGAAGCCAGCATTCACTGAGAATTTATGAAATGTCTTCCCATTTGCTAAAAGGAGTTATTTCCTTGGACAGAAGGGACCAATGACTATGGCAGCACACCAAAGCACATGCAGTTCTCTTGTTTCCCTTTGTAGCACAAGTATATGTTAGACATTACAAAGTGGAACCTAGGACTATTCATCTCTCCAGGCTTACCCCATCCCCAAAAATAGTTTTTGTTTTATTTATAAAAGCAAGTATTCTCCCTGCTTGAGCAATACTTACTCTAGTCTCCATGTCCATGTCTTACTCCCATGTATTCTCTCGCCTTCTTACTCTCTTCTTTACTGTGCTCTTTTCTCAATCTCTTACTATCTCACTAAATCTTTTTCTTTTCCTTTTCCCCACTTGATTAGCTCTTGTCATATCTATTCTGCTAGACATGTTTAGTCTACTTCCCTCGATGGACTCTTGAAAATGACTCTGGATATTTTCTCTCTCAAACAATAAAAATTTTCCCCGTATTAATGTAATGAGGTCAACAGGTTTTTGCTTTACTCCATCATATAACTTGAAAATGTACTTTTTATTTCTGTTTTTTTTGAGAGAAGAACCAGGATATTCAGGTACTCAGTGGAGAGTGAATACATAGTTTTCAGTCAATAGGAAAATATCTACCAGCTTTGTAATTATATTTCAAAGAAGATTTTTAGTACCCAAGCCACACAAAGACACAACTAGGAAAGAGAACTACAGAGCAATATCCACCATGAACATTGAGCAAAAATACTCAATAAAATACTCCAGAGACATCATCTACTATGACCAAGTAGGCTTTATCCCAGTGATGCAGGGATAGTTCAACATATGAAAATCTGTCAATATAATACAATAAACAAACTGTAAAAGAAAAACCACATGATCATTTCATCATGTGCTGAAAAACCTTTAGTGAATTTCAACACCCCTTCAACCAAGGTATTAGTGAGATCAGAGAACAGAGTAACATACCTAAACAAAATGAAAGCAATACACAGCACACTGACAGCCAACTGTAGAGAGCTGTGAAATGCTGCACCTTAAAGATGGCGCTCGCTTCTGCCTTCCACCTCCCTGAGGGTGAGCGCTCTCTGGTGTAAACAAGCCCTTATTTGGTTAAGTCTGTTCAGCCTGTCTGCTTCTGCATTAGAGTAGCTCACTGGGGTTGGTTAGTGCAAGGGGATTTAAGCCTGTGCAGGAGTTCCCCAGGGTCCCGCGGGTCAGAAGAACATGTTCAAGAATCCTGATTAAAACTAAATGAAGATCTTCCCTGAGTCTCGTCTTCCTTGCTGGCAGGCCAACATCAAACTAAATGGAGAAAAACTCTATGTGATTCCTCTAAATTCATGAATGACTCAACACTGTCCACTCTCTCCACACCTATTTCATATTTTACTTGAAGTTCTAACTAGAGCAATGAGAAAACAAAAGGAGGTCAAGGCGACACAAATTGGAAAGGAAGAATGCAAACTTTCACTATTAATAGATGATATAATAGTTTATATAAGTGACCCAAAAAACTCTACCAGGGAACTCCTACAGCTGATAAACACCTTTCAGGAAAGTGGCAGGATGCAAGATTAACTCAAAAAAAAAAAAAAAAATCAGTAGCCCTACTATATACAGGTGATAAGGGGGCTGAAAAGGAAATCAGAGAAACATTACCTTCTACAATAGCTACAAAAAACATAAAATATCTTGGGGTAATATTGTGATTTAATAAGAATCAGGATAAACAATTAGGCCGAACAGAAGTTTATTAAGGGAGGAATAACTCACAACATAGGCAGATGCACGCGGCGGGTTCCAGCAGATCCTGAGCCTTCCAGCGTCTTCTTGTCCACGTGGAAATACTTAGATAAGTAGAAATGGGTTAATAATTAAGACAGAGCTAGCCCATAAACAGTAATGGTAACTGGCCAACAGGATTGTATCAAATACAGAGTCTCTGAGTATTATTTGGGGCTGGTGCGGCTGTGTGCCCACGTGGCGGCAGGAACAATCTGCTGTAACAGGGTAACACTAAACAAACAATTAAAAGACCTATGTAATAAGAATTTTGATTCTTTAAAGAAAATAATTAAGCTGATACCAGAAAATGGAAAGATCTCGCATGCTCTTGGATGGGTAGGATCAACATAGTAAAAATGTCAATTCTGCCAAAAGCAATCTACAGATTCAATGCAATCTCCATTAAAATCCCAGCACAATGCTTCACAGGACTTGAAAGAACAGTACTTAACATTTATATAAAAAAAATAAAAGAACCAGGATAGCCAAAACAACCTTGTACAATAAAAGAACATCAGGAAGCATCACCATCCCTGATTTTATGTTCTATCATAGAGCTATAGTTCTGAAAACAGCTTAGTATTGGCAGAAAAGAAGACAGGAAGACCAATGGAATTGAATTAAAAATGCTGATATTAAACCACACACCTATGTACACCTGATTTTTGACAAAAAGACAAAATTATACAATGGGGAAAAAAAGCATTTTTAACAAATGGTGCTGCCGTAACTGAATGCTGACTTGTAGAAGACTAAAACAGATCCATATCTATTGTCATGCAGAAAATTTAAGTCCAAATGGAACAAAGACCTCAACATAAATCCAGCTACCCTGAATGTCTTATAAAAGAAAATTGGAGGGACCCTTGAATGAATTGGTACAGAAGCATGCTTTCTGAACATAACACTAGTAGCACAGACACTGAGACCAACAACTAATAAATGTGGTCTCCTGAATTTGAAAAGCTTCTGTAAGGCAAAGAACATAGTACAAAAGACCAAACGGCATCCCACAGAATGAGAAAAGAATTTTACTAACTCCACATCTGACAGAGGGTAGTTACTAAAACACCAAGTAATCCAATTAAAAAATCGAGTAGAAAACTAAAAAAGAATTCTCAATAGAGGAATCTAAAATGGCTGAAAGACACTTAAGAGAGTGCTCAATATCCTTATTTATCAGGGAAATGCAAATCATAACAACTGTAAAATATCATGTTAATCAAAAACACCAAATACAGATTATGGAGAGAGGATGCAGAGAAAGGGGAACACTCCTCCACTGCTGGTCGGAGTTAAAATTAAAAAACATCTTAGGAAAAGGAGAATCAGTTTATCTCAAGGTCCTGCACAACTATCATAAGTAACAATGAAAAAATACAGCATGTAAGATTCACTCAAACAATATGAAGTAACTTTTAACATGAGCACATGTTAATTCTCACATATATAATGAGGGTGGTTATTTGACATTGAAAATGTTTGTCTCTCACAATAACTATTACCTTTTCCAGTTTTAGTTTTTTCTTTTAATAATCAATATATCAAATGTGTGCCTTGTTTATTAATTAGAATAGTATTAACCAATCACAGTTATACAAATATTTTATTGGGAAGTGGTGTTATTATATGTTCACAAACAACTACCATTTCTGTTTATAAACAGAAACTTTCTGGATTGTCTGTACCACTTCTAAGAAGAAATTGTCATTTGTTGAGAACCGTGACCATCCCTAATCCACAAATAAATTTGGAGACTGATGATTACTTAATATTTTGCTTCACTTCATTCAGTATGTGAGCAGTTAAGTTTAGAGTTTTCAATCCATACTCACATGTCCTATAAATCAATTCACCTTAAATGCATATTTGGGTAGTATGTTTATTAAATTAAGAATATAAAATAGCTCATTAAAATGAATACATATAACTAAAAACTAAAAGTAGAGTCTTTTTGATTAAAAACATTCTCAATAAAATAATCATAATATAACTCCTGGTTTGTTGACTGATTTTATACCATAGCAGATTTAGCATCCTGGAAATCAGCTCTAAACTCCTTGATCTTCTGTTAAATCAAAACATCTAGCAGAATTGAATTTCGCTGTGTTAAATAAGCTCCTTACTTAAAAATCTGTTAGCAGTAATTAAATTCTGTAGTTAAACATTACATGACAAATAACGAATGAAGAAATAAAATTGTAACAATTGTGCTTTTATTTCTGTGACAAATAACTGAGAAAGAACAACTTAGAAGGAGAAAGGATTCTCACTTATGGTTTTGGTAGTTAAAAATCTATAGTAAACTGAATTCCTTGTTTCTAGGTCTGCAGTAAATGAATAAAATAGAAAGGTGGAGAAGAGTTGTGAATCAAGCCTGTAGAACAGTGAGGGGATAAGGGAAAAAGTGCCTTCCTGAGATTCTGCCCTTTGGCTTATATTTTCTAATGTCAAACAGTCCTATCAGACAAAACTTAAAGTTCAACAGTTGGTGTTTAGATGTGGGTTTCTGCTAAGCCAAACTGGAATCCAGATGCAGAGAAGGGGGAAAAGATCAGTTTATAGAAACCCACAGAGACAGCTAACCTTAACAAGGAGGTGCTAACAGGCCCCCAGACTAATAGCTGGGAAACCAGCATTGAACCTACTCAGATCCCCTGTACATGGAACTCAGTTAGAAGGGCTGGGCAGTCTAAGGAACCTCTGACAGTGGAACCAAGATGTATTCCTGGTGTACAAAAAGACTTTGGGAGCATATTTCCCATGGAGTGATACTCCCTTAGCCTAGGGGCTGGAGGGAGTGCCTAGTCCCTACTCCAAATGACTTGACAGATTGTATTGATCCCTCCTGGAAGGCTTCACCCTCCCTGTGGAGTGGGGGTGGGGTGGGGATGGGATGGAAGGGTAGTTAGAGGACATGGAAGGGAGGAAGAGAGGGAGGGAGGGAGAGGGAACTGAGATCATTATGTAAAATACCAAAAAAATAAACAAAGACAAAATAAATAAATTAAACAGTTAGCTGGAAATGATATCTTCAACATATTGGCCACCAACTGACAAATTCTATTTATAATACCTGACAGAATACAATAGAAAATAAGCTATTGTTTCAACAGCTGGTGATGGGAATTGTAATTAAACCAATATGTGAAAATAAAGATACTTTATAGACTCCTGATTTTTCTATTAGTATAAACAAGTCATTCAAAATAATAATTGCATATATGTGCTATGATTTCTTCCAAAACACTTATCAGAATGTTCCATTGCTAATTTATGTTCTTATAATTAAAAACATCATTTGAGCTTTCCTTATTTCAGCTACTTTTGCTCTGTACTCATGCCCAACTTATGTTTAAATCTACTTAGAAAAGAACTTGTAATAGGAGAGGATACTAAATCCACATTGGGTTGTGAATTTAAAAAGGTCCAGTGAGTAAGCTAAAACAAGTAGACACATTGCAACAGTCTAAATGGATACAAAACTTAAAGGGCTGAGTCAATGTTTTCCACCAGTAATGATGGATAATTGAACTAAAGCATTTCATTCATGGACATAATTAGAGTGCCTTGTACCCTTACTTGTTAAATAATATAGTGGTGTTATATACCAATTTATAGTAAATGAAAATTGTGGCACATAGTAAAACATATGTTTTCATGCAATAGTTTTGAAATATGGTTTTAAAGTTGGGCAGTGCTGGTGGTACATGATTTAATCCCAGCACTTGGGAGGCAGAGGCAGGCAGATCTAGCCTGTTATATAAGAGGCTCCCATGCTGCACAGAAAAACCCTGTCTTGAGAAACAAAATATGGCTTTTAATAAATATAACTTAAAATACTTTCAGTCACAGAGCAAAGCTAATTGTCATTTAAAAATATATAATACTATCATTGTCATTTAAAAATATATAACAGTATCATTAATTGTCATTAAAAATATATAACAGTGTCATTAATGTGCTTTAAACAAGGTGTGAAATTCTTTAAGAATGTTAGGAATTACCTACCTTGCTGTGGCTCCCACCCTTATCCTCCTGCCCATCAATCCCTGTGGCTGTGGAAGAGCTAGCCCTAAGGTCCTAAGAGCAAGAGAGCTGTGTCTTTCCCTCATCTGCTACAGAATTCAGATTTACTCTACACCTCGCCTGGGCAACACTTTAGAGCTGAACCTGAAAGGGTAGGTGTGGGATAACTGACCTTGAGGACAAGGAAGCAGATCTGTCACCAACTCTTGCTTGTAACTGCCAGGGATGAACTAAACAGAGTGATGCTCGAGAGCTCACCCTGGTGGTGAACATAGGGCAGAACTGGAAGACTGATCAACCCTGCAACTATCCATGCCCAGAAACAGCAATCAATAACCCATCCCAACAAATATCCCATTTATGTTCTGCTAGAGAATGGACGAGAGGAGAGGGTGTCAGTTGTATACCCAGGGTTGCAAAATCTCTACAACACAGGGCAGTAACAGGATGTGCAGGAATAGTCCCAGTGAGGGTCCATCATTAATGCTGTACCAGAGACCAGGGCCCGCAAGATAGACCAAAGATTCTTTTCAAAGGATGACTGCCTGTAAAGGTGTATGGATAAAGGTCTCTACTGTGTGACTTACTGTGTCCCACTGCAGCTTTCATTATGAGACTTTTCCTCCCTTTCTTCCATTTTTATCTTAAATTTTATTTTGTTTTATTTCAGGTGGCAAGGAATGGGTACATCAGAAGGCATGATGTGAAAGACACAAAGAAAAATGAAAGAAAATAATGTCAATAACTTTATGCATAACATGATTTACACATAACTCATATACCTAAACCTGTATAAAAGAGTAGCTACTGTGTATAAAAGAAGAACTAAAGCATATTTCCAACATGCTGTTATTCACTAATGTGTCACATGGAAAAAAGAATATTTGAGGTTCATAACAATACCAATTTTCTATCTATTTGATCCAGGATATCAGATGTTGCATAGAATTAAGTTTAAATTGATGCCATCCAAAATGCATTTTGTCACTACGACTACAAGTGAATATAGGTATAAACCTACAGAAAAATTATACCTTTAGTTTTAAATGTTGAGTTGTAGTAAGATAATCTTTCATTGTATTTAGTGTATGATACATTTTTCCATAATGTAATACATTACTGAGAAAGGAATACATTTATTTTAGGTTTGTTTTAGTCAAACATACATATGAAACTTACAAAGTGCATAAGAACAACTGTAAAACTTTCAGGACTTTAGTCTAATTTTAGCTCTATGTAACACATATCAAATTTGGTGTCTTTTATAGGGAATGTGTTAATCACTAAGAAGTAGGTGTTGCCTGGCTACATAAACATAAGTAGATAATTGTTAGCTCTGGAGCTCAGAAAGGATCTTGGTTCCAAATCTTTACTGGATTGAAGATAACTGTTTAACTATTTAGACAGAAAAAAATGCAAAGATAATGTCCAATAAAGATAGGACCGTAGACTCTCAAATTCATTCCTATAAAAACAAATGTTAGGAGCTAAAATGCATCACCTAGATTGACAGTGGCAAATTAATTTATTTAGTAGAAATGATTTCATGAACTTGGATAAATTTCCAAAATTTTTATTTTAAACAATGTACATTTTATAATGATAGTTTAGAAAACAGAACTACAAAAGTGATTCAATACATCTATGTACACATACATATAAAAATGAAGAATACTAGAAAATGTGCTAAAAGGAAAAATATAATTTAAATAATTCTTCAGAAACCACATCATCAATGAGGTCAAATGGGTCATTCATGATTATTCTGTATCAGTAGATTAAATTGCCTTATAAAATTTGTGCTTCATGGAGTAAAAAGAAAATTATAAAAGAGTACCCTATAAACCATTAAGGAGCACAGTGGTGCCCACAATAATAATTCATCAAGTAGTTTCCCAATTAAAGATGAACATTTTCTTGTAATGAGACTCTAAGTAAGAATGCAACAATCTGAGATAGAGATGTGTGCCCGGGCGTCATTGGTGCATGAACAACCACAAGTGTGTTTCTGTCTAATAGCTCAATGATGAGGAGAATATTTCTGCTATTACCTGCATCATTTTCAACATTCATCATGATCTCAAATTTCACCTTTAGTAAAACAATAAATAGGCAAAAAGGTATCTATTTGTGTTAATTATATTATACATAATATTATATATTATATATGCATACATGTATATTATATAATATGTTAACAATTTTCTATCACTATTTTCTCAGGTTTATTAGATTACAAAGTTCTACTAGTTCTGATGAGCCTATTTCTACTGAAATCTTTCCAAAATTATTCGAGTCACAGAGTCACAGAATGTGATTACCACATTATATTTTAGACAATCCAATAGGATTAAACAGTAAAATATCTAAGTATTGATAGTGTTAGTTTTAACTGAAAGTTAAAAATATATAACAACATGCTGTAACATAATATATTACTTAATTATATATATATACATATATATATAAGTTTTCTTATTTTACATATCTATCCCAGTTTCCTCTCCCTCCCTTTCTCCTATGTCTCCCCGTGCCCAATCCCATCCCATTTCCCTCCACACTCCATAGGGAGGGTGATGCCTTGGGAAAGAAATCTGTCAAGTCATTTGGAGTGGGTCTAGCTGTGGTGGAACAGTGATTTAATGGACCATCAAAGAGCCATGTCGAAACCTGACCTTTACTCTGATGCCTAGAAAGCTAAAGAATGACATCTACTATCTGCATTCATAATATACTATCTTCTGCCAAAATACAAAACTGACAAGATCCAATCAACAACAAATGCTTATTAAAAGACTGTAATTTGGACATCAGAAAAATTATGTAGGTACTTTTTCCCTTGTACAGATCCATTCTTATTTGAAACAGACACAGAAAGAAAATCAAATTTTAGTTTTCTTCAGTTTTCACTTTTTAATCATATGAATGGAATTGCTTGGACTCTCCCAGTCAGAAAAAATTACAGCAGTTAAACTGTGGTATGTAGAATTTGTTTATAACATTTTAAATAGATAGCAATAAAGACCTAGGGAGGAAATAGGCATTAAAATAGGTGGCATTTGAACATTCCAGCTGGAAAGGCCAAAATCAAATATTTATTTATGTACATCTTTATTCAGTTAATATACAAGACAGGTCATCACACCTAACACATGTTTTCAACTATTCAATTATCAGTATTCTATCAAAAATAGTAGTTACAGAAAATGAAGTTGAAATAATGACTTAAACATTATCCCTATGTTATTATTATCCAACATAATTCCTGTACATGGAACATTCCAACAACTGATTGAGTTATCATCAAAATCACAATGAGTGACAGAAGGAAGGACAGCAAAGATGTATACTGTCTATTAGTGACATGAATTGCAATTAAAATGAATAGTGAGGGTTTATTGATATACTATAAATGAAATTAAAAAAAAGGACATGGTACCCTGATTCTTTCCACTTTTATGCTTCAGATTCTTAGTATTTATTGTAGCTACAAGTAAACACATAAAAACACATATGCACATACTTTAATTACAATTTTGTCACATGACTTTAATAAAAAAATAGGAGAATTTTTCAAATATTGTGAGGTCGAATGCAGTTATAGTCAAGTTGTTTTAAAAATCATACATCTTTGCTAGGGATGATTTTCCACTAAGGCAGATATTGCAGAACTGGAAAATTTTGTAAAGTTATCATTCATAATCTTGACTGTAGTGTGACAGACAATTTTTAAGGATGGATGATTTCTTTAATTTTTCATTAAGTCAATAATGATTGCTTTGTCAGAATTTAAATGAGGAAATAGGAATTAATATGTATCTGAATATGAGCTTATTGTTAACCTCTCTATACCATCATGTTTTTAAAGTTATTTCTTAAAGATTTAGTCATTGATACCACTATTATTACATTAGATTTTCCTAAATTATGTGTATATCTGAAGCAACATAGTTATAGTCCTTTAGGATAAATCCTTAACGTATTTTCTAAAAATCTAAAACAAAATGATGTAGAATGACAATGTAGTCTTAAAATTTTCCCAAAACCTATAGAAGCATACATGATTACTGCTCAGGGAATAAAGACTCAGGTTCTCAGACAATCATTCAATGCTTTGTGGAAAACTTTGCATTTTACAAACTAATTAATACAGTACAGTATTACTAATATTTGTATGCATGTGGTGATTTTACAGGCTTTGAGAAGGTAAACATTTTTTCAACTGCTTTACTAAATATGATAACATTTTATTCATAATGATAGTTCATGAAATAATTAGAATAATTATTTACAAAATTTGCAATCAGTACAGTATGAATATAAGTGATAAAAATTTATCTACTTAATTTTGATGATATACCCTTGAAACCTACAATTTTTCTTGCTCACTGTTTCGGTACTTCAGTTGGTTCCAATTGATTTATCTTTCCAAACAAAGAGTGGATGATATATGCACACATTTCTATACTTAGAGACAACAAAGATTTCTTGTTCCATCCCATGTTTTTCCAGGCTCTGAGATGATATATAAGCAGTGCAATCCAGAACAACTATTTCTTTTGTGAAAGTTGGCAGTATCAAGGATTTATGAGGGATACTCCTCCAGCTAGTGAGATGAGAATGAGACTCAATAAGCTTTAAAATCAAGGATAAATCAAAGCTGGTGAAAGAAAAACTTGAAAAAAATGCAATAATCCTATAAAATGCCAAACATTTGTGATTTTTATTTTTTATACCACACCAGGTGGTGGAGAGCAGAAAGAAGAGAAAATAAAATTGCAATACATAATTTTAACTGGCTTCCTAGAACTCATCATTAGTGACAGCTCAAAGAGCTGAACACTTTGAAGCAAATCAATTCTTTACTGGAATATTGTTTTTTTTAAATGCATTTACTCTGATAATGCACATTGGACAAGACAGGCAGATGTGTAGAAACAATCTAAGCTTCAGTTTCTGGATGTAAATCCCAATATGCAGATAACACAAATACTTGTTTTAGGGAAATAATAGTAAGAAAGGCCTCCATTTTGTTTATAGGAAACTACTCTGAACAGGAATGAAGAACTTCTGTATTTTCTCTCCTTTAATACTCATGATTTTAGATTCTTTGTTAGTGGCTTTAAAATATATGGTTCTGTGAAGAGACTTGATTAAATATATTGACTTTCACTAAATCTGAACTGCTCATACTTCTCAAGGTCTCAAATTTGCTACTTTTGAGAATATGTTATTGTGTTGAGTATTCTATTAAATGGTTTTATGCTATGTCAAATGATGTTACAACAAAGTTTTATTAAAGCCCATCTTGATAAAAATATATTATGTAATTAAAACTATCAGCAAATGTTTCAGTGTAACAATTTGTAAGTTATATATAATATGACTATTAATAATAGCTTCATAGCTTTAGTTGAACAATTATTATGTATTATTATAGTATTTTTTAATGGGACACTAATGGTTTTATTCAATTATGTTGATTATATAATGTTGCTCAAAGCTTTGTGAAGGTTCTTAAAAACTATAAGCTATCATTCTGTGCTTATTTTAACTTAAAGTATGAAGTGACATGTAATTTCATATTCAATAAATGAAATATGAGAGATGAGATGTGCATTCTCCCAAGTTCTCTCTAATGTCAGTTGTAACAGTGTCATTCTGTTGCTCCAATAAAGGCTTATGTCTATGGCAAAAGTAGAAAGGAATAGTCAAAATTGCTGTCTGCAAGTGAGACAGTGAAAGCAGAAGGTAAATACACTCTCCATAACAAATGGAAGAATAAGGCATCATGAACTCTAGAGGCCTGCCTGTAGCAACCGGATTTTAAACCGTGGGCTATCAGTTCTCCTCTCTAAGCAGTCTTCCTCTCTAAGCAGCTAAGAGTTGCCACTAGCTGCTAGGCTAGGGGAGAAAACTTCCTTCCTGACACCCTCTCCAGCATCAGATTTGGACTTGTTTGGGCTTTTTGGTTGCAGGCTGTTTTAATCACTGTAAGTTCATGTTTGTGGTTCTGCTACCATTACCACAAGAAACTCTTTACTTATGCTAATCCACCATCTCTGTCTCTTACTCACCTTGTGCACACTTTTTATCAGTGAGTCCTAAACCTTTGGAGGAGCAAGTGTGGTATAAATGGTGCATTTTGTGATATCTGTACTCTCTGCAATCTTATTCTCTGCACCTCTACCACTTCTCTGTCTCTGTGATGACCCATCTTCTATCTAAAACAAAAAGTTTCTCTGATGATTATGGAGAGATGCCTTGACCTGTTGATGAATTAATTTTAATTGGGAATGTATTTAATACTATGCCAATTTAATGAAAAATAGTACTAGTTTTCTATAGTCTGTCTATTTGTAAATATTTGGATCTATAATAGTGTCAAACATAGGTTTAATTTTTAGAGTGGGACCCATATTTAATTATAAAGTGGTTGGAAACACCTATGAGGTTTGTTCCATTATTGAACTAATGTTTATGACTTGCCAAGTTATTGTTGTAGGTTTCAGTGCTCACACAAGATAAGTCTGATGATTACTTGTTTTCTTCCAGTAGCAAGCATAGTGCCTTCTATCTTCATAACAGCTAACCAGTAAGAATGGCAAATATAGGTCAGTAACAAATTTGTTCTGTGCTCACACTCTGGGAGTCTTTTCTCTATTACATAATATTGTTTTGATAATTTGAAAAATTAATACATATATAATGTGCATTTTGATCAAATTCATTAATCACACATCTAACTCCTTGCAGATTGTGGCTCACAAACCCTGCCAACTTCCTGTCTTCTTTTTGTTTTCAATTTTCCTTCTTAAATAACAGAATCCAAATAGTGCTGCCCATATGTACAATGTGTGTGTCCACACACTGAAGCATGGCCAAGGTTCCTAAAAGAACATCCATATAGGAAATAGACTATTTCTCCCATGGCAATAGTTAACAGTAATTTGCTCTTCAGAGAGGGGTGCAGTTGGCCATGTGTTTCACCTTACCTATTCTGAAATATTGATGTTTGGGTATTGATTTATTGATTGTGTTTAATGTATCTAACCTTATTTTCTGTTATATCATGTATGCAACAGACATATTTGGCACCAAAGACACTGTTCTATTAAAATCTAATGCTACTGCGACCCTCATGATTTTGCCTCTTCTATACTATTTACAGTGTTGTAGTTTATTTAAAAGTGGCAGTCATGGGTATGCTCAAATGTATAAATGATCGGTCCTAGTTATTGGAACTGTTTGTGAATAAAAAAGAGGTGTTAATGTTGATGGAGAAGGTATGTCACTAGGTGGATTCCGAGGTTACACAGACCCACACCAAGCCCCCCCTTTCTCCCGTTCTCATCTCTCTGTCGTCTCTGTCACTCTATCCTCACTCTCTAAATGTCCTTTCCTTGCTGACCCTTGCTTTCTCTACCTACTCCCTGTGGATCAGGACGTAAAGTTCTCAGTTACTTCTCCAGCACCATTCCTGAATGCCACCAGGTATTCCACCCTTGATGCTAATGGAATAACCTTCTGAAAATGTAAGCAAGTTTCTATTTAAATGGGTTTGTTTTAAAGAGTTTTTTTTTTTTTTGTTATTATGTCTCTTCATGGCAGTGCAACAATAACTAATCCTAGATTAGAGGATTCTAAGAAAAACAAAGAAAGGTATAGGCAAACCAATAGACCAATAGAAAAACTTTAACCAATAACTTATCTATCTATCTATCTATCTATCTATCTATCTATCTATCTATCTATCTATCTATCTATTTTTTGCTTCTTTCAAGACAGGGTTTTTCTGTGGCTTTGGAGGCTTCCCTGGAGCTAGTTCTTGTAAACCAAGCTGGTCTTGAACTTAGATAGATTTGCCTGCCTCTGCCTCCTGAGTGTTGGGATTAAAGGTGTAGGCCACCACTGCCAAGATTCAATAACTTAATTTTTCCAGACCCATTGTTTGAGATTTCTTGCTTCTAGAACAAGACACATTAAATTCTAGATTTTTTGGTACAATGGAATCAGCAAAGTAACATGAAGCTAAGGGAAGCATAGTATAATAAAGAGCTCAGACCTGAGCGTTTAAATTCAACTCATTGATTTTTATTTGAACAACTTTAAATACATGTTGTCATCATTTATAAAATGCTCAAATCAAAATTAAACACTAATATGTTAGCTCTATGAAAATTATATTTCATCTGTTATAATGTGTTCTCCAATACTATCCCATAAAAATGTCCCATGTTTTGTTTCATTGGAAATAGCATGTTTTTATTTCTTATAATACATATTACCATTTCCCCTTAATCTTTTTCTCTCAGTTCCTCCCCACTGTTCTGAGGAATGATTTTCCATGGTGTAAGTTGACAAAGTAGTATTTATACATTGATATACAGAAAATAATTAAAAGTGTGAGGATATCTGCTAAAGAAGGAAAAGAAATTAGAATTAGAAATTCCCCTCTTCATTATAACTGTTTTTTGTTTAGATTGAAAACTTTCCCTCATAGAATGAGGTAGAAATAGGACACAGGGTAATTCACAAGAACATTACAAGATTCATGAGGTCCCTCTCTAATGCTATGTAGTCAGTAAACAATTGCAAACAGGAAGGACCCTTGTGTGGCACGCTTTCTCTCAAGATATGTAAAGAACGACAATCCAGCCTCTGTGAGTCTCATGTTGAGATGGATTTTTTAGTGATGTTTCTGTTAGAGTCACCAATATCTCCAACAAATTCATTTGTTCATCAAACTAGACTTGAATACAATCATCTTTTTGGTCTATTTGTGGGTACTATCTGATTAGGGCAACTCGTGCTCAAATCTCAGAATAAGATTCAGAACATCCACACTTGTTATATATTCAAATTGTGCTGACAAAAGTTCTTGGGTTCTTTGACATATTAGAGAATTGATTAAATATATATAGTTTGGATTATACTTTAAAATATTGAATTAAGTTTATTTGATGAAGGCAAATATTTTAAAGAAACATGTTTTTCCCATCTTATATTATACTATATTTTTTTCACTTCCAAACATTAGTTTTATAAGTCAACAGGGGATATGATATCAGCTGATAATTTAAATGCCATGCCCACAGTAGAATTTTTAAACTTGTGATGCTACACATTTTTCTTAATGCATGATAACAATATGTACCTGTCTCACATACATACAGCTTTTTTTATTAGATCTAGAAGTTATTTTTTGTACTTTGCTTCTATCCTCTCCAGGCACTTTACTGAGTCTCATAACCATGTCTCCTTTTTTGCTCCAGGCTCTTGCATTGCTCAGTTCTGTTTCTACCCAGGAGGGAGGCTGCAGTGCTTTTCTTTCTGGGTCTGCCTTATTTTCCTTGACATTGAATTTACTTTATCCCTTCATCCAATAAAATATTTTTTACAAAGGCAGTAATAATTGTATATATCATTTTTACAGTGCAGCTGATTTGTTTCCAGTGCTATTAGAAATGATCTACTTTTTATTTCCATGTTACATAGTACTGCATACACCTCTGGGCCTAGAGAGCTGTTTATTAGTAATATCAGTAATTAGCAACGTGATCTGTGCCTTTCTCAAGCACTCAGCATGGTAGCTAATTCAGTACACAAACTTAATTCTATTTCTATAGGACTAAGCATATTCTTGTGTTTATTTCCACTATTTGCTTCATATCTGAAGAATTTCTACTGTGACATTATTTTTCCATGTTTTTATTTTTCAATCATGTGTGCACATATTATCATGGAATTTAAAAAGTCAAGACAAACAGAAATATGAATATTCTTTTACACCATAGTCCCATATTCAAAGAAATTGCTTAAAATACAGTAATTTGATTTATGATAGAAAGCTTAAAAGAATTATGCAGTGAAATCATCTATACACCCACTCTTGTTGCTGGATATGAGTATATTTTAGAAAAGTATTTACATTATTAGGATCGTGAGCAATAGTGGTCATACTCTGTTGATATGGGTATATATTTGAGATTGTGTCCCTGTGTCCATCACAAATTACACACATTATCTTTATTAGACTTATTTTTTATGCAGTATCTTGTGGAAAGTTAATTTTGAATATTTTCATTAAAGTTCTGTTTACCTCTGTAAAATGTTTTTAGATAACTGAAAATATATCACAAAAATCATTCAACACTTTTGAGCAAACAATAAATATTTTTAAGAAAAAATGTGGTAAAAGCATATTCATTGTATCTATGAAAATTTATGTAGTTTTATAGATAGATGAGAAATCACTATAGCTTAACAATCATGAAATGCATCAAAAAGTCATGTTTTTAATTTTTTTTATGAGTACTTATATATCCCAGGTTAACAGGAAATATATTGCATTCCCATATCATAAATTTTGTGCTGTTAATTCAGTGCTCATAACACTAGAAAATGGATATATTAGTTTATAATTTACATAAAGTACTTCAGTCATGAAGATTTGAATTTATATAAAATTGCATACAAAATGTTTTCTATTAGATTTGGAGAAGTACAGAAATCAATGTTTGTAGCCTGTTTTGCAAGAAGGTTGGTTTTAAAGGATTCTTTTCCTTTAACACATTTTATATACACATTTGTGCATATAAGGGACATTTCAGACACTAAAACTGTTTTTGCCTAGAGAATTCATAGTGCATGTGAATTTTTGAAGTTGAGAAATTTAACATGCTGTTTTTTCTCAGTTTTATTGCCAATTACTGGAGGATATTTTCCCCATACCAAAAAAAAAAAAAACAGGAGAGAAAATAACCATATTTCATGAAAAAATAATTGAACTGAAACAATATAAATTTGTGCCATATAAACCTCAGCATAGAATGTTGGTAGTTAGATTATACTGCAGTTTTATTATCTACAATGACTAACAAAGATTTGAACTTTATTGAAAGTATAATAATTTGGGAAATTCAAATGCATAAAATATTTTATTACATTTTGAGTTTTTATATTCTAAGTTAATACAAAAGAGAGAAGTTGGACAGATCAAGTTGTACCATTTTCTTTTTCAAAAATGATTTTGTTCTTACCTTCTCTGTATAAAGAAACTATTCTCTGATCAAGAGGGATTTCAGTAGTTGAACATTACCATTCTGATTCCTTGAAAGCATATATTCTTTTATTTTCTCTTTGATTTTCAGTGTCTTTTTCTCTCAGATTTTTATATTTATCCTGTTTTTGTCAACTTAGTCCTTTGAATCAAACAGACTTCTTGAAATCTGCACCTCTGGCCACAGTATATGATAACTGCAAGCCAATTACATTTTTGAATCTGGTCACATTAGCACTTTGCTGAGCATTTCTAATTCTATCCACTGTAACACTTTTTTTCATTAATTATTGTTGAGTCATCTATATAGTCTTGGTATTTGGTGAGATTGCTCAATGTTTTGTTCATTTCTATCACTCTGTTTTCTATAGATATGTCAGTGAAGTTCTGAACCATAACACTGGATTTGGCCAACATGTCAATTAGTGCATTACTTATAGTACCAGAAGCTTTATTGGTGATAACCCATGTCCAATTAGTATTCTGTTTATCTGTTTTTCTGCCATTCAATTTACATCACATTCACGTATTTAGGCAGATTATATTTACTAAGTTTGCATACTACCCCTCAAACAAAACTTAATTTTAACTGTCTCTCCCATGTTTGTCTCTTTAACCCCATTACCAATTGATATTCTGTTTGGCTTGTTTGGGAGATTTGGTCTTTTGTACCCTATTAATTCTTCTCATGCATTGAACATGATATATTTCCATTTTCTGATATCTTCTTCAGTTTCTTTCTTCATTGTCTTAAGCTGGTATCATGCAAGTTTATTACTTCTTTTGTTAGAATGTGATTTGAATAGGAATGGTCCCCAAACTTATGTGTTTGTATTCTTGGCTCATAGGGCTTGGTATTCTTAGGATGGGTGGCCTTATTGGAGTAGATGAAGCTTTGCTTGAAGAAGTATGTCACTGTGGAGGTAGGCCTTGAGGACATATGTGCTAAGGGTAGATGTATTGTGGAACTGTCTGTCTGATGCCTAAAGATCAAGATGTAGAACTCTCTTCTCATTCTGCAGCATCATGACTGGCTGCACACTGTCATGATGGTAATAGATTGAACTTCTGAAACTATAAGCCAGGCCCAATAAATGTATTTCTTCATAAGAGTTGTTGTGCTTATGGTGTATCTTCACAGCAATAGAAACCTTAATTAAGACATACCCTAAAATATTTTCTGGTTTTTAAGGCTGTTTTTAATGGTGATCTTTTCCATGAGTTCATCCTCAGTTGATATGTCATTTTTTAGATGGAAACACTATTGATTTTTGTAATTTAATTCGGTATTCAAATACTTTGCTGAAAGTATTCATCATCTGCAGCAATTCTCCAGTGGAATTGTTACAGTTGCTTATATATACGATCATATCATTTATAAATAAATATACTTGACATCTTCCTTTCTGAGTTGTGTCCCCTTGATCTTCTTCAGTTTTTTTTTTTTTTTTTTTGTTAGCTAAGATTTCAAGTATGATAGTGAAATGTTATTGAGAGAGTGGACTCTTTTGTCTTATTCCTTACAATATTTTTTAAATCAATCTTCTCCTTTTCTTTGCAATTTATAAGACAAGAGAGACAGGACAGGAGATGCTTGAGAATATCTGCCTTACTCTCCATCTATGCTAATGTCAAAATTATAAAATATTCTTCTAAATGCAACCTCTTATAAATTAATTCAATTAACAAATATGGGCCATTATAATAAATTTAGTCATGTAGACTAGGAAGAAATATAGACAGTGTAATTTGTTTCTATGGTATTTTATGGCTATACTTATAGAGGCACTTCCAACCAAGATCTACTTTTGCTTCAAATGTATATCTGATCAGTTATGAGCTATGCAAATTATTAACTCAAGTGATGTATTTCCTATAGAGTCAATGTATATTCAGATTATTTTATAGCATCAAAAATTACAAACATAGAAATGTAATAACTTGAAATTATGAATTTTAAAAATAATATCATTAAATAAGTTTCTAACTTTCAACTGTGTTTTGAGTTTAGTTTTAATGCAACTGTTAGAAATTTGAGAAAAATGTAATCAAGAAAGATTTTATTTTTGAAAAATAAAATGTTTTATAACAATGACATGATATTATATACTAGTATGAAGATAAATATGGTTACTTGAATTATTTCATTCTAATAAAATTATGATGATATTAATAAAACAAAAAAGGCATTGCTTATGATACCTGGGATAAATAAAATTGAAGGATTAAATATTTCTAAACATTGATATTTACCAGTGGTCAAATTATGAGAAGAAAATAGAAACTGAGTTCTCAAAATTTAGATTTAGATTATATAAATATTGAGAAAAATCAACAATTAAGAGGCATTCACAGTAAAATTGTGATTAGAGAATTAAGTTAGGAAGTGGGATATCTAATTTATTACAGGGAAATTAATATCAGTAATCAGTAAAAAAGTTGAATAATATCCTATAGTGTGTAATTCTAACTAAGTTTCAATCATACACTTAGGGGGAAATTAAGAAAAATAATAAAGAGCATATGATGATACTGAAGAAATATTGCCAGGAGCTAGGATGTGTAGGATGCATTATGTACCTGTGACAGTTCTGTATTTATTATCCATAAAATAGGATCTTACTGCAAAGTTACGAGAATAGAAATTTGATTCCCTGAATTTGTAAATGAATTAAGAAGAGTACATTGTTTTGTAAATAGTGGAATGGATGTATTGTTGTGATGTATTAATACTTACTAATAATTGTGACTGATAAAGTGAATTTGTCAATAATGCAGTAGCTTTCTATGAAATCCGGAGTTCTTGAGTTTGATTGCTAGAATTCATTTAATAAAGCAAGGCATGGTTGTGTGAATTTGTACTCTGAGCTTTGGAGAGGTGGAGCCAGGCATATATCTGAAGCTTGCTAGACTATTAGCCTATTTCTTCATGCAGTTCCAGAACCCATTGTGACTTTGTTTAAAACATCAAAGTAAATGTGATCTGAGAAATAATATTCAAGTTACTATAAACATAAGTCACGATTTGTCCCAAAGAAAGAACAATATTCATATACACATACTACATATATGCAATTTAAGATTGTTAAGATCAGAACATAGAGAATGAATTGTTTGTTTTAAGACAACTTATTTATTTTAAACTTTATTTTTGTTTCTATATTCTAGTATATGTACTCTATCATTTTGCAGTCATAATCCATCCTGCCTCTCAATATTTTAAGCATTATTTTACTTCATGAATTTGCCTCTTAAATGAACATTTGCATATGTCTTTGAGTCATTATTAAGACAGATAATTCAAGTAATTTTATGGAATTAATAGTGTCTAATATTTTAATGTGAAACATTAAAGACTAAATAAAAAATCAATACATGATTTTTTTTTTATCCATAGTGAATACTAGGTGGTCAGCTTTATCAAGATTATCAAGATTTCACAGCAATTATATATCTCAAACTCAATAAAAGATAATATGACCATAATTCATACTTTTTATGAGAAATGATGACCAAAGAAGTAGCTGCTGAGAGGTTGGATAAAGATTGGAAAAGTTATCTGTGATCAATCATAAGTAGTAATTCAAATGAGGTATTCCCTAGAGGCAAGGTGTCTTGATACATGGCAGCATGTGTCTGCTAATGAATAAGAGACATTCTTGTTACAGAACAAGGATTACAGGACAGAGAAAACATCCAATAGGTTGGATTTCAAACCTATTGTTCTCAATTTTGTTATTGCAAAATTAGCTGAGAAAAATAAGACTGAACTGAACAGATACTACTGGATTTTGTGTTTGGGGACAAAAGGAGATATCACAATGCCAAAATTTTAGAGTCTTTCTAAAAAACAGTTTCCCTAAAATAATATAATGTTTATCAATATGTTGACAGAATTCCCTTAAAGAATATTGGTAGACAAAGAGCAAATCACCAATATTCAGAACTTTTTTTTCTACATGTGGTACATGTAGAAAAACTTATACTTATCTATTGCTCTGAAGGGATGCACATTAAGGGGAAAAAAAGAGCAGGCTGAGGAATATGATAAATTTTGGTCAAGAGAATAAAGGAAAACTAACTAAACCTTTAGGAACAGGTTGTCAAGAGAATTAGGCTGTCCTTACAGAGTGTTACAGGGTTTAAGTCTGAGTCCAGTCAAAATAAGTTCAGGTAATAATAATATATTTAATGAGCAGGCTATATTTAAGAATATACTTGTATATACATTTTTATTAATATAATTTAAAAATTTTGCATGTTGATCCCTGTTTCGTCTCCCTCTCTCCCTGCCTCCCTCCCTCCATCCTTCCTCCCTTTTACCCTCTTTCCCCTTCACATGTACCCTGACTACTCTCCCCTCCCATTCACCCACCCCCATTCACTTGTAGGGCTATGCTATCCATGTGGAGTCATGTAAATCTGTCAAGTCATTTGAAACAGGGACTAGGACTTCTCTCCTGTTTCTAGGTTAAGTGAGTATCCCTTCATGGGAGATGTGTCCACAAGGTCCTTTTGTGTACAAGGAATATATCCTGGTTCTACTGTCTGAGGTCCCTTAGACTACTCAGGCCTTCTAGCTGAGACCCTATCTTCCATCACAGACCCCTTCTATCACAAGGCTTTGGATGTGGCAGTCCTATAACAAAGGTCCTAGTACAAGTCTTAGTTACCATATATGTAACAAGGGATGCTTCAATCAGGAAACTATGCAAAGGGACATGCTAAAGATAAGTCAGGCATCAAAGCTTAAGGACAGCTATCAGATAATATCAGTCCTCAGGGCCTACACATATTCTCCAGATGAGGGTAGGTAGAGAGCAGGAATTCTCCCCGAGGGGTAAGATTTGAAGAGAGTTTCCAGGCTATGATTCAACCTCTAAACATAATAGCATCTGAACAATAACTGTTGTTGGATGATTAACTAAAATCTACTTATTGTATACATACAAGGTATTGTGTAATTTGTGGCATGGCTATCTGTGCTTTCATTATTGACATTTATTTAGCTGACCAGACAGAGGAAATAACCTCAAAAGATCCTTCATTTTGCACAAGTGAAAGAAATCATTTACTGTGATAGCATTCTAGATATTGAACATTTTCTTTCTATATTAAAATTAGCTTTAGAAGTGGAATACTCAAATCCACAGTTGCATCTTTTTAACCATTTATCAATCAATGTTTATAAATTCCTTTTTATTAGTAAAAAAGATAGTTCCTATATGTCATCCATCAGCATTTTCCTATAGTTTAAGCTTATGAGTGTGATGATTTCAGAATATTTAATTTCTACAAATATGTGAAACTGAGTCAAGGAAATTATCCTTTGCTTTGTCTTCAGTGTTTGTATTTCATCTATTTCCATATGCAATTGTGATTGAATTCTTGATAGAATCCTTCAGTGTGTTGTTTTCAAATTTGTCTGAAAATAGAAGTTTCTCTATTGCCAAATAAACACTCAGAGGTTTAATATTAATTATAATTTTTATGCCAAGGGCTCAGGCATATTACTAATTCACAATTAAATTAACCCAGTTTTATAAATCTGTGTATCACCATGTGGCCATGGATTATTTTAATGTTCTTGCATCCTACTCCTACTGTAGGTACATGGAATCTCCCTGACTCTGCATTCTTTCTCTCTGTGTCTCTGTTTGAATTCCTTATTAGTTATATTCTTCCCCACCATAATCCAAACAGCTTTATTCATCAACCAATAAATACAACCCATATTCATAGCAGAGATAAACCTCCATTTATATATGGCACCAATGCGGGGCATGTACATCCACATAAAAACTTGAAAAAAACTTAAAACACAACAAGAACCACAAAAAAAAGAGGATAATAGACCTGTTATGAGCAAGGTTTTTTCCCGCTAGTCTGGTCTCACTACTGAGCCAGTCCGAAATAACCCGCAGACACTCTGTATTTGATGTAATTCTGTTGGCCTGCTACTAGCATTTCTTATTGGCTAGCCCTATCTTATATATTAACCCATTTCTATTAATATAAGTTTCCACGTGGTCTTATTTTACTGGAGAGAGGGGCTGGTGTTCTTCTCTCTCCATCCTCCATCTTGGATCTACTCCCTACTACTTCCTCTCTCTTCCTAGTCTCCTTGTCCCACTCTTGCTTTCCTATTGGACAACAGTGTTTTATTGATTAACCAATATGAGAAATATATTTACAGAATGACATCTCCCATCATCTCCTCTTTTCTGGCTAAAATAAAAAGGGTTTTATCTTTAGTATAGCAAAATATATCATACAACAGTTATCAAAAAAAAGAATCACTGTTAAGAACATTTAGTCCATTAACATTTTGTAGGATTAAAAGGAAATACTCTATTATCTATCCTATCTTTTTAATTCTAAACTCTTATATGTAACTTATCTTTAATCCTAAGAAAAACTATAACCTAACTATGTCTTCAACTCCTTCAAATACCACAGAAAGATAATATACAAACTCTAGAAATAACAGAGACAACTCACTATCTGGTAAGTCACCTGAAGGTCTTCTGTAATGTTCCATATTCAGCCCATAGGCCATAGTATGTCAAGCAGACTCCTCATCAAAGCAGTAAACTAAACTATCCACCTGTATTGGCAGTTTTGCTTTAATAATATAAATTTAAGGTCATTATTATTAAACTGTATGTATATTTCTACTGTTTAAGTTATTATGTTTCTGCAACTCATTGAAAACTAATGTATGATTAATAAATACAAATTAATAGTCATCTATAACAGTCAAACTTATGCTAATGTTGATTTTCTAGATATACACAGATATATTTCAGATGTATAGGTAATCATCAAACATGTCAAAGTGTTCCATAGCATTTAAAATATTTTAAGAACTTTTCAACAGTGAGACTTGTCTGCTCTTGGCACACCAATAACTTCAAGAGGATGATAGAGCTTGAAGAAGCTTCTTGTAAACTAGCCGGTTGGACAAGAAACCACTCTTTCCTAGACTAATTGACTAAATGCTGTATGAACTGGAAACCCAGGACTCCAAGGAAAATGACTACTAAACTCACCCAATCAAGATGGATCAGTCCTTGAGGATTCCTGTTTCATAAAAGTGTCTGACAGATTTTCTGTAGGACACAGAGGAAAATGACTTACAAACTACAAATATGAGCAGGAAAGTTAGAAATTTCCTGTTTCACTGAAAAATATGCCAGACACTCTAGGCCTATAGACTGAATATGGATGTTCCAGCATTACAGAACTATTTTGCGTGACTGTTTGGGCAATCAGATAGGTCTGTTGTTTCTAGAATCTTGGAAGTTGCCTACAAAGCACTTCAAGTTTATTTAAGTAATATTATTTATCCTTCTGGAATATTTTATGGAGTTTAAAACAGATAGTTATAGTTTTTATGAGTTATGATAAAATATAAAATAGATATAAACTTTAGACTCAAAAAAGAAGGAATAGATAATAGAGTATTTTCTTTTATTTTGCCAAATACAGATAGATTAAATATTGCAACTATAGTTTTTGCCTTATACGTGTTTTGTACTATGTTAAAGTTAAAATCTTTTTTAATTAGGCAGAAAAGGAAGATGATGTGGGATATCCTTCTGTATGCTACAAATACCTGTTTTCTTTTTCTTTCTTTTTTTTTTCTTTTTTTTTGACAAATAAAGCTGTTTTGGACTAAGGTAGGGCAGATTATAGCTAATCAGGGAATTCAAACAGAGATACAGAGAGAAAGAAAGCAAATGCCATGCAGCAACAGCAGCAGGAAAAAGATGCCAGAACATTACCAGTAAAGTCATTTGTCCATGTGGTGATACATAGATTAATACAAATGGGTTAATTTTTTAAATAATTTTTACTTAAATTTAACAAGCTTGTTATACATGTCAATCCCAGTGTCTGCTCCATCCTACCCTCCCCTATACCTCCCCACCAACTCCCATCCCATTCCATTTCTGCTTCCCAGGGAGGGTGAGTCCTTCCATGGGGATCATCAAAGTCTGTCATTTGGATCAGCACTCAGGCCCTTCCCCATGTGTCTAGGCTGAGGAAATATCCTTCTATGTGGAACAGGCTCCCAAAGTCCATTCATGTACTAGGGATAAATACTGATTCATTCCCAGAGGCCCCATAGACTGCCCAGTCCTCCCAACTAACATCACATTCAGGGAATCTGGGTCGTTCTTGTGCTGGTTTTCCAGCTATCAGACTGGAGTCAATGAGCTCCAACTTGTTCAGGTCAGCTGATTCTTTGTGTTTCTCCAGCCTAGTCTTGACCACTTTGCTCATCACTCCTCCCTCTCTGCAACTGGATTTCAAGAGTTTGGCTCGGTGTTTAGCTGTGGGTGTCTGCTTCTGCTTCCATCTACTACTACATGAAGTCTCTAGGATGAGTTAAATTAATTGTGAGAACTAGTCAGTAATACATCTGAATACTTGGTCGAACAATTATAGTTAATATTAAACCTCTGAGTGTTTATTTGGGAACTGGCAGGCAAGAGAGAAACCTCCATTTGCATTTGTCATTTTCACATAGACAGAGATATGGAGATAGATTCAGATGTATAGATGAAAATGCAAACTATACTGAGACAAATGATGAAGCTACATTTTACTCTGACCACACTCTGGATATATACTCCTTTCTCTAAAATTGAGAGATAATATTATATTAATTCCACATATATTAGGAGGTATCATTTTCAACTGTGCTTTTCCTTATGCTTCTGATATTTAATGGTGGAATTATGTAGGATTTTGATTTATTTCAATCTTTTTTCCTTATAGCTATTCCTCAATAACAATCTTCCTGAATCTTGATTGACTATGATTCCCACATTGCAATCCTATTCATAACTTAAGTTTATGCAGCTCTCTTTATCTATGCATCTCTCCCATCTCTCCTATATAGTTATATATTGTTTCATGTAATTTTTTTTGCTTGTTTTTTCAAGGCAGAGTTTCTCTTTATTTCTTTGGAGCCTGTTTTGGAACTCACTCTGTAGAACAGGCTGTCCTGGAACTTACAGAAATCTGCCTGCCTTTGTCTCCTAAATGCTGGGATTAAAGACATTCACTACTAATGCCCAGCTAGTCCATAAAGTTCTATAAATTGATGCATATTATGGAATACAATAATATATTACACAAAATCTCTGGTCAGATTTTTCAATTTACAACTTATTTGTAAGTACAGGTATAATTTGTGAAAGTTTGTGTTATATGATGTTAATTGTACAATTATGTTAATAGCACAAAACATATATTTTACTACTGTTAATATTTTACTAATAAGACAAAAGTATTTTACTGACTTGATTTCTGAATCTTGAAGAAAATTCTTTCCAATTAGTTAATTGCTTCAAAACTGCAATCATTCATTTCAAATTCAAATGTTACCACATAATCTATTATAAAAGGCCTTGTTACAGTAAATACATCAATTGATCAAATTTTTTATTGTGTACATGATTGGTATATGACCCAATAAATGTTTTCAGAAACATGCACTGCATTAATAGCAAAGAAAGAGCTGTAAACACATGTTAAATGCATGCTACTTCTCATTTACTCAACAAAGAAAAAGTGACTTTTTAAAATCAAAAAAAAAAAAAAAAAAAGCTGAAAACAACCTGAGAGAAACATTTCCAGATGGATCACTGCTGACTAGTGCATGAACAATCTGTCTGACTCAGACATTAGTTTTCATCCCAAGGCTAAATATATTAGTCATTCTGGAGCTAGAACTCGTTTTCCAGACACATTTTGACAATATTCTACTGAGGTTGGTAAATGATGCATCAGCAGTAATTTTTACCTTGACCTGTTAGTAACTTATTCTTGCAAATGCTATTGTGAATGTCCAACTAATTTTGTTTCATTCACCCAGAACTGTTGGAATTGTTGGACTAAGTTGCACTAAGTACAACTAAGTATAGTTGCATTAGAGACTAGTATATAAAGATAAGAACTGTTTGAAATTATTTAACTTTAGTGTCCATTAACAGTAAAGTTAATTTTGCAGAGATACTTATTGAAAATAATGGCAATTTGTAAAATTCCAATTTGTTTTTCTTAAAACTAATTTATGTAAATTTATTTATGACAGCATATGCACACTTGAATAATTATATTGGTCTGTATTTTAAATTGTAACAAGTTTATTCAAGATCATAACTTCAGCTTTCATATGACATTAGAATTAATGCAATAATTTATTCATTTCACCTGATGTTACTTGAATGCCATTGAATCAGCTTGTGAAAATTATGTAGTTTCATGGATTAAATATAAACATTTTATAGTTACTTCTCATTTATTGGGTGAAAAATGTTATCTTTATTTACTAGTGATTATATTTTCTGTTTTATAAATGATATTTTAAATCACTGACAAAGAATACTGAAGTAATTAAAATACTATAAAATTTCCACCATTAAATTATTTTATTAGTATATTTACTTTCTGTTACACAGTATGTTTGGTGAGCATTAAGTGAGATTTTCTTAATGGATATGATAGCAAATGTTCTTATATTCAAATTTCATGTCATCAGTTTCCAGAAAATAGTTAAAATTGGCATCAAGGTTGTAAATTTACTGCCTCAAGATAAGATTTCCTCACAGTGAAACTGATTATACATTTCATAAAATGATAACAGCCTTTGCTTTTTATTTGGAACATATGTGCTTGACATGCATTTCAATCAGATATAAGGTAAGTTCCACTGGAGAGCTTTCATATCTAATACTGTAAACCTGGCCACATGTTATAAGTATGGCAATCATAAACCTTTCTATTGTAATAGTATACATGAGGTCAAACTGCCTTCTAAAGTATTTGTGTTTATGCTCCTAGAGTTATGTAGTTCTCCACTCTAGCCACAGACGCTGCATTTTCTATTTGGTAGTGGTGTGCTTAATATAGACTCGTAATTGGATAAAATACCATTATCAGTAACTATGAAAATCAACTGTCCATAACTCATTTATATAAATCTGCCCTTTTCAAAGACTCATAGAACACCATGGAAGAATGAGAGAAAATAATATCTAAAATTTTTAAGAAGTGAAATGCTGACTTCTAGACATGTCATGGCTGTTGACTGTACTCAAGGCAGCTATATTTACCCACATAAGGATAAGACAGTCATAATTCTGTTATGGTTTCAGAGGGAACCGTGAAATCTCTGTTGATGGCAATTGGATCCCAAGAGAGAGTAAACCTCTTGTGCTACGGGGTTGCTGGTAGGTCGGTGATGCTACAGTAGATGACCCCATTCCAATGTGCATATGAGTAGCACTAAATGTATACTTGGGGTTAATAATAAGAAATAAACAGGAGGGAGTAAGGTTCAGAATGGATGATAGGGTAAGAAATACTATGCCAGGTGGAGGGATGTAGCAGTGGATGGATGCAATCACACTCCATTAAAAATATATATGAAAGTCACAGAGATTAAATTAAAATAGTGTTTAAAATACCATTGGATTCAGCAGAATTATCTTGCTTATCTCTGTAAGAAAAATGTTCAAATATAGCTACAAATTTACCAAATCACCATGCTAACTACTTCTGATTTATTCCATTTTGATACTAAAGATCTTATCTTCAAATAGTCTATATGATTTTCCACATTGAATTTAAAATTTTATTACTCCTCCTGAAATTTATATTTTCTCTTCTCTACCTCGTCTTCATAAAATTGATCTTATATCCCAAAGCATTTAGCTAGATGGAGGATGAATTCATATGTGGATAAATGGCAGTTTCAAAGATTTTCATCCTACTCTGATAGACTTTGATTTTCTTTATCATCTTACCATATTAAACATAACTCAACTCATGCATTTACATTGGAATAACGTTTTATCTCAAAGAAAACATTCTTGGCCTTTTTATTCACTACTTAAGCAGAAAAATACTCATTTTAAAATAAAAATGGAAGTCATGTTATATTTTGCATGGGGCTTAATTGTGTTTCACTGTTCTCTACTTCTTTTAAAAAACACATAAGAAATGTTGAAATATGAATTTTTGCCAGACTGAGATAAATTCATGGGTAATCTAATATAGTTTTTCAGTAAAGAAATAGTGACTTTTGAAATGTAATACATAGTAGTTAATATATGTGTTTTGGGGTGTGTTTGTGTGTGTGTGTGTGTGTGTGTGTGTGTGTGTGTGTGTGTGTGTGTATGTGTGTGTGTGTAATTGCTTAAATACTTCCATGCATAGTTACGAAGACCTTTGGAATAATGATGATACCATTATCATATTGCCAAATACATAAAATCGACTTCATTGTAAAAGTTTCAAAATTCTTTCTTTAGGAAAATCACTAGGTTCTCTAGATTTTTCTAATGTTTTTGTACAAGAAAAGACAAATAAAAAGGAAATTATTTCCCTTTATATGGAAGATGGTTCTTCTACTAGGACAGTATCTTTACAAGTTATTTGTTCATATTATCAAGGACAAAGAGGATATTTTTTAAGCTGTGTTACTTGTGAACATCTTCCTGCATACTTTTTATTTTATTTTTTATATTTTTTCTTATTTTATATAACAACCCGGTTTCCTCTCCCTCTCATTCTCCCATGCCACCCCACCTGACCGAACCATCCCAACTCCCATCCACTCCCCAGGAAGGGAGAGGCCTTTCAGAAGGAATTACTAATATCTGTCAAGTCATTTGGGCCTAAGGCCTAGGCCTTTCTTTGTTTGTCTAGGCTAAGGAAATACCCTTCATGAGGAATGTATTCCCAAAGTGCTTTCGTGTACCAGGGATACATTCTTTTTCCACTGTCTGAGGTCCCTTAGACTGCCCAGGTCTCCTGACTGAGATTCATGTTCAGGGCGTCTGGGTCAGTCCTATGCTGGTTTTCAGCTATCAGTCCATGAGCTCACCCATGTTCAGGTCAGCTGTCTCTGTGGGTTTCTGAAACCTTGTCTTAAGCCCTTTGCTCATCACTTCCCCCTCTCTACAACTGGATTCCAGGAGTTCAGCTTGGTGTTTAGCTGTGGGTGTGTGCTTCTGCTTCCATCAGCTACTAGATAAAGGCTATAGGATGGTATACAAGGTAGTAATCAATTTCATTATCTGGGAAGGGCATTTAAGGTAGCCTCTCCACTATTGCTCAGATTATTAGGTAGGGCCATCACTATAGGTCTCTGGACATTTCCCTGATGCCAGATTTCTCTTCAAGCCTATAATGGATTCCTCTATTATGGCATCACTTTTCATGCTCTCCTCTATTCCTCTCTCAACTTAACCTTTCTGCTCTCTCATGTTCTCCTCTCCCCTCCTCTTCTCCCCTTCCTCCCTGCTAACAATTTGCTCAGGAGATCTTGTACCTTTCTCCTTCTGTGACAGACATATATTTCTCTCTTAGGGTCCTCCTTTATTCCTAGTTTCTCTGGCAGTTAGAATGGTAATCTTTTACTATATGTCTAAAACCCATATGTGAGTGATTACATACCATGTTCTTCTTTTTTGTGACTTTGTTACCTCACTCAGGATGATGGAAGATGAAAATTTTATTTTGTCTCATATAATAGGATTCATCTTTCATTCCTAGGCCCAAATGATTAATCATCTATATATCTTATTTAATGATAAAAATATTATAAAATGATTGAGAGTTGAGAGGAAACCTACTTATTAAAAGAAATTCCAAAGAACATTACCTTAATGCATTTGTTATAAGAATTTAAACATTTAAAACTGAATTATATTTCCTGCCTAAGTAAGGGCACATGCTGGATAGAGCCATCCCAATTTTTAATTTGAAATCTGCTTTCCTTGTATAGAGAAAATCTTCTTAAAACAATAACTATAAGAAAATACATTATTTATTAAAATGGAAATGTCACAGTTACTTTTCTATTGTTTTGAAGGATTACCCTGACCAAGGCATCTTCAACGCAGAAAAAGAAATCAGTTAAATAAATGGTAGAAAACAAGTGATCTTAAATAGAGAAAAATAGTGTCTCCTTAGGGCCATAGTGGTGAAATAGAAAAAGGTACAAAGAATGTAATGAGGAATAGCAATATATAAGATATGTGGAAAGTGAAATGGGAATAAGGGTTTCCTTAATGAAAGAAAAGGGAGGAAATCAGGAGACATACATAGGAAAGTAAACACTCAATATGGATGGCTGAATAGGCCTACATGAATATTACCAATTATTATTTACTTAAAAATTGTATAATGCATATGATCTAGTTTAAACAAATTTTCAGTTTCTTACAAAAGTACATAGTATATAGTTTTAATGATCAATTCTCATGTGACTTACAGTTCTCCCTGCCAAAAAATAAGTATCACCTCAATAAATCCCCAAAACCAGATATTAAGAAGCCATCTTTTGAGTTATTGGCCAAGGATGTCAAAAACTTTTAAATCATATAGCCTATATCAGCTGCCTTCATTCCCCTCAAAGTTGAAAGGTAAATCTCTATTTGTTAAGATACCATGCACTTCACAAACAGGGTCAAGAGACCCCTAAGCTGTGACTGGCATGCATACCTCATCCCTGAGGAATAGATTTCAAGTTACGAAAGGTGCTATGAAAAATTCCAAAGGAAGAAGGCAACTAATAGTCCTACCCAGATGTGATGCCTATAGACCACAAATGACAAGCAGGACATGCTCATCCTAAAGGTGTAATAGTGACATGCATCCTTGGTTATAACAAAAATTCTATAGTTAGACTTCAAACCCCCTAAATAGGAAGTAAAGAACACTTGGAATTGCAAACATAGCTAACTACTTGTGTTAGTGATATCATGGTTAATTCCTAACCATAACCTGTAACATTGTTTTTTTTTAACCACAGATAAGTGGAATCGTTAATCGTCATAAAAGAAAACTTCTCTTTGCAAACAATAGAGATCACTGTGGAAAAACACACCCTATCAAAATGCTTAGTTATATGCCCCAATCCAATGGATACAACTGCAACACTCTCTCATCTAAGGGCAAGGGAACAGTGTAGTGAAAAAGCAGAGAGATGGTAAAGTTTCAGGAAGTGAGATTATATCTCCAAGTAACATCAGAAGTTAATCTTTTAAAATCTTACCAACATGACTACTCAAACCTTAGTTGAATAAGGTGGACACCAAAAAAACAATGTTAAAGTACATGAGGGAAAGCTGACAAAGCCTTAAACCTGCACAAATAACTACTGGCAAAGGAGGAATGCTGTGAGAAAGAGAAGCGTTCCTCCTATGGAAAAGCACACTGATTGGTGTTCAAGGAAATAATTGTCAGCCTACAAAACAAAATACAAGTAACATAGTATAAACTGAACTGTAACACAAGTAAATAAATGACACAGAGACTGATATTGGGGTTCAAATTCAAGTTGAAAATCAGAAAAGCAAAGCAGTCAGCCACTGTCTGCTTATCTCTACCTCAGGCTGAATGAGCTGGTCCTGTCACCATGTGCTTTCACCAAGCCTCAGATTATAATCTCTCTTCAGTGTGGCTGGGGAATAAATACCTCTCTGAAATATTGCTTCTGTCTTATATGCTTCCCTAATGTTGGGTTTAATGGTGAGAGCTATCATTTTCTTTTAGACTGATTAACTCTTTTGAAGACCAGGGTGGCCTTGGACTCATATTGATCCATCAATCTCTTAATCATGAGTATTAGAATAAATGGTTTGTACCACCATCTCTTAGCTGGCTACTGAATTTGAAGGTATGTTCCTGGCTTTATATCTTGTGGCTGAATTTGCTTTCTGAATCTTCAGTCAATTTTTATTAAATCATAAGTAATGTATCACTGCACTGCACATGCCATATTTAGGAATATTTATTTATACACAAATCCGTATATCAATCCAATTATAATTAAATAAAGGAGGCCATGAATATGAAAGTGAGTGGAGCAGTTTGTTTTTCCCAGTCTGCTTTCAAAATTCATTAGTTGTTGCAATTACTTTGAACAAATGCTCTCAGGTATGCAATACATACCCAGCTTATGTGACACTATGGATAGAACACAGGGCTTGATGCTTAAAGGGCAAGCACTCTACCAATACTCAGTAAAATATAGACAAACTGTTGGCAATAACATCAAAAAATTATCAACCATGATCAAGTAGGCTTAATTGCAGAGATGTAGGCATGGTTCTAAATATGAAAATCTGTCAATATAATCCACCATATAAATAATCTGAAAGATAAAAAATCCCCCATGAACTTCTTGCTAAATACTGACAAATCCAATAAAAGATAAAGAAAACACACATGATTTTATCACTAGATGCTGTAAAAGCCTTTAACAAAATCCAACATTCCTTCATAATAAAGGTCTTGGAGAGATCAGGGATAACAGGATTATACCTAAACATAACAAAGGTAATATACAGCAAGTCAACAGCCAACATCAAACTAAATGGAGAGAAACTCCAAATGATCTCACTACAATCAGGAACAGGAGAAGGCTGTACACTCTCTATGTTTATTCAGTTTGGTACTGGAAATTCTAGCTGGATCCATAAAACAACTAAAAGAACAAAGGGATATACAAGGGCACAAAAGGAGTCAAACTCACTATTTGCAAGTGTTTTCTGTTTTTCTTTAACACATAAAAGGAACATTTTCCATAATTTAAATAGGCATTGCAAACTTGTTTTGAAGCATGGCGTGAAGATTTGGTCCATATTCTCAGAGCAGCTCATGATTCCAAAGATGTATAGTAGTTTAACAATAAGATCACAATTTATTTCAAAACAGTTTGTAATGAATGTCTCTGCCTTCCTAGAACACTAAAGACATGAATGTAAAATCAAATTCATGAGCATCTAAAAACAACCCATATAATAATATATAAAATGAATTTGAGAAATATTGATTCTGCTGTTGTTTATAATTTTATGAAAAATAATGAGAAATATGAGACCATTTAGTCAGGCTTAGTCATTTTAATCCCATCAAAGTGTGAAACAAAAGTATAATATTAATAGAAATTATGGTAAGTCTAATTTAAGAAGCCTAATATATAACAATACATTTTTTTCTCCTGCAAGGCTCAAGGGCAACACTTAGGCACAAACCACTATTGTGTTAAATTACACAATCTGTCATGAGGTTACATGTGAGTGCCTTTGATACATTTTTCTATGTTGGCCCATGAAATCTAATTAAGCACTATATTGCTTAACTTAAAATACGATATTTATTACAACTTTTATCTTGCTGATATCCCTTTTTATTAATATTACATTAATATAGGGAACCTCAATTTCTAAAACATATCAGAAAGAGTAAATTTTGTTAAATATATAATACAAATCACTTAATTTCTTTATAAGATATAACTCACATAATAAACTATTATTAATATAATTGTATTAATAAATACATTGTATAATAACAAATTTTAATTTATTTTTATAGAACATATTTGTACCAGTACTACTTGTACTTATCATCAGATTAATGCAGAAAATATTATTTTTTATCCTTAGGTTTCTATATTTCTAGCAAATTATTTTATCTCTTAAAAAATTTGGTGAAGGCATGAAAATCATTATAAGATTTTAGGGGTTAGAGATTGCTCAGTATTCTTAAGCCATCCCTGTTCTTCCATACTGTCTTTCCAAGGAGGAACTTGAATACTTATAACCATCTGTAACTTCACTTTCAGAGACCTGACGTTTTCACTGGTCTTCTATAGGCAAATTGTAGAAGTTGGAAAAAGCAGTTATGCACAGTAAGTTAATGAAATAATACTGTACGTTTGAAGGTTTTACTCACATGCATAGCATATATTTGATAGTTTGATAGTTTAATTGGAAATTTTCTAATAACATATCATGTTGATCATCATTTTTAATGTTCCCTTGCCATTAATACAATTTCTATACTTAGGTATTACTTGTGTAATCATTTGCATGAAGACAGAAATCAATGTCAGTTGTCATTCTCAAATACATAATCCAGCTGAGTTGATATGGGCCTTCTCATTATTCTTCAGCTTTCATTAAAATAGGTGGGCTGGCAAGCCAGTTCCATTATTTCTCCTATCTGTGTCTCACCAGAGTTGTGCCTTCATTTTAAGTGCATGTGTTTATTTGAGGTCAAATGCAGGTCCTCTAGATTAAAACGGAGATTTTTAATAGCCAAAAATATCTTTGCCATTACCAATGTTTTATGACTATTAGATGTTTTAAGCTTATTTTGTTCAGTAAGGTTAAAATAACTCATGAATATTTGTATTTTATTATATTCTAAATATACCTAGTAACAATGCAATTATGGATTAGTAGTTTTCCCTTGGCATTTTATATATGATGGTCTAGTTATTTTTCCTTTCCTATATATATTTTTAAATGAGAATTGTGATCAGAAATAACATGACATATTTATATTTACTCTTTATATGTAATGTTATTCTTTGTTTACCAAGATTATTAATAATTGTATTGTATGAAGTCTTTTTAGGAAAGATTATTGTGCCCTTGTTTTAGCTCTTAGTCAGAGTTGCCAACGAGACTCTGATAATATACAGCCTATTTTTGTAGCCATTGGTTAATATCCAAGAAGAAGATAAGTTCCCATTTCTGAGGATATCAGTCACTTCAGATAAAGGGCCTAGTGAGACAAGAGTCATAAATGAATGAAATCAGCACTCCCTGAGAATTAGATTTTTATGGTTCCAGAAAGAACCAGGAAATATTTTTTTATAATTATTTTTTTTAATTTATTTTTCTTATTTTACATATCAATCCCAGTTCCTTCTCTCTCCCGCCCTCCCACACCCCCCTCCCATGCTCCCATCCCATTCCTGCCCCAATCCATATATAAAGTAATGCCTTCCAGGAGGGGTCATCTAAATCTGTCAAGTCATTTGGAGTAGGGATTAACTAGGCTCTCTTTTTTTTTAAAAAAGTGCCTAGTCCTTCTGAAGGAATCCCATAACTATAACTATGAACAACATTATAGATGACTCTACAAGTACAGTAGTGGCACACACATTTTATTACCATATTATTTACCATACTATTTTTATTTTTTTCCCTTTGTAGTACAACTTGAACCTGGAAATGTTGGTAACTCATGCTGTTCTTTTATTGTTCAAGGATTCTTTTCCATATTGTGTGTGTGTGTGTGTGTGTGTGTGTGTGTGTGTGTGTGTGTGTGTGTGTGTGTGCGTGCGTGCGCATGTGTGTGTCTGTGTTCATGTGTATATGCTGCATGTTTCCATATGAAGGTGAGAATTTTCCTGTCAAGATTTGTGAAGAATTGCTTTGAAATTTTGATTGGGATTTATTGAATCTGTAGAGAGCTTTTGGTAGAATATCGTTTTTAATATGACACCTTTCATACCAATTATATTGGAGTTTTTTATCCCTTGTGATATATTCTTCAATTTCTTCCTTCATATTTTTAGCATTAAGATTTTTTTATAACACAATTATATCATTTTCTTGGTTAGAGTTACCCAATATATTTCATATTATTTGACGCTATTCTAAAACGTTGATTTCTTGTTTTATATCTTATTCTGTTTATTATTTTTATATAGAAAGACATTTTGTGGTTTAATTTTGTACCAAGCTTCATTGCTAAAAGTGTTTATGAGCTTTTGCAGACCTGGATGAATTTTTTTTAGATCCCTTAGTATAATACTCTATATTCTGCAGATAAAGATACTTTGACTTCTTCCTTTCCAATTCCAATCACCTTGTCTTGTTACTGATTTTAGGGGAATATTTTAAGATTTCTACATTTAAGTTGAAGTTGGTTATGGGCTTGCTCTAAATTGCTTTTATTTTATTTAGTGTCCATTTTATCTCTTATCTCTCCAGTTTTTATCATGAAGAAGTGTTGGATTTTGCCAAATGAGATGATTATCTGGTTCTTTCAGTTTGTTTATATGGTAGACTACATTACTGATTTTTATATTGAGCCATGTCTGCATTTCTGAAATAAAGCCTACTTAGTCAATGGTGGATGATCTTTGTTATAATATTGTGTCAGTTTGCAAGTAATTTATTGAGTATTTTGTCATCTATGTTCATGAAGAAAATTGGACTGTATTTTCTTTCTTTGTTGGGTACTTATGTAGTCTGGGTATCAGTGTAAATGTGGCCTCTTAAAATAAATTGGACAATGTTCTTTCTGTTTCTATTTTGTGTAATAATTTGGGGAGAATTGGTATGAGTTTTTTATTATTTTATTATTTTGTGGAGTTGGGTCCCTTATAAGGATTGTAAATCACAAAATATTGTAGGTCTGTTTCAATTGCTTATCTACTCATCATACAACTTTGGAAAGAAGTACCTATGGAGAAAATTGTTCACCTCTTTTAAATTTTCCAGTAATGTGAAGCACAGGCTTTTAAATTAAACCCTTATGGTTCTCAAGATGACCTCAGCAATTGCTATGTCTGTTATTCCCCTTTTCATTTCTCATTTTATTAATTTTGATATTCTATCTACTTTTTAGTTAATTTGGGTATGGGCTTCTGTTTCTTTTTTAATTTTTCAAAGAATAAACTTTTTATATTTTTTTGCATTATTTTTGTTTATTTTATTGACTTCAGATATCAATTTGATTATTTCTTGCCATTGACTCCTCTTGGATTTGATTACATCTTTTTGTTCTGGAACTTTAAGAGAGTCTTTAAGTTGCTAGTAGGATATCTTTGCAGTTTTTTCTTGTGTTTCTTTTCTTTTCTATTTTTTTTAAGTTGATTCTTTATATCCAGAATTATCGGGTGATCTTGTAGGATTCTGGGAGTTATTTAAATTTGCTAGTATCTGTAGAAACTTTCTTTGTGTTTGAGTATGTACTCATTTTTGAGAAAAAATAATCAGTAAGGTACAGAGAAGATACATTCTTTAGTGTTTGAGTGAAATGTCCTATACATATATGATCTATCATGAAATGTCATATACATACATATATGTTCTGTCCATTTTGTTTGTAACATCAGCTAGCTTTAACATTTCTCTGTTTAGTTTTTGTCTGCTTGGCTTGTACATTGATGATATTATAATACTAACGTCTTCCACTATTAGTGCGTGTCCTTGTATTTGATACATAGGTGTCATAAATTAAAATGTCACCTTGATGGATCTTTCCTCTGAAAAGCATGTAGTGGCCTTCATTATCTATTATAATTTGATTCTGTTTGAAGTTTATTGTTTTTTATATTAAAATGGTTATACCAGGTTTATTTGTAAAGCTATTTTGGAACAGAAGTTGTTAACAGGAGTGAGGGGTTGCTGTAGCATGCCTGAACATGTTTTGGTCTGGAGAAATATGGAAGACTTTGGGACTTTATTCTAAAAAAATTGTTAATGCTTTAAGTGGGGTTTAATGAACCCACCTAATAGGGTCATCAGAGACTCTAGCAATGAGGGAAATAAGAGTTGTGGGAGCTGGGTTTCAGAGGTGAGGAATATTAGCAGCTGCCTTAGAGAACATTCTTATGTAATTGTTGGAAAGAATGTGACTTCTCTAAGAATCTGCCTGAGGCTACACTGAAGAAATTGTTTAATATCATTGACAGTTGAGATTTCAAGGACCCTCATATTGACTGAATTGTATGGGTATAAGGGATCACATTTATGTAGCTCTACAATGAAAAGCAGCAAAGCAAAGAGAAAACCTAAATGTACACTGTATGAATGCAAGGAATTGTCTAGTTAAAGCCGAGGGTAACACTCCAGGAGATGAAATGTTTAAATAAAAGCTAGATGCTTTTAAAGGAAGAGGACAATTTAAGGCAAGATACCACCCAGCTCATACTGAAATCCATGAAAACAAGAAGCTGGTGAGTTCATCCACATCTAAAAGCAATCAATAATTCAACACTTTATGCAAATGTAAGTTCTGAAAGGGGATGGTTTCCAGTGTCAGCAGGCAAAATAGCTGGTTAATTTCAGCCATGTGATTCTAAATATAGAGTCAAGGAATACAAAAAATAGATTTGTATAATCTTGAGCAGTTAAGGAAAACTGCTTAGGCCAGTGTATGACAGGAAGAGTCCTTGACTAGATGTTCAAAAAGGCAATTGATTAACTTTTGAAGATGATGTCTAGATTAAAATAGAAAACCTAGAATTTTGGAGATTTCAGAACTTTGGGACCTACAAAAGAGAGTTATAAACAAGGTATGGAAATGAAATCAGCAATGGAGAAACAGAAGTTGGAGTTTCCCTGATGGTTTTTGATCGTAATTTTGTTCAGTATTTCCTCAATATACCCCATATTTTCACTTTTGTAATGGTAATGTATATTCTGTGCCAGTGAACATTGGAAGTATATGATAATCTCTTTGACTTTAATTTTACAGGGAGTTAGTAATGTAGGACATCCTTCTGTATGTTGCAAATAAATCTGTTGATAAATAAAGCTTGCCAGGAATTATGGAGCCAGGCATGAAATACAAAAAAGATACAGAGAGAAAGAAGGCAGAGCCTGTGAGACACCATTTATCTGTTCTAGGTGTAAGATTCCAGAACATGGACATATATTGATATAAAGATTAGTAAAAATAGGTTAATTTAATTGTGAGATCTAGTCAATAATATGCCTGGGCCTATGGCCAAGCAGTTGCAATTAATATTAAGCCTTAGAGTGATTATTTTGAAACTGGTAGAAGTGATGGTAATCTCCACTCATAAGTTAGAGTTCAGATATATTTTGAATATCAGATGAGACTATACTTTTGAACAGGGTTAAGTCTGGGAAAGACTATAGGGATTTTAAAGATGGTTTGAATTCATTTTACATTATGATATGGTTACAAGCTTTTGGGGACCAGGGAATAGAATGTGATGGTTTGAATGAGAATGGCTCCCCTAGGCTCATATACTAGAATGCTTACTTACAAGGATTGGAGTAGTTTATAAATTGTAGGAGGTGTGGTTTTTTTGAATGAAGTATGTCACTGGGTGCAGATTTGAGGTTGGAAAAACTGAAGCTACTTTCAGTGTCTCTCTCTGTTTGCTGCTTGTGTATCAAGATAAAAGGAATCAGCCCCATGCTTCCCTACTGCAATGCTTCCCACAATGATTGAAATGGTCTAACTCTTTTAAACTCTATGCAAGTCCCTAGTTGTAAACTTTGTTTTATAAGTGTTGACTAAATCAACCTATACTGTTAAAAGAGTGAAAAAAATAGTTAATTAATTGGAAGGGCTTATTATGTGTGGATGAAGATGCCACTTTTTGAAAGATATAAACTTCATATTAATAAATTATGATACTGGAAAGGTTTTCATAAGTCAAAAACATCAACATTTTCATTTTCAAGTATCGATTTTTGATATGAGTAGTGTAAGAAAAACGTCTAAGCTAGAAATTAGGAAATCTATAATGAAGTGAAAGAGACATATGCAGGCACCTCAGATGTACAGCCAAGACATATCACACTAAAAAGATACATGGATGAATAACAGAGAGCAGAAACTTTACTGGGATCTAGGTGTGATGGTAACATTATTTACAATAGATATACAGGAATCTGGTTATACTTATCCTCAAAGGATGGTGAAAGACGACTGAGGATGCAGAGAGCTTGAATTGAATCAGAAATCCAAATATAGATACACAGCCAAAAATATAGGTTAGCTCTCAGGAGAAGAGATACACAAGACAAATAAGACCATATGTATAGAGGATAATTGAGGACAAGGGACTACTTGAGGTCCCCTAAATTCAGAGTAAGAAGCAAAATGGTTCTTAAAGAAAGACTCAAAGTCTCAAAGTGAAAATGATTCTGAAAACAAAGAGAAGGTAAAGAGTAATATCAAAGAGTTTCATCTGGTAATATTACAGCTGAATTTTGCTTTATTTCTTCAAAGCTTTACTCATGTATATGCGTATTTATGAATGTGAGCTACAGTGTAGGTGCTAGACAGTAAACCCCAGGTACATTGCAAGAGCAGCAAAGGCTGCTAACCTCCAAAGCATTTCTCCAGACATCTTCAGCAACAGTTTTCATGTGACAACAGTCAATAAAATCAATGAGTATATGCAAGTTATCAACAATACAGAATATCATTATATCACTGAGACATGTCAGGGAGGTTGAGCAGATGACTAAGCACATAAAGACACAAGCTAATTTACCACATGAGCTCTATCCACTGGGGCCACATGGCAGAAGAATAGAATCTTTCCACTTATTATCTGAAATACATGCATACATAACCTCCATGACAAACAAACATGGTCAAAAACATTGTGAATTTTCATTTTTTTGTGCTTTCTAATTTTAACAATTATTTATTTATTCTTAAATTCATTGATTTTTATATTTATTGACTAAATCTTGCTGGTTCTCACATTTTTTGATTCAACTGGTCCATATGAAATTACCCCCTGGGCACCTCTGAAAATTACGTAAAATCATTTTTTTTTCAATTTCTTAGAAACTTAGATAGTTGGATGATGTATTGGATTGCTTTACACTTTTCCCTCAATTGTACAGCTATAGAATATCCCTGCTAATATCTTTTATTCTATCGCTCCTGCTTAAGTATTAGACAACTTTTTTGAAACACTGGAGTTAATTTAAATCTGTGATGCATCTTTTGTGTGTGTGTTGGTTTTAAGTTTTCTATATTTTTTAATATTATTTTAAAATTTTTTTCTACATATAAATCCCAGTTCCCTCTCCCTCCCTCCCTTCTTCCTTCTCTCTTTCCCTCTCTTTCACTCTCTTCTACCCTCTCATTCCCTTGACCAACCTCCTCTTCTATCCCCTCCACTCCACATGTAGGGTGATGCCCTCCAGGAGAGGTCATCTAAATCTGTCAAGTCACTTGGAGTAGGGACTAGGCCTTTACTCCTGTCTCTCGGTTAAGGGAGTATCCCTCCATGGAGGATGTGCCCCCAAGTCCTTTTGTGCACACAGAATACATCCTGATTCCACTGCTTATACTGCTCAAGCCTTTGTGCTGAGACCCATGTTCAGGGGGTCTGAATCAGTCCCATGCTGGTTTCCCAGCTATCAGTCTGGGGGCCATTATCTCTTCTTTGTTCAGGTCAGCTGTCTCTGTGTGTTTCTGCAGCCTGGTTTTGTCCTCCCTCTCTGCAACTGGATTCCAGTTTGGCTCAGTGTTTAGTTGTTGGTGTCTGCTTTTGTTTCCATCAGCTATGAGATGAGGGCTCCGTGACAAGTTAGTCATCAATCTCATTATCAGGAAAGGGCATTTATGGTAGCCACAAAGTCAGAAACTACTGCTTACTGAATACATAAAGGCATTAGTTTTCTAATAAATTTATCTCATGCTCACACACTAGTTGGAGATATTTCTGTTTTTACTTAATTATTATAGGAGGTGCAATGAGTGTTCTCACCTGGAAGTGATCTTAGACTATATTTTGTAGACATCCATATTCTAAAAGTAAATAAAATTTGGCTATAGTAAGATATTTGTCTCTGTGGAAATTTTATCCATTCCTAGATAGTCTCACAATGTTTTTTACATTTTATTATCACCATGTATTAATGATTGTAGATTGTTTTTTAAAAAGTACCTTTACCATATAATTTTAGTTGTCATAATTTCTACAGAACACCATGAGAGATACAAATTATATATTCTCATATATTAGTATTCTGAATATTTATACAAATTACCATATGCATTGAAGTAGAACTAATGTATACTTGTATGAATGTACATATATGTGTATAATAATAAATTGTATATGAAAGAACATACATGTTCACAGTATAAGTAATCATATTACACAAGCTATATGATAATTACTTCCTACCGCAGTTTTTAAATATGTAGAAAAATTAAGTAGGTACTAACTAATATGAATGGTAAATAATTCATCACAATCTGAAACTATTTGGCTATTTCAAGAATATATCTCCAACCCTATATTAGAAATATGGACATGTTATAAACTTCATAAAACATTAACTGTTTTGTACTATATTGGAAATTCATTATATTTTGAACCAAATCATCTTTATGTTGTATGTCACTGATGCACACCTCAAAATAATTTGCAGTAGATTCTGATACTCAGTAAATTTACACTGGGAAAGGTTGTGTCATTAGCATATAGCTACACAAGAAAAGAAAATTAGACAGCTCTTGAAGGAAGTGATTTTTCCCACAAAAGTGCATATAAATGCAAAAAGGATGAGAAATTTAGCCCAATAATTGTAGAAATTGTTCATGGTATTATGCAAATGTTAAATGGAAACAGCCGGTAAAAATAAAACATTACCATGCCTAGTATTTAATAGTCAGGATGTTATGTAAACACCTTTCTTAATGTGGGTAATTTCCTTAAATCAAATGCTTCAATCAACCTTCATAAGCAAGAACACATTGTTCATTTCAGATTCTATTTAGCCCAGAAGGTAAGTTCACTTACATACTTATTCAGAAAAAGTTCTCCAGTAATTCCAAATATCAAAATATTATTATGGTAGTTAGAAAATACAGCACTGCAATATAATTTTTGTTACATAATATCATGCTGACACATTAAATCCACAAAAGATTAATGTAAGTAAAATACACATATAATGGAGAAGCTTATAACTAAATGTAAAGGAATTTCTGTCATAAATTGAATATGAACTGAGAGTCTATATTAGAGATTACATGTGTTATCTTTAGAACTCATTCAGAACTGTTTCATAAGCAGATATTATCTTTGTTCATATCAAAAGAGAGATTAAATATTTAAATGCCTTATATGTAGCAATTAAAATATAAAAAGGCAAATACAGTAGCCAACTAACTAATGAACTAACAATTTGATTTTTGATCATTTGTAAGCTGAATCGTACACTAATTTTGAAACATAATAGAAAATAAAATTCTCAAATTATTCACTTAATAGTTTTATTTACTTAAATTTTGTATATAATCCATTAAATAAATAATTATATCAAAGAAAATATGACCGTTGCTCTAGTTTTCAAGAAATGTGATAAAAATTTACTTGATTTTCATAAACCTGATCATTACTTATCAATTGATAATACTTAGATCAAAGAACATTTATTAATATCAGAGATTGGAAACTATAGATAAAAATATGTGAAAACATTTAAAGTCCCATTGTGTAGACTGAATAGCAAAATAAGAAAATAGATTTACAAAATCTGTTTCATAACTAAATTACTTTGAAATTACCTATGGAGTTGGAGCATAAATATTTCTGCTTTACCTCTTCTTTTTTTGTGAGCATACCAGTCACAAAATATTGAAGTTAGATGTTTTATTCTGAATACTTTTATCAGTTAAAAGTCAATTTAATCACTAAATATATATGCATTATCTTAACAGAGAGATATATCTTAACTTGTAAATATTTTAAATTGATAGCACTAATTTGGTATGGTAAGCATCTCCCCTTGCCATTGAATTTGTGTCAGTGGCCACACTCCTTTGGATGTGTCTTCAGTTGTGCAAAGTTAGAGAAGCTCCAGGCAGGCACTCTTTCTCAGATTGAAGATCACATTAGAATGGCAGAGACTGCATCTTCTGCAGCAGGCACACCATGGTGCTTCCTTACTATTATCTGTGTAAGTTGTTCGCCAGTAAAATGCCTAGTTATGATTTTTCTTGGATCTAGTTAATTCATTAATACCCTGCCTTCAATTGGCGCTCAACTTGGTTGCATTCCCACGATGAGTCTACAGTAGGGCACTGGCCAGAAATCTATAGCTAACTGCATTTACCAGCCTCACTGTTTTCTCAGTTCCCAGAAAGTGACAACCTGTGCTTCTGAAGTTAGCACAGCCCAAGTCTGCTAATTACAATACAACCCAATCACAGTATTCCCTCCCACTCTTCCTCCACTCCCCTAGCTACCTCCTGTCTCCCCTCACTCCCTCCTTTCCTAACTACCTCCCTTCCCCAGATCAACTTCCTATCTGTTTCCTTTTCAGAAAAGAGCAGGTCTATAAGAGAATACAAACAGAAAGTACAAAACAAGAAACAAGAAGACAAGAAAAAGCGTTCATATAAAAATTGGACTAGGCAATCTGAGATGGCACACCACCTAACAACTCTCTTTTATTCTGAAGTATTGCTAAGGTTTTCATTGTGTCACATGGGTTTTTGCATAGTTGTCTTATCCTGTCTAATATGCATGAAAACTTCAAGAGCAGAAATATGCTGATTCAAATAAAATCTAACATATATATTGTTCCCACTGATACAATCTAGAAAGAAAAAATAATAATATATTTGTTAGTATGCCATCAAAAGCTTTAATGTAACACATGAAAGAGATGCCATAATTAAATCAGATAACACTACGGTTAACCTTGAAGGGAGCCTCTACTTCCAATCTACCCTGCTCAATTTTTTTTTAATATGGGATTAGGCAAACTTGAATTTTAGGGACCCTAATGTGTTCATTCTTTAGTGTCTTGCAAAATGATATGTGATTATAACACACACCCTAAAAAGTAAACAATTTTAGAATTCCTAAGTCATATAATTAATGTTTACCATGAATAATTTGCTTTTACTCTGTGTCACAATATGCACATGGATGTATATTGAAATATCTTATAAATATATAATATCAATATAGTATAGTAAGCCACTAACCAAAGAAAAGATTTTATTTTTTTATTTATGAAAAATAAAATGTTTTTGCTATGTCTCCTGGATAAAGCCCAGTGTAGAACATATAATATACATAAGCACTGAAGTAGAGGACACAGTTTAGAAAATCATATTTTATGACTTTGTTTAGGTTTAACCTTTTCTCTAATATATAAAAGTGGGCACTGTGTTATATGTATGCAGCACTACTATAATGACATTGGATCACTGCAGTGAATATGAAATTAATAAATCTAAATGTAAACAGTTATGTATAGGATTATTTACCATTTTCCATATGAGTACTAACCTTAGTTCTTTATTACATGCCTCTTCATAGTATTTACTCTTTCTTTGCTTGGCTATTTTGGACTTACTAGAATCTGAGAATAAGCCTAGTTTGGTGGAATGATTTTAGTTATATATGTTGCAAATAACTTCTCTCAGCATGTGGACTATTGTTTTCTTATTTTGAAAATGTATTTCCATTATCATTCCTTCTTGTATTATACAATTACTTATGGCTTGGCCTTGAGAAAATTTTGGAAATTCTTCCCTATATACTTGCCTTAGTGGAGTACTTATATGTATGTGACATTAGGAAGAGAGCAGGATAATAGGCAGTAAAAATCAGTATCCATCACAGAATATTAAACTAACAATTTACCATGGAGAACTACTTTAGGTTATAAACAAACTGAATAAACAGGAGGGCCTCAAAGACACAGAAACAAGTGAAAGCCACCAGAAAAGGAAAAGTTAGAACATGAAAAAGCATTTATCTTACCTCATCACATGCCACTTTCCAAGTTGGCAAATCAAAGACTAGTGTGACTCTCCAGGTCCTGTAGTTTCTACATGAGGAAAGAAACACATAGGTAGATATCTAGCTTTTGTAGCATTTTGAGATGTTTCTCAGTGACTTCATTATTACATTACTTTGTGGAGAATTATTACTTTCTAACATAGCTAAATCTAAGTTCAGGTACTTGCAAACAAGAAACACAGAATGATCAGTATGTAGATATTAAGACCTTTTGTTCTTGCTACTAGTGGTAGGCCAAGAGAGGCTCAAACCATCATCATAGCCCACTTTTTCTGATTTTAAAACTTTAAAAACCATTCAATCCCAACTCAGAGCAAACAAAAGAAGTTTAACAATCTATACAGCCTAAGAAAACACTCCACTTACATGAATTCATTCCCATCAAGAACTCTAGAAATGATCACATATTCAGCTAAAAAGACTCTAACAAACACTTGTTTTAATCACCTTACATGGTAAAGATTTTATTTATATTGGACAGTTTTGCAAGTTTCAGTTCCAGGCCAGTTGCTTTTATTGCTTTGGTATCTGGTATCTGTTATGAATCAATACATTCTGTCCAGTTTACTCCATAAATAGTATTTCACAGCTAAAATATGATTAGAGTCAAGGGAAACCATGGAAGAAGATATGTTTTGGATGATGTTTAGGAAATATTACAGAAGAAAATACTAATTTTAAAAAACATAAAAATATTTAAGAAGATTGTAAGTGAAAGAGAACCATGGCCATATAGCCTTTGATTTAACTACACTAAGTGTGATATTTTAAACACACAAAATAATGTCTCAAGTAGGAGCATAGATATAATTTTATCTTTCAAAAATTGCATGGGATAAAGACTTTATAAAGCAAAATTTGAATTAATTCATCACAATAGGACATCCATACAAAGAGTGCTTACCATGTCTTATATGTAGAAATAAAACAATGCTCATTAATAATATAAGAGGATATAAATGCTTAAATCTGTATGGAAAATGATTAAAAATTCATTAAAAAGCAAAATAGAGTCGAGATGGTATATTTCAATGATGTTGAATATATGTTTTTAAACTTTGCTTTAATACTTTAAACTACGAAAGTAACTATTAGACTGCAAAAATTAGCATGTGTTAGAATTACAACAAAATTATTTTTCAGAGAAAAATTAAAGTAGTTTTTATATATTTTGTTAATTTAAGATGGGATCCTGTATAAGAAATCTTATAGAATCCCATAGTATTATAAAGTGCAAAGCTGTAACAAATGGAAAAGGATGAAGGACTAAGAAATGGAATCAAGCACATACCAGTAAAAGAACACAAAGAGGAGAGCAAGTAAGAAAGAGTAATATATTTAAAAGTTTATAGATACAAATAGTAACTGATAAATAAATAATTAATTTCAATGTGTATCAAAATAAGTCAGCAAACCACAGTGGGTGGCTGAATGGTTAAAAAAAACCAGAAATTAAAATATAGCTCTCAATATTATCCAGTATTAGATTCCCATTTGCTAGATAATTTACAATGAATAAATGTTAAGAACTTGAGAAATAAACTGCAAGGAAGAACTTAAATGATTACATTTGTACACAATTAAAAATGTTAAGTAACAAAAAATATATAGCATAAAAAGGCAGTGATAGAGTCACTTTAGTGCCAGGTATGGTTGCACCATGCCTTGGTTGTTGATAATCATGATGCTGAAATATTAGGTCTCTGTGATCTCAAAGCCAATCTACTATTGCTAGCGTAAGTTAGCCAAAATGACAGTCCCTCAAAAACCATCAAGAATTTAGCAAGAAGGTGTAATTTCTGAGTGTTTACCGAAGAGATACTGAATAGTCTAAATTTATAACTGAAATGATAATGTAGATAAAACAATAGATCTCTGAAAATATTAAATAATGGGGAAAAACTAGACTGAAAAAATAGAAGATAAAACAACACAATTAACTGTAGAGATGATATACTGATACTATAGAAATACAAATAGCACTAAAATGTCAAGATGTACAGCGGCATCCTCCACGTGAAAACCCAGAGTAAATGACCAAATCTGAAGAAACATGCAGCAACCCAAGGCTGAAACATAGTGAATTTGAAAATTTGAGGAATGGCGTGATAAAGGGGATTGACTAGAAAAGTAAAATATTTCATGAAAAAAAGTTCAATTTTATGAGTTTTCCATGAGAACTGTATTAAAAATCAAAAGAAGGAATACTGCCAGTCCTGATATTCCTGAGATTCTTAGTAATTACAAAACAGATCTATAGTCATTGTACATAGACACTAAACAAAAGAAAAACAGCAAATAGGATACAAGATGAACTAAAAATCAGTAGCCCTACAGTTTATAGATGACAAAGGGGCTGAGAAAGAAAACAGAGAAACATTACTTTAAAATAGACACAAACAACATAAAGTATCTTGGAGTCATGCTTACCAAACAAAAAAGTTCTATATAATAAAAACTTTGTGTTTTAGAGAAAGAAATTTAAGAAGATACCAGAAAATAAAAAGATTTCCCCTGATCTTGGATAGGTAGGATAAACATAGCAAAATATGGCAATCTTGCCAAAAGCAATCTACAGACTCAATGCCATCCCCATGAAAACCCCAGCACAATTCTTCACTGACCTTGAAAGGATAATACTCAACTTTATAGGGAAAAACAAAAGACCCAATATAGCCAAAACAATGCTGTATAATAAAAGAACATCAGGAGGCATAACTATCCCCAACTTTAAGCTCTATTAAAGAGCTATAGTCCTGAAAACAGGATGGTATCTGTGCAAAAGTAGACAAGTAGACCAATGGAATCAATTCAAAAATCCTGATATTAACCTACCCACCTATGAACACCTGATTTTTGAAAAAACAGCTAAAAGTATACAATGGGGGTAGGAAAACTTCAACAAATGGTGCTGACACAATTGGATGATGGTATGTAGAAGACTGCGGATAGACCCATGTCTATCACCATGCAGAAAACTCAAGCCCAAATGGATCAAAGCCCTCAACATAAATCCAACCACACTGAACATCTTAGAAGAGAAAGTAGGAGGTATCCTTGAACAAATTGGAATAGGAGACCTCTTCCTGAAAATAACTCCAGTAGTAAGACTGCCATCAACAATTAGTAAATAGGACCTCCTCAAACTTAGAAGCTTCTCTAAGGCAAAGGATACAGTTGACAAGGCAAAACAGCAACGCACAGTCAGTGAAAAGGTTTTCACTTATAAAACATCTAACATAGGGCAGATCTCCAAAATATACAAAGAACTCAAGAAACTAGTCAATAAAACACCAAATAACTCCACTGAAAAATGGGGTACTGTACGCACCTACCCCTGCCAGCAAGGAAGATTTGACTCTGGGAAGATTCTCTTCATGCAGTTTTAATCAGGATCCTTGAACATGCTTCCTCTGACCTGCAAGAGCCCGGGGGACCCCAGCACAGGCTAAATACCCTTGCGCTTACCAAACCCAGTGAGCTACGTGGACCGTGCAGATAGGCTACTCTAATGCAGAAGCAACAGGCTAAATAGGCTTACCCAAAATAAGGACTTATTTACACCAGAGAGTGCTCACCCTTGGGGAGGTGGAAGGCAGAAGGCAATGCCAACTTTAAGGTGCGGCACTTCGCAGCTCTCCACAGTCCCCCCTTTTTGTTTTAATAATGCAACAGGCAAGGGTAGTAGTCTGGTCTCCAGTAAAGCAGTGGACATTGTAATGACCCTGAATCCTGGTAGTCAGCCAAGTCAGTGTCACACCTGTCTGGCATCTTATTTCTGGAGGTGGGGCCTCGGACACCAACCCACATGTAACCAAACTTGCCCTCCTCGGAGTTGCTAACTTCCAGAGCTAACTCGGAGTGTAGTGTTAAGCCATATAACCTGTGCATGAAGGATCAATACTTGTTCATGACTGTGAGCCATGCTTGGGGAGACTGTCCCATCCCAATGGCTGTAAATGCCTGGACAACTATAGCTGTATACCACTTCTGAGCAAACCTCATTTTGCAAAGGCACCACAGGCCCACGAAGGAGATAAGCAACAAGAGGAGAGCCATAGCTCCCATTTTCGTCCACTCTTTTAGATGGTCCATGGCAATGGGAACCATGATGACAATCCGGCAGCCAATCCTGCATCCACATGTGTCAAATTTACTGTAATGATGGCCATTTCCAGCTGTGCCATCAGATAATCAAAGTTGGCAGACCAATTTTCTACAAGATGGCTAGACAACTGTTGTGACAAATTAGCAGCATGTGTAAAGTTCTCATACTGAATGCTGTAACATACAAACCTGGATATTTCATTTCACATCCCAATTGGGCCAACTGCCCCAAGGTATCTATTTATTCTTGCACCAGATCAATTTTTTGGTTTACAATCATTAAGCCTCCTTTTAGTTGAGTACCAATTGTGGATTGAGTATCCAAGGTGGTAGCCATATTTTTGGACAACTCATTTAGTTTAGAGGCTGTCAGCACCAATGTACTCATAGCTACAGCAGCTGAGACTGAACCCACAACTGCAAAAGAGATAGCTGCAACTATGGCTGCTGTAATGCCAAAATCTTTCCCTACAGCCTCTACCAAACAGGCCATAAAATCTGAAAATGGTTCCGTTTGGCCTTGCAGTATCTTAGTGAGGTTACCACTCACCTCTCCCTTATTGGGTAATGACTTCCATGCTTTTATGGCAATCTGATATACTTGTTCAAGACTTAAGTCATTTCATAAGGCTTTCCAGACCTCCGGGCAAAAGGAATACCCTTTACCTGGGCCCCGCCCTTCTTCATTCTGCTCAGAAGATGCCAAAGGCATTGTTCTAGGAGGGTCCCTTCCCTTCCCATATCACCATTTCTCCTCTCCCTTCCCCTCTGTCCCTTAAGGGATTGTTTTTAAACCTTTTTTACAAGGGCTTGTAATTCTTCCTTAGAATCTGTTTCGTCCCTATCTGACTCTCTTGTGTTCTCAACCTCTTTTGATCTTTTTTTTGTAACATTTTTAGCGCAGCTTTTTTTTTTATTTTTATTTTTATCGCCTTTTACAGTACCTCTTTTCTTCGATACAGCTATGCACTAACTTCCAAACAGGTCAGACTCTGGACTTTAACATCCCTTATTCCCAAGCAAAGTCAAGATCACTTGTCTTACTTGTCCCAGCACACTAGCGTGAGGTCTCCGGAATCTGAGAACCAAGGTGCAATGGCATCGCAATTGCTCAGGAATCTTTCTAGTGTGTTTTTCTTTATTTAAATTTCTTTGACAAAAGTAGCTCCTGAAGAGCCAGAAAAATTAGATGAGACTGAGAAGTCCCCATTTTAAAAAATTTTACTTTTGGTTCGTTAGAACCTCTCATTCAATGTCTGAGACTTTATTGCCGCTTAATTCTGCCGTCTTTAGTTTGGTCCCAACTTACCTGGGACTTTATTGCTCCTTACCAGAGACCTTATCACCTCTCTACCGAGGGCCTTAAATTTGGTCCCAACTTATCTTGGGAACTTGCCAGCGCTGCCCTGACTGCAAGAAGTTCTGATCTGAATATTTCCCCGTATGGGCCACCATCTGTACGTGCCTACCCCTACCAGAAAGGAAGTCGTGACTCCGGGAAGTTCTTCTTCAAGCAGTTTTAATCAGGATCCTTGAACATGCTTCCTCTGACCCGCGAGAGCCCGGGGGACCCCTGCACAGGCTTAAGTACCCTTGCGCTAACCAACCCCAGTGAGCTACATGGACCCTGAAGATAGGCTACTTTAACGCAGAAGCAGACAGGCTGAATAGACTTAACCAAATAAGGGCTTGTTTATGCCAGAGAGCACTCACCCTTAGGGAGGTGGAAGGCGAAAGCCAGCACTATCTTTGAGGCATAGCATTTCGCAGCTCTCTACAGGGTACAGAACTTAAGAGAGAATTCTCAATAGAGGAAATCAAAAAAGGCTGAAAGACACTTAAGAAAGTGCTCAACATCTTTAGCTATCAGAGAAATGCAAATAAAAACAACTTTGAGATACCATCTTACTCCTGCCAGAATGGCTAAAATTAGAAACACCATTGACAGCTTATGTTGGAAATATTGGAGAAAGGAGAACACTTCTCCACTGCTGGTGGGAGTGCAAACTCATATAGCCATTTTGGAGATCAGTATTGTAGTTCCTCAGGAAAATGGGAATCAGTCTACAACAGGACCTGTCAATCCTTTGCTTAGGCATACACACAAATGATCTACATCTATGTAACAAAGACATGTGTTCAACTATGTTCATAGCAGCATTATTTGTAATAATACGTACCTGGAAGCAACCTAGATGCCCCTCAACTGAAGAATGGATAAAGAAAATGTGGCACATCTACACAATGAAATACTACTCTGAGGAAAAAAAAAACAATGGAACCTTGAAATATGCTGACAAGTGGATGGAACTTGAAGAAACCCTCCTGAATGAGGTAACCCAGTCACAAAAAGAGAAACTTGTTATGTACTCACTCATATATGGATTTTAGACCTAGACCAAAGGATCACCAGCCTATAATTACACCACCAGATGAACTAGGATACATGGTAGGTTCCAAGACATTCATATGAGGTCCGTCACAGAAGGGGAAGGGACAAGTTCTTCAGTATACATGGGGAGGGATCTAGGAGAAAGATAAGGGGAGCACATGGGACTAAGGAAAATGAGTCAGGGGAGGAATAGGAGATAGAAGAGACAGAGAGACAGACAGAGAGAGAGAGAGAGAGAGAGAGAGAGAGAGAGAGAGAGAGAGAGAGAGAAAACATAAAAAGGAAGCCATTATAGGATTGAAGAAAAAACTGAACCTAAAGAAATGTTCAGAATCCTGCAAGACTGACTCCAACTATTTGAGCACCAGTATAAAGGCTACCATAAATGCCCTTCCCTGAAATGATACCAACGACTAACTTATTCACCATCTTGAAGCCCTCATTTAGTATCTGTTCGAAACAGAAGCAAACACCCACAACTAAACACTGAGTCGAACTAGAATCCAAATGCAGAGAGGGAGGACAAGACCATACTGCAGAAACACATAGAGAGAGCAGAACAGAACAACGAGAAGCTAAGGAGCCTCCAGACAGATAGCTCGGAATCTAGCATGGGACTGACTCAGACACCCTGAACATGGGTCTCAGCTAGAAGGCCTGAGGACCTCAGACAGTGGAACCAGGATGTATTCCTGCTTCACAAAAGGACCTTGCGAGCGCATCCCCCATGGAGGGATACTCCCTTAACCTAGAGACAGGAGAGAAGTCTTAGTTTCTACTTCAAATGACTTGAAAGATTTAGATGACCTCTCCTGGAAGTTTTAAAAAGGCTAGAAAGCATCTATGAGATGACTGTAGCATTGTGATGTCCCATTGATGCATCTATTTTACTGCTTTTCTACTCTTTTTCTTTTTCTTTTTTTTTTCTATCAAGGTCAGAATTTAACTTTGGATCTTAGTTATGCCAGGTAAGTATTCTACTAATGTTTACTCTCAACTTGCTTTAGTAGATGTTCTAATACATATGTATCTTAAATGTGTTTATTTTTAAAATAGTTTTAGAATATATTTGTGTAATAAAATGGAATTTTCTGGCAACATTATGAATTTTCTGGATATAATTAATTAAAATAGATGTCACTTTCTAAAATTTTGAAGAAAAATTGAATAAAGTTATTATTTTAGCAGTTTTTAAATGAACCATATCTTACTACTAGCTATGCATTAGCCTCCATCCTTCTTTGTTCTTGAGCTTTTGACCCACATTTCTTCTTTACTCACTCACACACACCTGTGCTCCAGGGAATTATCTCTCTCTTATTTTTAATTTAGACTTTTTGTTGAATTCCATGTAAACAATGTCTGGTGTTATTTATCTTTTTCTGCATCACTTAGTCTTTCAGTGTTATATTATCTATTATATTTTTATTCTTTTTCAATTTTTGAGATTATAATTACAACATTTCTCCCTCACCTTTCTTCTTCCAAGTCTTTCCTCATAGCATATATACCACTACAAATATACTTAGAAATTCTTGTTCTTTCCCCTTCTGTTAGGCTCCTTGTATGAATCTCTTAGAATCTTCCTTGTATCCTAGTTTCTCTGGTGGTATGAATTATAAGCTGGCAACTCTTTGTTCTATATCTAAAATCCATAAATGAGTGAGTACATACCATGTTCCTCTTTTTTATGACTCAGTTACCTCACTCAGGATGGTTTCTTCAAGTTCCATCCAATTGCCTGAGAATTTCAAGTTCCATTGTTTTTTTCCCCTGCAGAATGGTATGCCATTGTGTAAATGTGCCACATGTTCTTTATCCATTCTTCAGTTGAGGGGCACCTAGATTGCTTCCAGGTTCTTGCTATTACAAATAATGGTGCTATGAACATAGTTGAACAGATGTCTTTGTTGCATGGATGTGGATCATTTGGATACATGCCTAAGAGTGGGATTGCCGGATCCTGTGGTAGACTGATACCCGTTTTCCTGAATTTAAGTAAATTTATTCTCATGTAATTTGTCTCACATGACTAATACTTCAAAAACTTTCAAAGGTCTTTAAAATAAAATATAAATGAGTTATAGGAAATGATTCTTTGCAGGTATAAACCAGAGCAATAATGGACAAAATAAAGGTAATGCTTCTGCCTTACAGAGACTTTAAAAAGTTGAGATGAATATTGGGGTAAAAGAGTGTTAGAACAAATTAATACTGTCATGCTGTTCACTACCTCCTAAAATATGTCATCTAGAATTTGATCTACATTAAATATTAGTATGGAGATCCCTTTTGAAGATATATGTACTAATAATAGATGGATATTGACAGGAGATTCTGACTTTGGAGAATTGTTTTCATTTACAGTTTCATAATTTAACCCAAAGGAACAATAAAGACTTTTTAGTAATAGGACTTAGGCTGTTTAAGCTCACAAGATTCTGATTTATACTGATATTTTGTCACAGTTATTGTTATCCATCACGAATGTTCAACTTTTGATAAATCCAATACAAATGTGATAGTGAAACTTTTCATTTGTGTATTTGATTGTGTATTCAATCATACACACTGAAAAGAGGTATTTGTCTTACAATTACAGTTGGCAACAAAATCAATTGATTCATCATAGAATATAACTACATAACTATATATATATATATATACATGCAGGCTGTATATTAATTGATATTTAATATTTAAAATATATTTTACAACTGCTTATCTTAAAAATATAAGGATAATGAAAATTTTGTCTTAATTTGTGTGACATATTAAAGTGTTAATTCTGGGAGTCAAGAACAACATCTTGGCAATTGATGAAATATGTGCATTTTACAATGCAATCAGTAAGAAACATTGAAACAGCCATATGAGTATCTGGAAAACCAAACAACTGCATTATGTAAAACAGAAAAATACAATCGTGAAAAATAAGGCAGTGGTGTTCCAGCACTCAGGAGCCAGATGCAGGTGGATTTCTGTGAGTTTGAATTCAGCCTGGTCTACAGAGTGAGGTCCAGGACAACCAAGAGTATACTGAGAAACCCTGTCTTGAAAAACCAAAGAAAAATAATAAAGAAAAAGAAAACATAAGATAAGTAAAATTAGTACCAATGAATGATCTTTATAGTTTTAATAATTTCTGAGATGAGAAAGGAGGCTAGATATTCTCCTTTATGTTCCTCGATAATTTCAATTGCAATTCTCATTGAAGTTCCATTAAAATCTAATGTCCCAATAGCCCTGTATTTTGAATTTCTTGCCACCTGTTCATAGCTGCTGGCAATAATTTACTATTTCTTGTACACACAAGTATTTAAGTTTAGGTGCATACAAGGGGCTGGTTTATTAGGAGACCATGTGGAGAATTGGAATAGAAACCAGATTCCAGCTCTAATCATGACACTGGAGGGAAATTTTAAGTGGTAAACTGTTGATTTAAAAAGTATAGGATTTAGACCTTTAGAATGGTCACTTAAAACCCAAGTGATTAATCTCCAGGTGGTTCTGAATTTCAATGATCTTTGCTAAAGTCTCCTTATATTCATGCAGATGAAGTGCTGTGATTTTAGAGTTGAACTAGTTTCTGTAGGTCACTGGCTTCTACATATTGTTTTCAAATGCACAGCTGCTGAAATTGAAACATTAACTTGACATACAGTGTGACATCAAGACCAGAGTGTCACTTTAGGATATATTTAAATCTTCTTAACATTTCCCTCTTGTAATTTCTCTGACTTTCAAGTTCTGTTTTATTTGGTGACACTCAAGGAACTGAATTGCTTCAGTGAAATGAGAGAGCAGAGAGGAAATTCAATAGAAGGCCAGATTTTATTCCTTGTTGTTTGCCTATTTTCTGAATAATCATATATCTTAATGATATGATTTTCTCACACTGGTTTATCCACCATCAAAATGAAAATACTGTCCCACAGTAAAACAGGCCATTCTCATTTATACTACTTATTGATACAATATTAAAAACTTACATACTATTTGAATTTGACATTAATCTATTGACCCTAGGTTTCATGGTTTTAAATCTTGGAAAAAAAATAAAACGAAGTATACACTCTCTATAGCTGTCATGTAGTTCTTTAATAGAAGCATCATCTCTTCTAGGTATTGGGTTAAAGTATTAAGTCTGACAATATTGCTCCAGGAATCTTTCCACCAGGTGTTAAATTTATGATTTGGAATATAGTTCTAAAGAGAAATATTTAAAAAGTAGGTTATCAATATTTTAAGGCTGAGTAAATACTCCATTCTCAAATTTCTGCTTAAAGCTTCTATAACAGGTAAATTTATTGTTACTTAACACAAGATAATAGGCAAGGTGATGATGCATTAATGATTTGAAAAAAATACAAGAAAAAGGAAAAGTATTAAGCTTAACACTAGACCAGCTGTGAGCTGTGGAATCTTTAAGCTGTATAAAAAAACTAGGTCACTGAGTTGAGATCTTATTCTTAACAAGAACCATTTAGATACACATGAGGATCAAGGTGACCAAAACTCAAAAATTGTTGGTGAATATTTTTCTTTGTGTATGTATAGTTTCAGTATTGACCACTTTGTACTCTGTGAGCAATAAAAGGGATAATATTTCTATTTGCCTGTATTTATTTGTAGCTGTGGGGTGATATTGAATTTTCTTGCCTCCATATTGACATGTCTATAGATATTTATGTATATTCTTTATATATATATTTATATATATAAATATATATAAAGAATATATATATATAAAACAATTATAATCACAGAAAATGAAGCAATGAATTTGAAAAAGGAGGAATATAGGAAGGGTTGGATAGAGGAAGATTATATATGTGCTGGAGTGTTGGAAGGGGAAAGTGATACAATACTATTTTTAACTAAAAATTCATAAAAATAAATTGATAAACTAAAAATGTTGCCTGAAATCACATATTCTAAAATGATAACACCTATATTTAAATGTAAAAATAAATTATGTTAACTGTATTTTTATGTGCAATCAATTCAGGTCTAGTTTATCAAAACATGTCCATACAGAATAAAAAATATACAAATGCATTCCACACAATGCAATTCATTTTATAAGCAAAATACTTTCAAAAGTCATTTATAAATTGAAGGTGGTAATATATAATTAAGAAAAAGATCTATAAGTATTTGTGGGTTTTTGTATAGACTAACTATATATACTTATACTCATCTGAGTTTAATATGAACATAACATTTATTGTGAGTGAAAAAATATGCTTTTACCTTTTTTTTCAATTTTTAAAAGTTGTTTTTAGATTATGCAACAGTCAGAGATTGAAACCTACAATGCAGATAGGGCCAATACAAAAAAATAATTTTTACAAATTACAAGCTGAATTACTGGAGTAACAGCAACAAACGAACAGCACACCCAACTGAGAAAGGAAGGACCACATAAAGATATCAAAGAACACCATAAGTGCCATGATTCCAAATGCCTAGATTTTGGAGCTAAAGTACAAACAAAATCTATGAAGACAGCACACATCTTCCAAATCTAGTACCCTTATTATACCATTCCCAAAGAAAAATAAAATGTTATTCATAAAAATAAATTATTTTTAAATTGAAATTCCTTAAAAACACAGACACAGAAACTGTAAAATATAAACAAACGACTTGTCAGTTCATATTGTATTTGCCATATACTGCTTGGTATGGGATAAGAACTTAAATGTTGTTTGTATAATCAGTGATATTGGTAAAACTTAGTTTTTCATTTCCAAGTGTTTATCACTTGGTTAGGAATGTAGGCTTGTGTGTACTGCTTTTAAACTGGTACCATCATTAGACCCAGACCTTTGCAGTTCCTGTACATGCTGCCAAAATCTCAGTTTACGTGAATCAGTTGTGCTGTGTTGAGGACTTCTTTCCTTGGTACTTTCCAACTCCTCTAGCTAAGAGTTCCCTGAGATATGAGGGGCAAGATTTGATGGAGAAATCCCAGTCGGTACTAGTTTTCAAGGTCTCTGACTCTCTGCATGCTGTCCAACTTCGGTTCTCTGCATTTATTCCCAACCTGAGTGGGTAGTAGCTTCTCTGATGATGGGTGAAAAATAAAGAAAAGGAAAAATAAAAATAAAAAGACTAGCCTATGAAAGCAATTAGAAATCCTTTTATTTCTATGTTTTTTTTTTTAACATAAGAGTAATATTTGGGTTTTCCTTAGTTCTTGAACTATTTAGTACTTGGCCACTGATGTAGTGATGAGAAAGAGTTCTTCTGGACTGTGCCCTAAATCCAGTTAAATTTGGGTTGGCTAGTCACTCAAGCTTTGTGCTACTATTGCACTAGTGAATTTTGCAAGGAGATCAAGACTATAGGCTTGTTATGATCAGGTTTTTCCACTGGCCCTGTCCCAGAGCCGCACCAGCCCCAAATAATACAAAGTCACTGTGTCAGATATAAAGCTGTTGGCATGTTACTAGTGTTTCTTTTTGGCTAGCTCTGTCTTAAATATTAACCCGTTTCTATTAATCTGAGTATTTCCATGTGGTCTTATCTTACCGGAGAAAGGGTCCTGAGTTGTTCTCTCTCAAGTCTCTACATGTTGAATCTCCTCCTCTATCTATCCACGAATCTTCCTTGTCTCCTAGTCCCACATATCTTGCTCTCCTATTGGCCAACAGGGCTTTATTCATTAATCAGTAAGAGAAACATATTTATAGAATGGCATCTCCCATCAGTAGACTGAAGAGTTTCTAGTTGTTGTGGTGTTTGCCATATTTTCTGCATGAGTGCAGAGTATCTTCCAGCACTTTGAACACATTTATTAGAGATGAACAGATTGGAAAAGAAATCAAATTATTTTTATTTGTTCTCCTTCAGCTGTCTTATTGTTCTAGCGAAGACCTTAGGTACTACATTGAATAAGCATGGACAGAGTGGACGACCATGTCATTTGATTAATACTGACTTTGCATTCCTGAATTGTCTTTATTATGATGAGGTATGTGACTTATATCCATTGTCTCTCCAGACCTTATTATGAAAGAAAATCTATTTTCTGCATCTGTGATAATACTGTGGATTATGTAGCTTAGCATATTTAAAGGGTAGATTATATTTATCCCACTCCATATGGTGAATGTCTACTAAATTCCCTGGCATTGTACTCTATTTGATTGGGAGATTTTTCATTACCATTTCTCCTCTACTACAAGTTATAGGCATATACAAGTTACTAATTATATATTGATTTAATTTTGGTTAGCAAGGAAATTATATGTATTGTTAGATTCCCCATTTTGGTTGAGTACAGGTATTAAAAGGACATACTTATGTTTCTTTATATTTCCCTAGTGTCTGTTATTATGTCCCATTTTGTCTTTAATGGGACATTTTGTCTTTTGTTAAGTTGGGTCTTCTCTCTCTACCTGATAGATATTTTGACTAAGAGTTTGTTAATTGTTAATTTTTTCAAATAACCAAGACTTTTTTATTATTCTTTGTTTTAATTTTCTTTTTTTCTCCTGTCATTTTCTTCTATTTCATTGATTTCACACTGTTTTTCATTCAGTAGGAATTACTCATATTTTTGAGATTGTAGTTTTTTCTTTTTTCTGTTGTTGATATCCATCTTGAATCTATAGTGGTTAGATAAAATGCAGGAGGTTATTTCTAAATTTTTGTTTTTGTTGAGATTTGCATAGTTTTAGAAGATGTGGTCAGTTTTGGGGGAAATTCCATGTGTGTCAGAATAGGTATATTCTCTGGTGTTTGGGGGAAGTGTTATGTCACTTTTTTATGGTTTCATTTGCTTTATGAAATCAGTTTGCTCTAGTGTTTAGTTTTAGTCTAAATAACTGGTGAATTAGCAAGAGTGTGGTACTGAAGTCTCTCATTATTAACATGTTATTGTCAATATACAAAATTACATGTGGTGTTGTTGATTTTATGAATCTGATTGCCAGTTAGTTTGGTTCATAGATATTTATAATTCCATATTCTCTTTTGGATTTTTCCTTTATTCCATATATAGGGTCACTCCAAATTACTTTAAAATAGTTTTGGTTGGAAGGTCATTACGTCAGATAATATGAATACATTGATTTCCTTTAATGTTTCATTTAGTGTAATATCATTTTATTTGAGATGATGTCTCTCCTTGGTGCTAAATTGTGTTTCTTAGATTCAATATATGTATATATCCTGTTATTCTGAGTGTTTGATTGGGGAATTAAGACCAGTGATGCTGAGAAATATAGGTAAACAGTGTTTGTTATCCTTGCTACTTGGTTTCTATGGTGTGTGTGTGAGTGTGTGTGTGTGTGTGTGTGTGTGTGTCTGTATGTATGCGTGTTTCCTCTTTTGATTTGCTGGGTTTTAGATATGTATTCCATATGTTTTCTTGGGTCTGATTATATCTTTTGGTTGAAATTTTCTTTGGACTTCCTACTCTAAATGTAGATTTTAGAAAGGTGTTCCTTAATAATTTTGTATCACGAAATTATTATTATTATTATTATTATTATTATTATTATTATTATTATTATTATGTTTTGCTGTGTATAGTAGTCTGGGCTGTCGTCTATGGTCTTTTAAAGTCTGTAGGACATTTGCCCCGAACTTACAAGTTTCTAGAGTTACTATTGATAAATCAGGTGTTATTATAATTGGTTTGTCTTTATGTGTTCTTTATTTTTTTCCCTTGAAGATCTTAATATTCTTTCATTGTTCTAAATGTGTATTGTGTTAATTATTGTATTCATGGTAATTTCTTTTCTGATTCAGTATATTTTCTGCTATCTATGCTTCTTGTAATTTGTAGGCTTCTTCTTTAGATTAGGAAAATTTACATCTATGATTTTGTTGAATATATTTTCTGTACCTTAGACAGAGGGTTATTCTCCTTCTCTATTACAATAATTCCTAGTTTGATCTCTTTGTAGTGCTTCAGATTTTTGATCTAGGGAATTGAAATTAAAGTTTGAAAAGACAGTGAAAATCACCTACTCATCTGTCCTCTACAGTCAATATCCAAGCAGAGGTTCAGTCTTTCATTTCTTCAACCTTATAAAGTCACCAAGAGGAAAGACCTGGGTAAAATGATAAGCAAGTGACTTGAAATGTGATAAAACTTTGAAATTGATTTTTTTTTAACGCCAAAGAGGGAATGGTGCCATTTGGAGTAAGTACAAAAAGCTTTAAAAAATGTCAAGTTATGCTTTATATGAATTTCACAAAGGAGAAAAGTAAAGATTTGTATAATAGAAGAGATATTGTAAATTTGAATCAAAGTAACATGTTCATCCCATTCCATGAAAGTAATTAAGCAAACAGGTCAGCATCTCAGTTCCTTTGGCTTACACAGAGGCAAAAAAAAAAAAATGAGCCCTGAGTCATAGTTAAAAAGTAAGGTTTCATGCTATGTGCTCTGTTTCCTACAACTTTGTGATAAAACATGAGATCAAATTAGTAAAGAAATTAATGAAGATGGCATTGATTTTTTACCATGTAATCTGGATTATAAAATTGCCTATATATTCCATAGAAATAAGAATGATAATATTATTTCAATTTTATAAACATGAAGTTTGATTTAAAAGCTTACATGTACTTTATTTCAATATCTTGATTGGATAGCTGAGATAATCCACATAATTAAATAATATTTTTTTATATCTTTTTATAAAAGAATCAGTTACATTTCCCTTTTTTGATATGTAAGTTCATTCCTCTCTTTACCATGACATGTAATGTGTTCATTAAAATTACAAATGTCTCAGAAATCAACGCTGAATGCAGAAGCAATGTCTATTTCATAAAATGAATTGCTAAGAAATTAAAATATGTTCATTATTGTATATGTGACTGGCCTATGCAATTGGATTCTAAACCCTCATCTAATGCCTACTTTGTTTTCCAGAAGAACAGAATAGTAGAGTGACCTTTCAACCATTATATATTTCCCACAGCAACACAGTATTCTGGACAAAGATGGAATCTCCTGTGGAAGCACTTTTATGTTTTATATCTCATTACCTCCGAGAAATATAATTAATCAGAAGCAAGTACATGAAACAAAACCTGAAAAATGAAAATATACAGGTATGTGTGAGGTACATCCAATCTGCATAAATAACAGCAGACATTTTCAAGAAGACTCTGTTGTTTAAATTGAAAATAAATATTTTTGCATGTAAAATATCCTCATTACAGTCTCCTCTCCCTCTACTCTACCTATCTCTTCACCTCTTCTCCTGTTTTTATACACTTCATTTCTGAAGGAGGCTGTGGGAATGAACAGCAATGACAACAAGTAATTTATCACATCTTCCCACTTAGATGCCCTACTTGACAAAGCTATAGGCTTATTGACTATAAATGACTAGTTGTTTTCTGTCTGTAGATTTTTTAGGGTGTGAATTACAAAAACAGCTGTGGGATTCTTTCCACAGCCCTTTGTTGGTGTGTTTTATACTTGCTTGGCACATATATACAATATGGGCGATGATTTCTACATAAGCTGTATAATTTTGATGAATAGAAATAATAGTAGGATATTTTATATTACTCAAATTGACATAGGATTGTCAGTCACAAAGACAGCCTTTAACATAAACAGCTAATTTTAGACTCCAGGACAAATTCAAAGCCAGCTTGTTGCCCATGGAGACAAATATCTGGTTGCCTCAGGAGATCATTTTTCCCAGGTTTTGTTTTGCTTATTCAAGGTCAGAATTGAAGCAACTTGAGTAAGCGTAACTCCCTACAACAATGGATTTTTATGTAAATACTTCCTAACTTCAAGGTTCAATCAAATGTTAACTGTCTGGGTACCCTTACTAATTTAGAGATACATATATTGGTCAGTGTGACATAACTAGCCTAAGAGAAACTATGTGACTTACCTTGTCTCATGAGAATTAGTCAGGCCCTGAAAATGTAACTTATAGTTGTCCAGAGTTTGGCTGCTAGAGGATCAATGGGGTGTGGGAGGCATGCTTGTGTAGAGCTATGTGAGAGTTGCTGCAGAATATAAAGTGTGTGTGTGTGTGTGTGTGTGTGTGCATGTATGTTTCCGCCAGCCTGCCAGTCTGGGCCCACAGCCGCGCCAGCCCCAAATAACACTCAGAGACTCTGTATTTGATACAATCTTGTTGGCCAGTTACCATTATTGTTTGTGGGCTAGCTTTGCCTTAATTATTAACCCATTTCTACTTATCTACGTATTTCCACGTGATCGTCTTATTGGGGAGCTGGTGTCCTGCTTCTTCCCCGGGCTACATCTTGACTCCGCCTTCTACTTCCTCTTTCCTCCTCCTAGTCTCCTAGCCCCGCCTATCTAGTTTTCTATTGGCCACAGTGCTTTATTAACCAGTATGAGAAACATATACAGAATAACATCTCCCATCGTGTGTGTGTGTGTGTGTGTGTGTGTGTGTGTGTGTGTGTGTGTTTAGAGATAAGAAGAATGAGAGAAGTGTGCATGTGAATAAGTAAAAGTGAGGAGTGTGTGAATAATGTAGAAGTGTGTGTGTGTGTGTGTGTGTGAGAGAGAGAGAGAGAGAGAGAGAGAGAGAGAGAGAGAGAGAGAGAGGGAGAGGGAGAGGAGAGGGAGAGACAGAGAGATGTTTGAAGAGCTGCTGCTACATAGGGGAGCTGTGCCTAGCAATAATCTAAAGTGCTGTGTGGTGAGAGTATATGTAAATGAATTGTATAGTTATAGCTGTGTGGAGATTTGTAACTGTATTGAAGCTAGTAAGATGATGCTGTGTAGAAACGAGATGGTGAAGAGAAATGTATGTAAACATAAGATGTGTAGTCATATGAAAGAGATCTAACTGCATATAGAAGTATGTTACTGAATAGGAGGGAGAAGTTTGTATGTAAGGAGAAATTGTCAAGAAAGACATTATTTAATTTGAAGTATAGGAGAAAGTTACAATCATCAAAGTGTCTGCTTATTTATTTTTAGCCTCAGATAGCAACCAACCCTTAGATAAGAACTTTTTCTAAAACTTCTACTCTATGGTCTTCTCTTTATTGCCCTGGAAAAGATCTGGGGGCTCTTCTCCATGGTCTGTCACCTTTCTTTGTCTCATTAAAACACAAACAAACTTCCAAGCAAGAAAAAATGATATAAAATATAACAAGAAAAATAAAACTTAAAGCATTTAATGCAGGAGGAATCTTTGATAAATAGCTAAGCAAGTCCCTAACCTATGAGTACAGTGTTTTGTCATAAGGAGATATTTTATTGTTATGATTTTTTTGTTTGTTTGCTTGTTTTAGAAAAGAACTATTTGGGTTTCCCCTAGGTCCATGAACTATCTAGTCTCAAATTCTTTTTTATTTTAAATTTGAAACAAAGTTGTTTTACAATTATAGAAGGAAATGATAGTGTCAGATTTTTGATCACAAATGCAGTGTCTGGCCTTGGTTCTATCTCATAAAGTGGATGTTAACTCAAAGAATATATTTGTTTGTTATTCCAAACTTTTCAACACTATTGCACTAACATATCTTAAAAGCAAGATACATCCTTGTTTTCTAGCTTATCTGGGTTTGTGGATTGTAGGCAGATTAGAAAAAGGAAATGATCTACTGAGTAAATTGGGAGCATGGGGGAGCATGATAGGAGAAATAGAAGGAGAGAAGGGGAAGAGGAGGAAGAACATGAGAGATCAGAAAGGTTGAGTTGGCAAAAGCACAGAGAAGGATAGCAAGGATAGAGGAGCCATTAAAGGCTTAAGAAAAACATGGGGCTAGAGAAATTTCCAAGAATCCACAAGGATAACCGCCCTAAGAATCTAAGAAATAGTGGGGGGGATACCTTAAATGCCTTTCCCTATAATTAAATTTATGACTACTTGAAATGCCATCATAAAGCCTTCATCCAGTGGCTGAAAGAAGCAGACACAGAGAATCACAGCTAACACTGAGCAAATCTCCTGGAATCCAATTGTACAGAGGGAGGTGTGATGAGCAAAGGGTTCAAGGCCATGCTGGGAAAGCCCACAGAAACAGCTGAGCTGAGCAAGTAGTAGCTCACAGATTATAGATTGACAACTGGGGAACCAGATTAAGAGCAAAATAGACCCCCTGAATGTGGCTGTCAGTTGTGGGGCTTAGGCAGTCTATGGGGCCCTTGATAGCAGAATCAGAATTTATTCTTAGTGCATGAACAGGCTTTGTAACCCATTCTCTATACTCTCTCAGCCTAGATACATGGGGGAGGGATATGGACCTGCCCCACATGATGTAACAGACTTTGCTGATTTCCCTGCAAGGAGACTCACCCTCTTGAGGAGTCCATAGGGGTGGGGTAGAGATAGGGTGAAGGAAAAATGAGGATTTAAGGGAGCTGGAACTGGGATTGGTATGCAAAATAAGATTGCTTTTAATTTTTAAAAAGTAGATTATATGTACAATGAATAATGGAATGCAAGTATAGGGATCTTAGTAGAGAATAAATATCTTTTCTGATCTTGGAGACAGTTTTAAAAAAAGCAAGACACCATCATAGAATAAAGTATTTGTGGCTGAACTAATATTTATGTTTGCCTTTTGTAGCACAGAGGGTAACTGCTTGTAAGAAACATGCAAGCTTATAGGAGTGAAGAATGTATGTAATTCCCAGATTAATTCTCTGTGTTCAATATGTTGAGTAGGTATTTTCTTCAACAACGAGGAATTGATATCAGTTTGTTGAGAGCAACCTATACTCTTACCAATAGCCTGAGTTGTTTGGGATTTCTGTGGGACACTTTGATCAACAACACATTTAGATGTAATCCTGGACTGAAACTTTCATTTGGTGACAAGAGATGACTTCTTGGAGCCCTATCTCCCCCATTATTTTGCTTTCACCCCTATAACCTCCTCATATGTATATATTCCAGAAAAGTTTGACTGCATTAGGTTTCCATGCTACCCCCCCAAATGGCCTTTAATTTTAGCTGCCCTGTCCTAACTTCTATACAACATCTATGATTATATAGATTCCAACATAGTTATCAGTTAATATCCATGTATAAGCGAATATATACCATGTTTATTATTCTGTATATGTGTTACCTAATACAGAATGATATTTTAGTACCACAAATTAACTGTGAATTTCATGGTTTATTTTATTAATTGCAATGTAATAGTCCATCATATAAATGTATCTCATGTTCTTCTTCTAATCATATGTTGAGAGATTGCAAGGTTGTTTGCAGTTTCTGGCTATTATGAATACAGAAGAAATGAATGTGGCTGAGCCATTGTCTCTGAGGTAGAATGGATCATCCTTTGAAAATAGGTCTAAAAATTGTAAGATGGGAGATGTCATTCTGTAAATATGTTTCCCTTATTGATTAATGAATAAAGCCGTGTTGGCCAATAGAAAGCAAGATAGGCAGAACTAGGATACAAGGAGGTTTGGGGAAGAGGTAGGAGGAGATTCAAAATGTAGGACCAGGAAAGAAGAACTCCTGATAAGATGATAACATGTGGAAAATCTTAGATTGATAGAAATGGGTTAATATTTAAGACAGAGCTAGACAATAGGAAATGCTAGTAATAAGCAAAGAATATTATATCTAACACAGTGTTTCTTTTTGTGTTTTTGGGGGGCTGATGTAGCTGAAAGAACAGGAGGGGTGGAAAAACTTGCTTGTAACAATGGTATAACTGAATCTTGCAATAGATCAATTCATATCTTCCTGAGGAATCCATATATTACTTTTCATTGGGATTGCACAAGTTACTAGTCCCATCAACAATGGATGAGTGATATTTTTTTACTCCACATCCTCACCAATATGCATTGTTATATGTTTTACTTAGCTTAACCATAATTACTGGTGTAAGATGGATTCTCAAAGTAGTTTTGATTTGCATTTCTCTGATGGCTAGGGTTATTTAAGATTTCTTTTAGTATTTCTCAGCCATTTGAATTTCTCACTTGAGAATTTTCCATTTAGTACTGTACCTCATTTTAATTGGATTATTTGTTTTCCTGAAAACCAGTTTTTCTTAAGTATTTGGAAAATTAACTATTTACTAGATGTGTTATTGCTTAAAAAATACTTTTCTCATTAGGTAGTCTACTGTTTTGTCCAAATGAAAATTTGCTTTGCTAAGCACAAGCTTCTGTTCTTTTAGTGATATAACATTTATTAATTGCTGACCTTGTGTGCTAATGGTCTTATGTTCATAAAAAATATTTCCCTATGCCAAGGAGTTCAAGGATTTTCCACACTTCTTCTATTATGATCCTTGTATCTTTGCTTTTTGCTATTTTTTAAGTCATATGTCTCTCTATAATTTAGTGTGTGTAGAGTGAATTTGTTTGTATTCATTTGCATGCAGCGATATATTTCACCTGCAAATTTTGTTGAAGATATTATTCTTTCTCCAGTATATTTTTCTGTCTTAGTCAAAAATCAAGAGTCCAAAAGTATGTATATTTATGCATGGGTCTTCCTTTTTATTAAATTGATCAATAGGTTTTATTTTGTTAAAATACCATGTTGTTTTACTATTATAGGTATGACATATAATTTGAAGTGAGGTATGGTGATACCACCAGAAATTATCTTACTATTCAGACTTGGTTTAACTTTCCTGGGTTTTTGATTGTGTGTTTTTCCATATGAAGAATAAAATTGTCCTTTCAAGATATGTTTGAATTCATTAATGATTGCATTTTTTGTCTCCATTTTTGCTCTATTAATCATATGAATCAATGAACATATGAGATATTACTATATTTTCCATTCCTGATATATTATTGCATTTTATGCTTCATTATCTTAACGTTTATATCATGCAAATATTTCAATTCCTTTGGTAGGATACTCTAAAGATGTTGCATGTAAATTGAGGGTACTATGGGATTTACAGTTATCATAATCTCTTTCCTAGTCCATTGGCCATTTGAATATATGAAGGACAGTTTTTTTTTGAGTTAATTTTGCAATTAGATACTGTGCTGAAAAAAAATATCAATAGTAAGTGTTTCCAGGTGGAAGTTTTAGGTCATTTTTGTATACCACCATTTTATCTTCATATAAAGATATTTGAATACACCTTTTCCATGTTGTGTTCCCTTGATCTCCTACAGCCATCTTATTGGTCTAGCCATGAATACAAGTACTAGTTGAATATATGTGGAGAAATGGATAACCATGGTTTGTTTCTTATTTTTTGATTAATTTTTTTTGTGTCTCTTTTATCTCTTTATAGTGAGGTTGTTTATGGACTTGTTGTAAACTGACTATATTCTGTTGAACTATGTACCTTGCACCTGTATTCTCTCCAGGACTTTTATTGTGAAAAAGTTTTGGAATTTACACATGTAAAATTACATTTTACACATGTAATAAGAAATACATATATTGGATATGTTCATTTTATTTTATTATGGGTATTGAACCATCCCTGCATTTCTGGGATGAATCATACTTGATTATGGAATATTACCCTTTTTATTTCTTCTAGGAATCAGTTTTTAATATTTTACTGAGAATTTTTGCTTCCATTTTTTGTCACATATTTTTTATAATTTTATTTAAACTATATTAAATTAATATAGAAAAATCTCACTGTACATATCAATCCCAGTTCCCTCTCTCTTCTATCCTCCCATGTCTCCCTCCAAACCCCCATCCTATCCCCCATCCACTCCCCACAGACAGTGAGGCTTTCTATGAGGGATCATCAACATCTGTTAAGTCATGTGATATAGAGCCTAGGCCCTCCCCCAAGTATCTAGATTAAGGGAGTATCCCACCAGGGGAAATGGGCTCCCGAAGTCCTTTCATACACTAGGGGATACATCCTGATTCCATGACAGAGGGCCCACAGACTGTTCAATCTAGCTATCTGACTATCTGACACCCACCTTCAGGGGACCTTCTTTGGTTCTATGTTGGTTCCCCAACTGTCATACTGGGTTCCATGTGTTCCCACTAGCTCAGGTCAGCTTTATCTATAGGTTTACCCAGTGTGATCTTTGTTCATCACTCTTTCCTCTCCAAAACTGGATTCCAGGTGTTTGGCTCAGTGCTTAGCTGTGGATATCTGCTTCTTCTTCCATCAGCTACTAGATGATGGTGCTAGGATGGTATTTAATGTAGTTATCATTCTCATTATAGGGTAAGGTCATTTAAGGTAGCCTTTTCACTATTGCTTAGATTCCTAGTTGTGGATATCTGTACAGTTCCCTAGTGTGAGATTTCTCTTTTGATGTATCCCTCTAATTGATGTATCTCTTTTCTCACTCTACTCTATTCTTCTCCCCACACAATCTTCCTGATCCCTCAAATTCTCCTCCCCTTCCTCTTTTCCCCTCCTATTTCACCTACCTCCCTCCACCTCCCCATATGCTCCAAATGTGTTCAGGGACTCTTGTCTGTTTCCTTTCACCGTGGGACCTTGTATGTCTCTCTTACATTCCTCCTTGTTTCCTAGGTTCTCTTGAGATGTGGATTGTAGTCTGGTAAACATTTGTTCTATGTCTAAAATCCATATATTATAGAGTACATGCCATCTCTGTCTTTTTTTGCTTCTATTTTCATAAGGCATATAGTTATTAATTTTCTTTTGGGGGGCATTTATTTAGTTTTGATATCAGGGTAAGTATGGCCATTTAAAATGAATTAGGCAAAGTTCTTTCTCTTTATATTCTGTAGAATAAATTGGTGAGTTTTAGTGTTAACTTTTCTTTGAAAGTCTGGTGAAGTTCTAAGCTGAAACCATCTGCTCCTGGGCTGTGTCTGTTTGGGAGATGCTTTTAACTACTGCTTCTATTTTCAGGTCTTTTTCATGTGCTTCTGCTACATTTAACTTTTCAGGGCCTACTATTATAGTATTGTTGTGCTCTACTAGAGACATATTCTTCTGGCTTCCATTGCTTGTGCTGTAATATAGGGGTCTGGGTTACAGACAACTGAAATACTAGGTGCTGCTATCTAATATTGTCTTTGTTGAGTAGGTGTTTTATTACTTGGTTTCTGTTACCCTGTCTGGTTCTTTGGAGGGTATGGTGGCTGTGCTTTAGCTAATATGAAAGCTTATTGTGATCTAGATAGCTGTGGTCCCTGTGGTTTCAGGTAAAATGTGATCCTAGGAATTTAGAACAGACACTTAGGAAAAAGGATGGGTTATAAGAGCAGACTGAGGATATCCAGAGGAAAGAGGAAATCAGATTGTTCCACATGCATCTGATTTGTACCCTGGAAATGAGGGCAATGAGAGGAAACCAAGATTGTGTTTTACTAGAAATTGTAAGACGATTGGGTCTTGGATTTACAGGAAAAGATTGAGATCTGAGGCTTACCAACCTGCTTCACTGATAAGCTGTTGCTTATCCAGAAAGCATGGCTGGCAGATTCCCTGGGAATATCTTTGAGTTCTGGGGCTGATATTTCAAACAGGTTTCATGTATATTACCAATATAAACAATTGTAATTCATAATCTAACATAACATAATTGAAGTCTCTCATTTAGGGTTTGTCCGTCTCTCCTATCATGTTAGAATTTCGGAGTTCTATATTCCTATATCAGATATTTTATTGTTCTGTGTAGATTCATACTTCTCTAGAGCCTGGTAGATGATTTCCTTTTACTCAAAATAAGAATGTGTTATAGTATTTTAGGCAGCTGATTATTGACATGGGTTCCTGACAATGATAGCTACATGGAAAAATTATTGATCACCCATGCATTGGTAGACCATGGTTTACCTTTTTTGTGGTCTTGGTGTTATTAATAGCAAGTTGGTATTCGTTCAGATGTTGACTTTAAGCATACTATAACTTTGAGAATTGGATACTTTAAGTTGCTGTATTTATTTTCTTCATCTTGGAAATACTTTTTTGTTGTCCATTGATAATAATAGAAGCACACATAAAATTAATAAAATTACTAAAATTAAAAAAAAACTTCTAGTAACAGCAAAGCATGCCTGAGTACAGATGTATAATTAGTCTAACTATGTTAGAATTATTTAAAAATCAGTAAGAATAACTGAAACTTCTTATTATTTCTTTAACTTAACTCTTCTTAAAATTTGTCTACTTACTGTCTATTCTTTGTCAATAAATACATGTATGTACTTCCTGTTGGTCTATATATCTTAAGTTAATTCAGACTTGTTGAGGACATTTACATGTACTGGAAAGTTGACACAATATTCTTTATGTGTCATTTCATTTCAATATGCTGACCCATAGAAACAGCCATGAAAGCTTTTCTTCCTGAAGCTTTAATAATGTACAAACTATATCAGTAGGGTCTCATAATTCAAGGTTCCTTTTTTGTTCTCCTTTGCAAAGTCATTTTATTTTAAATAAACAGTAGCTAGCAAATCTCTTTCTCAACAATTTAAGCTACCAATACACTACAATTACACTTCCTAACCGTCTTGAATAATCATAAGATTTTCATGTTTTCTTATTTATTTGTGTCATATTTCTTCATGGACTATCACAGACTTTAAAATTGTGAATAAGTGGTGTGTATGGCACCTAGCAGTGAGATTAGGGCTTGTCAATGGAATTTAGTTGACTTTTGAGTACCTGTTCCTAATTCTGGATTACCTAACCCAAATTTGAAATAGGAGGAGGATCCTTGTCCTGCCTCAAATGGATGTGTTGTGCTTTGTTCAAACCCATGGAATGCCTGACCCTTTCTGAATGGATATATTGGAAAGGTGAATGAAGAAGAGGCTAATGGGATGTGGGTCGATGGATCAGATGAGAAAGAGAAAACTATAGTACATAAGTAAAATACATGAAAAATGAAAATTAAATAAAATTTAAAAATAAATATTTAGTTACTTTCTGGTTCATATTGCCTCAGTTGTGATAACAAGTATATTTGATGTCATTATTTTGGACAATGCTGTTTTTACATTTTTTTTACCTGAACTTTGTTTTATTTAGATTTCATAGAAGTGAATAGACTAGTTCAATTTCCTATTTAAGAAAAAAAGGAAATACAATATAATTAAATGTCCATGTTTCTACATTTTTTTCATTTCATTCTACAAAGTACCACTTTTATAAACAAATATGCTTGTTTTTTTTGTCATTGACTGCCAGTATTTTCAAGTATGCTCTAATCAACTTGAAAATCCTCTAATCAACTTGAAAATCTTTTCCCTTTAGTTGGTATCTTTTGTAATTCACTTTAATTAACATATTTTAATAATTAAAGCTTCCATAATGTCAGAAATTAAAATGTCTTCTATTAGCCACTGTTTGATATACAAGTCCATGTATGTGATTATTTTTCTGGTTTTAACCATAATGAAATAGATTATACCAGTTTTTCAAAAACTGTAACAATGTGAACAGAAAAATGTTCAGTTCTCAAAATTATTTGTTACTTTTTTCTACATGACTATGATATTACAAATTATCCCTTATATACACTTTATTGAGAAACATTCAAATATTTAAATACAGAGTTGCCAGTGTCAGCACATTTGCTATTTCATACATGAGACCTCTATGCTTGCTACCTGTACTCATCCTGGCTTACCTACATTTCATGGGAACTATTTTAAATTTTAAAAAGCACATCTATGTCTAAGATTGTTGCTTTCATTTTGTTATTTATTTTAGATGCAATTAATAACAATTTATTGTATTCCTTTATATCTTCCATATGATCAATTTAGCCTATGTCACTATAGTTTTGTGTTGTAGTTCTTAGTTTTCTTCAAGTATTTTCATCTATAAATCAGTTTATTACATGTCAATTGATTGTCAGGAGACAACTATTTTTGTAACTATGTTTTATCTAAATAGGAGTATTGTACTGCAAATTTCATTTGAAATCTTTATATTCTTTAGAGATCTAAAACTTGGTCTTTATGTGCAATTAATTATTGTTAATTGTATTTGATCATATAAAATCATCTTCAAACCATATATAACTAATTGTCTAGGACTCAGTATTCTGAATTTACAAGTGAAATCTTGTATGTAGCAAAGGTGAATAAAAAGAAAGTCATTAATTTAAGAGGTTTGGTAAGACATTAGAGATATAGAATGAAGGACAGAGAGAAAAATATATCTAATTGTATTTTGATGTAATCAAAAGAGGACATAATATGGGACACTGAATTTTCTGTAAATACTTATTTTTCAGCATAGCTGTGTGTTATTTCTTTCTATGGTCTCACACTTGCTCTTTTTTCTCATCTCTTTTCTGTATCAGCCTCTTCTTCCTGTATTCTATTTTATAATCATTAAAAATTTCAACTTCAATTCACTTGTAAGCCACAATGTGTTCTTTCTGTGGCCTCATCAATGTCACTGTGCCTCTGAGTTGTTATGGATTATAGGAGATCTTTATACTTTAGTCATTAAAACCTCATCTACTTTAAGGTGTGACATATCTTCTCTACCCTGATCAAGGAGCACACAAAAACATATATCCATGTGACCAGCATTTAAACTATGATACAATGCTTATCAGTTTTTATAATGATGCATGTGGTGAATTTATGAAAAGCGCTATAAAAATAAATCATTAAATACAACTATATTAGGCTCTTGAATAAATTATTCTTATACAATTCACTTTATTTTACTATAAGATGTGAAATTAGCATTATTATAATCATTGTCACAACATAAGAAAATTGAAAACAAAGTGGTAAAAATATATTCTCAATTTTTGTGTTATTTCTTCATTTTTATTGAAAATGATTTTTGGACAACATATTATGATCACGGTTTTCCTTTCCCAACTTGCTCCAGTATCCCTCCCTATCTCTGAAACTCAAACTACATCAAATCCTTTGTCTTCGAAATCAAAACAGCAGATGACATAAAGTTTACATAAGCAACCCAAAATCCCTACCAGGGAAATCCTAAGCTGATACTCACCTACAGGAAACTAGCATGATACAGATATATTTAAAAAAAAATCAGTAGCCCTACTTGATTCAGAAGAAAAATGGGCAGAGAAAGAAATCAGAGAAACATCAACATTTACAATAGCCACAAACAACATAAAGTATCTTGGGGTACCTCTTAGCAAATAAGTGAAAGACCTATATAATAAGAATTTTGTGGCTTTAAAGAAATAAATTAAATAGATATCAGAAATGGAAGATCTCCAAAATATACAAAGATATCAAGAAACTAATCAACAAAATACCAAATAACCCTATTAAATCCTGGGGTGCAAAACTGAATAGAGAAATCTCAATAGAGGGAATCAAAAAGGATTAAAGACACTTAAGAAAGTGCTCAACATCCTTAGCTATCATGGAAATGCAAATCAAAGCAACTTTAAGATACCATCTTACACCTGCCAGAATGGCTAAAATTAGAAACACCAATGAAAACTTATGCTTGAGATGATGTGGAGAAAGTGGAACACTCTACTGCTGGTGGGAATGCAAGCTTGTACACCCATTTTAGATATCAGTATTGTGGTTCCTCAGGAAAATGGAAATCAGTCTACCACAGGACCCAAAAATCCCCCTCTTAGGCATATACCCACATGATCCACATCCATGTAACAAAGACATGTGCTCAAATATGACAGTGGAATCAGGATGTATCCCTGGTGCTCAAAAGGACTTTGGGATCATGTTCCCCATGAGGGGATACCCTCTTAACCTAGAGACGGGAGAGAAGTCCCAGTCCATAATCTGACCAAATAACTTGACAGATTAAGTGACCCCTTTTGGACAGCATCCTGCTACATGTTGAGTGGGTGGGGGATGGGAGGAGAAGGATGTTTCCTATATAAGAGGGTGTGAGAGAGGGAAAGTAGGAAAGAAGGAGAGGGGGAGAGGGAAACTGGGATTGATATGTAAATGAAAATAAATATAAATAATCAAAAAAGAAAAAGAAAAAAAAAGGATATAGGTGGAAGAATGAGTTTACTGTAACATAAAATGATTCATACTATAAGTTCAATAAAGACAAGATCCAAATAAATAAAAAATATCAAAACAGCAAATAAAAGGAGTACAAAAATCAAGCAAATCAACATCAACAACAGCAAAACCCAAAAAAACAGAATCAAATAAATAAAATTTGATTTAAATGAAACTCAATGTAGGTATAATTCATTCACAATGCAAGAAAACTATATATACTAGGAAATATTGTTATAACATAATAAAATGAAGACACAGAAACTGAATAATTGTGATCTACTTTCATAAGTAATGCAGATTTATATTATTGAGTATTGACTCTTAGATTTATAGCTATAGGTAAACATTTTACCAAAATTAAATTACTAGACTACTCATGACTATCCCAGTCCTATCTAGAACAGATTAGAATTACAAAAATATCTACGATATTTTTTAAGATATTTGGCATTTTTAAAATAACATTTTGCTGTGTTCCTAGCCATCAGTCTGTGGGGCCCAAGCTCCTCCTTTTTCAGGTCAGCTGACTTTGTGAGTTTCTGCAACCTGGTCTTGTCCTGCCTCACTGAATCTACATTCTAGTTCCACTCAGTGTTTGGTTATGGGTGTTTGCTTCTGTTTCCAACAGGTTCTAGGTGAGGAATCCATGATGGTGGATAATTTAGTTGATGATCTCACTATAAGGGAAGGGCATTTATGGTAGCCTTCCATGGTTGCTCGAATTATTAGTTGGAGTCAGTCTTGTAGTTCTCTAGACATTTCTTTAGGTTCAGTTTTCTCTTCAAACCAATAATGGCTCCCTCTTTTATGCCCCCACAACTCCCACCCTGACTCAATGTATCTAGTCCCACATGTTCTCCTCTCCTCCCCTTCTCTTTCTCCATTCACTGCCCGCCCATTTCCCATGTGCTCTGGGGGGACTTGAATCTTCCCCCTTTTGTGAGGGACTATATATGAGTCTCTTAGAATACACCTTGTATCCCAGTTCATCTGGTGGTGTGTACTATAGGCTGATGATCCTTTGCTCTACGTCTAAAATCCACATATGAGTGAGTACATACCCTGTTCCTTTTTAGACTAGGTTACCTCATTCAGGATGGTTTCTTCAAGTTCCATCCACTTGCCTGCGAATATCAAGATTCTGTTATTTTTTTTCTGCTGAGTAGTATTCCATTGTGTAGATGTGCCACATCTTCTTTATCCATTCCTCAGTTGAGGGGCATCTAGGTTGCTTTCAGATTCTTGCTATTACAAATAATGCTGCTATAAACATAGTTGAGCACATGTCTTTGTTGCATGGATGTGGGTCATTTTGGTATATACCTAAGAGTGGAATTTCTGGGTCCTGTGGTTAGCTAATTCCCATTTCCCTGAGGAACCACCATACTGATCTCTAAAATGGTTGTACAAGTTTCTATTCCCCCTTGACAGCACCTCCTACCAGCAGAAAGCAGTTTGAAGAGAACGATACACAAATTCCCAAATATTGTTTACAAATATTTGTTTTCATTTAAAAAAAGGCATGTATAATTATGTCCAGCATAAAATAAATAAATGTTTAAAAAAATAACATTTTGTTTGGTTGTACATGAAACTTATAAACCAGCTTTCTAAATCCTTAATATTTAAATATTATACACTTCATTCCTTTCATTGCACTTTTACACTACCATCATCTCTGATGAGTATGTTTTTTGTTAGTTTTGTTTTTATGTGGATCCTACTTTCTGATAGAAATTGCATTTATGACATGTTCCTTTTTATAATTTTGTCTAAGGAAGAGATAATACTTTTTTTTTGCCTTTGTATGATAAGTTTTTCATACGTCAAGTGATTCGTTCTACTTTATTACTGGATAAATGACTTATGAAGAAAATTTGATATTAATTTTAACCTTATTATGAGGGCAATATTTTTACCATTTTGCTTTACTTATTTATGTTTTAAATATTTTATTTTTTCTTTATTCATCTCTCTTTCAAGACATGACTTCTCTGTGTTATAGTTCAAACTGTCATGAAACTCACTCTGCAGACAGGCTGATCTTGAACTGCCTGACTTTGTCATATTTTTCTTTGATCTTATTTTTCATTATTTAACTATGATATACTGTTACTGTTTTACTTTGTTTCAAGTTATTCTTACTATCCATTTATATACCAAGAGAGCTACAGTTCCCTATATCTCTCTTTTGTTCCTTTCTCCATATTTTTATATTTAAACTGATATTATGAGCACAAAGTATTGTTGTGTTCTCTTTATGTATACTCAGTCTTTCCCTTTTAATATGTAAACTTATGACATTCGTATGTAAAGAGATTTTGTATGTTACTTTATTTTATCTTTTTAATTAATTTTCTTCATTTCTCTTAGTTTTACTTTTCCAACTTCAATTTCTCTTTAATATTTACCCAAGACCTCTTTGATATATACAACAATATATATTAGAAAATTAGAAAAACTAATTTATACTTTAATTAACTTAAACTATTATTATTTCTTTACTTTCTGATAACTTATGTGTATTTTGTTTCTGAAACAAAACATTTAGTTTGTGATATTCTATTTTTACTAATTGCAAAATATCACAAATAAATGAGAAATGGTGTACTGTATTAAATATCAATATTTTCCAATGATAAAATATTACTTGGAGGTAGATAATTTATAACACTGATCTTTTTCTTATTTTCAGGATATCAAGGTAAGTAATAAACAAAGTTTAATTGTTTTGAAAACCTAATAGCTGAAACCAAAGTGTTATCTGAGTTATAGTAAATTGGTTTAAAACTTGATTCTTCATTCCCTTTCATTAAATGTATGGCAGTTAAATCAAATGAAAATATAATGATACAGTTCCTTAAGCAGTAATTCAGTTCAAATGCCAGTGTTAAAGTAAATTCTAAACTTCAGATTTCAAAGCTATGCATTTAAACTATTAGAAAATGTGCTATGATTAAAGCACTTAAGTTTGCATTAGCGTATAGAAAATACTATGGGGTATTTATATACAAATTTAATTTTGTGAAAGAAGCTATCAAATTTTAATACTAGTCTAATTTTTTATTTGAAAATAGAAATCTCTCTTATGTTCACAATTGTTATAACTATTATCAAATGAAGTTACATTGAGCCAATCACTTTGTAGAATTTTAATTCTTTAAGTGTCCTAATAGTAGCCCTAACTTAGATGCACAAAATATAATCCTTATGTTCTCAGTACTTTCTGATTAAAAAATATCATCAGCATGCCCATGTGCTAAAAGTATTCAGTTTTGACACTACAATCTGCAATCCTGTAATATAAATTGAAGCTGGAAGTCTTTATATAGGTAATTAACTAATAATTATCTGGAGACTGTACTTTCCATTGACAGAGTAAATTTTAGTGTACTAAAAACTGAAATCTTTGGTAACAAATTGGAATGTGATGTGACATATTTGATAATTCGTGTTGTATTATGAAGCGCAACATGAGTGTTTCATTCAGTAATGTGGGGTTACCATCAAAAATGTTTTCATTAATATTGCACTTGTTGATAGTTTGTCAAAATGTAAAACAAAAAGAAATGTTGCATCTGCATATCAATCCAAAACTCAACTATCTAATAACTCACAATATCTTAAAAATTTATATCTGTATACATGAATTGAAAGAAAAAAACATAATGTTTTAATCCCGTGCCATGGTTATATTCAATGAATAAAAAGCAATTCATAGTAAGTCATAATATTTTCATTCTATTATTTACTATAACATTGTCATGAAAATATTTATAATAATCAGTAACAAAATTTCCTAAACAATTGTGGAGGAAGATAACTAGCCAGGAAGAGGAACATGCTATATAAACTGGTGGCTTTTCAGTACCCATGTAACTGTAAGAGATTTGTTATAGATATCTAGGATACCATTTATTAACTCATGGAATATTTACTCTTCAAGCAGGTATAAAATGACAACATAATCTCACTATAATCTAATCCATATAATTTAACTCATATGATGGTATTCTTTCTTTGTGATTCACTATATATACACTTCAAAACAATAGAACGTACTTTCTATGAGTACTAGTTCACAGTTCACTATCATTCTCAGTTTTATAAAAGTCATTATGTATGAAACCTACTTTACATACTCAAGTATTTTTTAAACACACAAAAAACAGAAATAATAGTAGAAAGAATGGAGTTGGTAATAAACTTTTATTTGTAGTTTCTGTATAACTCTGAGTTTTATAATACATAAGATGTCATTTTTGTTACACTGTACCTAAGTGTACCTAAGTGTACTATTTCATAGTTAATGCCATTCTAAAGTATTTTGAAATAATTTATACCTAGACAATCAAATATAAAATCTGATATGGTATAAACATAATAAATAGGATGACAATATGTATTGTGTAATTTGTTTTAAAATAGTTAATAAAAGAAAAATGTTACATCATATAATTTTTTGCTCAATGACTTTTACAAGTAGGACACTTTTAAGATCTGTGAATAAAAATTGTCTAGAAAATTTTTTCTTATTTATGCTACTTTCAACCACAACGAATACAATGAATCTATTTGTTCCATCTTCATCCTTTCCAGAGTATAGGATTTTTGATGTGTGTGTGTGGGGGGGTGGGAGAAGTTATGTATCTGTTTATGAGAGAGAAATGTAACACATTCTGAATTACTTTGCATGAAAGCGATTATTTGATCTTATAGAAACCAATTATCATATAGACTATTCTTTTTTTCTTTCCTTGCCTGCAGTATTTTCTATTTATCTTAAAAGTTTGACTGTAGAGACCTGCGAAGTGCCGCACCTTAAAGATGGTGCTGGCTTCTGCCTTCTACCTTCCCTATGGTGAGCACTCTCTGGCATAAACAAGTCCTTGTTTGGTTAAGCCTTGTCAGGCTGTGTGCTTCTGTGTTAGAGTAGCCTATCTGCAGGGTCCACGTAGCTCACTGGGGTTGGTCAGCACAAGGGGATTTAAACTTGTGAGGGCATTTCCCTGGGGGGAGAAAAAGCTTGTTCAAGGATCCTGAATAAACTGCCTGAAGATCTTCCTGGAGTTGCATCTTCCTTGCTGGTCGAGGCAGTCATGACATTTGACTATAGTAGATTTTGTTATATTTCTCCTTTATTCTATTAAGAATTGTATGTGTGCTTAAGTATATTTATTATTGATTTTTGACATTTTAACAATAATATTTTCTTATTTAATATACCAATTCCAGTTCGCACTCCATCCTTTCCTCCTTCTCTACCCCAAATTTACCTCATCCCACCCCATCCAGCTTTTAAAAGTAAAATTTGAGAATCTACAGCTGATTTCTGTAAACAATTCTGTCTCTACTTCTGACCATTCCTTTAGCACCATGTCAGTATGCTTAGTGGTGTGTAAATATCGTTAAAGCCTGGTTTTATTTTTGTTTATTTTCATTGTTCTCCTACCCTTCAAAATGTATTAATTCATTACATCTATCTTTCGGCTTTAATTTTAAATTTTTTATTTTTCTGATATACGCTTGAATCCATCAGCAGGATTTTGCATCTTCTAACTCAAATCTAACCATTTGATTATCCTTTGTTCTTTTTAACACCTGTCATATTTTTTATAAAGGCATAGTCATTGAGATATTATACAAAAACTATAAAATAGTTCATTAATTGTTTCAGAATAAATTATATTATTTTTGAATTTATTCATGATAATTACTTTGAAGTTTCTTTTTGCTAAATTTGATAATAGGTAGCATGTCAAGGACAGGTCCTAACATGTTTATTATTCTAGCACATACACAGATGTTTCTCTTCATATTCAAGGTTGAAAAAGGATAAAGTCATTAAAAGCAATCAATAGTGAACAGATCACTGAAAATAGACATGCATTGTTTTACTGACAGTTACATAATAGATGGTAAAAAATAAGAACAAAGCTAAAATTCTGAAACATCTTTACCTCCTTGGAAGATTTAGCCAAGTTTATTGTGGAAATATTTCCTTAGATGAGCATTCTATTGAGGAAGTTGTGTTATTTAAATCACCTACTAGTACTAAAATAGGATGAATTTTTGTCTTAAATCTCATAGGGTTTCTTTATTAAATGGAATAGTACTGGGTTTCATTCACATATATAAGGAATTTTAATATCTTAAATGTGTTTTTCCCTTAATTAATATAACGTATTTCTCTTGTTCTATTCTGATTGTGTTTAGGATGAAGACTATTTTTGCTGATATTAGATTAGTAAAGCTGCCTTGAAATAAGCCTGTTCAACACTTTTCATTCATAATTACCTGTTTTTTTTTGAAAAAAGGAAATATATTCATCCTACTATGTCATCCAATTCATTAATCTATGCCTCTTTACTGGGGATTAAAAGTATTAATATAAAGGATTACTGAATAACATATATTAATTCTGATAATTCTGTGGACGTCTTAGTTCAGTGCTGTACAAAGTTTTGTTTTTCTTGTGTCTTATTGGGAATGTGTATCTACACTACCAAATTAAGTTTTGTTTTTCCAGCATTCTCTTTACAGCTGGCTTAGAGGTCATATATTCTAACATTTTTGTAAGGAAATTGCCCTTTTTCACTTGATTGTGAATGAAAAATTTACTGGAGTCTTTCATAATGTGTAGATCATAATCTAATCATTTAAAAATTCCATAGTCCTCACTGGAAAATCAGATGTCTTAAGAGAAGCTAGGTAACAAGGATAACCCTAAGAGGAACACATGGATCAACCTAGGAAGAGAAATTAAAAGATATCTACATGTCAAATTGGGCATGGTGCTGGTAAGTGGTGGGGAGGGTGGGTGAGAACAGGAGGGCATGAGATTGCATAAGTGCTGAGGGATAATATAGAAGAACAATGAAAAAGATGCCTTAAGTGGGACAATTACTGTGGACTTATGGGGAAAATGTGTGCTAGGGTAACTCTCAAGGATCCAAAAGGAGGACCCCAACTAAGACTCCTAGTAATAATTAAAAGGATTCCTGAATGGACCTACCCTTGTAAGCACCAAGCTCTTGAAAACTCATAAGCTCTAGACCTACAACTATGGAGATACCAAGAGACGAAACTAGGCTCTTTGTCAGAGACAGTTGTGAAGCTTGAAATATCCAAGGGGCCCCTAAAAGCATGACCATGATATAATCCTGGTACAAGAATTAGCTTTTTGGAGCCCATCCCCTATAGTGGTATGCCATGCTCAGTCTTAATGCATGAGAGAGGTGCCAGACTATGCCGCAAAATATTTTGTCAGACTATGTTGAATCATCATGGGAGATGTTACCTGAGTGAATAGGTGAGTAGGGGTGGAAGGAGAGGTGGGAGAACTGTGGTTGGAATATAAAATGAAATTTTAAAAAATTTAAAATAGACAAAAATAATTAGTTGTCCTTTTTATGTACCTGTCTTCATACTTGACTTGATATTTGTGGATTTACAACATTCAATTTTTTTTTATCTTGTATATTTATTGTTTTGACTATCACATCATATGATATGAGCAGTTTCTCTTCTGGTCTTACATATTTTTATTTTAATGGTTTCTTTGACCTGAATAGACTTGTATTTCTTTAGATCAAGGAAAATTTGTTCTGTGATTATGTTGAAAATTTTTTTTTGTATATTTTGCTTTAAATCTCATTTCTTTCTATATCTCTCATGCACAGGTCTACTCTTTTTATAATCACCAAGTGTTTCATCATGTTCCATTTTGAGAGAGGAGGTGAGTCTGACTTTATGTTCCAAATCATCAACCTGGTAGATAATGCATCGTTTTCATTTCAAATAGAGATTCTGTCATGTATTAAACTCATGAGATCTGATACTATTCTTTATTTTAGCTAAATAACAAAAAAAGAATTATAAACAACTCTCTATTTACCATTTTCCAAAGCAAACAAACAAAATTCTCTGTTATTTCTAAAATGTTTTTAACAGGTATGGTTGTTGCAAGTAGTAAATTACTGATTTTATTTCCTTTCCAGAATTCTCATATCTCAAACTGTAGATGATGAGTTCCTGATTTGATATTTGTTTTTATAATATAGAAATGTCTTCAGTTGGGGATACAACTATAATTCTGTATGTGCCTACCCTCGACCAGCAAGAAAGTCTCAACTCTGGGAACATCTTCTTCATGCAGTTTATTCAAGATCATTGAACAAGCTTCTTCTGACCCCAGGGAAACACCCGCACAGGCTTAAATCCCCTTGTGCTGACCAACCCCAGTGAGCCACATGGACCCTGCAGATAGGCTATTCTAACACAGAAGCAAACAGGCTGAACAGGCTTAAACAACTAAGGACTTGTTTACACCAGAGAGTGCTCACCATTGGGGAGGTGGAAGGCGGAAGCCAGCGCCCTCTTTAAGGTGCAGCACTTCACAGCTCTCTACAGTTCCCCCTTTTTGTTTATTAATAAAACAGGCAAGGGTAGTGGTCTGGTCTCCAGTAAAGCATGGACATTGTAATGACTCTGAATCCTGGTAGTCAGCCAGGTCAGTGCCACACCCGTCCAGTATCTTTTTCCTAGAGTTGGGGCCTGGGACACCAACCCACATGCAACCAGACTTGCTCTTCTCAGAGTTGCTCACTTCCAGAGCTAATTCAGAGTGAAGTGCTAAGCCATACAACCTGAGCGGGAAGGATCAATTCTTGTTCATGACTGCGAGCCATCCTTGAGGGGACTGCCCTTCCTCAATGGCTGTAAATGCCTGGACAACTATAGCTGCATGCTGCCTCTGAGCAAACCTCATCTTGCAAAGGCACCACAGGCCCATGAAGGACATAAGCAACAACTGGTTCTCTTAGTGAAAGTGGCACTCATGGACTTACCAGTCTGACAAGCAAGCATAGGATGCTTCGGATCACATCTTTCAGCAGTAGGATTACATAAATTAAACTCTTTGCCTGGTATTTATTTTATCAGTAGTATTGATAATCCAGACTCTATTCCTCATACTTCACTAACACTCTGGTGAATATGCCATCATGTCCAAACAAACTAGTTCAAACTAGTTTTGCTTTTTGATTTTTTTGTTTTTTTTTTTTGGTTTGGTTTTTTTGTTTGTTTGTTTGTTTGTTTTTGAGAATTATATTACAATGAATTAAACAATCAGGTTTAGGACCAGAATTTAACCTAAACAGGTAAAGATATTTGCTATTAAGGCTAAGAACCTGAATTCCATTTGATTGTCAGATCATACATGGTAGAATGAGGAAAATGATTCCTAAAAATTGTTTTCTGACTCATGGATGAATTCTGGGCACACACATGCATACACACTAACACACACACACACAAACACAAAACAACAACAACCAAACAAGACATATTAGTTGTAATAATTTGTTTAAATTTCCCAAATATTTGAGTGCCTTTTATTTGTAAGAAGTATGAATTTCATATATGTCTTTATATCTAAATCTAAAGTAGTTTTATATTCCTATGATCCTATTAACTGATAATAAAAGTATCATTTATAAAAAGAAAAAAGAAATATGCATTTCTTATAAGTGAAAACATGATTTTTTACCCTTTGTTTGAGTTAAATATTTACAGATAAGAGGACAAAATGCTACAAAACTAAATTCAAGAACAGTTTTTATGTATAAATACTAGAATCTCTCTTCAATCACTTGCCTTGTAGTTTCATTTTTAAGTTTTGAAATAGTGGATGCTGAGAAAAGTTATCCATCTTCCTTGTAATCTTGATGTGAATCTTTTGCAAGATCATACGAAATGTGACATTAATCTTTATACTAAATCACCATGTATCTCTCCATTTAGAACTGCCCAGTAAAGATAACAAGTGATGTCATTCAACCTGGCTTGTGTCAATAGTGGATAGCTTCTTCTTGCCATATCCAGAAGTTTCATGAAAACGTTTTGTCCCCTATAATAAACAGGATAAGTGTGTACAGACAGATGATTTTTTTTATCACTGAGATAATTTCTCTATCAAGTTAGATTGTCTTAGCATCTCAGTTCAGAACACTTGCTTTGACTGTTTGTTTTCTTCATACATACCAGAGTCAGTATGTCAGTGAGAGAGCAATTGTTTATTCAATTAGACTTACATCTTTTATTTTACCTATATAAATATTATTTTGTTATTATTATTTTAAGTTATGTCTATTTATAGCATGACCTGAAATAAAATAGTTGTCATTATTTTTTCATTGCTCTATTCAGTAGTTTTATTGCAAGACTATGACTAAATATGAGACAGAATGGCCAGGATGGCCACAACATTTCAAGTATATGAATATGGTCTTAAATTTCTGAAACCTTAACTGTACCTTTCACTGATGTGATAATTTACATGCACAACCATGCCTGACTTTTAAAGTTCTGTTAGTCAGTTATTGTCATAGAGGTTGTGGTATAGCTACTCCATTCATGGCTCTCACTCCCATTAGACAGACTGAGTCCAATAGTCATTTGCTCAATGAAGGCTAGATTTCTAAGATGGTTTTCAGTGTATGTTAGCATTCTGCACTAGTATGTTCTAACACTAGAGAAAGAATGAACTTGGTAATGAAGTGAAGAAAAGTAGGCAAAGAGAAAAGTCTCCTCCTTTAATGTCTTTTATACATGTTGTCACCAGACACCAGTCTAGCACAAATTAATAACAGTCTTTCTACTTCCAATAATCTAACAAGAAAAATCCCTCATTAGTGTGGTCAGATGATTGAGATTCAGTTAATTCCAGATGTAGTCAACTTCATGACCAAGAATAGTTGTGACAGTTGCAAAAGCACTTTACAAAAAAGGGTTGAGCTATGCCCTAACTTATTGGTATACAGAGAAGAACTTAAAGATAAATTTATTACAACATTAATTTAGCTGAATAATTGCATAGGCTCCTACCCTAGCCAGTAAAGACTTTTGGCATAATTAAGTATCAGACATATTTCCATCATGCAGTGTGCTATAAATATAAAAAGTAATTGGTAACTTACATATTATTCATGCCACTATTACATTTCAGGGTATATGATGCAAGTACAGCAGTTTTATTGCAGTATGAGAGGTTCACTGCTGAGTCATATCTTCAATGTATTTCTTCTCTGGTAGCATCAATAGATTTTGTTGGCACTATGAATAGAAGCATATAGGAATAAAGATCTAGGGTCAGTCCCAGGTTAAGCTCTTCATGCCCTCTTACTCAGATATGTGGGGTATTGAGTAACAGAGTCTTACAGTACAGTTTGGAAGTTAAACAGGGTCACTGACAATACCCAAAATATTAGGGGATCTATGGAATACTAATCACAAAGAATTGTAACCTATAACAGACAGTGATTATTTTTTTCAGAAAATATTTTTTATTTCTTATTTTACGTATCGATCCCAGGTTATTCTCCCTTCCTCCCTCCCCCTCCCTTTGCCCCTCCCTCTCATGCTGCTAACCATCCTCCCATCCCACCTACCCCACTCCACAGGGAGGGTTATGCCTCCCAGGAGGGGTCAACAAATTTGTCAAGTCATTTGGAGTACAGACTAGGCACTTTCTCTGTCCTCTAGGTTAAGGGATTATCCCTCCATGGGACATTTGCACCCAAAGTCCTTTCATGCACAGGGGGTACATGCTGGTTCCACTGTAAGAGGTCCCTTAAACTGCCCAGGCCTTCTAACTGAGACCCATGTTCAGGGGTTTTGAGTCGGTCTAATGCTGGTTTCCCAGCTATCAGTCTGGGGGTGGGGTCCATGAGTTCTCCATTGTGCAGGTCAGCTCTCTCTGTGGGTTTCTGTAGCCTGTTCTTGTCCTCCCACTCTTAATACAGACTCCAGTTAAGGTCAGTGTTTAGCTGTACTTTTTCTTTATTTAATAACCTATCATATTTAGGAGAGAAATCTGCCACCACCAATTAGATGGTCATCTAGTTTAAACTCTTTATATATAATAATATGTACATATTTTAGTATACTAATATTTTGAAAGGTGGTATAATATTGTGACCACAAAGAACAAGTTATGTAATAGAACAGATATTTTGAAAAATGTCAAAGCTGTCTTTTAGAGGAATCAGTAGACTTGAAGTTTCCTGGGCCTACAATGTACTTGAAGGCTAAGGAGTTAGTTGGAACTTTTTATCCTCCATATTTATAAGTGATTGCTGCATACTATTGTCAATAAAATTTCTCCAACACTTTCAACTTATCTTTATTATATTGTTATTCTATTGTAATATGTTGTAAAATTTATTACATTATATTTCCTTAAGGGAAATTCATCTGTTACAAATGAATCCTAAATAAATGTGAAGATGATATGAAGACTTGAAAAACTGCAAATGGCTAACAGAAATATAATGAGAGCTATTAGAAAATTGAATTAATAAAGGAGAATCAAGAAGAGGAAAGACTTCAGTGAAAGAAAGAAGATATAAAGGAAATTTCTTAATGTCTTTAGGTTAGTAGATTGTGTGACACACATATTAATAAGTAAATACATACTAGTTTCCAGTGGTTGAATGCAGTTTCTAGTTTTGCATAAGTCCTGAGTTTGTAATTCTATCCTCAGGGGATATTCTTAGTTGTGAGGAAAATTTTAGAACACACCTCTCCATACACATCAATAAAAACAAAAAATAATTCTTTAAACAAAACAAATTCAGCACATATTTAACATTAGCACTGTATTTTCTCAGCTAAAATAGTAAGTGGAAAGTTAAAAATATCACAGAGTACTTTCATTTTATATTCTGATACACAAGGTAATTAAGCACATGGATTTTAAAAGAAATGAGAAAAATGATGTCAACTAAGTCCTACAGCTAAAGGAGCACTATTTTTTTTTTATTTAAATCAATTCTCATAAACACAGGAAGCTGGCTTTCAGAAATTATAACAAAGAATTTTGTGGCAACTGTCCTACTGTTTATTCATTTCTGAAAATAGTATAAGCATTTTCACAAAAAGACAAGTTATTCATTATGAAATGTCCCCAAGGAATAGATTTTCTACAGGATGGCTCCACATTTCTCCTTCACAAAAGAAACTAATTTGAAAAGGAAGGTGAAAAGCTTGGCAAGAACACTTCAGCTGTTCTGAGCAAGCATTCTGCATTTACAGTGCTTGTGCATGGATATTTGAAGACCATTTAGAGTAGAATTGCAGCAACTGAGTAGATATTTTACTAAATATTTATCTGCATAGGACATTTGCAATCACATTCATTGCCAACTGTACCCACTTACTGAAAATGAACTTCACATCTTGCCAGTATTGTATGCTTTGTGATTAATAGTTATTAAAGCGTTATGGAAAGGGATGATATGAACATGGTTTATTTCATTTCAAAATAAAGTCTCCTCTAGCTCTAAATCCTTAAAAAAATATAACAATAACACTGTAATTTAAGCACTTATTATTTGATCAGTGGAACAATATAGTATTATTTTAACACCTGTTAGTAGTGATTATAGCTAAACATTTTCAGAACCACATACATTGACACTTATTTAGAAAAGAACAAGTATTAGGGTTTGTTTTGCTCTATTTTCTTTTTTATTTAATTTAATTTAGACACAGTCTTAATTTACATATCAATTCCAGTTCCATCTCCCTTCCATCCTCCCATGTTCGCCACTGACCACAGCATCTCATGTCCCACTATTAAATACATTGGCATGAATATAAACAGTGAAAGAATGCTAATGTGAAAATGAATGTTGCAGCTAGACATGGGTTATATTTCCTGCTCTGTAACTTAACTGAGACACTGCTATTTAGATCACAGATACAACTTTTTAAGTGATAAAAGACATATCTTTTTATAAGTCAGTTCTTTCATTTAATTGATAATTTAATTACTTTCTGTAACTTTGCCTGTGTACCTTTTTTTTTCAAAAAGCAGTACAACTTTCCAAGTCAACAGTTACTCAATGTGGTATCAAATATTTAGCAAATATATAAATTAATCTGAACTCCTGGTGGGAATCACTGCTGCCCATAATCAATAAAATTCTGGCAAATAAATAAATGTCAATTATATATTTGAATATTCATGCATCCTTCAATTTGAGTAGAAAATTTCAAAATATCTCAGTAAAACTAGAAAATTATAATAATTTCTATTTCCCAAAAAGCTTATTCTAGAATATAATACTCTATGTATTTTTATGAAATACTTTATATGTTATGGAAAGTTTCCTATCATGTCCACACTGGCAAAGAAGAAGCTACCACTTGGTGAGTATCTCTGCTTACATGTTCCCTTACATCTTTATTTTTTAATTCAAAAAATGCAAAAACATAGATTTTTCTAATAATTTTGAACCCTTAAAGTGACAATAATCAGAAACCACACAAATTTTAACATTTTTATTAAAAGGAAATAGAAGAAAAATTACGAAAATATAATCAGCCTTAACAATACAGTGAAGACAATTTTCAATTAGTTTCACATTTCAATCCTTCTTTATATGCTTTAATTCATCAAAAAGTGTATTCAAGGGAAAAAGAAGATGTGTACTTTCAATGAAATTAACAATATCTACAGGCAAATTATAAAAACAGAAACAATACATCAACAACAAATTCAAATGCAACTATCTTTTGCAGAGCCAAATACCACTGCTCAACTAAATGAATATAACAATAAAATAATGCCTAGTTATATTCTGCCTTTTTCATAAATCAGGGCCTTGTTCTGTCATCTTCAGGGCAACAATCTTTTGGATAAGATGAGGAAAAACAGAGATCAACAGCTGGAAAATATGCAGAAAGTGAAAGATCTCGAAACACTCAGCCCTAAGCAGGATGTCTACATCAAATCCCTGCCCTCAAGGATCAGATAACCAAAAGAAAGAGGAAGCATATAGAGGTCAGACTCAGAGGTGATGATGGACACCAAGGAAACCAGGATCTTTAAATCAACAGGATAAATGCACATAAGGACACACAGAGACTGAGGCAGGGTACACAGACCCTTCACTGGTCTGCACCAGATAGTTTCCTAGAGCTGAAACGAGAAGTGAACACATGTCTGCATCCCTAACTCTAAAGGTGTTTCCTATTTATAACCACTAGCAAATGAAAATTTAGTTTTCTATAAAAGAATATCACTGGGAAAACATCAGAGAATAAAATCAAAGCCTTTCATTGATGTTCCTTTTATCATAATATCATGACAGCACTTTTATTTTTAATCTCATTTTTATTTTCATTTTATTTTTCCCTCTTTTTACCCTTCAGATCCATGAGGTCCCTCTGGGATTTCTGAGTTTGCATGTGAGTGGGCCTCTTCTTCTACATCTGTTTCTTATTCCTTTCCTTAAGCACTTTTCTGTTTGTTTTGTTGTATTTCAGTGTGTTTGTTTTTGATTTATTTGTTATATTGTATTTTATTTTATTGTTATCCATTAGAAGCCCAATTGTGGTCAAATGTGAGACAGAAAGTGTGTAGATCAATATGGGAGAAAATGTGAATAGTAACTTAAGGAATAGGATGAATTCAAATCATGGCAATAATAGTATGAATAAGGCCTTTCAAATTTTATTTTAACAGAATAATATAAAATAAGATATAACAAAATTGGACACATTGAAGTTACGCAGAGGTGGACCCTGATTCCTTTGTCATTCCCCTGTTATGATTGTATGATAACTACTTAGTTTTCTGTCAAGTGGAATATAGAATAAAATCAGTGCCTTTCTACTGTACTGAGTTTGACCATTTAAAAACTAAAATATAAATAAGTATTGACTCTATCTACTCCTCATGGAGTGAAACATGTAAGAATATTATAATAATCCATTAAAATAAATAACCAGAGTAACATAAACTTTAAATTCTTAATCTTCTCAGACTTTTCAACAGTTAAAAATAATCTGAATCATTCCTTTTGATTGAAATTTGAGTTTTTCAATTAAATTTGATATTACAATATCACTCAACCTTATGGTATGTGCATGAAATTTCACTCTATATATTATACAGCATATGTGTAATAATATTTTCATTAGTGTAGAAGGCAAACTGTATTTCCTCTCATTTTTACAGAAACAAAATGTATCCAGTTTATGTCAACTAATTTATCACTTATTTCACCTCTCCCAATTAATAAGAATAATCAATATACCTGTGATTATTTTGTCTTTCAAAAAGTAATTTACACGTTCAAAAATGCCCAAATTCTTTTTAATCTGGAGCAGTAAATAAATCATAGTTTGAATGTAAATTATACCACGCTGTTAGAAGTTGAAGATTATTCGGTATTGTCAGGTATGTGGAGATAACTCATTAAAAGGTAATGCTAGGTAAGCATGTGGACCCAAGTTAATTATCTAGCATTGATATTCTGTAGGTTTTTGAAAGGTTTGAAGAATGTGTATCCATCTCAAATACATCTCTATATATCTAGAAAACCGAACTCACCTAAGTTTTGACTATTATAGGTAACTATAGTCTGCATTAAATCATACATTACATTTTTCAATGAGCTATATAAACACAATACCTAAACAAGAGGAGAAGAGTACACATCATAAAATTGACTTTTAATTGTATCAACTACTGAAAATCCATTCCAAAACAAATCATTCATATCTATACCATAATTTCCTTTTTACCTTTAAAAATCTTGCTTGTGTCATTAAACAGTTATAACCAAGCCCAATTAAATGAAAACAAACATTTATAAAAAATATTTGGGAATTTGGGCATCATTCTCTCCAAACTACTTCCTGCTGATATGGCGCGCTCTCATGGGGATCTTAAGAAGACACAGAAATCTTGGCTGTAGTGGTCTGCAAGGCTTATCTCAACTGCTTTGAATGTTGGATTACAAGGGGCTCTGTTTCAGGGGGTCTGGCTTGATCAAATCACATTAGTTTGGAAGGAATGCACAGCTTTTCATTTTCTGTGGAAACAAAAGTAGAAATCCTTTCCCCAGTAACTTGTCCTTGAACTTAAATTTTGTGGTCAAAGCATTTTTAAAATATATATATATTGGATTAGTCCAGTAGCATTTCTTTTATCAAGTTGTTGTTATTTCCTCAACAGTCAAACAATTTAGAGATAACAGAACAGTGCACAATATCCAAAGATTCTGTGTGCTTTTCATCTTTGCGTGGCTTTTTTATATTACTCTATTTCTTCTACTTCTATTTTTACATATTTTGAGACAGGGTTTCTGGGTAACTTTATCTGTCCTGGAATTCACTGCATACCAGGTTTACTTTGAAATCACAGAGATCTGTTTGCCTCTGCCTCCCAAGTGCTGGGATTAAAGGCATGCACCACCATACCCAGCAATTCTACTTCCTTTTTTCTTTTTCAAACCATTGTATCCTGTTTCTTTTTCTCTCCCAAGCCAACGTATATTTGAAAACACAGTGTAAACCTTTATTGCAGCTCTCATACACACCAAAGAATTGTTAGTAGAGCTCTTTAAAAGTGATTTTTTTTTTTTTTGCCGCTAATGCAAATTTTGGAAACCTCCATTAAAGGAGCCTTGCAAATCCCTGTCTACAGCAAAACAAAACCAATGGAGATAATGCTGCTACCAAGAAGTCTTGCTAGTCTCTGTTCCTTTGTTTCTAAAAACTATTTTTTAAGCTTTTGTTAAGTTTTACGTGAAAGTTCTCAGTTCCAGTTCTGACACCATTATGTTATATGTAGGATTTTCCCGCTGGCCGCCTAGTCCCAGTACCATTATGTTACTAGCACGTTTTTCCTGCCTCTGCTGCTGGTTTGGTCCCACCACCCTGCTGCCATGCCAGCCCCCAATAACACTCAGAGACTCTGTATTTGATACAATCCTGTTGGCCAGTTACTATTATTGTTCATGGGCTAGCTCTGTCTTAATGATTAACCCATTTCTACTTATCTAAGTATTTCCACGAGGTCATCTTATCCGAGTGCAGAGGGCCACATCTGCTCTCTCCAGGCTCTACATCCTGACTCCTCCTAACTACTTCCTCTTTCCTCCTTGTCTCCTAGCCCCGCCTATCTTGCTTTCCCATTGGCCAAACAGTGCTTTATTCATTAACCAGTATGAGAAACATGTGTACAGAATAACATCTCCACTAATGAAATTATCAGGATAGAAGAAATTAGGACATACTTCATAACTTTGATGGGCAATATGGTACTATTAGTCATTAACTCTACTAGTTAACTAAATATTAAAATTAAAAAATAAGCAAAATTAGTTCTCCTTGTCATATTACAATTTAAGCATGCATGTACACAATCATTTATGTGAGGATCATAAATCATATATCAAGAATTACATACATGATTAAACTATAGATGTGTCAAGAGTCAGAATTAGGAATGCTTCTTTGTATTACTCCAATATAATTTACAGAAATATATCCAAGAGTAGTAGATGAAGCCACTAAAATTACTTTGTAATTTTATATGGATAAAATTGAGGAAAGCAAAGGATAGTAAATGTTGGCAGATTACTAAAGTTAATTTAAATGTGAAACTTGAAAAATTATTGATGAAGGTATAGAAAACAGAAAATATGTCATGTTAAAATGTTATAATACATCCAAGAAAACTAAGATAAGTAGCTTTTCCTGCAAATTTCTTTTACTAAGCATGGTGGTTTCCTGTATCCACTGAGTCTCATGTGTTGTAAACTTAATTTGCAGTGCTTGAGAATAAAGAAATATGAATTTACAAAGGTGATTAGCTTATATCCTCCTGGCTTCTGGGATTTTGTTAAAGTGGATGGATGTGCATTCATTTTTATACTTGTGTTTGGGCAACTCTTACTCGACTCACTGAGTTGTCCCTAAAGAAATAAAAGATAATATATCAAAAACAAAGTATTTTGTGTAAGGATTTGTTGTGTGAAAATAAAAATAAACCCCAAAATATCACAGATAATGTTCACATGATTTACTGAAATCAGAACATATTTCCTTCTTAATCACCTCTTCCCCATAGGATTTTCCATTGTTTCCTTATTTGTTGATTATTGCATGTTACTCCAGTAAAAGCAGATCTTCTTTCATCTAGAAGTTCAAACTTCAGTGAAGTTCCTCAAAACTATAAATCAGAAAGATTATGTTGGAATTAAGATTATAAAATATATCACTGTTCTCATGTTATATCTTTTGAACATATTTATTTATCCATATATACTAATCTTTTATTATGATATCTTAGATGCATGGGTTTAAGATAACCAAGGAAATATGAAACGTTTGTGAACTATACTTACATTAGAAATTTAGGTTTTATTATTTGCAAATATTTATATGTGAAAAAAATTGTTTTGTGATGAAATGATAATCACTTTTTCACTTCTACAGGTATACTTCTCTATGTGAGTACACAACTAAAAACAGGGAATATTATAACTTCTTAATTCAAAATAATATTTGACCCTTTTATGTTGACCAGAACTCAAAAACAAAGATATTCTGTATATGCACACAACTCCAATATCTAAAATTGCATGTTTAGTATTACTCTAAGTTGAAACATGACACTCAGTAAGGACATAGGATATTTAAACTGAATCATTTAGCCATTCTATACTATAGACCTTATTAAAATGTCTCTGTTCTGAAGGTACCATATTGACATTTTAACTTTATTTCCCTAGAGTCTGTGTGTCATGCAAACTTCTGTTAAGCTTTATTACAAATTTCAAGATTTTATTTTTTATTGTTTGTGCTGACTCATTTTCATAATTGAGGATATTTATTCAAGTAATTAACTTTTATTCTTGTTTTGTAAAGAAGATATGTTATAAAAGCATATCCTGACGAAGACATGACTGGTACTGAATACACATAATGTATTGAAAAGTAATTCTAAAATGAGTGTATTACATCAAGGAAATGTCTATTGATTTATTTTAAATGTTTTTTAATTTAAATTTGAATCATGCTTGTTTTACATGTCAGTCCCAATTCACACACCCTCCTGTCCTCCCCTATCTCCCATGTTCTCCTCACTAACCCCCATCCTATCCACTTGCTACTCCCCATGGAAGGCATTCCATGGGGAGTCTTCAAGGTCTGTCATATCATTTGCAGCAGAGCTTAGGCTCTCCCCTGTGTGTCAAGGCTGAAAGTCTATTGCTCTATGGAATGGGCTCCCAAAGTCCAATATTCTATCAAGATAAATACTGATCCAGGAAATTTCTATATTTTAACCAATTCCATTTTTAATTTTTGAGGTTAAAAGAGTCTTCAAACTTGGTCAATTCAGTATAACAGCCAAATTAGATTTATTTAAAATATCCTTCCACTTAAAAATTAATTTCAATTGATATTTCAGAGAAAGATTTTTCACAACTTGGCCACTTACTTTATCATTTTAATATGCAAAAGCTTCCTGAGGTACAAAATTCTAGATATTAAAATAACTATTGTTTATAGGGTGGGAACTAACATAAGGTATACAAACCACTATTTAATTTCCTTGGACCCATGCAGAATGTTCACCTAAATTTCATAGAATATAAAATAAGAAGATGAACACAATTTTTAAATGCATTTTCAACATTTAAGAAAATATACAGTAACAAATATTTTAATACTGTTTATGGGATTGTAATATGTAATTGTAGATACAAAAAAAAAAAACAAATAAAATCAAAAAGGTGTTCAGGTATTCTGGATAAGTAGTATTTCCTAATGGTTATGCAGTCACCTAAAGAGTAGGGCTATTCATAATTTTGAAACATTGGTGCCAAATCAAAAAAAAAAAAGATTGTATCTGTTCCTATTGAGAACACACACACAGAAACATTACTTACACACACACACACACACACACACACACACACACACACTTACAAACTCCTTATTGTTGGTCCATTCTCTTCCTCTTTGGTTCAGTACTACTATTTCTGAACACTCTTCCACAAATGTTACCTGGGTCTCTGTGAAGGAAAGGTGAAACACAGGGACCATTACACAGTCACTTATTTGCTACAATTTGTTTGAACTCCAAGCACTGGTTAAAAGTTATGGGATCTCTAAAGTTCATTGTCTAGCTGGAGTAGTCTACTCCTCTATCTTCTGACAAAAGAGAGGCCATGCTCCCCTACAACAAAACAAGAGTAAACAAACAAAACTCCTGAGGACTTATACCTGAGGTAGAGTTTGGCTTCTAGGTGGTCTCACTTGCATGTGTATTTACAAGCACACATGAACATACAAACACATATACACACACAATATACATTTGAATATTATTATTATAGATTCCCAAAGGCTGATGCTGATCCCAGCTATCATGAATTTCCTTGATTCACAACCAAAATGAGAACAACTTGGCTTTAATTTTGACCATATAGCATTTGAAAAGGTATTATCTTGACATTGATTTTTATCTTTCATATTATTAATGATTATGAAAATCTTCATATTTTATACTTTACTCAAAGAGTTATGTTATTTTTCATTTTTATATTCATCATTTACCCTAGTGTTTTAGTATTTTGCTACATAAACCTTTAAATGTTATGAACATTAATTTATAATTTTTTTCTTTAAGTACAGAGTACAGAATGTAAGAAGTGAAATACTATTTTCATAAGATATATGAAGTAAATTCTTTTGTATTTTCCTGAGCCTTGATTAATAATTCTTGCCATCATGCCATGATTGAATCTATGTGGCAATATCTTGCATGTACAAATAAAGCATATTTAGGTGTGAGAGAATGGAGCATTCCATTAGCTAGTTAACAATACAGGTATGCAGGACTATACTGACAGAGAGGGAGTGAGGTAGCTGGGCAGAAATAGGATATAAGCAGGGAGAAACAGGAAAGCATTCTCTCATCTGCTGAGACACTAAGGAAGTAAGGTGAAACAGTGGCTTGCTCCTTCTCTTAGCATTTTCCTCTATGTCTAACTGGGTTTTTCTTATCTAGACCAATTGAGAACTCCATTTAAAATCTACTCTACAGATATCAGGTTTTTCTTCAATTACACAAATTATGCTTTATGAAAAACATGCCTATTTTCATATATCAAATTTTTGATAATATTTTACTCTTATTTTTTACTCTTATTGTAAAGTTGAAACATATTCTTCTGCACTAGGAACAATATTTAATATACAATAGATACCATTTCTATCTACATATAATGAATAATGGCTCAAATCTATCATGTTCGAATAATGTACATTTAACAGAGTGTTAATATATTTTGTTTCTTTTCCTCTATTCCCTCTTTCTCTTCACACACACATAGACACAGACACATATACACACCCACACACACAAATGTTGCTGGAATTTTGAATTTTATGCTTTAATGGTAAGATATTCTGATGATATGTCTGTTTGGAAAATATTTGGATGTCAATGTTAGGTGAGAAATTAGGCTTTGTGGAAATTGAATGGAATATTAGAATAAAAGTTGAAGATAGGTTGAAGAGCATATGTATAGACTTGTTTATGCAAAACCAAAATGAGGGGTAGAATTTCTATCCAATTCTATTGATAACAATGGTTCCAGTACCTTCCTATAGAGACAGTAGAATCTTCTTTGATATTATTTAATGATCCCAATATAAACAACCAATTAAGAAACTTACTAAGTATTAACATTTTCTTTGAATATTAAACTTGGTGCTTATATTATTTTTTGACTCCTATAATCATCCCTAAATATGAAAGATGCTAAGAGAAAATACAGAAATGTAAAGCCTCCTTTATAAGTAAGGAAGTGTCCCAGATAGGAACCAGTAGATGAAAAATAGTGGCTTGTATTTAGCATCAAGGCTTTTTGCTTTCCTACCTTGTTTCCTTGTGTGTTACTGTCCCCATAATATTAAATTTTATAATTTTGCTGCAATTATTATTACCTGTCTTTGTACTTTGCTTATTAATTGATGAACAGTATGAAAAAGAAAATCCAAATAAAATGCCACTTAATGTTAAAGTTTGAATATTTTAGGTACTATTATATTCTTTTTTCAAGTATTTCAAGAAAATGATATTGTATTATTTTTTATTTAATATGTTTTTTATTTTATGTATTTATTCCAGTTTCTTCTCCTCCCCATCTTTCAATGTCCCCTACTGTAGCCAACATTCAATCCCTCATCCACTCCACAGGAAGAGTGAGGCCATCCATGAGGGATCATAAAATCTGCAAGTCATTTGGACTAGGCCATGCTCTTTGTCTCTAGGCTAAGGGAGTATCCCTTGATGAAATTTGGAATCCCCAAGTCCATTCATGCAGTAGGGATACACCCTGTTTCCACTGTCAGAGATCTCATAGGCTTCCCAGACCTCTTAATTTAGACCCACATTAAGGCGTTCTGAGGATGTCCTATGCTGGTATTCCGGAAATCATTCAGGTGTCCATGAGCTCCTCCTTGTTCAGGCTACCTGTTTCTATGTGTTCCTCCAGCCTGGTCTTAACCCCTTTGGGCATCACTCCTCCCTCTCTGCAACGAATTCAGCTGTGGGTCTCTGTCTCTGCTTCCATTAGGTACTTGATGAAGGCTTTAGGATGGCATATAAAATAATCATCAATCTCATTTTCAGGGAAGGGCATTTAAAGTAATTTGTCCACTTTTTCTGAGATTGTTAGTTGGGGTCATTACTGTAGGTTTCTCTACAATTCCCTAGTGCAAGATTTCTTTTAAACTTATAATGGCTCCCTCTATTATGAAATGTCTTTTCTTGTTCTCCTCTATTTTTTTATTTTACTGACTCAATCTTCCTGCTACCCCATATCCTGCTCTCCCCTCCTCTTCTCCCCTTCTTTTCTCCAAACTTCCTCTCTCCCTGCTCCCTGCTTCAATTTGCTAGTGTGATTTTGTCTCTTTCCCCTTCTGTGGGGACCAAGTGTGTGTCTCAAATGGTCCTACTTGTTTCCTAGATTCTCTGGTGGTGTGGATTGTAAGCTGGTGATCCTTTGCTTTATGCCTACAATCCATAAATAAGTGAATAAATACCATGATTGTCTTTTTGTTACTGGGCTACCTCACTCTCAGTGGTTTATTAAAGTTCCATTTATTTTTCTGTGAATTTCAAGATTCTGTTTTGTTTTAATTTGATTTTTATTTTTGTTTCCTTGTTTGTTTGTTTTGTTTTCTTCTGAGTAGTATTCCATTTTGTAAATGTACCACATTTTCTTTATCCATTCTTCAGTTGAGGGGTATCTTGCTTGATTTCAGGGTCTGGATATTAAAAATAATGCTTACATGAACATAGTAGTATAGGTATCTTTGTTGCATGAATGTGAAACTTTTGTGTATGTACCAAAGAGTAGAATTGCTGGATCTTGTGGTAGACAGATTTTCATTTTCCTGAGGAGCTGCCATCCTGATTTCCAAAGTTGGTGTACAAATTTGCAGTCCCATCAGCATTTCTCAACATTCTCTCCAGCAGAAAATGTTATTGGTGTCTTTCATTTATCCATTCTAACAGGAGTAAGATGGTATCTCAGAGTTGTTTTGATTTGTGTTTCTCTGATGGCTAAGAATATTGTGTACTTTTTAAAGTATCTTTAAGCCATTTTATATTCCTCTATTGAGAGTTATATATTTAGTTCTATTCCCACTTTTAATTGGATTATTGGGTGTTTTGGTGACTAGATTCTTGAGTTTCTTGAGTTCTTCGTATATTCTAGAGATCAGCCCTCCAACAGATGTAGGGCTGGTGAAGATTTTTCCCATTTTGTGGGCTGATGATTTGTCTCGTTGACTGTGTCCATTGACTTATAGAAGCTTTTTAGTTTTAGGAGGTCCCATTTATTAATTGTCAATCTCAGTGTCTGTGATACTGGTTTTGTGTTTAGGAAGCTGGCTCCTGTACCAGTTTCTTTTTGGGATAAGTGCTGCTTTCTCTTCTCAGCGGTTCAGTGTGGCTGGGTTTATGTTGAGGTCTTTAATGCATTTGGACTTAAGTTTTGTGCATGCCAATAGATATGGTTCTATCTGCAGTCTTCTACATGTCAGCATCCAGTTATGCTTGCACCATTTGTTGAAAGGCTTTCTTTTCTCCACTGTTTAATTTTAGCTACATTGTCAAAAATCAGGTGTTTGTAGGTGTGTGGGTTAATATCAGGGGATTTAATTCCATTCTCTCAAGTCACTTCATCTCCTTACTACATCTCTCAGAATTCTTGTCTCCAATCCAACCTACCTTGCCTTCCTTTTTGCAAACAGTGCTTTCTTCATTAACAAGTAAGAGAAACATATATAAGGAAGAACATTATCAGAGGTGTATTCCTAATTGCTGTAAGGTTAAATGAATTACAGATATTAGTGATAGAACTCAAATACTTTGTGCAGGGGTTATTATACATAAAAACTGTATTATTTAGAAAATAACACAAAATTAAAAGAATTAAGCAAATAGTTCGACTCTTCTATAATTTGCAGTAAGTAATATAATATTGATAAGATGGTATTCAAATTGATCACTAAGAAAATTTTGAGCTAAAATATTTAGTCTTTATTAGAAACAACTTTCTTTGATACTCAGATTTTAGCTTCCACCCAATTTAAAACACTGAAATGCAAATTTTAGTGTCTCTCAATATTTTCCTAAGGCCTATTTTCTATTTTTGAATTATATGACATCATAATACTTCACATGCCTTTTAAAATATTAAATATCATTCATACTCAGCTTGCACATTTTCACCTACATCATGCACCAGTTTAACAGCAATGATTAATAATATTACAATGACTAATGAGCTCTAAATGCACCTCAATGAAATAGCATTAATCTGTGAGGTAACAATCCACTGTAAATTAAAATCAACATTTAGACAAAGAGGTAATAAGTACTTTGGGTCCACAGAATAGTTTCGGGAGAAACATTTGCTCTTTGTTTAAAATTTACATTTAATTTAGTCTTGTTTGTTTGTCCTATTAGTTTCTAAGTGTCATGTGACTAGAAAGAAGGGCACATATAAAGGAACAAATTTTAGAATATAGTAAGTACCACAGCATCACTCTCTATATATATTTATATGTCAGATCTTGAATAGTCATTGTTCATCAAACTTTTAGATTCTGACTAAAAGTATGTGTGTGGGGTGGCTGAAAGAGCATGGGCAGAAATGAAAATGAGAATGAGTTTTCAATACTATAGTGAAAAAAAAGAAAATAACAACTCAAGTTTGATTATTTATAGAAGAGATAAAGCAGTTAGAAATATAATCTAGAAATTTTCAATGTACATGGAAAAGATTTATCTAAAGGACTAAAAGATAGAACCCCAAAATACAAATGTACGGAAAAAATAATGGCCTATTTGTCTTTCTGAGTCTCCTTATTTCACTTGCTATGATGATCTTTAGTCCTCTCTATCTCCTGACAAGAACATAATTTTATCATTGTGTTATACTTAAGTAACTTCACACAAATTCCAGACTTCCTTATACATGAATCCAGGACCTGACAGAAAGACTTGTTCCATTAAATGTCTTTTGAGAATAAAGCTGCAATAAACTTACTGTGTGGTTATCTGTGTTATGATGATGACTCATGTATGTTTATGTACATCCACAGAACAGATAAATATTGACCATATTGTGTAGGCATATTTTTTCTTATTATTTTACTTATTTATTTTTTATATATCTTATTTTACAAATCAATCCCAGTTTCCTCTTCATCCCTCCATCCCTCCCTCCCTCTCTTCCACCCTCCCATGCCCCCTGTCCACCCTCCCATCCTAACCTCCACCACTCCACATGTAGGGTGATCTCTTCCTGGAGGTGTCAAAAAATATGTCAAGTCATTTGAAGTAGGGTCTAGGCCCCCACTACTGCCTTTAGGTTAAGGGAGTATTCCTCAATAGGAAATGTGCTCCCAAAGTCCTTTTGTGGATCAAGGATACACCCTGGTTCCACTGTCAGAGGTCCCTAAGACTACCCATGCCTTCTAACTAAGACCCATGTTCAGGGGCTCTGAGTTGGTCCAATGCTGGATTCCCAGATATCAGTCTGGGGCCCATTTGCTTCTCCTTGTTCAGGCCATCTGTCTCTGTGGGATCTTTATCCTGGTGTTGTCCTCCTTCTATGCATTTGGATTCCAGGTTGGATTTATGTTTAGATGTACGTTTCTGCTTCTGTTTCCATCAGCTATTATATGAGGGCTCTATGATGGTGGATTAGTTAGTCATCAATCTCATTATTGGGGAAGAAGATTTATGGTAGCCTTTCCACTATTGCTCAAATTGTTGGGGTCAGTCTTGTCAGTCTCTCATGTTTTTCTGTAGTCAGTTTTCTCTTCAAACCTATAATGGCTCCCTCTTTTATGGTATCTCTCTCTCTCTCTCTCTCTCTCTCTCTCTCTCTCTCTCTCTCTCTCTCTCTCTCTCTCTTGTGTCTATTTCTCCCCCCAGGCTCAATCTTTCTAGTCCCATGTGCTTTCTTCTCCTCCCCTTCCATTTTTCCTATCACCCTCTGCATTCACCACCACCCCCTGCTCCCAATATGCTCAGGAGATCTTGTTCCTTTCCCTTTTGTGAGGGACCTTGTATGATTCTCTTAGAATCCTCCTTGTATCCTAGTTTTTCTGTAGGTTTGAATTATAGATTGTAGATACGTATCTGTATGTCTAAAACCCATATATGAGTGAGTACATACCATATTCCTCTGTGTAGGCATCTTGACAGTGAATTTGTAACAGTGGCCACACCTCCTTGGAAATGGACTGAGTCAGAGAGAATCAGAAACAGAGAAGCTTGAGTCATAGCTTTCCTTTGTGTGCTCTTTCTGGTAGGTCAGTGGAAGAGCAGGAAAATGCTCCAATTGTTCTTTGAATAGTTTGTGTAATTGTTCCCCTATAAACACAAATGTATCATTTAATTTGGATCTCATGATATAATTACATCTTTTCCTTCAAAACTGTACTTTTATCTAACAATAAATTTAATTTGTATGATGAAATTTCAAAAACATAATTTCTAATCATTGATAAAATTAAGATGTAGTACAGCTGAGATAATGGTGATTATATAAATGACATTTCTTAAATGGAGGAAAAACAATTTGAAAAAAGTATTAATATATATGAAGTTACAAAATCAGGTCTTATGAGCAATACTTTTTCAGTGTTTAAGTATAATTTTAAGTGTCTTCAATGAGCAAAAGTTTTAATAGTCTGATAATACCAATCACTAAGTATCACATCAATCTACTTTTAGAAATTATTGGTTAATTTATGCAGTATATGGGGCATACACAGGTTCAAGTCAGATGGGTCAAAGCTCAGAGGGAGTAAGTGGGCACAGGTTCCTCTTTGTAACCAATAAATCATCTGTATTTCTGTATTTGGCACTCACTTGCGAAGGATAAGTTAGTAGTCTTCTCCTTCCCCTTCTTCTTCCCCTCCTCCTCCTCCTCCTCCTCCTTCTTCTTCTTCTTCTTTTTCTTCTTCTACTACCACCACCACCACCACTACTACTACTACTACTACTACTACTACTACGGCATTTCACAGAGTATAATAACCACACAAATTATAAGCCTTATCCTGATCAGTAGATGGTAAACACAGAATAAACTCAATGCTATCTGTGTCAACTTTCTTGTATTGCTTTGTTGGATATGTTTTGGCTTATGCATTATTTGCTTCTGTATTATGATTTTCAATAATGCATCTTTAGGTATAGACTTTCGTTTATGTGTTTCTTTATGTTTACATGTGCTTCTTGCTTTTTTCCTTCATTTTTTAGTATATTTGTTTGTTGGTTAATTTGCCTGTTTGTTTCCCAAAAGGGAGACAGAAAGAATTGGGGATTTTTACATACTTAAAATCAAATTGTAGGATTTTGATGATTTCTAGATAACTGAATTTGAGGTGCAGAATCCAGAGAAAAGCTAGTGTCATTCTTTAGTGAGAATGATCCCACAAAACAGAGGAAGTTTTCTTATGAACACTTGCTGCTTTTAAAGAGGACTAAGGTTTGGTTCCAAGTGCACTTATAGGACTATTTACAGTGACTTCTACCTATAATACAGGGAGCTTGACTTGCTCTTCTGGCTTCCCTGGGCACCTGAACTGTCATGATATACCTACCTACAGTCAATATAAATAATCACAAAATGAATAAACACATTTGTAAAATTATGAAATGTAAATACACCCTAAACACAAGTTTTTTTTAAAGTATCCATAGAAGTAAAATAAATATAAGTATGATTGATTTCTGTGAAGTCCCACAGAGCACAGATTCTCAGTGAAGTTAGAATAAGGGTCATCATGCTACTTCTTTGGCCAGTGGAGGATTTCTAGCACATTCATTGATGATTGGTGCAGTTACAGCCTAATGAATAATTGGTGATATTATAAACATTGCCTACAAATGCCATGCTGATGCTTGGAATGAAATGTCTATCACAAAATGACCACAATTCAATATTACGAGGTTGCTGGGAATTTCCCGCAAAATGAATAAAGTATAAAAGAATATGAAATTACTGCTAGAGTCCTCCCTAGTTTTAAGCACTTTGAGTTTTACCTTAATACATCCTTCTAAATACTAGAAAGTGACTTAAACTAGAATATATATGAAACTGAACCAACTTCAGATTAAAACCACTGTATTTAATTAAAAAAGAAAGCTATATTTTCTGAAATAGAAAAGTTATGTTTGTTCTTAAAAGGTAAATTTAATTTCCCTCGCACCATGGCAGTCTAGGAAAAACATGCTTGTCATTTATCTTCATAAAGACTAAATAGTTTCACTGAGGTGGCTATTTCATTTTTTCTACAGCAAATTAAGCAATTATATGTTTTAAAATGGCACTACTGTTTTCACAAAACATCTTTAAAGTGACTTTAAAATTATCCTGATGGAATCTGTTCAAATTTGGATGCTGCCCACTTCATGCAAGCTCTAAAACAATTCTTTGGCTTGCAACTTCTGTTTCTAGAAAGTCTAAGTTATAATAAAAAGTTTAAGTTATCATAAAAAATAAGATAGTCATGAGAGTAAGAATACTTAAAAAAATAAGTAAACTTAGGGAAGATTCTAAATTTTTTCTACTGTCAGATTGCCTTTAAAGAGAAGAATTTAACTCAACTCCTAAAATAATAAATATTCTCAGATAATTCTAAGATTATCTAGATGGGTAAATATGCCTAGAGCATCTATATTAACCATGCTTGATTCAGTTATGTAAATCTTTAATTTTATGATTTTAACTTCTTACAATACACATATTTTGGTGAACATATGATTTATATATATATATATATATATATATATATATGGCTTATTGATTTTTTGCACATTACCCACATACATATAAAGCATTTGGAACATAATTAGTTTCCACATCTCCCCCTACTTCCTTTATGGTCTGTCCCTCTAACTTCATGAGTCTACTTGGTATTGCTATAGTGTGGCAACAGGACATGTTCTGGAGTACTGGAGCATGGTTATTTTATTGTTAATTACATTAGTTGGTTACTTTTTTAAAGCAGTAAGTCAATATAAGTATATTCATTTTTTTTCTAGATAAGTACTACACTCCTATTATGAATATCTAAAATATGGAAATACAAATAAATCCCCACATTATTGATATTTTCTATAATTAGTATTATTGTTGGGTTCTTCTAACTTAGTCTAAATGCTTTTTTTACCTGGAAAAACTCAATTCACTTTAAACTTTAACTTTAATGCATCCATGGATTATATTACTTAAATATCAAATGACCCACATAATCACAATAATAAAAAATTATGCACCAATTCAATATAAACATAGGACTTTTCAAATATATTTGTAAGTTGGTGAAAGAATGTGGAGATAGTTCAGCAGGTAAATAATTACTTAGCAAGCACAAGGCCCTCAGTTCTGAAAACATCACCAATATAAAACCATAGTGATACTTACAGGTATTTCAAAACCCAAATAGTAGAGACAGGAAAATAGATGCCAAGGGTTTGCGGATCAGCAGTTGCTTTCTGTAATGTAACTAATTTTGATATTATAGTTTAATTTTAACATTTCTCCTTTCAAATATACCCTTTCTCTCATTCCATGACCTTTTTTTTCAATAATAGTTATTGCATGCCTACATGTATGTGCATATGTATATAAGTAAGTATATCAATATGTATATAAGCTTATTTTCCTAAATATGGACAGTTCAGTCCATGTAATACCATTCCAGTTCTTTGATAGACATATCCCCAAAACTACTGGGCAGAGAAGCAGAGGATGTCTGTAGTGAACCACTAGCTTCCACAAGCACACATATGTGACATACATTCACCACACATATGTGTATAAACCAACAACATGTGCATAAAATGTACAAACAAAGAGCGAAATAATTTAATACATTTTTAAGACAATTGGCTTCTTGGAATCAATACAACATTTTAAATTAAATTATATATTAAAATATAAACACATTAGTCAATAAAATCGAAAAGGCAGCTGGGAAATGAAACATAATTTGTCATTTTTAAATTTAAGAAACAAGAAAAACTAACTAATTTTAAATTAATTATATTTATGATGGGAGATGTTATTCTGTATATATGTTTCTCATACTGGTTAATAAAGCCCTGTGGCCAATAGGAAACAAGATAGGCACGGCTGGGAGCCCAGAAGAAGGAAAGAGGAAGTGGGAAGGAGGAGTCGAGATGTAGACCTGAAAGAAAAAAGATGCAGGCTGCGGCTCCCAGATAAGATAACCACATGGAAATACTTAGATAAGTAGAAATGGGTTAATCATTAAGACAGAGCTAGCACATAAACAATAATGGTAATTGGCCAACAGTATTGTATCAAATACAGAGTCTCTGAGTGTTATTTGGGGCTCACATAGTGGTGGGACCATGGCAGCAGGACCGGGAGGCTGGTGGGGAGGAACCTGCCATAACATAATGGTGTCAGAAACGGGATAGAGTACTTTCACTTAAAACTTAACAAAAGCTTAAAAAATAGTTTTAGAAACAAGGGAACAGAGACTAGCAAGACTTCTTGGTAGCAGCATTTTCTTGGTTGGATTTGTTTTGCTGTAGACAGAGATTTGCACGTCTCCTGTAAGGGAGGTTTCCAAAATTACCATAAGCGGCAAAAAACTGCCTTGCTTTTAAAGAGCTCTGCTAACAATTTATTGGTGTGTACAAGAGCTGCAATGAAGGATTACACTGTGTTTTAAAAAATACGCTGGCTTGGGAGAGAAAAAGAAACATGATACAATGGTTTAAAAAAGAAAAAAGGAAATAAAATGGATGGCTATGACGGCGCATGCCATTAATCCCAGCACTCGGGAGGCAGAGGCAAGCAGATCTCTGTGATTTCAAAGCAAAACTGGTATGCAGTGAATTCCAGGACAGATAAAAGTTACACAGAGAAACTCTGTCTCAAAATATGTAAAAATAGAAATAGAATAAATAGAGTAATAAAAAAGCCACATAAAGATGGAAAGCACAGAGAAATTTTGGATACTATACGCGCTTCTGTTGTCTTTAAATTATTTGATTGCTGAGAAAATAACTACTGATAAAAGAAATGCTGCTGGATTAATTCAATTTATATATTTTAAAAATGCTTTGACTCCAAAATTTAAGCCTAAGGATAAGCTACTGGGGAAAAGGATTTCTATTTTTGTTTCCACAGAAAATGAAAAGCTATGGATTCTTTCCAGACTTATATGGTTTGATCAAGCCAGACCCCTGAAACAGCTCCCCAGGTGATCCAACATTCAAAGCAGTTGAGACAAAGCCTTGCAGACTACTGCCAAGATTTCTGTGTCTTCTTTGGACCCCCATGACAGCGCCCTCTACCAGCAGGAAGTAGTTTGGAAAGAACGACGCCCAAATTCCCAAATATTGTTTATAAATGTTTGCTTTCATTTAAATAGGCTTTGTTATAAATGGCTATAACCACAAGCAATCTTTTTAAAGGTAAAAAAGGAATTATGGTATAGATATGTGTACTTTGCTTTGGAGTGGATTTTCATTTATTGATACAATTTAAGGTCAATTTTGTGATATGTATATTTCTCCTCTTGTTTAGGTATTGTGATTATATAGCTCATTGGAAAATGTAATGTATAATTTAGTACAGATTAGAGAGTTACCTATGATAATCAAAACTTGGAGTTAAGTTAGTTAGGATTTCTAGATATGCAGAGATGTATTTGAGATGAATAGGCATTCTTCAAACCTTTCAAAGAACTACAGAATATGGCATTTAAAATGGTTTAGGGATTTTCTTGACAATGAGGCACAACTGCTCCTGGTAACACCACCTACAGAAGAAAGGAAGATGGACATCGAAGAAACACATTATGGAGTTTGCTTCTAATATGGCAAGACTAGCCATTTGAGCAAGGTACTGCTCTTCAGAACTGTTTGACTTTATGTTGTAGAAACTGGACATGCAGGACCCACAAAAAGATGACTGTTGATGCAAGATGGACATTGCTACAGGATTCCTGCTTCATGGAATAGGCAGCCAGACATTCTGCAGGACACAGAGAAAAATGCCTGACAACCTTCAATACAGGTGGACAGTTTAAAGTTTCCTGCTTTGCTGAGGAGTCTGGACACACACTATGGCCTATGGGCTGAAGATTGAACATTACAGAACAATTTGGTGACTGACCAGGCAGTGAGTTGTCTCTTTCATTTCTAGAGTTTATATATTATCCTTCTATGGTCTTTGAAGGAGTTGAAGACAGATAGTTTTGGTTATAGATTTCCTTAGTAAGGATTAAAGATAAGTTACATATAGGACTTTAGACTCATAAAGATAGGATAGATGATATTTCCTTAAAGTCTTACAAAATGTTAATGGACTAAATATTGTTTACTATGATTCTTATTTGATAACTGTTGTATGATATATTTTTGCTATATTCAGGTTAAACCCCCTTCTTTTACTTTAGACAGAAAAGAGGAGATGATGGGAGATGTTATTCTGTATATATGTTTCTCATACTGGTTAATAAAGCCCTGTGGCCAATAGGAAAATAGATAGGCGGGGCTGGGATCCCAGAAGAAGGAAAGCGGAAGTGGGAAGGAGGAGTCGAGATGTAGACCTGAAAGAAAGAAGATGCAGGCTGCGGCTCCCAGATAAGATAACCACATGGAAATACTTAGATAAGTAGAAATGGGTTAATCATTAAGACAGAGCTAGCACATAAACAATAATGGTAATTGGCCAACAGTACTGTATCAAATACAGAGTCTCTGAATGTTATTTGGGGCCCACGAGGTGGTGGGACCATGGCGGCAGGACCGGGAGGCCGGTGGGGAGGAACCTGCCGTAACATATTTATACCTGTTATTATACATGGAAGTAAGAATCTCAAACTAAACCTCATACATTGTATAAAATGAAAGGAAGTAGTAGGTCTGCATTAAATATAAATTTTATAAAAACTAATAGGTTAGAAAAATAGTAAACTACTGTGACTGCTATTCAGCCAGGGCTCTTATTTATGGCACAAAAAGTACATGCTACAAAAATAAATTTGATAAATAAGACTACATAAATACTTCCACTGTCTAAATCACTGGGAACAGAATGAAAAATGTAAGACATATATAAAGCACACCCCTGACATATTACCAACTATACACCACAAGAATTTGTAGTATGTTTACATTGTTTCATGTGGTTTTTTAAGTAGATCCTTGAACTAAATAGATATCCTATGATGGTTCACATCAGAGGTTCTAAACCTGTGAGTCTCAATGCCTTTAGGAGTTGAATGGACCTTCACAGAGGTCACTTAAGTCTATCAGAAAACAGATGTTTACACTGAGATTTTCCCAATAACAAAATTATAGTTATGAAGTAGCAATGAAAATAATCTCATGGATACGGGTCACCACAACAGGAGGGACAATGTTAAAAGGTCACAGCATTGGGAAATTTGTTAAGCATGGTTTTAGATCATAGCTCCCCAGTTACTTTCAAAACAGTCTGAAGGGCAACATAAGAAATGTTGCCAGGGCAGGGTGAGAGTGATGTTGCCAGAGCAGGGTGAGAGGTGATGTTTCAGGGCAGTTTGAGAAGGCATATTGCCAGGGCAGCAGGAGATGTTGTGCTTTGAATGTGAACTATCACTTATATGCTCACACAGTCTAATACTTGATGTTGGCACTGTTTAGGATGGTTGTGGAATGCTCAAGAGACAAAACCTTGAGGGAGAGGGGTGGCCCAATGGGGCCAGAATTGGGGTTGGACAGCTGAGCCCCACTTCCTTTCTGACTTCCTGTCTGCTGATGCAATGTGAACAGCTGAATCCCCCCTTCTCCTGTAACCAAAAGGTCTTTACATGGTAGAATATACCCTCTGTGTTAGCCAAAATAAAACTTTCTTTACATAAACTGATCCCTGTCATTGTTTGCTCATAGTGATAAGAAAATCCACTAGTACAGAAGTGTAGACAATGAACTAGAGATAGAAATTCTGTTGTCAGATGAGATCTATCCCAATACTTTTATATTCCCCACTGCTGTTTTGGCTGCAATGACTGACTTTGTTCTACTTGGCCTCTTAGAACAAGACTTTCATCCTTCCTATAATAATCTATGATAATCTCCCATATGATGAGCTCAGACTATAAGAATTGAGGACACTGAAATGATTGAGTGGGCAGACCTTTTAACACAAGGACTGGGTTGTCTCTGAAAATGTTTCTCAGGGCAGTAGTGTGAGAAATATGTTTAAAAGGAACAGCAACATCTCTTCAGTCATCTGACTTGGAGAGCAGAGTGCATGAAATACCAGGCATGTTTGAACTATGCCCACAAATACTGTTATTTTGGCCTAGTCATTGCATTTCCTACAAACTATATTAAAACTTTATTACCTGGAGTCTTTGTGCAGGAGAATTATAAGACTTTGGAAATTCATCCCTGGTGTTATGAAACAACTTTATTATCATTTATACTGTTCTCATTCATACATAACATTGGGTTGATGAAATCATTCAGTGATAATCAATATCCATAAATGACCAAGAATGAGTTGTGAATTCAAATTAAATTCAGATCTTGTTATTTGAAAAAAAAAAACAAGAGCCAAAGTGTACCAAGTAAAGCTTGACTTCAAGACAGAGGACTGGCATGCATGTGAACTCAAAGACTGTGGCAGTATTCATAGCACCTACAAATGTCAAATTCAGTGGGATCCCATTGGATTTCACAGAAGATAAGTAATTTTTGCTTTGCAAGGAGATGCCAGTTTGAGATAGCTGCTTTGTTAGGAATGGGAACTCCTGTAAATTTCCCTTGTCAGCACTGTGATCCTGTCTATCTTCAGCCTATCTTGACCAGTTCATGGTACTGTTGTCTCTATAGGTCAAAACATGCCACTGTTCTACTTTGTGTTGGGCAACATGTTTGAGAGACAAACACCATCACCATTCTTTCTTTTCTTTTTCTGGTTTCTCTTTGTTCTTTAAATTGGTGTCTTCAATTTATTCCAACTGTTGCTTCAGCTATATTTCCACAGTCTTTGTAAAAGTGTGACATAATGTTCCCATATACTTTCCAATAGAGAAATGTGAAAGCACATCCAAATTCATACTTCTATCTTCATCAAGTATTGTACTTAGAACAGAATCTAAATCAAAATATTCATAAGGCATACAAAGGAAAATCCTAAATCTTCTCTTTTAACTAAACAACCAATTACTTGCATGATTCTTGGAAGTCTTCTATTACTAAAAATTATTTGAAAATCAGATTTCCATACATAATAATGCCTGACTTGCTTATCACACATATTTTCCTTATTTATCTTCAGTTGAAAAAAAGCTTCTGAGATTATTTTCCTTCTGAGATTTTTGCCTCCTGACACACAGACAGCAGGCAAGTAGAGAAACACTGTCTGGCATGAACTTCTGAAACTTTAAAGCCCATCCCATTGACACCCATCTAACACCAAGGCTATACCTTGTGATGATTCCCAAATAGTTCTACTAATGGAGGAAGCAATCAAAATCTGAGCCTATGGAAGTTGCTCTTATTCAAACTATCACATTCCACTCCTTTGCCCTCATTGGTATCTAGCTACATAATAATTCAAAAAAAAAAAATGCTTAAAGTCCAGCTTCAAAAAAAAAACAGAGTCTTTCAGTCTGAATACTATTCAACAGTCAGACAAACATTGTTTGTCTCAAGTAAATTTCCAAATTTACTATCATATAAAGACAAGAGCAAAAGCAAATACCCTACTTCAAAAATACATGAACACAAAAATACACATTAGCATCCAAAATAGAAGGAGGGTAGGTATATTGAGGACATACTGGACCAAAGCAAGACAGAAACACAGCATGGCAAATTCTAAATACTGCAGCTGTATATCTGATGTTGAAGTGCTTATTTAACACTACACTTCCAGCTTTGCTGACCATAACACAATTATCTCTTTTGAGCTGGTTCCAGACCATGTTACCAGCTTTTCTTGGCAAGTATCCAAGGGCTTTAGAATCTTCAGCTTTTGGAGTATGCATTGTAATTCAGACTTCCCTTTCACAGAGTCACACAATGGCCTCTTCAGGCCTCCATGCAAAAATTACCTTGGCAGGTGCCTGGAGTCAGCAGGATTCCTTTAACATCGAGGAATATTACATCTTCCCTTTCCTGTATCCATGTTGACTCAGAATCTGTAACCATGTGATTGAAGATGCCAAGTTCTTCAGTTTGCAGGGAATGAAAACTGGTTCCCTCCTTAATGCTTTCTCCATAAGCTTTCTATTATTGATGGCTTACTTTGCTTATTGAAATTTTCTTTAATTCATTTTTACAAATTAGAAGCAGAGCAAGATAGTCTTGCTCTGAGAACACCATTACCTTTATTCCATTTAACAAAATATCTTTCTTAAAACTTTTCAATTCTTGGATCTCATGAACTGGCGTTCCATTTCCTGATGTTCTATTTTCCCTCAAATTGCACATTTCATATTTCTCTGTTCCTGTATTTCTTCTTTTCATTGTATTTATGCATAAGATTTTACTACAATAAGTACGTGGCACAGACAACATCAGGGTATCTTGAAATGCCCTCTGCCATGTACATTAATCTAAAAATCTTCAATTTAGCACTCAGTAGATTTTTAAGACAAGTGTAAATAGCAGCCACATTCTTTGACAAAATACTTGAAAAAAAATGTACAATAGTGGCTAATAACCTTCACCTCTTGAACAAAGCCTCACGAGTGTGCATCACTCTTGGAACTACAGTTTTTCATACCCCTACTAATATGGCCCATTAAGCTCTTCCTAAATTTTTCAGTTGCTGTTCTATTTCAAAAATTTCCTTTTTTTTTTCAAAAATTTCAAAGTCATCTATATTTCTTAAAAAGAATAGAATAGTCATAAAATCACAACAAAACTCTAGTTTCTGGTACCAATTTCTGTCTTAGTTACTATTTTGTTCATTGGAAAAAGGCACATGAAAGGAATCATACAATTATGAACTTGTTTATACTCTTAGACAGTTCATGGTTATTATTGCTGTTAGCAGACAGGCATGGCATTCAAGCAGTAAATGACAGCATTACATACTAGTCTTAAGGAAACAGGCATAGAGAAAACATTGGACAGGGCATAGGGTTTTGAAAAGCTTAACCCCCTCCACTAACATACCTCACTTAATAATATCACACCTTCTAATCTTTGCAAAGCAGTTCTATTAACTCAAACATGTAAGCCTATGGAGGGCATCAAAGATAGGTTGTCATAACTAATGCTATTCTCCATTATTGGAAACCAGAGAGCATTCCAAAACATGATTTAGACTTTCATTGATGTCATTATTATATCTGTTTCCATAACACACAAGAAAAAGAGAACAGGTCCCAGAGGCCACCAGGCATTTTGTACTTCTCTACAGTAATCCTATAAGATACTCTAGATATTTTCATGACAGTCTACTTCCCCTTCCATAAATGTAAGAAACATGTGGATTAAAGAGATAGGACCTTTGTGAATAATGGACTCTAAGTAATGAATAATTTCCATTTGCAATGAGTTTACAGGAGATTTGTAATCAATACTCTCTGAGACATGGAAAATTAGTATTTCTTATTGGATGTAATAAGGTATATCAAACAACTAGGATAATCCCATGGCCCTGAGTTGTTTGGCAACCAGAATAGACTTCAAGATTTTTGTGTTGTACATTATATTTGTTTTGGTGATTTCTGTTATTGGGTTATTTCTTGCTTGATTTTAATTTTCAGAGTGGAAGAATGGTTGCTGTTTGTGGGAAATGAGGTGAGAAGAATACAAGAGGAGTTATGATACAGGAAATAATATGATCAAAATATATTATATGAGACCAAAAATTAAAAAGAATATTAGTAGATAGGCCAGAGTATGAAGGGCATAGAAAAAACAGAATCATATTTAATTCAAGGTAGTACATCTAATATATCTAATCTATATAAACAGGTTTTGATTTTTCCATGAACAATACGTTTTCAAGTTGATTGCAATCTTTATGGGGGCAGACACCAAAAAGGATTTCATTGATAGCTGCCACTTTGATGTAATGAAGTGAGATCTCACATTGTGTAATGTAGTATTTTGTAGGACAATCTAATGACACTTCTGCTAATGTGTGACTTCAATCGAATCCTTATCTTTGCTGCCACCTCACCTTGCACATTTCTGAGCCTTTAGCACTCTAGCCTTGTTATCTGTGGGCGATTTAACTACAACTTGTAATCCCATTGATTTTCAAGTTGTTTGTCTAGCTAGATGGATATCCTCATCTTGGAGGCAATGCTAGTGTGAAATGTTCTTTTCAGGGCATGTTGTAAGAATATATATATATATATATATATATATATATATATATATATAAAAATTATATATATATATATATGTTTTATAGGATTTTTTAAGCAAGCTTTTAAATTTTATATTAAAAACTTATTTTTATAGTTTTGGTTGGATATACATATATATATCATAATCATATTAAATATTGCTATTTCTTATTCCTTACTAGCATTAAATATGTGCAACTTTGGAGTTTTAGGATGGTTCCTGTATTTATTTCATTTTTAGTAATTATATAAGCAGACAAATAATTGCATGTGATACTTAAATGCCCCCTGGAGACTTGATCTCAATTTGTACAGATGACTCCCTAAAAGAAATTGATGTTTTTAACAGACACAATCCAAAGGTCATACAATTTCCAAAATATTTTACTAATTACTGCTTATCCTTGAAGAAAAGTATCTCATGGTTCACATTCAAAATATAAAATGTGTTTTCATTGTCTGTTTGCTCTCATTTTTTAAAACTTAATAATTATCATTTTATCTATATGCCATATTCATATATATGTATATATAATATGTACATTATATTACATGTGTTTATATATACAAATAATATATAAAAAGTACTGCTATGGAAAAGTGGAATAGTCAACTACTTTAATGTATGTAAATGTAGTAACTATAATTAAGGAATAGAAAACCAACAACAATGGCTTTCTTTGAGATATATGTGGCTTGGAATCCTCTGCAGAAATCATTCCAATCTACTGCATTCTCTGATTATTTTTGTTCTCCTCTCCATCCTACTTGTCTTACTACTTCTACTCCCTTCTCTTCCTCCTCCTCCTTTTATTCTTCCCACTATGGATTTCCTTAAGCAGCCCTTAAACCATGGTCTTCTGTCCTTCTAAGACCAGAAAATAATGAAATCATGTGATCATTCTCAGAAGCTGTAGCCTCTAAAAACTGTAAATCAAAAATAGATTTTGCTTTATGTTTTCTCAGGTAGCCTTTTATAGCTCTAGAGCACTGACCAACAGAAGGACAATGAGACTTTTTTAAAAAGTCAGATTATTATGAAATAAAAGGTATTTAATAATTTAAGGACTAAGTTTAATTGTTTCCCTATTCAACCATTTATTCCTTCACAGTATTCACATCAATAAACAATTTTCTCATTATATATTTAATATGTATCATTGTCCATTCTTCTTTTCAAACAATTAAATATTTTTATTGACACATTGATTATTATCATCATATGTTATATTTATTGCACTGTATAAGGACCTTTTCGATTTTTTGATTTCTCTAGAAATCATTATCCAAGTTCCACTGAAAGCTAACAATAGCAGTCCTCTTCTCAGTACAACTATTCTGTAAGAGTACAGGTATATTGACCTACAGCTGCTGGAAAATGTCTTAGAACTTCTAATAAGTACACTGATGCATAGAAAGATTGGGTAGAGGTACATTTCTTAGGTTTCGTGGGCTACCAGATACATTGGTGCTTTTTTGTCACATAAAAAACTGCTGGACTGGTTGATTTGTTTTTGTCAAAAATCTGTTCATATCTTGCATCATATATAATCAAATCTTAGGAAATTCACTATCTCATTCTGTGTTCTACTTAGTACTTCCAAATTGAGGCTGTTTCTAGAGGTTACAATGGGGACAACTAAATTTTATTTGCACATGATTAATTTTTTAAAGTTGGTACAAATAAAGGACACAGAATCATGTTGAAAGAGACAGATTGGGGAATTTGTTAAGATATTGTCCATTATTAATGCCAGAATTTAACCCATAAAATTTCACCATATGATTGCTTCAATGTGAGCTGAATGTTTATGACACCAGTGAACATGCCAAACTGGACAGAGAAAAGTCTATGAGACTTAACCCTACACAAAAGTCCTACAGGTAACTTGGAAGATGGGAATTGGATAGGTGTTCTTCTCTATAGAATTGCAAACCAATCTTTTGTTCAGTGTCAAATGATATCCTTCAGAGTATCCATGTAAGTGACATCATGCAGACTAAAAGGGTTATATTTAAATATATTTATGTATATATAAATACTTATGAACAAGCAATAACATTTACTGTAAAATAGTCACAGATCTGATGGAAAATGAAAAACATATATTAGGAATTTGTGATAGAGAAAATGGAAGCGAGAAATGTTGCAATTAAATTATAAATTCAAAAAATAGAATTAAAATTTAAATTCATAAAGAATGTAAAACTAAAAGTTTATCAGAAAAAACATTTTAATTACTTACAGCAAATTTCTTTATAAAATTATTTATTGTTACAAAAGTTAATGTAAAACATTTCTAAATGTAAATATTTCTTAAATTACTATCTTTAGAGCTAGGTTGACATGGCATCCTTAATAAAGGTAATTGTTAACAAGCAAGATGATCTGAGTTAGATACTTAGAACCTGTATAGTAGAAAGAACTCACTCTAGAAAGCAGTCCAATGGCCACATGTGCACTATGGCTCATGTGCATATGCACATACACATATACACACACAACACAAGCAGATAAACACAATCATACACACGAATTATATAATAATATTACATAATATAATATAAAACCTTTATTAAGGATATAGAAATTGTCAATAACTTTCTAAACCTCTCTCACTAATCTTATTCTATAAATTGATATCTGAGATGTCTACAAAAATCCCTATCAAAATTACTTTATCAAATTATCAGTAATTGTCTAAACACTTCTTAGTATGCCATTTAATAATTAATAAACACATAGTTCTAAACCTAAGTAGTTTAATATTATTAAGAGATATATAGCTGAAAATCTCTTTCTACTGTATACCCATGCTTATATATATATATATATATATATATATATATATATATATCCTGTATTAACAGCTATTCATTATGTTTCTATCTTTCTATCCATTTATAATTTATCCAAATTGCTACTGGGGAGATAAAATACATGCCACACATACATGATTACCTGTGTTTGAATCTCAAAAAGCTATATGGAATCTTGCATAATATCATGAACCTCTAACCTCAGTGTTTTTAGTGAGATGGGAAGGGAAACAAGATAATGTCTGGAATTCCTTAGGCCAACTAGCTTTTCATCAACTGTGGAGCACCAAGCAATGATAAATTAATGCAGTAAACAAAGTGTAAGGCCAATAACAATGGCTATTCTCTTATTGCTATATACTATATACATGCCTTACTATGTTCATGCATGCTTGCTTGCATATTCATATACCTTCCTCCCACAGAAAGACTACACAAAAAAGAAAAGGGTTAAGAAACTTGTGAACAAAAAGCTTATATTTCCAAAAAGATGCAAAAACAATTTCTAGTCTAAAATTGGAATGACAGGTAGTAGTATGTGGATATTTTGAATATATTAATTTCTTATTATCTTATTAGCAATAAAGGAATTGTGAAAAAAAACCTGAAGTTAAACATTTCATTTACTTAACCATTAATTGTGAGAGAATTAAAATTTTTAACTACATTATTAAGCGTTTGTATACTTTATGGCTATCTGTGGATTGTCAGAGAACAATTCATTAAGGCAATTCTGTCCATTCACCTTCAAATGGATTATAGGGATTGAGTGAAGCTCCACAGGCTTGTGAGGCAAGCAGCTTTATACACTGAGCCATCTGTCCCACCACAAAAGACTTTTAAAGTTACTATTTTAGAGCTAAAATTAGTCAGGTTCAGTGCTGTTCTATATTTGTCTGCAGTAGATTCCTCTGTTTCTCAGGCATGTATTGCATGCGTATGTTTATGCAGATACAAGAAAATCATATATAGGTAGTATAAAATTGTACCTGTAAATTATAAATATTTTCATTCATATATCAATATTCATTTTAGACAAAATTAGTTTGATATATCCTTAAATATAATGATATCTAGATATTAAATATTATAATACACTAGTATTTTTCTAAGGATAATATATACAGAATACCTATATATCCTTTTGCGTGATTCCCTAATTACTAACATTTGCTAATATGATTCATAATTATTTCTACATAAACTCAAAATTCCTTTATCTGAATCATTTGAAATTATTTTACAAAAAAATATTCCCTTATTCCAAGAATTTCATGAAATTTTACAAGAGCAAGTACATAGCCTTACATGGCGTCATTTGTACTAATAAGGGACTTCACAGAAAGAAAATTCATGAAATTTCCAAATCAAAATCTCTTATTACATGACACATACAGTTGTCACGTTCCATAAATTTTATTTAATCTCTAGTTAAAAGCTTGTCTTCATTACAGGAGATTTCATACAGAATCTTATTTCTATTACTTTGATATTGAAACAAATGATTTAGTGTTCCAGTATTGTGAAAAAGTTGTCAGGTTGATTTGAATGCCACATAAGCAAAGCTGCATTTTTCTTTCTTGCTCAAGTATGAGGAAATGAGGTTTGTTTTGTTTTTTCATGATTACAAATAGTCATTTTGATTAGGTACATTTTCTAGACAGTACTTTCTCTTTGCTACTTCAAGTCACTTGTATAGCAATAGGTTAGAATAGAAACATTCTTTTCTTTGCTAAGCTCCTCCCCATGAACCACAACATCATAGAAAGCTACTCTATAGTGAACTTTACAGTGCAGGATCTAAGAAGTGATGTTATATTTCCATTGTGATTTTTATAAGTTCCTACTAGAAGGTCATGTGGTTTCTTAAATCCTTTGTGTACTTAACTGTTTACTCGTTTATGCACATTATACTTCTATTTCATGTACCTGATTTTAATCTCTCTCTCTCCCTCTCTCTGTCTCTGTCTCTCTGTCTCTGTCTCTCTCTCTGTCTCTCTCTCTCTGTCTCTCTCTCTCTTTCTGTCTCTCTCTCTCTCTCTCTCTCTCTCTCTCTCTCTCTCTCTGTGTGTGTGTGTGTGTGTGTGTGTGTGTGTGTGTGAGTCTGTTGTGCTGGAGATGGAGCAGAGGGCCTGGTATTTGGTAGCTAATTACTCTCCCATTTTAAGAAGCCCCATTTTCTCTTTCTTTTGAAAAGTAAATCACTTGCTGCTATGTACACTTAAAGAATAAATGAGTAATATTTATATGTTTATATTTTAAGAAGTATCAATAATAAAATTGAAATTGCCTATAAGGAAAATCAGGGAATCCTGGGGCAGTGAGTACTTGGCTAACAAAGGTAAATTATGGTTGAATCACCAGAAACAAAAAAAGTCAGTCCAAGCAGTAGAGAAAATGTGGATTTGACTTAACAAATACCAATTTATGTGATACAAATTTTCTTAATACAGATATTTCTAAATTTACTATAGGCATAATTAAATGGGTAGGAACAGGAAATGGGTAATAAATGTACAACCAAAATTCATGAGCCTGTAGGAGCTAACCTTATTTTATTATGTTATGTCAGTTTCTGTACTTTCTTATGGAACAAGGTGTTCCATGCTTCACTTGTATTTTTCCTTTAGAATCAAATGAATTAGCCACTATGGGTAATGAGATCTTTTCATATAATATCCTACAGGATATCTAATTATAAAAAAGATTAAATTACAAAAATATATATCATTTATTTAAGAAATAAATAGAAATTTAAACTAGGTAAGATTTTCAATCATTTGCATTTGACTTTAACTGATATTATTCTAAAATTTTTCTAATGTAACATAACATTATAATTTAAGTATAACTACATAATTTGTAAAACAAATTAGCAAATGATAAATTTCTTTTTACAAACCTTAGATTATAAACAAGACTAATCTAAGTAGTAGATGGTGATATGAATGCCCAGAGATCTTTTAGAGCAACTGCAGATTTTTACAAATAGTTAAGTTATAAGCAAATATATCATTTCTTCATGAGCAATTGCAAGTCTACAAATCCAAATATTATACCTTTCATTGAAGCAATTTTAATGTATAAATAAGAAAATTGTTTGATGAGGTAAAACAATGAACCCTGACATTTTAGTGACTGTCTATAACACTTTTCCAGTCTTTTGAGATACTTCAGAAGGCGGTGAACAAGAGTAAATAGATTACTTGATTAGGTTGAGAGAGGTCTAGGCAATTCTTGTTTTACGATAAAAAGAGAGCACTGTAGTTTTCTTAACTTAAGTGGATATTGACTTCTATGATGGTGAAGATCAAGATTTATTATCTCAAATGATAGTCAGCTGATAGCTATTGACTTGGGGAAAATCACAGCAGGCCACTGAACCACTGTTGACCCAAAAGAAAGATTTTCTTGTCCAGCACAGCAGGATAAGGATAATCTTGCATTAAACTGATGGACCGTGCTACAGACAAGTACCATTAAAATCTTTTTTACATTTATCTGTTTGTTATATTCCTCTATTATCTCACCACTGTAAGGCTTAATGCAGTTAATTATAGAATTGGAGTCAAAATATTTCTAATGATGTTTGTCTTTATTCTCTAGTAAGAATAGTAGTTAATGGGTCATTAAAAATAGCATTGCTTATTACTGTTGTAAGGTTAATAATAATTAGATCTTATACTGAAGTTATAAAAGAACTTATGTAGCTTTTTAGAGTATTTATTTTCATAAAATCATGAAAGTAAATTATTAAAATACAAGCAATTTTTTAAAAAGTAACATGAGATAATAATTATCCACACATACATTCTAAAAGAGTTTTCTAGGTAGACTGAAACATGCAAATATTTTAGTACTTTTGCTGTTGGTTGTCCATCCTTAAGACCCATACCAGGCACAATTTTGATACAAAAATGTAGTCTTAGCTTTTTTGTGTATAAAATAATCTTAGCCTTAGTGAGTGGATGGGGAATGGTATAGGGTGGGGTTTGGGAAGGACATGGGAGAGAGAGGGAAATGAGATCAATATTCAAAATAAGAAAAATATAAAAGAAAAACAAAAAAAACCAAAATATAACTTTATTGTCAAAAGTGATCAAAAATATGTAATAATTATGAGGTAATAATGAAGACTATATGACAAAATGTATAAAATAATTAAATAAGCAAAAAGAAAGAGTATGGAAGAGATTAATTTGATGCATGATATGTGAAGAAGGCTGAAAATTCCTTAATATCTACGCTACAGTTCACTTTTCCAATACATAAGAATATAAGGGGGCTGCTAGGACAGTCTCAAGGTATCCTCTCCAATGAATTGAAAAGGAAGTTTCAATTTATGCCTTTATGCTTAAGCCTTTATGCTTGATTGTTTTGTTTCCTTAGAGGTGGCATCAACGTGTATATGTTCACATGTGGTTTTCACATTTCCGCACGTAAAAATTGAGTAAATTGACAAGTTCTAGTAGTTGAAATTTGATAATGTGTGGCAAAGAAACAAATTCTGCTTTAGAGAAGAACATATTTGCAAAGGGACCCCATGTCCACATAGGATCCCAAAGCAACCAGCAGTTCAGTTCTATCTTGTAAGACCTTAATCAGAGAGATCAGTCATGCTTACTTGAATGTCTAACCCACAGGAATGCTGACTGATGAATGAGTTTCTTGTGAAATTGATAATTTTATGGAACTGTGTGGTACAATTATACAAGTCTAGTGAAATTAAAGAAAACATATAGAGACATAGTATGTGAATAAATGGAAATAGAGCCGAGGGAAGAATACAGTCCTTTAATCCCAGCACTAAGGAGAAAGAAGCAATTGGATCACTGTGAGTTACAGAAAAGCTTGATCTACAGAGATAGTTTCCAGATAGTCAGGGCACCACAGAGAATTCCTGTCTCAAAAAGAGAGAAAGGACGAAAGGAAGGAAGGTAGGAAGGAAGGAAGGAAGGAAGGAAGGAAGGAAGGAAGGAAGGAAGGAAGAGAGAGAGAAAAAAAGTACATTTTAAAAACTCTATGCAATTTTTTGTCTTGCTGATCAACTTGACTGTATCTGGAATCAACTAAAAGATAAACCACTGAGAAAACCTTCAAGAAATCCTCTTCATCATGTTATATGAAATGAATGCTAATCCTAAAGCAGTCGGGCAAAAAAAAAAAAAAAAAAAAAAAAAGATCCAGTTTTGTGTTGCCTTCCCTTCATGCTGCCAAGTTATTTTACCCTTAAAAGTAAGTCCTGCTTTAGAATTCCTCACTGATATCAAAACCTAAGTTCTTCATCTTTCTAAACCAGGAGCTTTCCAAGGATACTCTAAGCCATCAGACCCAGATTGGACCTCCTGAGACATTCAGGCTCTTGGATGCAATGAGGAGCTATCTGGTTCTCAGCCTTTGCAGTCATTCTTGAACACCTTGACAGTATTATGTATGCCAGTATAATGAATTCTATTTTACTATATTCAATCTATGAGTCTGTTCTTCTGAAGAAATATGACAGATACATCAAATTAATAACTAATTGAAAGTAATGAATCAAGACTTAAAAAATAGAATTAAAAAAACAAAATATATGTATAAATATAAAAAGCTAAAAGGAATACCCTATTATAGAAGAAACATAGAATATATCTGATCTAATATAAAAGGCAAAAGCCATGAAGGCACAATGTTTTATTATATAATATTTATCAAGAACTTGGTCAACGTAAGACATTTTTCCAAATTAATGTATATATTAATTAACTACATTCACCCAAATATGTATGTAAGCATGTATTTACATATGGTCTACTTAAGGTATTCTTTGTTTTTCAAACACAATATGGGATATTTCTTAAAAAGAGCAGATATTAGTTGTTTTATTTTTTGTTTGTTTGTTTTTGGTTTTGGTTTATAGGTCATGAACTATGCTTTGTAGATAATACATTCCATGGTAGCATAAAACAAATCTGGAAATCCATAATACATCACCACATATTTGTTTAAGAAAATTAAGTTGAGTGGTATTGGCCCACGCCTTTAATGTCAGCACTAGGAGGCAGAGTCAGGCAGATCTTTGTAATTTTGATGCCAGCCTGGTCTAAAAGAGCTAGTTCTGGGACAGCTTCTAATGCCACAGAAAAATTCTTTCTCAATAAACAATAACAAAAAAAAAGCAAAAAAAAAAAAAACACATTAAGTGTAAACCATGCATTATTTCCACAGCAAAACTACATTTATTCATCATTTCTCAACACCTTAAAAACTTTAAAATGTCTTAGTTGGTAGAAATAAAATAAAAATAAATATTGTTTCCAGTTTTGCTGGAATCAGGCTGCAAATATTATGTGAAGTTTTCTTACACAGTCATACCAAGCATTAGGGTGGGGAGGAGTAACTTTTTCTTTATAATATGAAGTCAGACTTCTTGGCATGCATTATATATGATCAGAAAGAATAATAAAGAAGCCATATAAACATGGTGTGCATATACACATATACACGCAAAAGGGATTCCTTTTGTAATGCTCTTCTATTCAGTTTAATTAGCATAGTTATTCAATATTGTGCTATATTACGTATCTATGGTAGACAACTCTGAAAATTACATTACATTCACTTATGCTACTAGTAGTTCCATCTACACATTACTGATTAATCAATATTATGATAAACATTGACCAATGAGCACATTTAATAAGAAAAATGCGGCTCTCGCTTACCTGCTCGTTCTCTTTCCTCTGCCATCTTGGTTCTATGTCCTCCACACAAAATACCTGGTGAAGCCACAGAAACCATCCCTGCTACAGAGCAGTAGTTACCACAGCCTCAGGCAGAGACAGGATCGGGAACAGAATCTGACATTGATGAATCGGTACCAGAGCTCGAGGAACAAGACTCCACACAGACAACCACATAACAAGCCCAGCTGGCAGAAGCAGCTGAAATTGATGAAGAACCAATCAGTAAAGTAAAACCGAGTTGGAGTGAAAAGAAAGCAAGGAAGGCTATCTCTAAACTGGGTCTTCAACAGGCTACAGGGGTTACTAGAGTCACTATCCGGAAATCCAAAAATATCCTCTTTGTCATCACAAAATTTTAGATTCTACAAGAGCCCAGCTTCAGAAACCTACATAATTTTTGGAGAAGCCAAGACTGAAGATTTGTCTCAGCAAGCAGTTAGCAGCTGCTGAGAAATTCCAAGTTAAGATGAAGCCATTTCAAACATTCAGGAAAAAACTCAGACTCCATACAAAAGGAGAGCAAGGAGGAAGAGGTTGATGAAACGGGTTTGGAAGTTAAGGAATAGAATTGGTCATGTCACAAGCAAATCTGCCGAGAGCAAAAGCAGTCTGAGCCCTGAAAAATAACAGTAAGGATATTATAAATGCTATCATGGAATTCACAATGTAACTATTTGACAGCAAGGACAATCCCCTCCCCCCACCCCACCGGCTTTTTGGTGTTTCAGAAGTGAACTACAGCTTAGTTTGAAATGTGTACTGTTTCTATCACTAATAAAGTTATGACTTCTTGTTGGATGAAAAAAAAATAAGAAAAAAAATGCATGATTTCCTACTGTAGTTTGTTACTTAGTAATTCAGGCAAATCTATGTAGTATTCAAAAACAAATTGCCTTTTTTAATTTTTTTTCTTATTTTACATATTGACCTCAGTTCCCTCTCCCTCCCTCCATGCAAACCTGCCTCCTTTCCATACCCCTGACACTCCCTCCCATACCCCCCCCACACCACAGGGAGGGTGATGCCTTCCAGGAGGGATCAGCAAAATCTGTCAAGTCATTTGTAGTAGGGACTAGGCCGTCCCTCCTGTCTCTAGGCAAAGGGAGTATCGCTTCACGGGGAATGTGCTCCCAAAGTCCTTTTGTGCACCAGGGATACAACCTGGTTCCACTGTCAGCAGTCCCTTAGACTGTCCAGGCTTTCTAACTGAGACTCATGTTCAGGTGGTCTGAGTCATTTACATGTTAGATTCCAGCTATCAGTCTGGGGTCCATTAGCTCTGCCTTGTTCAGGTCAGATTTCTATGTGGGTTTCTCTAGCCTGGCCTTGTTCCCATTTTCTTATTACTCCTCCCTCTCTTCATCTAAATTTCAGTTGGGCTCAGTGTTTAGGTGTGGAAATATTTGGCTCAAATGTGGATGAATAATATAATAAATAGCTGAACAATGATGAATTCAGAGACCGTACATGCAAATCATAAAACTAAAGCTTACTGAAGACCATACTCTATATCAAGAGACAGTGCTATGACAACAACAAATATTTCCTTAAGAACTGATGATCATAGTTGTGTTCACATTTAAAAAAAAAATGTGTTGAAGTAACCTTCATACTGAAAGTTCAAAGGACAAGATTGTTGGAGGCTGACCTGAGCCTGGAAAGAAATTTAACCAGTTATCAAGGCACAGAACAGTTGCCTACTACATATCAGGATGACTTCTAACTTTCATTATTCAAGCCACAGGCATCATATGAAAGAGTAAATTTGAGGCATAATTTTTTAAATTTTTTTGATTATGGACATCACGTGTTGGTTTGAGGGAGAAAAGACAGTTAAATTTGATAATATATTTAAAATCAATATAAATATACAAAAAGAAACACATCATAGTTATGGTAATTGGTGATTATGATTTTGTTTTAAAGGAAAGAGGAAAATATGTTTGTGGTGAATTCATAATTCTTGATGCTTCACAAAACACACCTGATGCAGAATTCTGACTCACCATTTCATGATGCACTCTTCCATAGTGGGGCAGAACTGGCAGCAGCCATTTGAGTCAGCTGGTCATATTGCTTCCATAGTTAGAAAGCAGACAGCAATGGATGCTGATGCTCAACTAATGTATCATTTTGTTTCTGCTTCTGCAATAAAATATCTTTTATTTGTGCCTTAAATTTCCAGATTATTGTCCATTATAATGAGGAAGCCAAGGCAGCAGGTAACTAAAAGAGTAACTTTGTAACCCTAAAGAAGAGTGAAGAGCAAAGCAAGGGATTAGGGCATTCATGCCACTGCTCAGAAGGCTAGTTTTAAGTCTATGGCCTAGCCATGAAATGGCGATGCCCACATTTACTGAATTTTTCTAGTTCTATTAACTCAGTTAAGAAGATTTCTTCCATCTAAGCTCCCAGGCCAACCTAATTTAGACAATTCTTTATTGATACAAAATTATTTATGTGACTCTACACTGTATCAAGTTTATAACCAAAATTAACCATGACTATGTTAGAAGAATTTCAGAGGCTGGTTAAATTAGTTATTGTCAATCTGCATAGGAAAGTTTATTCAAGCCATAGGTAGGCCTCAGCAAGATAACTCAATAATGACCTCGATCTCAGTGCCTATGGTTTAGGAGCCTTTTGTAATGTGAGAGAATGGAAAGAAGCACACATGACATACAACTAGATAGTGTTTCCTTGACAGGAAAAGGTACCTGGACAGGGTTAAAATTCCATTATTTCACCCACTCAGTGCCTCCCATTTCCAGAAATACCTAGTAGGGCTGACTTGTTCAACAGAATAGACTCTGTGATGCAGTATTTCCTTTCTTTTAAAATGCAGCAGCCTGGAGAATTTCCACCACTATAGCTTGTCATGTCTACCTTTGCCAGTATGGAAACTCGACCATGACTCTTCTTCAAACAGTTTATTCAGGAACCTTGTACATTAGCTTCTGCTTCTGGTACATGACCCAGCAAGCCTGTAAATGTGCTCTCACAGTCCAACCAGCTCTTGCCACCTGGTGATTCCGGATAGGCCACAGAAGGAGGAAGTGCACCAGATCCATCAAGCACTTCCAAATAAGGCTTGTTTACAACTAAGCTTGAACTACCTGGCATCCAGCCAGGAGCCATTTGGGGCTGTGATTTCCCACAGTAGCTTGCTCTTTCTTTTGTATTGGTTCATGATTCCACCTCTTTAAATCCTTTTACTCACAGTTAGCTTGACTCACCTCAGTTACTTAATGTAAAAACCATTTCATAGACATTGCCAAATTTACCTAAAAGATCTTTTATTTCCTGCCAAACATAGGTAAAGATGCAACTCCTTATGAAAATATAGAGGGTGGCATGAAACAATAGATTCAGTGAAACTGGGAGGGAAGACTATCATAGAAGACATGTAAAATAATAGACACAGAAGGAAATATATGTATAAGAATATCACATAATATAGTAGTATAGTAGATTTTGTCTTTCAAAACAGTGAGGGCAGTGTTAATGGGCTACTGAATACAGAAGGCTAAGGAATGCACTGTAATTGAGTAAAAGAGACAAGTTATAAAATGCAAAGATTGGTGATGAAGTACATAAAATAATTTTGGAAAACATTAGCGTTTGCAGAACCAAGAGAATGTTTAAAAAGAAGGGGACGTAAGCAAACTGCACACAATCAGGGGATAACAAGAGTAGATTGGCTGCACCTGGTCCTAGCAGAATCAAAGTTAGTTTGATGAAGATTCATACTGATTGACTGTATCTGTTTAGAACAAGGAACCTCTTCTACAATGCCTGCAATTGACACATGCTCTAATTTATATATTGTAGACTGTGTTTCTGCCCGACCTGGTCCCAAAGCCATTTACCCAAAATAAACACAGACAAACTTCTGTTAATTATAAACTATTTTGCAAATGGCTCAAGATTCTTATTTACTAATAATTGTACTCAATTATTAACCCATAACAATTAATCAATGTATTTCTACATTGTCTTACCTTACCTGAGAATGGCCTGGCATCCTATCTTCCTGGTAGCTACATGGCATCTCCTTGGTGGCTCCTCTCTGCCTCCCTGCTCCTCTTAGTCTCCTAGTCTGGTAGCCCCACCTATAATTCCTTCCTGGCTACTGGCCAGTCAGCATTTATTCATCAACCAATAAGAGAAACATATATTCACAGCATACATCTCCCATCCAATCACTCCAATTTATGTATTTATATTAAACTGAAATCTGCTGTTGTCTTGAATTTTTCACAATTGGTAGCTTGGTTTTTATTTAAAATAAAAACTACTTACTGCTTTACATAGGAATAAGAGCTGGAAGGATGCATACAGCATTGACTAAGTTAATTTAAGTTTTTAAATAGGCTCAAGGTTTTTTAAGAATAACGAAGAAACTGTCAAATGACCCAGAACTACATAGATATAGTAGAACAGACTTCATTGATTTTAAAAGAAGACCAAATTCTTGCTGAGACATAAATTAAAATAACATAACATATGTTACAACTATTGGTTATTCAGGAACAAAACTACTTACAATAAAGCAAAATCACATATACAAAATATGGTTTGTAGAAAGATTTAAATAAAAAAAAAACCCTTTTGCACTCATTTCACTGCCAAGTTTCATGAATGATCAGTGGCTTTTGATATAAAGTTCAACTCCTTAAATTGTATCAGTACTATTGAAACCAATAAAACTAGAAATAGAATTCGATTTTCTTGTGATAACCACAGTTTTTCTTTAGTGTCACTTCTATATGGTATAAATGTTCAGTCAATCTACCTATACACTTTAGAGAGAATTATTTTCATAAGAGTTTTGAAGACAGAAAGCTATGAACTAACTCAAATATTTCAGTGAGAACTGAGAATGGTCAAGATCATAAATTCTCTTCAGAGGCCAGAATGGACTGGTTACAAACTGAAATAATCCAGAGATGACTGAAGAGGGGAAGGAACAGTGGCTTGGGGGGAGAAGAATACTTTCCTATGGTTTGTGCTATTGAAAAAGTGGAAGGAATTTTAACAAGCCTGGTGTCCGAATACAGGAATGAAGCTTGCTTTTTTGTTTTATGTGAGATAAGTTAGTCATCAATCTCACTAACAGGGAAGGGCATTTGAAGTAGCCTTTCCACTGTTGCTCAGATTGTTAGTTGGGGTCATCCTTGCAGGTCTCTGGATGTTTGGACTTTTCTCTAGTTTCAGTTTTCTCCTCAGACTTATAATGGCTTCCTCCTTTATGGCAACACTCTTTATTTAATTCTTTATTATTTATTTTCTAATTTTAATCAATCTGGCAGGAATAAGATGGTATCTCAGAATTGTTTTTATTTGCATTTCCTTGATAGCTAAGGATGTTGAGCACTTTCTTAAATGTCTTTTAGACATTTTGGATTTTATTATTGAGAATTCTCTATTCGGTTCTGTACCCAACATTTTAATAGGTTTATTTGTTGTTTTGGTGACTAATTTATTGAGTTCTTTGTAGATTTTGGAAAGCACCCCTCTGTCAGATGTGGGGTCAGTGAATATATTTTCCCAGTCTGTGGGCTGCCTTTTGACCTTGTCAACTGTTTCCTTTGCCTAACAGAAGCTTTTCAGTTTGTTGAGCTCCAGTTTATTCATAGCTGATCTCAGTGTCTGTGCTGGTGGTTGTATATTCAGGAAGAAGTCTCCTGTACTGATTTGTTCAAGGGTACCTCCCACTTTTTCTTCCAAGATGTTCAGTGTGGCTGGATTTATGTTGAGGTCTTTGATTCATTTGGACTTGAGCTTTGTGCATGGCAATAGACATTATCTTTATTCTTCTACACCCCATATTTTCTTGAAGATGCTTTCCTTCTTCCTTTGTATACTTTTACCAATTTTGTCAAAAATCAGATGTTTGTAGGTGTGTGTGTTAATGTCAAGATTTTTTATTTGATTCCATAGGTGTACCTGTCTATTTTTGTTCATATACCAGGCTGTTTTCAGGAATATAACTCTGTGGTAGAGCTTGAAGTTGGGGAAGGTGATACCTCCCGAAGTTCTTTTATCACATAGGGTTGTTTTGGCTATCCTGGTTCTTTTATTTTTCCATATAAAGTTGAGTATTATCCTTTCAAGGTTAGTGAGTAATTATGTTGGGATTTTGCAAATCTGTTGGTGAGATTTCATAGATATAAATTCATTATTAAGTGTATTCTTCTCCTTTGACTTTTATGATCTTTCTGTCAGTTCTTCTTGATTTTTCCTTTTCCATAACTGTAAGAGTTCTGTCATGGATGAGCCAATAGGGGTTAGACTTTAAACGGCCACTTATTCTCTGTACTGTCACCAGTTGTGGATCACCATCAGAAGTTTATATTTAATTTAATTCCTATACATTTAAATGTACAACTATTATTTTAAGTGATTGCTTTATAGACTCTTGGAAATTATTTGTATGTTAAAGATAAATATTACGACAACTTATGTTTAAAAACACATAACTAGATTGTGTTATTTTTAGCAGTTTAGTCCACTCATTCTTGTTTGTATTTTCTGTACTTTAAACTTAGCTGGTCATGTAATAAAAAAATAGAGAAGAAGACTCTGACATATTCCTGTCTTTAAAAGAACAACTTTGATGGAGAGAAATGTGATGGAAGGAGAAAGAAATCATTGAAAATGAAGAAAGTTTACTGTCTGCTGACTATCACAACACATGAGGATGTCTTCAGCAAATAACATGATTTCTAGGGGTCCAGTTTCTCCTTTGCCACATATTACATATTGTTTATATGTAAAAATAATTCCTTTGATTATTTTATCATTTTCTAACATAAAGTACATGAGCCAGACCTGAGGGAATGTTTAGCTACTGAATAGTGCATGATCAATAAGATAGCCTTTCAGCAATTTTCCATTTTGTTGATGCAGAAAGTGAGTTTCAAGGAGACTCATGCAGGTCTAATGGCAGAATTCTTTTTGTTTTTGTTTTTGTTTTGTTATGAGGCAGGTCTCTTGTAGTGTAAGAAAGTTTAGCAATTACAGAAAATGTGTTAATAGTATAAATCATCTATGAGAATCCTAAGGCATACAAAATATTGAGTAGAGAAAATTAAAAATGCACAATGTTAAGTTTTCCCATTGCTCTGAGAAAATGTCTAAATCAAGGAAGTTGATTTTAGCTTTAAATTTTAGGACACAGTGCATTATTGAAGTGGAAATATGACAGCAAGAATCCACAATATTAGAAAGTCAGAACTTGAAGGTAAGACTCTATGTGTGAAATTAGTACACTCTTCAGAGAAGGGAAAGAATAAAGAAAAAACAAATCTGGAACCCTCTGACTAAGGAAAGTCTGGTAAAGTTTTAGAAGATGCTATGCAATCTGTCAAAGATGAAAAGTAATTAATATTACTAACCAACTATAAAGCTATGCACCACAATGGCAAGCCTACAGATACATACTCATTGGTGCATTTGTGGTGTTGTTATATTGGGGGTAACCATTAGCTGTCTAATTGGACTTAGAGCCTTATAAGATAGGAAATTTTATCATGGTCCTATTAACTTCACATACTATGCATGGCTGGAGAGATCATAAACTCTAAAGGAGAGACTGCAATTACTATTTTATTAGCTAGTGTAGTTTCAAATGCTATTCCAATGCTATATATATTTTATATAATTAGATAATTATAGATCTCATACTAAATCAAAAACTCTCCAGCATATAAACAATATACATACCATATTTTGTATATGTAATTTTAAACATACATTGTTGTACACATTTACCTTTAAACTAAGAAAATTTTCCAAGAGTCTGTCAAGGATAGATGTACATTTAAATGTATAAGAATTAAATTATGTATAAACATCTGGCACTTTAGCTGGTAAACAGAGTAGTGTATAGAAATTACTTGGACCCTGTTCATAAAAGTAACATCTATCCTCTGAATGAATGAAAGTGTACTCACAGTCAACACAGAAAGGAAAAGAGAAGATTGCAGAAATTTGAATAACATATGTTCAAGACAGACAAAATATATAAATATACTTATATACATTTGTGTTATAGTCATATATATGACATATATATGATTATATTATATATTGCAGATGTAGTACTTATGGTACTTGCATGTATATATTATCTATTAACATATAATTATTATAATACATGAAAATAAATATATTTTATATATCATAATCATGCATATACTATAATCTGTCTTTGATATGCATTTCTGTCATTTCTAACATATATTAACAAAGAAAATTTAGAATGAATATCTTATATTATCTAACACAGAAACTAGACAATTATCTAATAAATTTTACAAATGTAATTTATCATATTTGAAAATGGGCATATGTACAGTAAGGAGGCAGACAAGGAAGACATTTATTTTAGTTACTACAATAATGCAAATATTATAACAATTGAAACAAATATTTTTGTGGGAGGATGAGAGGAATAAAAACCAGTGTTGTGTTACATTGTGTAGGAATCAGTCATTTGCTCGGAGAGATAAAGAAAGTAAGAAAATATACCCGAAAATGTCTTCATGTTTCTTATTTGATCACTAGAAATATGCTTATACAAATCACTTAGGTAAGAAATCTGAATATTATATTGTTTCTGAGCAAATTTATTAAGATCCTAAGTATAATTTGGAATATTTGGCAATATGTAGTAAATCCTTACAAATCAATACCGTATATGTGGTACTGGTATGTGCTGAAATGCATGAGATTAAACAGGTAAAAGATATAAAAAGGAAATAAAACCACAAGCATCCAAAAAAATTGAAACCACTCAATGCTACTTACTTATAGTATATAAAAAAGCAGAGGGGAAAAGCTCATCAGGAAAGAATATGCTTCATCCTAGCACTTGGGAGTCAGAGCTGTAAGATACCTATGAGTTCATCTGATGCATGAACTATAGTGAATTCCTGCCTCAGATAAACAAATACATAAAGTTGGTGTAGAATATAGTGTCCTAAATAGATCTGTCCTGTTGACTTATCTAAATACTAGTGAATAATCAAAACAAACAAAAATGTCAAATGCCTCGCATCCCTCCACCCCCTTCCACTTGTAGGGCTATGCTATCCAGGTTGGGTCATATAAATCAGTCAAGTCATTTGAAGTAGGGGCTACTAGGACTTCTCTCCTGTCTCTAGATTAAGAGGGTATCCATCCATGGGGGAAGTGTTAACAAATTCCTTTTGTACAAAAGGAATAGATCCTGTTTCTACTGTCTGAGAACCCACAGACTGCTCAGTCCTTCTAGCTGAGACCCATAATCAGGGGTTCTGAGTCAGTCCCTTGCTGGGTTCCTAGCCATCAGTCTGGGGAGCCCAAGCTCTTCCTTATTCAGGTCAGCTGTCTTTGTGAGTTTCTGCAACCTGGTCTTGTCCCCTCTCTATGCATCTGGATTCTGGTTCGACTCAGTGCTTGGTTATGGGTGTTTGCTTCTGTTTCCAACAGGTACTAGATGAGGACTCCATGATGGTATATAATTTAGTTGATGATCTCACTATCAGGAAAGGGCATTTATGGTAGCCTTTCCATGGTTGCTCTAATTATTAGTTGGAGTCCATCTTGTAGTTCTCTAGACATTTTTTTAGGTTCTGTTTTCTCTTCAAACCAATAATGGCTCCCTTTTTTATGCCCCCACAACTCCCACCCTGACTTAATGTATCTAGTCCCACATGTTCTTCTCTCCTCCCCTTCTCTTTCTCATAGCTCTCTCTCCATTCACTGGCCCCCCATTTCCCATGTGCTCTGGGGGACTTGACTCTTCCCCCTTTTGTGAGGGACCATATATGAGTCTCTTAGAATACACCTTGTATCCCAGTTGATCTGGTGGTGTGTATTATAGGCTGGTGATCCTTTGCTCTACGTCTAAAATCCATATATGAGTGAGTACATACCCTGTTCCTTTTTAGACTGGGTTACATCATTCAGGATGGTTTCTTCAAGTTCCATCCACTTGCCTGCGAATTTCAAGATTCTGTTATTTTTTTTTTTCTGTTGAGTAGTATTCCATTGTGTAGATGTGCTACATCTTCTTTATCCATTCGTCAGTTGAGGGGCATCTAGGTTGCTTCCAGGTTATGCTATTACAAATAATGCTGCTATGAACATAGTTGAGCACATGTCTTTGTTGCATGGATGTGAGTCATTTGGGTATATACCTAAGAGTGGAATTGCTGGGTCCTGTGGTAAGCTAATTCACATTTTCCTTAGGAATCGCCATACTGATTTCCAAAATGGCTGTAAGAGTTTGCACTCCCAACAGCAGTAAAAGAGTGTTCCCCTTTATCCACATCCTCTCCAGCATAAGTTGTTATTGGTATTTCTAATTTTAGCCATTCTGGTAGGAGTTAGATGGTATCTCAAAGTTGTTTTCATTTGCATTTCCCTGATAGCTAAGGATGTTGAACATTTTCTTAAGTGTCTTTCAGCCTCTTTGATTTCCTCTATTGAGAATTCTTTCTTCAATTCTGTACACCATTTTTGAATAGGGCTATTTGGTGTTTTGTTGACTAGTTTCTTGAGTTCTTTGTATATTTTGGAGATCATCCCTTTGTCAGATGTAGGATGGGAGGGGAGGGTGGCCAGGGTGCATGTCACAGGGCAAAGAGGTTAAGAGGGAGGGAGGGAGGGCTGGAGGAAGGAAGAGACAGGAAACTAGGATACACATGTAATATTTTTAAATTATATTATTAATAAAAAAGAAGGAAAAATGCTGCTGGATTAATTCAACATATATGTATTTAAAATGCTTTGACTTCAAAATTTAAGCCTAAGGACAAGTTTATGGGGAAAAGATTTCTAATTTTGTTTCTACATAAAATGGAAAGCTCTGGATCCCTTCCAGAATAATGTGGTTTGATCAAGCAAGACCCCCTGAAGCAATGGGACAATGCAGCCTTGCAGACCACTACTGTCAGGATTTCTGTGTCTTCTTAGGATTCCTCCATCACAGCGCCCCCTACCATACGGATGCAGTTTGGAAAGAACGACGCCAAATTCCCAAATATTGTTGATAAATGTTTATTTTCATTTTAAAAAAGCATGTATAATTATGTCCAGCATAAAATAAATTAATGTTTAAAAAAAAACACAAAGAAAGATAAAACCATCTTGGAGTGGAGGGAGGTGATAATGATAGGCTGTGAAAAAACTGAAGGGGACACAGGGCTAGCAAGAGAAGTGACAAACTTTTACCTAATCCATTACAGTCTGGAGGGAATCATGAACTGGATTGTCCATTTTGCTGAAGAGATTAAGTGTAATGTCAAATTAAAATGCATTGATTTTTTTCTTTACTGTGCAAAATATGTTTAACCTTAACTTAAAAAAAAAGAATGCTAGCAAAATTCTCTTGTGTAGCTTACCAAATGTTTTCTAATGCTGCTGCATACTCTACTAGCACCCAATCAAATCCTAGTTTTAGAATTAAGCAGAAGCCAGGAAATGTAAAATAAGAATTCTGGGATAATAAAGAATTTTAAATTATTAAAGAACTCTACCTAATTCCAAAATGTCAAATGCCTTTGGCATTACTATTTGTGAGAATCACTTCAATACTTCTATGAGAACAGCATCCACAATGCAATGGACCTGAGAAGATTTCATACCAAACATTAAAGAAGACTGACCATTTTGTTAGAAAATATGTATACATATAATCTTAACGAGAACAGTAACATAAATAACCAATATATGTTTATATAGCCTTTGCTCCTGATCAGCCTTGAAGTCAGTATGGAGAGCAGGCAGATTTTGAACTTATGAGCATCCCTCTGTTTCTGTGCTAGAAGTACTGAAATTACAATTCTAATAGTTATCTCATTATCTTTTTTACTATTACACTGCTATTAAGAGACACCATGATTACAACAACTCTTATAAACAAAAACATTTAATTAGTGCTGTCTTATACTTTAGAAGTTCAGTCCATTATTTTCATGGCAGGAAGCATGGTCACCTGCAGGCAGATATGGCACTGGAGAGGTAGCTGAGAATTCTATATCTGAGTTTACAATCAATTGGAAGTGAGAGAGACACTAGGCCTCACTCGAGCATTTGAAACCCCAATGCCCTCTTCCAATGACACACTAATTCTGACAGGAGACATCTATCCCTGCAATGCCACACCTAAACCCTGTCAAAAAACATTATTCCATAATGACTAAGCATTCAAATATATGAGTCTAGGGCTGAAGAGATGGCTCATCCTTTAAAGGCTAGGCTCACAACCAAAAATTAAATATATGAGACTATTGGGCTTCAAAACATGACAAAATGTGTGCTTATACTTTATATCTGTTCTTGATGGAAACTAGAAAAATTAAATCATTGGTGATAGTTATTAATTATAAGGTTGATAATGAATATCAATAATATACTTAAAAGTTTATGACTGCATATGTGCAATTTTCTTAATGAGTACTACAAATATTTAAATGAATATTCAGATAGAATAAATGAATGTAATAAGACATCTGTGAAAATCATGAATAACAAAATGGAGGACAGTAATACACTATATTTCACAGTATGTATTCATAAAAATTTATTAATAGAAAAGTAAAAATCCAAGACAACCAAGGAAAGACCTTGAAAATTAAATAAATAAATAAATAAATACAGATTGAAAGGAAAGTAAAAGGTGGAAATATGAAGACTGTAGTCTCACTCTCTGAAATGAACTAAGTTTTAAAATAAGAGACAAACAAAAAAACTCAACTTTTAAATTATATTAAAATACAGAGTATAATTTATTTATACCCTGAGGCAAAAAACATAAATACATTGTGTAGTCAATTACTTCAATTTGAGAATTTATGTGCTTATATAAAATATACTGTTAGTGTGCCTCATTTTCTTTTGTTTTGTTTCTGTTTAAACCTTGTCATGTAGTTCCAATTCGAAGAGCTGGAAATAACGTAAAATTTTAATATTTTATACTTTCTTAGAGTTTAATTTGCTATAATTAAGTTTTTAAAATATACTGCTTTTTATATCTGAAATTTGCACTAATGATTATTTGTCCATTAAATAAAAACAGGTTAATTTTCTGTTTTGATCATTGATCCAATGTTTTAGCAATTCCTTTAATTCCTTCAAGTAATTGATCTTACAGATTTTTATAGTGATATCTTTATAGTTTCCATTTCACTGAGTTTATTTATTAGTTTCATTATTTTATTTTCTCATTTTTACTTGTAATTATACTCTATATTTTATCTTCCATGCTCATATAAAAATTGTAAACTATTGTACCCTCAAACTTTAAACTTTTTCGTATGTGTAGATATGTGTCTATATGTAGTGACATGTGCTTATGGAGTCAAATGGACAATATTGGGTTGGTTCTACAGACAGCATACACTTTGTTATTGAGGATTGGGTATTTTTGTGACCTGGAGTTAATCATTAGTCAAAACTGGCATGACAATTAAATGTAGAAAATAGTCAGGTGTTGGTGGCCCAAACCTCCAATCCCAGCACTTGAGAGGCAACATCAGACGGATCTATATAAGTTTTAGGCAGGTCTAATATACAGAGTTTTCTGACAGCCAGGACTGATACACACACACACACACACACACACACACACACACACACACACAAAAAACTTTATTAAAAAACAAATTATTATGATCATTATTACTATTATAACAACTCAGGAATTAACATGCTTCTGCCTTTAATATCCATAGATATAAATACCACCTTGAAAACTGAGATTTTCATTTGATTGCTGGGGCCTGGATTCAGGTCTTAATGATAAAGGATTCCTGATTAAGAAATCTTCTGAACCCTTAGTTTAGATTTATAGTATCATTTTTTAAAATTAATTTCTAATCTACTTACTTTCCAAGTATGCAAAGATATTAATTATTGATATCTAAAATGTTTCTTCCCTGGAAATTATATATTATATAAAATATAGCAATAATTTCAATTACTGAAACATTTTATAAGACCAGCATATTGCTACATTTTATGTATGATGAGAAGAAATTTCTCTGGAGTCCTTTGTTATCAAAAGCAATTTCATGTGAACTGAAATAGTATGATGCCTGAATTTGCCACTAAGTACTTCTAATAAGGGGTATATCCACCAAATACCATGTGTAAGGGCAGAGGAAACTGTGAAGAAGGAGTGGTAAAGGGTGTAAGTGTTATAGGGGATGAGAGCCTCAAAGGAATCATGGCCTTCTACAACAGGACTAGGCACATATGACCTCACAGGGATAGAGGAAGAAAGCACTGGGTCTACAGGGAGCTGCATCAAATGGGTTTCTAAAATTGAAAGAAGTGGACTACATGAGTTTGCCACAAATGACATGAAAGAGTTTGAAAACTCCCCATAGGAGGCTTCACCCTCCCTGGGGAGCAAAAAGGGGATGCGCTGGGGTTTTGTGGGGGGTGACAGGGAGATAGAGAGAGAGATAAAAGAGAGAGAGAGAGAGAGAGAGAGAGAGAGAGAGAGAGAGAGATAAGAGAGAGAAAGAGCAACAGGGAGAGAGAGATCAAAGTATGCATAGAAGCAAGACTCCAGTCAGCTTGGATCTTAAGTTCTGATGTCCACTACAACTTAGCACAGGACAGGCCTGACATGCTAATGAGCCTATCCAAAACTGATATTGATACATTGATGGAACAGATAATGCAAAGTTACTTCGCAATGAAATAATACTACATTGGAACTTCTGGAATGGTCTCTAGTATTGTACTACATACCAAGACAAAACTTCTCTAGCCTTTGTGTTAATACCCATCAAAGAGAGGAACTAAGACTATGAGGCCTTTGGACTCCCTTCACTGTGCCTGGGACCAAATAGAACACCTTGTTAGCAGTAGCCATTGACCAGCTTTCTCAATGACTTATGGACCCCTGTCAATGCCATCCTCCAAGACACAGTATCTGAGTTTGCAAACTTCCAGAGCATCATCATTGTAGAAGATGCAGAAATGGAGTCTTGAAGCAGCATTTTTTTATGCATAAACAACTTTCCCCATTTGTTGAGATGCCTGCTGATCTGGCTGTATAGTCCGGTGTTCCCTACCTCCCTCACCACTTCATGTGCATCTCTGCAGAAGGTGTGTACTCACTCAAAGAGGACGATCTTCTCCAAATAGAAGAGGTGGTCTTGGTCAAGGGTATAGGAGTAGCAGTTCTCCCCTACTAGAACCTCCAAACAAGCTCTCTTGTTTGGATTTATCCTAGGTCTCTGAGCTATTTAGTCTGTGGGTCCTTGCCTTGTAGCCCATGACAACAGTGGGCTCCCTCTGGTGGCATGGTTCTCAAAGTGAATCAGTCTTTGGTCACTCCCACAATCACTGTATCATTGTACTCCTGCTCATCTTGTAGGCAAGACCCAGAGCAGGTCAAAGATTTTGTGCCTAGGGTTGTGTTCCAATCCCTCCCTGGAAAGTCTTTCCTGGTTACAAGAGATGGTCAGTTTGGGATCTAAGCTAGGATCGCCCTTATAGATTCCTGGGATTTTTCTACTGTACTATATTTTTGGCCTGTCCAAGGAGGGTCCCCACAGATACCCGGATTCCAATTGTCATTCACAGTATTCTCTCCCTCCTTTTGGACCTGATGACTTCTGTTTCCACCTAACATCTAGCCATGATGTCTATTTTATCTGTCCTCCTAGAGACATTCATGAGTCATCCCCACCTGTGTCCCCTTCAGCCTTCCTTGTTACTTATCTTCCCTGGGTCTGTGGATTGCCTCATGAATATCGTTTACTTTGCATCAGGGATCCATTTACATATGAGTATATATCATGTTTTTCTTTCTGGGTCTGAGTAACCTCTTTCAGGATCATTTTTCTAGTGCCATTCATGCAAACTACTTGATATTATTTTGGTAACTAACACAACATTGTGCAAATTTTAAAACTATTATTCAATTTATAGTCATCTAGGTTGTTTAGAGGTTCTGGCTATTACAATTAAAGCTGCTATAAACAAATATGTCCTTGTGGTATAACAGTATATGTCCCAAAGTGGTATAACTGAGTATTGAGGAACATAGATTCATAATTTTCTGAGAAATCACCATGTTGATGGTGGTTCTACAAGTTTGCATTTCCACCAACAATGGAGAAGTGTTCCCCTTTCTCCTCATCCTCACCAGCATGAGCTCTCACTTGTGTTTTTATCTTAGCCATCCTAAAAAGTGTAAGATGGAGTTTTTGAGTCATTTTGATTTGCATTTCACTGATGGCTAGGCTTATTAAATCTTTAAGTGTATCTCTGCCTTTTGAGATTCTTCTGTTTAGAACTCTTTGTTTAGATCTGTACCTCATTTTTAATTGGATTTTTTGGTTTGTTGATATATAATATCTTAAGTTTTTATGTACATTGGAAGTTAGCTCTTTGTCAGATATGGAGTTTGTGATGATCTTTTCCTGAATAGCAGGTTACCATTATGTCCTGATGATTGTGCCTTTTACCTTACAGAAGCTTTTCAGCTTCATGAGTTCTGTTTTAGTAAGTATCAGTCTTAGTGCCTGCATTATTAGTGATGTTAAGGAAGTTTTCTCCTGTGCAAATGAATTGAAGACTATCTTTCTCACTAAAAATTGTCAATGAAATAGTTCCTAATGAAACTTCTGCATTACTCTTCTAATTGTGCCTAGCCCAATTGTCATCAGTGAAACTTCATCCAGCAAGTAAAAAAAGCCAATGCAGAAATTCATAGGCAAAGGTTACAATAACTGAGCTCCAGAACCCTGTGGAAGAGAGAGGGGAAAATTTTTAGAAGTCACAGGTTTAAGAACACGAGGAGAAAATACAGAATCAGATAACCTGTGACCATATGGTCCCAGAAAGACTAAACCAATCACCAAGAAGCCTTCATTGGACTGATCTAGGCTCTCTGTATATGTTTCAGTTATGAAGTTTGGTATTCTTGTGGGAATTCTAACAGCTGGAGCAAGGTGTATATCTCTTCTGTTGGATTTTGAGACCTCTTTCTTCCTATAAGTTTGCCTATTCCAAATTGAATACAAGGAAAGGTACCCAGTTTTACTGCAGCTTGATATGCCATATTTGGTTGATATCCATGCAAGGCCTGTTCTATTCTGGAGACAGTGTGAAGAGGGGAAAGTGCCCTCAAGGCATAAAACATTCTTGATTGCACCTATAACTCTCTCACATACAGAATGGGATGAAGAAGATTTGCACTTTGCTAGAGATTCCCATATATACTCACACACATGCAACTCATACACACAAAGGGCCATGGTACAAAGTCCAGACTCAACCAGAAAAAGTGGGAACTGGAAAATAGATTTGTAATGTCACAAATAGAAATGTTACAACCAAAAATCATTAAAAATAAATGAAAAACTTTAGTAATGACAATTTCAAAAGAATAAATAATTTATTTTCTTCTTTTGCATTATTTGTTAGCAGCACATATCTTAGCTCACAGCTCTACAACAGTAGATTGAGTTTTCGTCATACTAACCAAAACATGTTCACAGAACAAAAAATTCACAATATCATTTGTACAGTATTTGAACAAAACTTCTTTCCTCAAAATAAGTATTGATTATTTATGGTGCACATGTACATAGGTAGTTATAAATTATCTCACCCTGAAAGTTGATCTTTAATGAATAAACTGTATTTTGATTTTAAAACAAGCCTACATAATTGCCTTATGAGCATCATCAAGAATCAACTTGTATCTATGTAAAGAAGTATTTCCCTTGTATGCCTTCGTGATTTCTTTGGTAAATTTACTTCACCGCCTTCCACTAACCCAAATTGTTATTCTGAAATAATTCTTCATAAATTCAAATAACCTATCATGCTTTTAATTGGGTATTTTATTTTTTCTAATTAAAAAATAAAACAAAAAATATTCCTTCAAAGTTCAATAGCTTATATTATTTATCATAATTTCCACAACACTTTTCTAACCGTTGAAAATATAATTATATGAAAATGTTTTATCTATTTGTAGCTCAGTCAATGATGTTTTATCTTTTTTTAATCCTACTTACCAGAAAAGTCAAAACTTAACTTCATATCTCTAAATGCATTTATAAAATAATTTATGGTTGTAGCACAGATGATGAGGCTCTAGGAAGTGACTATGTCCTATGGGCTCCAAAAGTAGAGAAGAAAGTAATGGGAGTGATGGCTAACACTTAAGGTCCTTTAGCAAAAGTCATGTGAAACCTACTTTGGTAGAAGTTTGCATGCACATGTATAAAAGAAATTTAATGAAACCATTTTATAATGGGACAATAATGCCCATGTTAGACAGCATAGACTAAAAAAATTTGAAAAAGACCTATTGCAGAAACTGTGTACTTCCTTTGCAGTTTTTGCCACTGGGTTCCAGTAAACCTGTATACATTTTAGTGTTCAGCTGATGCTATATGTTACCTTCCAGAATTTGAACATATGACTCACTTGAGTAACCATACACTTGAACCACAGAAAATGGGTAAATAAATAAATAAATAACTCATCTGGGAAGTTCATCAATATACCCTAGTTTTCATAATCCTGTTTGCACACTGTGCACACTAGCAGAGAAGAAAAATACTCATGAAGCTGTATATGGTACAATCTTAGTAACAAGTGTCCTGGCAAATCATGTCAAGTGGTGCATTAGTCTTAAGAACATCATTGTGTAATCGCTCTTTGATTGGACATAATGCCGACTCCACAAATTGAAGCTCATACCTGGCTGCTTTAAAGGAAGCAAGAACATGTGGCCAGGGAGGGCCTAAGTGTGAGAAAAGAATCTATGAATATTTTCATATTAAATGGACATAATATTAACCAATTTCTAGTGATTCAATGTTATATCCATAAATTAGTATATCTCTCTACTCTCAGAAAATCTTTTTATTTTATTTTTGTAGTTTGAGTACTAGATGATGATTAATACAGACCAACACTGTTCAAAGTGTGGAGACTAAGAGACAGAATACTCAGCTCTAAATGGGATATCTATACTATCCTCTCTTCTTCCAAGTCTCAGGATTCATCATGGAAGCTTGGGAGAGATTGTAAGAGGCATAGACACAGCTGGACAATGTGAAATGAGTGAGAAGAGATTTTGGAGCACTCAGTTCTGAATAGGATGTCTTCATCAAACCCTTCTCTTGGTTCAGGGATTTACAAGGAATATGACACCTAATATAATAAAAGGAGAAGTGATGGATGACATTAAAAAATAGTATCTTCTAATTATACACTCACATAAACTGTGACAACATGAACAGAGCCTTCACAGTCTTAAGCCAGATGGAGTCCTAAGACCATGAACCAGAAGTCGATATGAGCTCTAGCCATCCACAACCAAAAAAATATCTCCAATTGACAACACTGTGGAAAGCAAATATTAGTTATTTTTGCTATTTTCCCCAATGGGATGTCATTAGGTATATTTAAAACACTTAATGGCAGTCTCTACACCAAGCAGTGGATGGCCAGCAAAATGAGTTAATTGATATTTCTGTATAAATTTTGTTTCATATTGCTCTGGATGGGCATTTCTATTTGATCTTATTGATTTATAGCTCATATATTATAGTTCTATGTATGATGGGAGATGTCATTCTGTATATATGTTTCTTGTATTGGTTAATGACTAAAGCACTGTTGGTCAATAGGAAAGGAAGAAAGGAGGTACTAGGAGACAAGGAGGAAAGAGGAAGTAAGAAGTAAGAAGGAGGGGTCAGCATGGAGAGCCTGGAGAGATCAGCATGCTGGCCGATCATCCCTGGTAAGATGAGCCACATGAAATACTTAGAATAGTAGAAATAGGTTAATCATTAAGACAGAGTTAGCCGATAAGAACCAAATAACTGGCCAACAGCATTATATCAAAGACAGAGTATCAGCATGTTATTTGGGGCTGGTGCGGCAGTGGGACCAGACCGATGGTGGGGAAAACATACTCATTACACATGTACTTTTCTGTGGTATGTTTGTGTGTGTGTATGTGTGTTCATTCAGTGAGTAGGTTCGAGTGATCTGGGAAGAGTCAGGATGAGGGTAACCCTGATCATAATATATTGTATCAAATGTTTTATTTTAATTAAATAAATAAAGAAAAGTGACAAAGGCTAGGTGGTAGATGACTATAAGTTAACAGTATTTCCTAGATACAATAGGGCCATGGAACATAGACTTGTAAAAATTCAAGCCAGAGAAAATCCTAGCACCACTAGAGGATGTAGATATGAAGTCCTCTAGCTGGAGAGGTATTGGCAACTGATAGCACCAGGTAAGAAGTGAATCAATTCACTTTAAGACTGAAGCCGATATGTTGTACATAAATCTTAAGATTTATGGGCAGTGGAACTGAACTTGATTGGGAAAACAAAATAATGAAAATAAGTAAAGACACAAAGTTTAGTGCATCCGGAAGGGGGTATGTACCTGATTTTTAAAATGATCAAAACATATTGTAGAGAATTCTTGAAGAACATGAAAAAAAGAAAGAGAAAATAAAATTAAAACAACTGACTTTATTGTAAAAGAGATATCAGAGAATTGCTTGTTATTTTGATTAACATTGCATTTTTGTTGATTTTAGTTTTGTGCATTTCTGCCATGTGAGAACACACACACACACACACACACACACACACACACACACACACACACACACAAAAGCATGGCCTAGGAATCTAAGACCCATTCTACAAAAGACTGCGCCTTATGACACTTTCACTTTTTGTGAATAGCCTTCAGTACTATAGAAGGATTTATCTAATTTCCTTTATGAACTATCTACCTTAACACATTTTGTTGTATCTATATGAGCAAAGGTGGATATTTATTCAAAAACCAGGAGTGTTGCTATAGCAAATACTTAAAAGAGTAAGATATATTTTGCAGTTGGGGAATGAGATACATTCCAGGGATTTCAAAGGTGTCAAGTCAATATAGCAACTAGAGAGATGGATCAGCAAATAAGACTGTATATTGTTCTTGTTTAGGGAAGCCGATTGGTTTCCAGCACTACAGCCAGCAGCACAGCACTGCTTCTAACTCCTCCTTCAGGAACCAGACATCTTTGGCTAGCCTCTGCCAGCACTCTAGCACTTGTACTCTTTGACACTGACATATGCAATCATATAAAATACACTTTTAAAAAGCCAGTATTTCCAAGAACACATGGATTTTGTGAGCACACAGAAGAGAATTACTCTAGAAAAATCCACGACCATTACAGATTGTTTAAACCCTTGTAAACAAAATATTTTTAATGATATGGGAAGTAATGGAAATTCAGGCATGGTCTTTGAAATGACAGGGTTAATATGGTAAAGTAGATATGATAAATTACTTTGTGATTTACTATCAAGTCATGATTTGTTAAATTTTGCCCATACTATATACTTTTATGAAAGAAGAATACAATTGTTAGATTGGAACATTACGCAAAGGAAATCTCTAAGAAATATACTGAAGTTAGAAAATGGCAACTTTTGCCATCTCAAAATAAAATATCCAGAAGAGTTGATAAATTCAAGATATAATTTTGAAAAAAAGTGTAGTCTAACTAAAATATTTTAAAATCCTCTCTGTCAGTAAAGCAAGTGAAGAAACATCATAGTCAGAGCATAGTCCCAAGATAAATCACCAGCTACTGAGGAATTAAAGTACATAGAAGTAACTTATATCTATCTAGAGCATAGATTAATAAGCCCACAATCAGGTTCAAGTTCCTTTAGTTTCTTACTCCTATGACAATCCAAAAATGGCAATGCGTGAGTGTTATCATGAGAAGCCTTGTGAATCCTATAAGGCATTAAGGACATAAAACTGTAAACCAACTGTCTCTGTGAGTTTCTGCATCCTAGACTTGACCCCTTTTATTATCATTCCTCCCTCTCTGAAAATTGATTCCAGGACAACAAGGAAGAGCACCTGTCCCCCCAGACTGATGGCTGGGATACCAGAATTATACCTACTGACTCAGAACCCCTGAACATGGTTCTCAGTTAGAAGGCCTGGGCAGTCTAAGGGACCTCTGATAGTGGAACCAGGATGTATCTCTGGTGCACAAAAGGACTGTGGGAGCACATTCCCCATGGAGGGATATTCCTATAGCCTAGAAGCAGGTAGGAGGGCCTAGACCCTTCTCCAAATCAATTGACAGATTTTTATGATTCCTCTTGGAAGGCATCACCCTCCCTGTGACATGGGAGGGAGGGAGGAAAAGGGAACTGGGATAGATATGTAAAATAAGAAAAAAAAAGGTAAACCATGTATTTTCTCAAAGCCTTTCTTCCTTCTTTTTTCCCCCAAGAATAACATGTTTTGTTTTTTTGTCTATTTTGCATCTGTCTAATCTTATTCTGACTGGGTTGTGAGCTCTAATTCTTGTTAGGCAACTGTCAAGTAGAACTCTACCACAGAATGAAACTGATACAGTTGATGCTATTGCTAACAAATCTACCTATAGTCACTAGGAAAGCTTTCTGACTTTGATGTGCTTGTTCCTGCCTATCTTTTTCATGGAACAGTTGCCCTAAATCCCATGTGATATCATTCTGGCCACTTTCTAATACCCCAGCCCTTTATTTAATGAAGAAAATACATATATCAACTTCTGCCCAAGAAGAAGAACCCATAATTACAAAAATATTTTGATGATTGAATTTAGAATTTAAGATATAATGACCTTCAACATGATATTTTCTTATTTTTTTGTTTAATACCTGAAAAGTGATATTGGAAATTTATTCCTCTTTTACTTTCAATCACCTGAGTCACTCATAATGCCTAATTAATCTGAGGTTGTAATGCATTTTTCTTTAAATCAAGATGTAAAATATCTGATGAACATTCTAATAATGTTTCTGTTCCTCAAGATCAAGAATTCCTAGAAATGTTAACTAACTCGCTGAGATTACCTTAGTATCAATATGTTACCTAGATTGCATCCCTCTATAATGACATCACATACTCTTTAGGAAAGGAGAGCATTTAAAAGTTGGAACAGTAGACACAAGAAATCAAGATTGCATAGTGACCCAAATGGATCTCTTTTATTACTTTCAGTTACGAAATATTGATTCAATACACTTTAAGAGATTTGGCAATATATATATATATATATATATATATATATATATATATATATATATATAGTGTGTCGTGTGTGTGTGTGTGTGTGTGTGTGTGTGTGTAGTTAAACATGTCATATGAGCTCACACCTATAGGTCAGTGTGGGTCATGCTGACATAATACTGATGAGTTTAAGAGGAATAGACTGTTTTATTTTCATCTCTAAGAGGTATAATTACAGAACATAAGAAAATTTAATTTGATAAGCTGATTGAAGGTTTTCATTAAAATTTTTTAAACATAGAGAATATGTTGATATAACCACACAAAACTTCTGCAATTTGTTTTCTGTGTTGTCTGTTTACTAGTATGTACTTTGTCATATCTGTTATCTACTAATAAATTAATTAATATGTACTTATCTTGAATCATTTCATGCTACAGAATATATAAAATAGTATATATACATTTATATATATATATATTTTAGGGTCTTCAAAAATAGAATTTAAAAAAATTCAAATTTTATTACATGTTAGCAAATGTAAAACAAGAAAAGTTGGTTGGACAATAAAAGCAAAGTCATTTAAATATTTAAATGAAATATCATTCAAGATTTTATTTTTCGTTTTGCTGTTTGAATAAATTTTTCAGTCATGGTATACCACCATGACTGAAAAGCCCTATTTTAAAAAATACAACAAAATAAAATATAAATGTTAAAATAAAAAACATCACTTAAGTTAGACAAGCCAAGACAATAGAAATAAGAGCCCTAAGTGAAGGGACAAGTCCTATAAATGTATCAAACTGAAAGTTATAGTATTATGCAGAGGATCTGGTACAAACTAATAATATAGTCATTTGCATCCTATTTCTGTCTCTTTGAGTTATTTTAGAAGGCCTTGTTCTACTTGTGTACTCTGTCTTCTCTGCTTCCTTCAGTCCATCTGCTTCCATTTTCACAGGATTCCCTAAACTCTGAGAGGATGTCTTAATGAAACATCTAATTTATTGCAGTGTGCTTCAAGGTATCTCTGTCTGTATTGATAATATCTTGTTGTAGATCTCTACATTTATTCCATTGGAAGTACAAGGAAGCCTCTCTGATGATGACTGGAAAAGGCACTATTCTAGGATTGTAGCAGAATATCATTAGGAGTCTTTTTTGTTACTACATATTTTAGAGCAGTAGTATTTGGTTTTGTCCTGGATCTCTGGGCTATGTAGACTCTGGTGTTTGATCACTCAAGCAATTTCAGGTATAGGCTCCAATAGTTACTCCCAAATGTTTTTGCCACAATTACCCTGACATATATTAAAGGCTAGATAGATTGTAGATAAAGGTTTTGTGGTTGAGTTGGGGTTTGCTTTTCTTTTGTGGTAGCTTGCAGAGTACCTTTCTATGGGCTCTGTGTAGCCATCACGTTAACATCTTGGTGTTTATTGAGTTGTGAAGGTGATGTCCTCAGGAAGATGAGCAACAGATTTTATTGAAATCAGCAAGGAGTTACTTAAATAACTTTAGAAATACCACATTTTTATAAATATTGATTTTCATATGTGAAAATAATATGCACTTATACTTTGTTATGTAAATGTGTTGAATATTTAAGTGTTTTCTTAAAGTAAAGATACTTTTGAGAAATTCAAATTAAAATTCCAGCCATCTCTAATATATGCTCTGGCATGTTTTTTCAAATACTTTCTGTTATTTTAGGATAAGTTCCATAATGGAAACCACTTATATTCCTTTTGAAACCTTGATTACATGTTCTTCATTGGCCTAGATTGAGTGTGGCATTATATAATGGCTATTACAAATATAATTTAGAATCAATTATTGATGCACAATTCAGGTTATTTTTTGTATTCTGTGACAGAAACTGACTCTGCCCAGGACACTTTCAGAATGTACCCTACCCCAGAATACTCATGACTGTTCTTTTTGAGTTCTGGGTTTATACGACCATTCTAAATACTCATCAAGTATTCCTTAATATTTTAGCTACATTTTAGTGTTCAGTTTAAAATGTTATACTTTACTGGTGTCAATGCTTACATGTGGGCAATACCCAAAGTGCCTATTATGCATGACAATTTCAGAATAGAATTTCTTTATGGGACCATTTATGCATTATATAGAGAGCCTGGTATTTCTCTGTATTACATTACTGTCAATGTATGGGGCATAGTAAAAACATTCAAGGCTATCATCAGGCCTGAATACAAATAACTGATGAACTTCATTGTAAAATGTCTAAATCCTGTTAGCCTTCTCCTGTTTTGTTTCCCTCTTTCAAGTTTTAGTCATACTTAGTCAAGGTACATGAGGTAGTAATATATCTGTAAATTCCAGGACATCCTGTTTCACAGAGTGAGTTTCAGGACAGCTAGAGATGTTACACAGAGAAAAACTGACCAAAAATAACACCCTCCCTTAGGCTCTTTGTAGAGCCTAAGAAAATATTTTTCAACATTACTGTATTTCATGACATTGTTTAAAATGTGGTTGTACACCTAATAAAGTCTTCTTTGTTTCTATAATAAATAATTAATATAAAGGTACTATTTTCATGAAGTTCTTACACTTCTGATTTCTATTCAACTGAAAAACTTTCATCTTCAAGCAATGTCTATGGATTGTTACTATGAAACATTAGTTCTCTGAAACATGTCAATCATGAACCCTTGGCAGTTAGTATACACCAAACATTTTCCTATCTAACAAACAATTCATTCTTTAGAGATTTATCAGAATAAAATTTTAAAATTATGTAAATATCTGTTTGTAGCTAGTTGCAATTACACGTAGTGGTAATTCAGGAGTCTCAATGAAGAAGACGATAACTTTGAAACTAGAATAATCTGTACAGTGGGATTCACTTTCAAACACAGAAACAAAGGCAAACTAAGAGAACAATGAAAATAATATTTTAGTCAAATTCATTATAAACCAAAAGTCAACTTCTGACCTACCACGAGATTGAACTCACATATTGGTAAGTTATTAATTGCTTGCCCAAAGAACTCTAATATAGTAGTTTTAATGTAAAGTAAATAATTTCCTACTTTCAGATTGATGGCTGTGGATTATATTGTGTTGATTATTTTGAACTACTGCCAGGCAGGTAGTGAGACAGTAATTTTCTATTTCATTGCTTAGAAAGTTGTTCTGTAATTTTAATCTTATTACATTTTTATTTCATATCATTATCACCTTTCTCATATTTCCTGCCACTGTCTCAAAATTTCTCATTAAAATTTTACTGTCATATTATTTGGTAAAGGGCCTAGGACTTTCACCATATGTCTAGGCCGAAAAAGTATCCCTCTATGTAGGATGGGCTCCTAAAGTCCATTCATATGCTAAGGATAAGTACTGACCCACTACCAGAGACTTCATAGACTGCCCAGTCCTCCTAACTAACACCTACATTCATGAAATCTTGATCAGTCCTATTCTGGTTTTCCCACTATCAGATTAGGGTTCATGAGCTTCTCCCTCTTCAGGTCAGTTGATTCTGTGTGTTTCTCCTGCCTGGTCTTGACACCTTTGCTCATCACTCCTCCCTATCTGTGACTGGATTCCAGGAGTTTGGCTAGTGTTTAGCTGTGGGTGTCTGCTTCTGTACCCTCCCTGAAGAGCAGAAAGGGGATGGGCTGGTGTTTGGTGGGGGTGAAAGGAGAAGATGGTAGAGTGAGGAAACTGGGATTGACATGTAAAACCAACCTTGTTTCAGAGTTAAATAAAAAAATTGATTAAAAAATGAGATTTTAATCTTCTGTTATGATAATTCTTATGAAAAATTGCATGTGCTTCCTTAGAGGTGGCTCAGCAGTTAAGAGCACTATCACCTCTTACTGAGGCCATGGATTCAATTCTCAGCAACCACATGGTGGCTCACAACCATCTATAATAAGATCTGGTGCCTTCTTATGGTCTGCAGGCAGAACACTGTATGCATAATAAATAAATACATCTTAAAATAAATAATTAAAAAAAATAAATAAATGAAATTTTACTGTGTGTGGAGGAACTTAAGTTGTTGTTCTTTAGGCACATCAGTTGCTTGATTTTTGCCAAACACACTAATTCTTTGAACTCATTACAGTTTTATAGCTCACCTAAGATATTTCATTTTGTTCCCTACTAATGGCTTATAAATTATTTAACTTTGTGTTTTCATTGATGGAATTACAAGTTTTTTAAAAAGCAACTTTATTCCCTGTGCTTTTTTTAATTCTCTTCTCCTTCATCCTCTAAGTTTATTGAGTTTCTACATTATATTTAAAAAAAAAAAAAAAAAAAAAAAGATCAGAGATGGGACCAAGGAAGATCCCATTGCAGGCAAGGTAAAAGCATGACAGATAGACAAAGTTTAAAAAGAAACATTTATTAGGAAAAAGAGTGAAGAAAGGAAAAGAAGAGGGGGAAGAAGAAAGAAAGAGAGGGAGTGAGGGAAATGATTATTAAATCCAAATGTACAAAGAACTGTCCATACAATATTCTTTCTTCATGATTGTAACAGGTGAGAAAGAGAAGACAGAAGGTAGCTTCTCCTAGTCTTCATACTGATGTCCAGCCATGATTTCTGAATAGGCAAACCAAATTGAAACCTCAAAGTCAAGTTCTCACATTATTTTAATTCAGATAGACAGTTCTTACAAAATAAATGGTAGAGAGTATATTTGCAGCACATGCAGAGGACAGTTCAACAACCTTAAGTAGCCATCCCCTTGCTGGCCTCTCATTAGAAAAGAACAAGATTCCAGGGGACAACAACTAAACATGACAACATTAATATAATGAGATATAGCAAAAAGTATCAAATAGTTCTTGGCAACTTCACAGGAAGGAATGAATCCCAAGAGCAGGCAAGACAGTCAGAGACCAATTTGTTCTCACACTCAGAATTTTCATAAAAATACAAAGCTAGTAATTATAAATACAGAGGACTTGATGTAGATCCATTTTGGCCATGTGCTTGCTGCTTCAGTCTATATGAACTGATATGTCTTTGTTTAGTTGATTTAGAGGGCCTTGTTCTCCTGGTGTTCTCCAGTCTTCTAGGTTCTATCTGCTTTCCACCTTCTTGTCCATAGAATTCTATGAGCTCTGAGGGGAAGGATTTGATGGAGAACTCTCATTTTGACTCTCTTTCTCCATGTAATGTCTGGTTGTGGGTCGCTGCATTTGTGCCTACCTGCGGCCAGAGAAAGCACTCTGATCACCACTCCATAAAACACTGACCTATGTCAGATACTTTTTTCTAATGACTTTGAGTATTTGCTTTTATTCAAGTTATCTGGGCTATTTAGTGTCTGGTTCCTGGTTACATCAGCAGTGTCAGGTATGGGTCCTTTCATGCTGAGTGGGCCTTATGTTAAATCAGACATTAGATGGCTGATCCAACAAGTTCTGTGCCATTATTGCACTAGCATAATTTGCAGGACAGATTGTATGCCAAAGCTTTGCCACATAGTTGCTTTCTACCTTTCTTTTTCAGGAGCCTTCAAAGGACCTTCTCTTGTGAAAGAGACTGGAGCATAAAGGTTAAGGATCCATGTAGGCTTCAGCTTGATTTCTTCCATGTTCAATGGGTTATATGGTTGTTGTTAAATTTTGTCTTAATTTGACTTTTATTTCATTCCAGCATATTCTTTGTATTAGATATATTTCTCAGATATTCCATATGATTATCAAATCCCTTAAGATTGACATGCTATTGTATAGCCCCAGAATATCCAGAATATCTGTTGTGTTATTAGGGCTGATATAAGTTGTGTGTGTGTTTGTGTGTGTGTGTGTGTGTGTGTGTGTGTGTGTGTGTCTGTGTGGTTTTACACCACTAACTTTGTATTATTAGTCAATAATATAAAACTAATATGTTCTTCTACTGTGTGCATGTCTAAATGAACATTTTAAATTTTTAATGTCCTTAATACTATAACTTATTCCATCTCCTTTAACAAAAAATATATAAAAAAATTTACCAAATCATATTTTGTAACAATTCACTATGGAGAATAGGTGGATAATTAAGTCTCAGATAACCTCACAGAGGTAGCAGAAACTACCACTTCAATTCTTACTTCCATGGAAATATGTAAACAATTCACCAGGAAGAGAGACAGAGTGAGAGAGAGAGGAGTCATTGGCATTATAGACAGGATCCACATATCAAATGGTCAATGAAATATTTGATGAGCTATAATAGTTGTATTTTAGATTTAGCAAAGCATTGCATAGACTGACAGATAAAATGATATTGGAAATTTATAAAGATATTAAATTATATTTAATTAATTTAATGACTTGCATATCTATCATCTTTATAACGTTGTAGTCATCTAGCTATATCAATTACAGAAATATATATTTCTATACACATAGCTATCTCTCTCTATTGGATTAGATACATATACACATCCATAGATAATGAGAAAAAAAATATCTCATGTATATCAGGCTTTCCTTAAGCTCATTGTCTATCTAATGTTGAATTAAATGTCTAAAGTGCTAGGTTTACAGGGTTGTGCCACTATATTGAAATTCTTTTGTTTCGTTTTGTTTTGTTTTTCAAGATATGGCTTCTCTGTGTAGCTTTGTGTCTCCTGGAACTCACTCTGTAGACATGGCTGGCCTCAAACTTATGGAGATTTGGTTGTTCCTTCCTCCCAAGTGTTCAGATTAACAGCATGGTTCACCACTGACCCGGTTTGCTGACATTCTTTTTTTGACTATGAGTTTTTCTACTAAAAATGAATCATTTTTCACCCATAGTCCAAAAGCTTCTGGTGTCAGACTTTTAAAGGATTAAAATACTAAAAGTAACCTGGTGGTGGTGGCACACACCTTTTATTCCAGCATTGAGAGGCAGAGGCTGGTGGAACTCTGTGGGTTTTAGAACTTCCTGGTTTACGAGAAGTAGATCCAGGGAAGCCCCCAAAGCCACAGAGAAAACCTGTCTCGATAAATAAATAAATAAATCCATCAACAAAACAAAGTGGTTTTTCATCTGGATTTTGAAATAAGGAAATACTACATTAAATTATAGTAAAGGGTCAAAATGAGATACCTCAAGGAAAAAAGACTTTCAAAGAATAGAATGAGGCAGCAATATAAGATATGGTGATTCCTCAGGAAAATGGGAAAATGTCTACGGCAGGACCCAGAAATACCACTCTTAGGCATATACCCAAATGACCCACATCCATGCAACAAAAATATCTGTTCAACTTTGTTCATGGCAGCATTATTTGTAATAGCAAGAATCCGGAAGCAACCTAGAGGCCGCTCAATTGAAGAATAGATAAAGAAGATGTGCACATTTATGAAATGGAATACTACTCAGCAGAAAAAAAGAAAGAATAAAAACAAACAAAAAAACAAGAAATAAGAGCAACACAACAAACAACAACAAAAAAAACCAAAACAAACAAACAAACAAACAAAAAACAATGGCATCTGGAAATTTGAAGTCAAATGGATGGAACTTGAAATAACCATCCTGAGTGAGATAACCCAGTCACAAAAAGAGGAACATGGTATGAACTCACTCATATATCGATTTTAGATATAGAGCAAAGGATCACCAGCCTATAATTCACAGCACCAGAGGAACTAGGATACAAGGAGGAACTTAAGAGATTCAAACAAGGTCCCTCACAGAAGAGGAAAGGAACAAGATCTCATGAGCATATTGGCAGTCGGGGGGGGCAGTAAGTGGAGTGGGAGATAAGATAAAGAGAAGGGGAGGAGAGGAGAACATGTGGGACTAGGAAGATTGAGTCAGGGGATGAATAGAGGAGAGCAATAAAAAAAGATAGTAGAGGGAGTCATTGTAAGTTTAAAAAGAAAACTAACTTTATAAAAATGACTAGAGACCTACAAGGATGACCCCAGCTAACAATCTGAGCAACAGTGGTAAGGCTACCTTAAATGCCCTTCCCTGATAATGAGATTAGTAACTAATGTATAAGCCATTATAGAGCTCTAATCTAGTAGCAGATGGAAATAGAAGCAGACATCCACAGCTAACCACGGAGCTGAACTCCTGGAATCCAGGAGTTGCAGAGAGGCAGGAGTGATAAGAAAAGGGGTCAAGACCAGGATACAGAAACACACAGCTGACCTGAACAAGGGGGAGCTAATGGGTCCCCAACTGATAGCTGGGAAACCAGCATTGGACTGACTCAGACCCCCTGAATATGAGTCTCAATTAGAAGGCCTGGGAGTCTAAGAAACCTCTGACACTGTCACTAAAATGTTTCTCAAGTGTAAGAATGGGCTTTGAGAGCACATTCCCGATGGAGGGATACTCCCTTAACCTAGAGGCAAGAGGGAAGGCCTAGTCCCTACTCCAAATGACTTGAAAGATTTTGAGGGAGGGAAGGATGTAGGGGGAAGAGGGAGCTGGGATCGATAGGTAAAATAAGAAAAAATAATAAATAAACATTAAAAAGAAAGATTCCAAAAATTTTGCAAATTTTTTTTTTTTAATTCTCAATTTTTTTCTATAAATGGGCTAAGGAAACAGAAGGTAGATGTCATGTACTTATCTCTGAATCAGCTAAAGGAGTGGTCATTTGTTACTTCAATTACAAGAACTGTATAAAATGTTCATAACTGGCATTCTATTTTCCTGAGTCATGTTCATAATTGTTTCATGCTTCTAGATCATAGCCAAAAGAAATATTGTAGATGGTAATGGAATTGTTCACCCATAAAGAAAATTGTTCCCTACACCACAGTTTTCTTAAAATAAAGTAAATAGAAGCCAAAAGTTGATTTATTAAATATCAACTACATTTGTATCTGCTTTCTTGTTTGTCACAATCTGATATAAGAAAGCCCCTAGATAAGGAAGGTATTGTTTCTAGTTATTTTTCTCAGGACTTTTAAGTTTTGATACAAATACATCTAATCTCAATTTTGCTTCAGAACTGCTTTTAGACTCTTTACTAAAGTTTAGTGGCACAAGTTGCCAAGTTTCTGTGCAAAAGTCATCCACTCAGTCTTCCTTAATTTGTGGTTGTAATGGAGTGAAGTATGAATGGTTTCTAGATCCTGATTGCATTAAATATAAGCATATGCTTATATCAACGGGGAGGGATTGGATAGAAATAATATATGTAGAAACTAGAAAAACCCACTCTTCTTCATTTTCTGGGTATAGTCAATGTGTGTGTCTGAATTTTCTTTTAAAATATAATTGCAGATGTTAATTGTACATTAGGGTTTCGTTGTGACATTTTCACTGATGTATAAATATTCATTGTATTTACCTATCTTCTACCTTCTCCCTTCCATTGACCCATTTCTATTTCACAACCATTCCTTCCATTTCACTTTCCTATTTTTGGTGAATGTGAATAATTAACACCAATTAAACACTTCCATTTCTCAATACCTATTCCTTCCACAAACCCTTTCCTGGTTTTTGTTAAATTTGATAAATAACTAATTTAATTAGTGTTGTCACATGAGCATGAGTGAAGTGTTAGAAGATGAGCAACTTTCAGTGATTATATAACAGAAAAAAACCCAAGCCCAATAATTATAACCTGCACTGTTACCTGGAAAGCACATATGAAAGAAATTAAACACAGAATACCTTCCTAAAAACATCACCATTACAAAGTTATGAAAAAATACAATTACATATCCATAATAACCAAGATTTTAGTAAAATGGTATAGTGCTTGCCTAACAGGTATTAAGCTTTGAGTAGCTGAGTATTTTCAAATAGTATCATCAAAGTGTTTATGTAAGTTGGCAAGTCACTAAGATTTTTTTCTCCCAAGTAGTGATCTTGCTTCTGTTTCTAAGATTGGTGTTGGTTATCAAAAGGCAATCACTAACATAGCATATATAAGTAAAGACTAGTGGACAAGCACATGGAGATAGGTGGTTTGTATGTATTGATTGTATTTATTTATAAATAGTTACGCACCAACCTTGGAAACACAAATGTCTACAGTTCTTATAGTTGTATGGATATTTTAATGTCATTTTAAGTCCTGTTTGCAATTATTCATGCATAAGTTCACAACAAACATTTAGCTATTGTATTTTATAGAACTTGATTGTCATTTTCTAAATATCATAAAATATATAATGACTAGGTACTTTATAAATATAATATGTGTATTTGTTAAATAACAAAATCTTGGAAAGTGCTAGGGAGATTGCTCAGTGGATAAAGTGCTTACCACACAATCATGAAAACCTCAGTTATATGCCCAAGACCCAAGTAAAACAAACAAACAGATAAACAAACAAGTATGATTGAAACCCAATATTGAGCAAAGGAAACGAAATAAACATACCCTAGACCTTGGGTGCCACCGAGACTACATGAAAAGGCAAGAATAGATTGGATGAGAGTACTTCTATAAAAAAAACAACAACAACAACAACAACAACAAATGCATAATGGACCACACTGACCCAGAAAAGGAGGATTGATTTTTGTGAGTCTCAGTCCAGTCTGCTATATACAGCAACTTTCCAGGCTAGCCAGAGATATGTAGTAACGTAAATAAATATGAAGTAATAGAAAAAGATACACTTACATTGTTCCTTGAATCTTCCAATGCAAGGAAATAACATACCTATCTACCTGCAAACACAGCCATAGAGAAAATAGGTGGTAGGGTTGGTGCCAGAGACCAGGAATAAAACATTTGTCTCATAATCATGCTTAGACACATGCCTGTACTGTTTCACTCACAAATGATTTACAAATGAGATGCTCCAATTCACACACACATACACACACACACACACACACACACACACACACACACGCACACACATTAACACATAACAAAAGAGAAAAGTACACCCTGGATTAGAAATTCACAAGGGTAAAAAACTGATCTCAATAGTTAATAATATACTGTTTTATATATTATTTCTTGTTGTATTATTTTATCCTATTTTATTTACCTAAATTAGTGTTCTATAATTTTGATTCCCTAGACAGAAAACATGTGTTTTCTATTTTTATGTGTGTATGTGTATTCAGTACATTTGCAGATTCACATACATAGTTTGCTGTGAATACATACCTGCATGTTGTGTGTGTTTGTGAGTATGTTTGTGTGTGTGTGTGTGTGTGTGTGTGTGTGTGTACATATGAACTCCAGAAGTCAACCTCCCTTTTCATATTTTGTAGTTATATGCAAATTTTTAAATAATTATTATTTTTGTTTGAGACATTAATAACATATACATGTAATATTTTTTCCTCTCCTCTAATTCCTTCTCTATCACCACTTCTATATCCCAGCTTCATTCATTGAGTTCTCTTCATGCTACCTTTAATTGCATAGGTTTAAGACAATCTTTTAGAGCATGGCCTCTCGGAGGCTTAACCACTGGAAAAAATTCACTCTCCATCCCCTAGCAAACTTCCACTTGCTGACAGGGCCTCTCACTGATCTTAAGCTCAGCACACAGGCTTGACTAATGGCAATGCAGCTTCAGGGATTTACTTGTTTCTGCCTATACAATACTTGGATTATAAGAATGTACTATGACACCTAGCTATTTCTTCCTTGAGTGTTGGGAATTGAACTCAGGTCCTCATGTTTGCACAAAAAAACCTTTAATCAGTAATTTGGGTAGAAAATATAAATTTAAAGTACCTTTTACTAAGCCCACTTCCATTATTAAAACAGACTTTCATTCCCCACTTAAATCATTGAGTTTAGTTTATTTTGATTTTTGATTTTACAGTCTTCATGTTTGATTTAAGGATATTTACTTTCTTCTGAAGATTATTCTTTCTACCCAGATGCTCTGAGTATCTGTAATGTGCTATGCTTGTTTTATGTTTCTGCTGCATATTTAGTTTATGAGAAATGCATTAGTATTTCTTAGATATGATATTAGTTATATTTAAATTAATATGACCATGCTAATGGAGAAAACATATGTTTTCTCACTGTTTTCAGAGGGTTTCCTGCAAGCATGCCAGGATATGCATAATGAATTTGATTTCCACACATTGGTTTACTTGGCAGGGTGTCATCACACCAGTTCAGAGTAAAAGGAGGAGAATAAAACAGGTAGCTAGAACTGAGCTGTAACTTTCCACAGCTTAGTCTATGAGAAATTCTTCTGCTAAAACAACAAACAAAACATAACTCCACCACATGAAGTTTCCATGACAACCCAGAATAGTTACCAGCCTGGGTGTAAGCTTCACAGCATGGTTTTATTTGGAGAGTTTTAAATGATAACACCATAAGATACTAACATTAAATTTCATCATCTATGTTCATACCTGTTCTTTATTAATGTTAGTGATCTGACAATCAGCTTTGTAAACTTGGAAAATACCATCTTATAAAAGATTCTGAGGCAAACTCTTTATTCATCAACATAAGAAAATTCCGGGGCTGGTAGTGAGGATACTGGAGAGCTTGTGGGCTGACCAAATGAGCCACCTCCCAGGCCCAAGTCTATCACAGTGAGTTAGCCCACACCAATTTCACACCATCAATTAATTGTTGGAGAACATGAAAGGGCTATCTTGCTCATCAAAAACTGCAGGTTCGCTACGACCCAAGGCAACAGCAGGACATCCAAGAGGAGTCTCAGTGAAGGCCCAGTATTGATAGTATAGCAGAAACCAGAGGCCTCAAACCAGACCAATAACTCTTTTCAATGAACATTTGCAAGTAAGGATGAATGGACTAATGGGTTTACTGTGAAACTATATCCCCCCCCTTACAACAACTACCACATCGAGATTGATTTTTCTTTCAAATTGTATTTTATTTTACTTTAGGGGAGTGGTTGCAAAAGCAGAGGTTGGATACAACGGGATAAGAAGGTGCATGGAATGGCAAAGCACGATGTGAGTTCAACAGGGGATCAAAAATTTTTTTTTCAAAAAAAGGAAAAGTAAATCTAAATTCATGATTCTATAAGTTGAATTTTTGACAATTAGTTTATCAATTATTAAAAATAATTTTTAATATGAAAGTATATATCTTTTTGTTTTTCCAACCTTGGAATATCCCTTCCTTATGTCTATAATACTTAAATCTATACTATTCTAAATATTCTTAAAATGCTTACCATGCCAGAAGAAATCTTCATCTTTATTCCCTTCTTGGATGTCCATTAGGGGTTGAGCATCATCTTTCGTATTCTATGATATTTCTTCATGTTTTCTTTCTCCATATCCATTTCAAACGAAGCTTGTAATCTTGCCAATAAAGTTTTCATATTTAAAATGTTTGTGTGGCTAGTGATTTTATTTTTTATATTAATATGCTGTGACTCCATAGGATTCTCTCCTTTCTGCTGATGTTCCACAGAGACCTTGCAAGAAATACAAACATGATTTCACATGTAAGGAGTTGAGCAAAGGCCACCATCAGACTTGATGTCTGAACACTTAGGGAATAAATCACTGTCAATTAAAGTGAAAAACTTTTCAACATACTGAATATCACAAATTTCTGTGTCTTTTCTTTTCCTCCTCATACTTCTTTATTGCTCCTCCCTCCAAATATCTTTGATAACTCCTGACCTAGAAATATTATTCTTATACTGAGTGAACGTATATGTATGCATGTAAATATACATATAAAATAGATATATATGTAAAATATATGCCACATATTAACTTGCTTTAATATATTACATACATATGCACATATAGTCACCCAGATACATTTCATAAGTATTAATGAGATTGCTAAAAATCTACATGCAATTTCTTTAAAACCAGAAATAAGACAAGGCTGTCTGTCCACTCTCTATGTATCTCTTCAGTATTGTACTTGATTTTCTAGCTAGAGCAATAAGAAAACAAAATGAGATCATGTGGATACAAATTGGAAAGGAAGAAGTCAAAATTTCCTTATTTGCAGATTATATGATCTTTATATAAGTGACAAAAATAACTGTACCAGAGAACTCTTACACATGATAAACACCTCGAGAAAAGTGGCAGGATACAAAATTAACTAAAACAACAACAACAGTATCAGCAGCAATAATAATAATAATAATAGTAATAATAATAATAATAATAATAATAATAATAATAATAATAATAAATCAGTTCCCTAATATATACAGGCAACAAATGGGCTGAGAAAGAAATCAGAGAAAGGTCATCATTTACAATAGCAACAAACAATATAAAATATCTTAGAGTAACACTAACCAAACAAGTCAAAGACCTGTATAGAAAGAACTTTGAGTCTTTCAAGAGAGAAGTTAAGTAAGATACCAGAAAATGGAAAGATCTCCCACGTTCTTAGATAGATAGGGTCAACATAGTTAAAACGGCACTCTTGGAAAAAGCAATCTATAGATTCATTGCAATCCCATCAAAATCCCAGCACAATTCTCCACAGACCTTGAAATGGTAATCCTCAAGTTTATATGGAAAAACAAAAGAACAAGGATAGCCAAACAACCCTGTATAATAAAGGACCTCCTGAAGGAATCATGATTCCTGACTTCAAGCCCTACAATAGAGTTCTAATCCTAAAAACAGCTTGATATTGCCACAAAAAATAGACAGGTACACCAAGGGAATCAAACTGAAAACACTGATATTAACCCACACACCTATAGACACCTGATATTTTACAAAGAAGCTAATATAATACAATGTAAAAATAAGCATCTTCAACAAATTGTGCTGGCATAACTAGATGCTAGCATGTAGAAGACTACAGTTAGATCTATATATATCACCATTAACAAAACTTAAGTCTAAATGGATCAAAGATCTCAAAAAAATCCAGCCACACAAACCTCTTAGAAGAGAAAGTGGGAGGTACACTTGATTGAATCTGTAAAGGAGACTACTTCCTGAAATAACACCAGTACCACAGACAGTGAGATCTACAATTGTTACGAACAGGTTTTTCCCTGCCGGTCTTGTCCCTCAACCACGCCAGCCCTCAATAACATACTGAGATTCTGTATTAAATATAAATACTGTTGGCCAGTTACTTGTTTCTTATTGGCTAGCTCTGTCTTAAATATTAACCCATTTCTATTAATATAAGTATTTCCATGTGGTCTCATCTTACCGGAGACCTTGACCGGACCTCTGTTTTCTACAGTCTCTATATGCAGACTTCTCCTAATTACTCCTCTTTCCTCCTAGTTTCCTAGCCCCACCTATCTTGCTTTCCTATTGGCCAACAGAGCTTTATTCATTCACCAGTATGAGAAACATATTTACAGAATAACATCTCCTGACATCTCCTCTTTTCTATCTAAAAAGAAGGGTTTTAACTTTAACATAGCAAAATATATATCAAATAAGAATCACAGTTAACAATATTTTGTCCATTAACATATTGTAAGATTTAAGAAAATATTCCATCTTCTATCCTATCTTTATGAGTCTAAAGTCCTATATGTAACTTATCTTTAATCCTAACTAAGGAAAACTATAACCATAACTATCTGTCTTCAACTCCATCAAAGCCCACAGAAGGATAATACATAACCTTTACAATGACAAAGACAACTCACTGCCTTGTCAGTCACCCAAAGCTCTTCTGTAATGTTCCATCTTCAACCTATAGGCCATAGTGTGCCTGGCAGACTCCCCAGCAAAGCAGGAGACTTTAAACTGTCCATCTGTGTTGGCAGTTTGTCAGTCACTTTTCTCCATGTCCTGCAAACTGTCTGGCAGACTCTTCCAAGAAGCAGGGACCCTGTAGTGATGTCCATCTTGTATCAGCAGTCATTTTTCTATGGGTCCTGCATGTTCAGTTTATATAGTATACAGGCAAAAAGTCCAGACAAGAGCAGTATCTTTTCCAAATGACTAGTCTTGCCATATTGAAAGCAAACTCCATAACATGTTTCATCAATATCCATCTTCCTTTCTGATGCAGGTGGTATTGCCAGGAGCAGTTGTGTCTCACGGTCATGAAAAACACTAAACCATTTTAAATGCCATATTCTGTAGGTCTTTGAAAGGCTTGAAGAATACTTATTCATCTCAAATACATCTCTGTATATCTAGAAACCCTAACTCACCTAACTGTAAGTTTTAACTATCTATAATCTGTACAAAATTATATATTACATTTCTAAATTAGCTATGCAAATACAATATCTAAACAAGAGGAGAAATATACTTATCACAAATTGACTTTAAATTTCTATAAAAAATGAAAATCCACTTCAAAACAAAGTATCCATATCTATATGTTAATCCCCTTTTTTCTTTAAAAAGATTTGTTGTGATCATTAATCATTTATAACCAAACCCACTTGAATGAAATCAAACATTTATAAAAAATATTTGGGAATATGGATGTCCTTCTTCCCAACTACATCCTGCTGATAGGGGGCACTGTCATGGGCATCCTAAGAAGATGCAGAAATCTTGGCTGTAGTCTGCAAGGCTGCTTTGTCATAACTGTTTTGAATGTTGGATCACCTGTGACCTGTTTCAGGGGGTCTTGTTTGATCAAACCACATTAGTCTGGAAAAAATCCACAGCTATTTATTTTCTGTGGAAACAAAATTAGAAATCCTTTTCTCCAGTAACATGTCCTTGGACTTAAATTTTGAAGTCAAAGCCTTTTTTAAAATAAATAAATTGAATTAATCCAGCAGCATATCTTTTATCAGTTGTTATTTCCTCAGCAGTCAAACAATTTAAAGACAACAGAATAGCGTGTAGTATCCAAAATTTGTGTGTGCTTTCCATCTTTACTTGGCTTTTTTATTACTCTATTTCTTTTACTTCTATTTTTACATATTTTGAGACAGGGTTTCTCTGTGTAACTTATCTGTCCTGGGATTCACTCTGCATACTAGGTTTACTTTGAAATCACAGAGATCTGTTTGCCTCTGTCTCCTGAGTGCTGGGATTAAAGGCATGTGCCACCACGCCAAGTTACTCTATTTCTTTTTTTTTTCTTTTTTAAATCATTGTATCTTGTTTCTCTTTCTCTCCCAAGCCTACATATATTTTAAAATACACTGTAAACCATTAGTGGTTTTTCTTAATGTGAATCTGTCTTTAATGTAAATCTTTATCTTTTTCTGGCCACGAGTCTTTTATCTGCTAAACAACAACTTTGCTAAGATGAAAGCCACCATTGTTTTAGCCATGGTCTATCCAAGATGGCGGCAGCTATTTTACCACCAGCACTGGGAGCTGTGCATACACACCATTCAGTTGTTAGCAGAGTTCTTTAAACCTTGCATTTTTTTGTTTGTTTATTTTTTGTCATGCATGCTGAGTCAAGAAACTCCTTTAAAGGAGCTGCGCAAATCTATGTCTCTAGCAAAACGGAGTCCAACACAGAAAAATCCTGCTACCAAGATCATTGCTTGTCTCTGTTCTTTTGTTTCTAAAAACTATTTTTTAAGCTCTTCTTAAGTTTAAGTGAAAGTTCTCAATCCCATTTCTGACATTTGTTACAAGCAGGCTTTTCTCTGGTGGTCTTGTCCCTCAGCCACGCCAGCCGCCAATAATACATGTGACATCCTTAAATTGAGAAGCTTCTGTAAGGCAAAGAGTGCAGTCAACAAAGACAAAATGGCAGCACACAGTGTGGGAAAATTTCTTCACCACCACCACATCTGACAGAGGGCTGCTCACCAAAATATACAAAGAACTCAATTCACAAAATGATCAAATTAAGAAGTGGGGTACAAAACTAAATATAGAATTCTCAATAGAAGAATATAAAATGACTGAAAGACACTTAAGAGAGAGCTCAACATCTTTAGCCAGCAGCAAAATGTAGATAACCTTGAGATACTATCTTACTCCTGTAAGAATGGCTAAATTAAAAAAAATAAAACACCAATGACAGCTTATGCTGGAGATCATGTGAATGAAAAGGAACACTTCTCTGCTGGTTTGAGTGCAAACTTGTACTGCTACATTGAAAATCAGTATGGTAGTTTCTCAGGAAAATATAAATCAGTCTACCACAAGATCCAGCAATTCCACTCAGGTATATACTCAAAAGTTTTACATTCATAAATCAAATACACCTTGTTCATGCCAGAATCATTTGTAATAATCAGAACCTGGAAGCAACCTAGATGTCCCTCAACTGAAGAACAGACAAGGAAAATGTGGTACGTTTACACAATGGAGTGCTACTTAGAGGGGAAAAACAAAAACAATTAATCTTGAAATTCACAGACATGGATAGAACTATAAGAAACCATCCTGAGTGAGATAACCTAGTCACAAAAAGATAAACATGGTATGTATTCACTCATACATGGATTTTAGACATAGAGCAAAGAATCGCCAGCTTAAAAGTCACACCGCCAGACAAGCTAGGACACAAAGAAGACCCTAAGAGAGACGTACATAGTTGCCAACAGAAGGGTAAAGGGACAAGATGTCCTGAACAAATTGGAAGCAAGGGTGATGGGAGAGAGAGTTAGGAGCTTGAAAATGGGAGGTGAGAAGGGGAGAGGAGAACATGAGAGAACAGGGAGATTGAGTCAGGGAAGAATAGAGGAGAGCAAGAAAAGAGATACTATAATAGAGGGAGCCATTACAGGTTTAAGGAGAAATCTGGCACCAGGGAAATGTCCAGAGAACTACAAGGATGACCCCAATTCACAATCTGAGCAAAAGTGGAGAGACTATCTTAAATGTCCTTTCCTGATCATGAGATTGATGACTACCTTATTTGACATCCTGTATCTTCTAATCAATAGCTAATGGAAGCAAAAGCAGACAACCACCGCTAAAATCTGAGCTAAACTCCTGGTACCTACTTGCAGAGAGAAATGAGTAATGAGCAAAGGGGTCAAAACAGTCTGGAAAAACCCACAGAAAGAGATGACCTGAACAAGCGGGAGCTCATGGACCCCAGACTAATAGCTGGGAAACCAGCTTAGGACCTACCCAGAACTCCTGAATGTAGGCCTCATTTAAGAGGCCTGGGAAGTCTATGAAATCTCTGACAGGGGAACCAGAATATATTTCCAGCACCAGAACAGACTTTGAGAGCCCATTCCCCATGTAGGCATACTTACTTATCCTAAAGAGGCAGGAGCATGCCTAGGGAAGACCCCAAATTTCTTGAGAGATTTTGATGATCCCTCATGGAAGGCCTCACCCTACCTGGGGAGTGGAAGTAGGATGGGATGGGATGGTGAGTTCTGTAGGGGGCATGGGATGATGGGAGGGATAGGGAACTAGCATCTATATGTAAAATAAGAAAAAATGTTAAATAATAAAGATATTGATATATAATATATACAACATATAAAAAAATGTGTATTAATACATTTACCTATATTTGTATATGCATGCATAGTCACTCTAATAAATTTATTGAATCTTAATGAGATAATTTGTTTTCTTAATTTATTTTGACAGATAACTACTAATGTTTAGAACAAATTTGAAAACACTATTACAGTGATGGCATTTTTGTAAGTTTGAGTATGAAATTATTTGTTTTTGTAATTAGACAAGAGTTCTCTCTATGCAAACAATTGGTAGCTATACCCTGTAAAGGAATCAACTGAAATAGAATGCAATTGCTAGTTCATAGTAATTCAGTAATGTATTATTTAATTCAGCTCTTTGTCTAGATTCCAGAAACTAATTCATGCCACCACGAGGGAGTGTGTATGGAATGGTGTTAAGTCCTATATCTCAATTCTCAGAAACCCACCAATGAATACTTTTGAGATTTACTTCACAAGAGTGTCATTTAGTCTGAGAAGATAAAGATTCAACTATTCAATTTGCAATTTTCATTTAAATTATGAATGTATTAAAAGTCTATAACCAAAAAATAAAGATTTGCACTCAGAAGCTTCTTGTTGAATTTTGCATAGTAAAACATGATGAGTCATATTAACTTTTTAAAGGGAATAAAGCAAACATTTCTCTTCTTCATTTAAATTATGTTCATATACTGTAATATATCCTATCATTTGAAGGGGGTGTCAAATATTTACAGAAAACAAACTATGTCATTTTTCTCTTTGCCTACCTCCCTCCCCAGCAGGGCTCAGGAGGAAATCTCTACTCTAAAAGTGTAACTGAAAGAAGTGTTGTCAGAGAAGAAAATGGTGTCTGTGCTCATATTATTACACAAACAGAAAGAAGCAAAGCTGACACCCTCAAGACAATTCTTGATTTAAGAAGAAAAGAAAGCTGAAAGAAAGAAAAATATCTATTCAGGATTATCTAATTTCTCATCCTCATTGGGACAAGGGATGAATACTTTACTTTAGAATGAAACACAGAACCCCACATATCAATGAATCACATTGAGCAAACAGATATTGTACTAGTGCAACATATCAGTAGGTGTTTATAGTAAGACACAGAACTATATTCCAGACAAAGATTGCATCTTCTTTTTAAATATCAACTAGAAACAAACTTATTTTATGTATCAATCCAAGTGCCCTCTCCCTCCCATTCTCCTATGCCCCTTCACACTGACCCCCATTCCAGTCCTCTTCTGCTACATAGGAAGGGTGAGGCTTTCTATGTGGAATCATCAAAGTCTTCTATATACTTCCCATTGTAGAAATAAGGAACTATTTTGAGATCCACTTACAGGAAAGCTAGATATTGTTTTTCTCAGACTAGAATATCTCTAAGTTGGTATCAATTGAGCAGAAGTTAATATCAAGAAAGATGACAGGGTAAAGATTGCTAGGTGTCTTATTATGATCTGCACTGGCTCTTTTTTATGCAGAGTTATGTTATAACATGATTGTCACATCACACTGTATTGATTTACTGTTCTGCATTTTTATGTGGCTCAAGACTCTTTTTGAAAATGGAATGCAAGCTGAAGTACTGTGTGTAACTATTTTATATTGACTCTCATTTTGTTAATATTGTTACTCCATTTGTGAATTACACGTGTATATTATGTTTCTTTTTCAGAGAAGCAGACATGCTCCTTAAACCCATTCTTTTTATATAGATGCAATGGTTTTTACAATGAATGAAACAATAATAAAGTAATTTCTAAATTATACTGTGGAAGAAACTTGTACCCCCAATTGCAGTATGTGCAATTGTTTGTTATATGAAAATTAAAGAGCTTAACAAAGCATTTAAAATGTTTTAGTTTATTATTTTTTAATTTGGTGGGGTATTAGTATTATGCTAGTGTACTATAATCAATGCTCTTTTCAAGTATCTTTGAATTATTTGTTTAACAGAATGTAGAAAAACAGACTAATAATTCATGAGCTAGTGTAGTAGGAATAAAGAGATATGTTTTAGCTTAAGTCATAAAATTTACTATAGTTGTTGGAAAACGTTGTCTTTAAATGCCAGAAAGTAAATAATTATTCAAGAGTGGGAGTGAAATATCAACGCACAATATACTACATGAATTAACATAGTTTACTTAAAAGTTAATAAATTATAAAAAGCAGACTGTTGAAACATTGCATCATAGTTAACAACTTTTTCAACCTAACTATGGTATAATCTCCAGTAATACACAGGGAGCAAATTATATAGCAAGGTTAACTATATGACATAGCTATATGTTGACAATTAAATCACAGGAGAAATAAGCTTGAAACAAACGTTATGAAGTACATTGATGTGCTTTGGGATTATACTGACTTCATCCTTTAGGATGAAATATTTAATGTTTAGATTATTATTAAAGCCCATGACACGGTTTTATTTCATGAAACGATGATTTCAGAAAAGATAATCATTAAGAAACATGTGAAAAATATCAAAATAAAATGATAATTATAATTTAAGGTAGACATATAAGGAATTATTATGAGGTGATACACATTATTATTATTTTAAATCACTTATAATCTTAATTTAATCTGTTCCTTGTAAATTTAGGATTTGTACATGTGTTTGAGTGCAAAGGGTCAAAAATTTTATGTAATATTATTTCTCTTTTTGTTGTGTTTTCTCTAATTTAACTCATGTCATACATTTAAATGAGGAGTCACATCCATACCCATAATTAAAATTGTCAATCATGTATTAACTGGTAATAAAAATTCCATGCATAATTAGGAAAGAATATTTAGATCTAGTGATAATCACTACATTTAATATCCAAATATTCTTTCCCAGTGTAATATATAATTTATAGTAAACTTTTTATGCCCAATAGAAAAAGAAGAAAAAAAGAAATTTATTATGTTTAAAATTAACTAAAACTACAAAATATAGTTGTATTTGCAATTGAATCACTGGAGATAACATTAAAAACATGGTGACATACAAATTAATCCTAACCTTTGAGTGTTGGATGCAGAAAATATTAGTAATTTAATATAGGAAACTGAAGACAAATAAGGGCTACATGAGCCCTTATTTTTTGTTTTGTTTATTCAAATAACATACACATAGACATTACTGGGAATTAGCATTACAGAGTTTTCAGGGTGGGAATAATGTGACTGAATGATAGTAGCTTTTTAATGGATACATAATTAATTAAAAGAATGAAGACCCAGCATGGTGTATATTATCCTCTGTGTAGAACCTTTAAGGGATTGATGGGGAATCCTAACTGGTCTTTGCTATCTTTAATAAGGAGTCAATATAGCTGTTGTGGAGCCAATTGAAACCTTGCTGCTCAGAGAACTGACATGAAAACCTTAATTATCATTTGTGGTTTTGCTAACGTCTGAATGTTATAGTATACACCAAGCTCATATGTTGGATGCCAGAATACTTCTCAGTAAAAGCAATAACTGAGTGCACAATACAAAAGCATTATTGGACCTTGACTTTCTCTTTGCCCTGTTTTGGTCTAGGATGAGACTCTACCCAACAAAAATATTATATTAACTTTGTTTGAAACTGCCAAATCATGCTCAACTAGCACCCCCAGTATATGCCAGAAGAACCCTAAATACTTGGGAAATGCACATTTTAATTGCCTGGGATGTAAGGTTAGAAGCCCAGGTTCTTGGCACCAGTGGGTATGCTGAGTCTAGCCAAGGCATATTGTCTCCTCAGTCTTTAAGTGCATATAAGAACCCTTCCTTCTGACTCATAACTACCTTAACTACTCACAAGCAACAAATTTCTCATGGTTTAGCTTTAAGTTCTTTTTAATCAGGTCAAATGAAAATGTTTTTTGTTTTTAATTAAAAGAAAGAGCGAGAGAGAGAGAGAGAGAGAGAGAGAGAGAGAGAGGATAAAGTCTAGGCAGGTGATTCAATCACAGTCAACCCATTGGCACATTGCTTGCTGCCTAAAGACAAGGGATTAGATCACCAGTACTCACAACATCAACAAAAAAAAAAAAAAAGAAAAGAAAAGGAAAAGTAAAAGAAGGCTCAGCAGCTGAACTGTAAAGCTGTAAAGCTGTAAAGCTAGGGCTGGAAAGGAAGAAACAGAGGACTGCCTGGGCTTATTCATCAGCCAGTCTAGTCCATTTTGTAAACTTTGATTTCACTGAGATAAGCTGTCTCAAAAATTCCAATACAGAGGGAATGAAGAAGGCATGGAACATAGAGCTTTGACCATCACACACACATGCATGAAGATGTAGACATTTATATACCACAAACACATAGAGATGGAAACACTTTTCAAACATTAAAAATATATACACACATTATATATGTATATACATGCATTTTTGTAGCCAAATTATCTTCTGTTCAATTATTTTATTTTTTATAGATTTCATCTTCTTATATCATGAATGGACAGAAGAAAAAAATGTGAAGTTATGACTTACCCAAGGCTTTTTCTCTTCTTTGTAATCACAAATGAAAATATTTTATGCTTTTTGTCATTAAAAAGTCCAACAGAAATCACATTATTCTTTACATAATTATATGTACCCAAAATGCTATCTATTATCATGCATAAATTATATAATCTTAATCCAAGTTGTTTGAACTTCCATAATTAAATATACCTGTTTTACAGAAAACAATCATGTTACTTAGTAGCACTAATATGATCAGTTAAATTTGGGTTAATTTAAACATGGGAGATTTATTTCCTAAGACATTAAATCATCTTTCTCATGTGGTGATTAAATCAACAAGAATGACTTATAATATTCAAAATACATATGCACACTGATACCAAATTACACTACACTCTACTACTATAAAAAGTGTGTATCCCTTAGTTTGAAGACACGGTTGAACAATAATAATGTGTAAGAGAATATTTCCACTTAAACCTGTTGTAACTAGTGTATTAATTTATCACTTTCAATATTTATTTTCTGGATGGCACCATACTAAAATCCTGAGATTTTATAATTCATGTGATTTTTTTAATTTTTGTTTTTATATTTTTTCTTATTTTACATATCAATCCCAGTTCCACTGTGAGAATTCCACTGTGAGCAGGCTCTCAGGATTATAACCTGATTTTCTATCTATGTTTGTAACTCAGGATGTGATCTCTCATCTTCCTAACCCTGCCACTACCCTTGCCATGCCTAACCACAATGATGGGCTATTATCTGACTGTAATGCATGAAAAAAATGAACTATTTCCTGTTTGTTGCTTTAGGTTACAGTGTTTTATCACAGCTAAATAAAAGTCATTAATAAGTCTTTCTTTCTTATTTAATTTGTTTTATCAGAACTAATTTGTTAACCCAGAAATGGAAAAATAATATATATGACATGATATAAGCTAAATAGAATTTCATGTTCTTAGAGACAAGGTATGTGCCTTGGATTTATTTTTTAATTGAATTTTCTACTACCTTTCAGTATGGAGATCTTCTATCTTTCCTATCTATGCTAATTTCTGATCCTTCTTTACCAAGTTAAGTTAACATTAAGAAAAACCCCTAAAGGTTTGCACTATGTTTAAAAAAATACTGGCTTGGGAGAGAAAAAGAAACAGGATACAATGGTTTAAAAAAGAAAAAAGAAGTAGAATGGCTGGGTGTGGTGGCACACACTTTTAATACTAGCATGTGGGAGGCAGAGGCAAACAGATCTGTGTGATTTCAAAGTAAACTTGGTATGCAGTGAATTCCAGGACATAGAAAAGTTACACAAAGAAACACTGTCTCAAAATATGTAAAAATAGAAGTAGAAGAAATAGAGTAATAAAAAAGGCACATAAAGGTGGAAAGCACAGAGAAACTTTGGATATTGTATGCTGTCCTGTTCTCTTTAAATTGTTTGTCTGCTGAGAAAATAACAACTACTGATAAAAGAAATGCTCCTGGATAAATTCAATATATATATTTTAAAAATGCTTTGATTCCAAAATTTAAGCCTAAGGACAAGTTACTGGGGAAAAGGATTTCTATTTTGTTTCTACAGAAAATGAAAAGCTGTGAATTCCTTCCAGACTAATGTGGTTTGATCAAGCCAGACACCCTGAAACAGTGCCCCAGGTGATCCAACATTCAAAGCAGTTGAGACAAAGCCTGGCAGACTGTAGCCAAGATTTCTGAATCTTCTTAGGATCCCCATGACAGCGCCCACTACCAGTAGGAAGTAGTTTGAAAAGAGCAATGCCCCAATTCCCAGATATTGTTTATAAATGTTTGTTTTCATTTAAATGGCTTGGTTATAAATGGCTAATGACCACAAACAATCCTTTTAAAGGTAAAAAGGGAATTATGGTATAGATATGAATGCTTGTTTTGTAAGGTCAATTTTGTGATACGAATTTTTCTCCTCTTGTTTATGTATTGTGTTTTTATAGCTTGTTGAAAATTGTAATATATAATTTAATGCAGATTATAGATAGTTACCTATAATAGCCAAAACTTAGGTGAGTTAGGATTTCTAGATGTATTTGATATGGATAGGACTTCTTCAAACCTTTCAAAGACCTACAGAATATGACACTTAAAATGGTTTACAGTTTTTCTTGACAGTGAGGCACAACTGTTCCTGGTAATAACACGTGCATAAGAATGGAAGATGGACCTTGAAGAAAGGCATTATGGAGTTTGGTTCTTATATGGCAAGAGTAGCCATTTGGGCAAGGTACTGCTCTTCTGGACTGATTGCCTTTATGCTGTATAAACTGAACATGCAGGACCCACAGAAAAATGACTGCTAAAACAAGATGGACAGTGCTACAGGGTTCCTGATCCATGAAAGTGTCTGCCAGACACACTATGGCCTATGGGCCGAAGAAGGAACATTACAGAAGAACTTCAGGTGATTGACCAGGCAGTGAATTGTCTCTGTCATTCTAGAGTTTATATATTATCCTTCTGTGTTCTTTGAAGGAGTTGAGGACAGATAGTTATGGTTATAGTTTTCTTGTTTAGGATCAAAGATAAGTTACATATAGAACTTTTGACTCACAAAGATAGGGCAAATGATATTTTCTTAAATCTTACAAAATGTTAATGGACTAAATATTGTTAATTGTGATTCTTATTTGATAACTCTTGTTTGGTATATTTTGCTATGTTAAGGTTAAAAGCCTTTTTATTTTAGACAGAAAAGAGGAGATGATGGGAGATGTTATTCTGTAAATATGTTTTTCATACTGGCTAATAAATAATGCCCTGTTGGCCAATAGGAAACAAGATAGGCAGGCCTAGGAGACAAGGAGGAAAGAGGAAGGAGGAGGGATCAGCATGTAGATCATGGAGAAAGCAAGATGCCAGCCCACCGTGCTCGGATAAGATGACCACATGGAAATATTTAGATAAGTAGAAATGGGGTAATAATTAACATAGAGCTAGCCCATAAACAATAATAGTATCTATCCAACAGGCTTGTATCAAATACAGAGTCTCTGCTTGTTATTTGGGGCCAGCATGCTAATGGGAGTAGGCGGGCTTGCGGAAAACATACACACTACATCATGCTTTTTCCAGTGCAAGGGATAATGGTATGATTGATGTGACATAACCCTTTGGCTGCCTGAAGGTCAGCAATTATTGGACAAAACGTCTTTGCTAATCCATTTTACACATTTGGTATGCACACTTGGCAGCTGTATCAGGTACATTCCTACATTTTCAGAAAAAGCAGTGCATTTACATTGTGCTGATTGTGGCAGTGGTGACCTCGACTTCACTATGGAAAGTAGTCAGGGAACCATGGGTAGTGAGTATGTTGAGAAACAGCAGTGGCAGCAGATATTTACTGATGACAGAGGCAGCTAAATAGCTGCTGGGTGAGTTGATGGAGTTCTTGGGCCTTAAAGGCAGATTCTTAGACACACTAGTCCTTGGAGGTGCTGATAAACACTAGGGACCTCTGGCACTGAATCTGAACAGAAGCATTTAACACTTGAATACATATCAGTATGATATGTTTTACAATAATGAATACCACCTGTCTGACCCCTTTTATTGTCATCAGAAGAAATAACTTATGAAAGCTGCTAAATTCAGTTTCTCTACATGTACCCACAGTTTCTACCTGGAGAAAGAAAATGAACTTAGCCCATTGGGAGGTAACACTATATAAGCATTGACAAGCATTGCATCCTTTTTTGTTTATTGATAAAAATCTCTATTGTACAATGCATTAGTTCCAAGTATTTATGGCACATGTTAGGCTTTAAGAATAATTACAGCTACAAAACTTATAGTAAATTCAATGTAAATAAACAGTGTAAGTGTATGTAATATATGGACATTAACAATATCTTTTAGCTACATAAGGACAGTCTTCATTATTAATATATGTTTGTTTTTTTGGAACCTGAAAGGTACAGTACATACTTTGGAATCCATCCATCTTTTCCTAAATCTTAACTTACAAATTATAAGTGTCCTGGATTTGTTAGTTTCTTTACCTCATTTTTTTTAAATCTGTGAAACAGAGATGACAATAATAGTATACTCTCGATGTAGCAGGAAATTAAAGAAGCAATGTAAGTAAAGTTTTGATTACTGTCTGAAACACAGTATTACATGCATTGTCATCATTACTAAACCAAGGAGAGAAATAATGATAGCATCATTCTCATGTCTTTGCTGTTAGCACTACCATAATTTTCTGGCTAACCCAGAAAGAGTAAAATAGGCTGCACTCTATAAGAGCAAGCAAGCATTCTTGAATGAATCTACTTGTTTCTGTTTCTGATCATTCTATTTATTTTGTATAATTTAGGTAGAATTTTGGTACATAACTATGTTCATAAATTGGCTTCTTGGAGCCTATTCCTTATGGAGGGATACCTTTCAAGCATTGAAACTGGGGGAGGGGGACTTGTTCCTGCCTCAACATGGTATGCCAACAGTTTTGACTCCCCAAAGATCTTACCCTCTTTCAGGAGTAGATGGGGGAAGAAGGGAAAGGTGAGGAATGGAGAAGGGGAGGGAGGGTGAACTGGGCTTGGTGTATAAAATTACAAGTAAATATTTTTGAATTAAAATAAAAGGTAACTAGAAGAAAATAAGATTTCTCAAAATGTTAGTCTTTCCTTCCAAAATACTTGCTAATAGCACTCATATCCTCTTACTCTAGATGAGCAATAGCTCAGTGCTACATGACAGCATAGAGGCTCACTCAGAATCATAGAACAGGTGGTGTGATTGTATTATAAATAGTCCACCTTCCTTACTTCCCAGGATTTGCTTGATTCATCATAGTATTTTCAGATTGTACTCTCATGCTTTTGTAAGTAATGCAATCAAAATTAAATTATTATCATTAACTTATGTTTTGTAATCTGTTATGCTTCAAAAAATGAATAGCAAGAATATATATATATATATATAATATCTCACAGATATACATCACAGAAATTAGACAATTTGCATATTGTGGCTTATATTTAGTGAGTCAATTGCTATACAGAATAAATGAATACAAAACAGACACAGGGAAGTTTGAAAAGAAAGATTAAAAATGTCCTAGGCGGGGACAGGGACTGAGGTAGTATAATTTGGGCAGAAAGTAATTTGAAGTCATACAAACCAGTAGTGGTTATGATAGTCTGAGGCATACACATATTCTTGTCCTCAAAGCTGCCAAGTTCTTCTGACCAACTCCAAAAGGACAGTTTGTCCCTATCAAGGTCACAGGGAGACGTAGTCCCTCATCATTTTTCCCTTGAGGCCAACTATGACAAGCCCAAAATTGTGCATCATTCCCTAGGAAACAGATTTCAAGGTAACTCAGAGAAACCCAACTCCCAACCCAGATCCCAGGTCTTTCCATACTATGAATATTGTAAGGGCACTATCAGCTCAAGCAGAATGGAACTCAAGCTGAATGTATCATAGTCAGTCAGTCAAAGGATGTTATCTGGAACTGGGTGAGTGGTTAGTGGTGCCAGAAGTTGAAGGATAGACAGATTGTATGAGAAACCCTGCTGGGGACAATGCACACAGAAACATAAACTATGAGACTCAAGGTGATGCTCCTTGCTGAACTGGGATAGATATGTAAAATTAAAATATATATATTTCACAGTTAGTATTTATAGACTAGGAATGCAAAAACACATTAAGAATCTTGTGATACAGTGATCCAGGAGTATATTTTTCATAGAAACCACAGGAGGAAAGAATTTCCAAACACAAGGGTATGTGAACTATTTTTGCTACAGAAGAATTATATACAGTGCATACTTAAAATAGTTATTTTAGCAAACAGTTACTTGCCAGTTTCCTTGAGTGAACATTTTTATGATAAGTGAGTGTGAAAATTAAATTGCAGGAAAACAAAGTGTTAATTAATTTTTGCCAAGTGTGACCATGAAAAGAATAAATGAAACAGGGTGGTAACTAAACAACATAAAGTTTAAAAGAAAATGTTGTCATGTAAAAGTATATGAAAGGTTAAAATAATTGAGAGAGAGAATAATCAATTTAAATTTCCAGGAAAATAAAGGGGAATCTGGTCACAAATTGCATATTTCTGAATATATCACTTAAAAATTAAAAGTTAGGTTTTCCTTTTCAATTAGAAGTAAAGATATATACATTTACTACTTAATATATGTCAAAGGATTTAATAATACATTTTTATAAATGTGGCTATAGAATATGATATCTACAATGACTCAAATGGACTAGATCCTATCACACTCTAAATAATTTCTTACAGACAATTTACCAACGTAATTATATATTTTATTTTCCTTTTTCTTATTTAAATTTGAAAAAAGGTTGTTTACATTTTAATCACAGTTTCCTTTTCCTCCCATTTTTCCCTGTCCCTCCCCAACCCCCATCCCATCCCCTTTCTGCTCCCAAGGGAAAGTGAGGATAAAGTTAAGAAACAAGGAGGAACCTAAGAAGACATTTGTATTTATTTTAATAATATATTTCTATTTCAATATATTACATATTGAAATAACTCAATTTTGATTGGAAGAAAAAAACTGTGCTTAATAACTGTTACTTTTGATACATATTTAAGGGACTAGAAAAAATGTTAGAAAGAACATCTAAAGTCTTAAAACCTACATATTTTAACTAATATCAAAGAATTTCATTGCAAGCTTAAATTTCTGTATTTAATATGTTCTTTTAAATTATAAACCATTTTATTATACATATCAATTTCAGTTCCTTCTCCCTCCCATCCTCCTTTGCCACCACCAACCCACCACCATCCCACACTCTATCCACTCCTCAGGAAGAATGTGGCTTTCCATGGGTCATCATCAAAGTTTGTCACATCATTCTGGGCAGGGCCTAAGCCTTCCTCAATGTATCTAAGCAGAGAGAGTATGCCTCCATAGGTGAATGTGCTCCGAATGTCCATTCCTGCACTGGGAATAAATACTGGTTTACCACCAGAGGCCCAATAGACTGCCAAGGCCTCTTAACTGTCACCTACTTTCAGGAGCCATGGTTCAGTCCTATGTTGGTTCCTGTGCTGTCTGGCTAAGGGCAATGAGCTCCAATTTGCTCAGGTCAGCTGTTTCTGTGGGTTTTGCTAGCATGTCCATGACCCCTTTGTTCATCAATCCTTCCTCTCTGCAACTGGATTCCAGGACTTTGGCATAGTGCTTATCTGTGGGTCTCTGCTTCTGCTTTCAACAACTACTAAATGAATGCTCTAAGATGGCATTTGAGACAGTCATCAATCTCATTATAAGGGAAGGGCATTTAAAGTAGCCTCTCCAGTATTGCTTAGATTGTTAGTTGGGGTTATCCTTGTAGATCTTTTGATATTTCCCTAAGCCAGATTTCTTTTTGAACCTATAATGGCTACCTCTATTAAGGTATCTCTTATCTTGCTCTCATCTATTCTTCCCCTGACTCTATCCTCCTGAGCCCTCATGTTCTCATGAAGCACTCTTCTTCTCCCTTCCACTTTCTACTACCTCCCTTCCTTCCCCCCCACCATGCTCCGAAATTGATCAAGATGTTTTGACCATTTCCTATTCTGAGAGGAATCTTTTAGGGTCCTCCTTGTGTCCTAGCTTCTCTGGAGGTGTGGATTGTAAGCTGGTAATCCTTTGCTCTAGTAAAACCCATATATGAGTGAGAACATACAACACTATTCTTTTTGTGTCTAGGTTACCTCACTCAGGATGGTTTCTTGTAGTACACGATGTCATCAAGATGCCAGTGTGAGCTTAGATAGAATTTTTTCATGAGAAAACCAAAACAGTGACGCTCATTCTTCCTCTGTAGTTCATGGATGTGAACTCTCATCTTCACTTGAACAGGTTAAACTAGAAAATCTATATTAAATAATCATTCAACTCAAGAAACTAGGCATGATTCTCACAAAATACTCCATTCAAAGAAAGCACCAATATATAACAATACTAATCAAAATAATATTAAAATTTATTTAAATATCTCCATAAGGTCTTTAATTATAGAAACACAGTTAAGTTCTAGATAATGATATTGTAAGGAAACATTGATTATGAATATATATCAAAAACTTTAAGAGAGTATTTCAAAGAGATCATTTTGAGAAATCATTTTAAGTTTCATAAAAGGAATTAACCATATTTTACATGAAAGCAACTGAAAATTCCTAAAAAGTTGATAAACATTGCTTTACTAATGCTCATTTGTATGTGTTATCCCTGAGCTTCAAGAGAAGCAAAAGAAACGAGGTAACAGATAAGGGAAAAACATAAAACATGAAGAATATTTCCAGCAAGCAATCCAGGCACAGGATGCCAATTACAGCTCCCTAGTCTTAATGACTTGAGGACTCAGAGTACAGATCAGGAGAAACAAGTAGCTAGAAATTAGAAAGGAAATTACATGAAAATGTACCATATAGTATAGACACTGGAGATTTGAGATTATACCCACCCATGCCTTTAACATCTCCATCATATATTGCTCAGCAAATTCTCATGAGATATCTAGCATATAAAGGCAAAAGACAAGTAAGAGATATAGAAATGATTGCAGCACAAAGGTTTGCTATTGGCATGTCTTCGTTATAAAAAGTGTTCCTAATCTAATGAGAAAAGATGCATAAATGAGAGAATAACATGAAAGGATCACATTATTGCTGAGCAACATAAGCCTCCTAGTAAAAGAAATTCCACAGGTGTTTTCAAATTACCTGAAAGTGATTTTGTACCCAATATAAACTTATTTTTTCTAATATTTAAAGTCACATGGAAAAACAAGACTCATGAGAAAAGATTTAAAAAAACAAACTGATCCAAAAGTAATATAAATAATTGAACCAAACATACTAGTGAAATAAGAGAAATGAAATAAGAAACATATTGTAAATTTCACCTTTTATGATAATGGTATCTCTTGGGAATGTTCTGAGCAATATGTGATAGAGATGATGAGGACATTGAAGAGTATTATGAGTATTATCTTGAGAATGCTGGTATCTAACTTATAATGCACATCTATGTGTAATTTCCCATGTTACCTCCAGCCACTTGCTCCTCCTAACCTCTGTAAAGCAAGTCCTCAACTTAGTACACCCAGGGGCCTCTAATTGGCATCCTGTGCCTGAATTGCTGGCCTACTTCTATTATTCTGCAAGTGGAAAAAGTAACATACTGTCCCTAAATTATTTTTTATTTATATATGCTAGTAAATCTCTTAACCTTCATAAAAACAAGAAAAAAAAACCCTTTTTTGCAGTAGGTGGTGATCAATACACACACTTACACTGGTAAAGGTGAAGGTGAAGTAAATGAGAGACAGTGGAGTTCTAGGTCCTAAATAAAATATTAGTGTTGTAGCCCCTCCCTCAGAATGCTTAGGGACCTTCCTAGAAGAGTGAATGGAGTACTGTAATAGTCAAAAAGGATACATGCCTGCAGCAGAAAACTTTTCTTGTTACAACAGGGTTACTGCACATGAGAGTTCACAGTATATGGGTCAATGTGCACAAGACAAGCATTCTGTTCCAAATCTAGCTCCTAGATTTTAAGTGTATAAAGATACATATAATCCAAGCACTAACTTCATTAACTTAAAAGTTACCATCCAGATCTTGCTATCCACACAGGTAAATTATGTTAATTTCTTTACTTGATCTTAAGGTTAAAGCAAGTATATATGGAAACAATGCCCATTTCTAAGTCCTGTGCTGAGCGAATGTATATACTTGCTCCTTGATGAGATAACCAGCTATCTAGTAACATATGACCCACCTCAACCATTTTACACAATTTCATTTAAGTATTTGCAGATACAGATGGAATAATAGATAATACCCTATATCTGTCCTCCATTTTTTTACTCATAATTATGTGCCCATACATCCTTTGTCCTTTAATATTTAATATTGTTCAAAATACATAATATTGGTCAAAAGTGTCCAATATTAAATATTTATGGTAACAAACATTCAAAAGTAACTTTGTGAGAAAATTTAGTATTTCTAATCATAGCATTTTCTTAAGGACAGTCTATATCCATGTAGTATACTACATTGGGTATACTATATTGTGTGTCCTTTAGAATAACTTTATTTGTCCTGAATGATATTTATATTGCTTTCATTACAAAAACTAAGGAGGCAGGCTTTAATTGACTCCTTCTGCATGTTGTAGGATATGAACAAACATACCAATGACAGAGCAAAACAACAATTCCACCAAAGTTAAATTTGGTGAATCAATGGGTTTTATTAGGGTTATTTGATGAACTAGTATTGAGGAGGCTAATCACAGAGTGGAAATTATTCAGACTGCCACATCATCAAATATCCACCTCAGAATGGGTGATTGTTTATGAAAGCTGAAAGTTCCATGCTTCTTATACAATTTATTGACAGCTCAACTGGTCCAGGAATATCTCGGTGTAGTTGTCCTGCTTAGATAAGCTTAGGGAGAGAGGAGCCTCGTTAATATTGTTAGTGTTCAGTACTTCCAGAAGCTTTGTGATGTTTACTTTCTGGGTTAGAAAGAGCTTTCCTACAGGATGGAATGTTTAACCACCCTTTAGAACAACTGATGTTTTAAGAGATTTCCTTCAAAATGGAATGTTTTACCTCAGAGGATATTACTCCATTACTCACATTGACCCACATTTTTAGTTGCAATCTATCCAAGATGGCAGTGACTATTTTACTGCCAGCATTGAGAGCTATACTCACTGATTTGGTCTATGCTGCTTCCAGTAGCATGCTGCTAGCTTGGAGATATGAATACTGCCATTGCTAGCTGTCATACACACCAATGAATTGTTATCAGAGCTCTTTAAAATCAGTGTAGTTTTTTCCCGCTTGTTGCTGAGTCAGAAAATCTCCATTAAAGAAGCCACGCAAATCTTTGTCTCTAGCAAAACAAACTCCAACTGAGAAAAATGCTGCTACTAAGAAGCCTTGCTTGTCTTTGTTCCTTTGTTTCTAAAACGTTTTTTAAATTTTTTAATTAGTTTTAAGTGAACGTTCTTACCGTCACATTGGGCGCCAACTGTAGCATGTATGTTTTCCGCCAGCCCGCCTGTTCCCATTGTCGTGCCGGCCCCAAATAACATTCAGAGACTCTGTATTTGATACAATCCTGTTGGCCAGTAACTATTATTGTTTATGGGCCAGCTCTGTCTTAATTATTAACCCATTTCTACTTATCGAAGTATTTCCACGTATCATCTTATCTGAGCGCAGCAGGCTGGCATCTTGCTTTCTCCACGCTCTACATGCTGACCAGGTGGCCGGCATGGAGGAACAATGATTGGGGCCAGGAGGCAGGTGGGAAAAACCCGCACATAACAGCATTACTTTTGCACCAGTGAAAATTTTTAATGCAAAATTTTTGGCATAAGCAGCTTCAGCTGTGGCTGAGCTCCAATCTTCAGAGTCAAAGTTATACATTGACTAATAACACTAGCAACTGTGTATATATAGAAGACTAGCTGAGGATTCAGAGAACACATGAAACAGCCACTGCTGGCATGAGTGTAGAGAACAATTCACCTGGCAGCTTGGCTGACAGACTTACTATTGATACAACCAGGGCACCTGGGAAGAGCCTAATGGAGTAAAGCATCACCAGCCTACAATCCACACCACCAGAGAAACTAGGATACAAGGAAAACCTAAGAGATATATACAAAGTAATAGTGGCCCATTCTCTCAATATTTTAACATGTTTACAGGCAGAAAATGATCAAAAGCACTGCTTACTGTAAGTGTTTATTATCATTGCTAGCTCTGGTAACAGCTGTTTACCAGTGCTTTCATCGTCCATAACACTTTTCAAGACTACGGTGGAGATTGCTTCTTATATGTCTTTGTATTGAACTTCAGTTTAGGTTTGCAAAAGACTTAGCTAAACTATTAGAGTAGACAAGTCTAAAGATAGTCTCATTTGTTTTTACTTCTGCTAATGTAGAAACGAAAACAAGGACAGAAGAACGTTTTTGATTGTTTTTTTTGTTTGTTTGTTTTTTTGTTTCTGCTGAGTAGTATTCCATTGTGTAAATACACCACATCTGCTTTATCCATTCTTCAGTTGAGGGGCATCTAGGTTGCTTTCTAGTTCTCGCTATTAAAAATGATGCTGATATAAACATAGTTGAATAGATGTCTTTGTTGCACGGATGTGCATCTTTTGGGTGTATGCCCAAGAGTGGAATTGCAAGGTCATGAGGTAGACTGATTCCCATTTTACTGAGGAACCAATTTACTCATCTCTAAATGGCTGTACAAGTTTGCATTCTCAACATCAGTGGAGGAATGTACCTCTCTTTCCACATCTCCTCCAGCATAAACTGTCATTGGTATTTCTTTTTTTAACCATTCTGACAGTAGTAAGATGGTATCTCAGAGTTGCCTAAATTTGCATTTCCCTGATGGCTAAGGTTGTTGAACAATTTCTTAAGTGTCTTTCAGCCATTTTTGGAATCCTCTATTGAGATTTCTCTATTCACTTCTGTACCCAACTTTTATTTGATTTTTTTCTAATTTAAATAAAATTTATTTAAAAATACAGGTTTTATATCATATATTGTAGTTACTATAGAAATATGGATTATAGTATTAATGTAAGATCCTGCTTTTAATTATTTTTGAGTATAAGTACTCAGAAAAGAGATTATTAGATTTTATTGGTGCTTTGATACTTAATATTTTGTGGATATCTCTATGTTTCACATAGGGACTAAAACATTTTTCATCCAATAGTGTCATATTCAAAGGGTACCATTATGTAATAAAAAAAATGAAAATATTTATAAGTTTGTGGAAGTGATGTGTTGTAAGTCAGTGAAGATGATTCATGTTAATTTTACAGCTAACTGAAGGTCAAATTTGAGGCACAATGACTTACACATGAAAGTATCTGTTCTACTACTTGGTCTTTGTTATTAAAAACATAAAAACAATCTTTCCATATTATTATTAAAATTGAATTGTGATAAAATATAATTTTAGAAAAAAGCATATCAATTTGTTTGTGTTATTTTGAGAAAAATCTGTAATGTTAAAATCAGTTGCTTTTTAAATAAAATTAATCACTAATTATAATATAGAATATTTCAGATCTTTAGACTACATGTAGAATATTGTCCTAATAACAGTTCAATGAATAATACAATTATAACGGTCTACATAAATGACTTTGGGTTAGTCATGTCAAATGATTGTGACAGTTTTATTAGTTCTTTGGGTTTTATTTTTCTATTTTTTTAACCCTATGGATGATAATGTTTTCGTGATTTGGTAGAAGACCAGACTCCTCGAACATATGAAACAAGATAAATAATTCTTCTTCGACAGAACAAATAATAGAAAATCTATAAATAATAGTGGACCATTTCCCACGCAGAATATGTAGGAAATTTTAGACCTGATGCATCATATTAAAAACAATCTAAATACTATTATTCCAATCTTTTAACTTTAGGAAGGTGTTTTATAAAAACAAAAGAGAATAGATATGATGGGAGATGTCATTCTGTAAATATGTTTCTCGTATTGGTTAATGAATAAAACATGGTTGGCCAATAGAAAAGCAAGATAGGTTGGACTAGGAGACTAGGAGAAAAGATGAAGTAGTTGGGAGCAGTCAGCATGGAGTGATTGGAGAGAGCACAATGCCAAATCCTCTCTCTGGTAAGATGAGACCACGTGGAAATACTTAGAATATTAGAAATGGGTTAATATTTGAGACAGAGCTAGCTGACAAGAAACAGGTAACTGTCCAACAGCATAATATCAAATACAGTGTGTCTGTGTATTATTTGGGGCTGGCACAGCTCTTGGCCTAGGTCGGCAGGAAAAAACCTTACTCTTAACATAGATACACTTTGTGGTATTTTCTATAATAGTGTATTTTGCAAAATTAAATGTGCCAATGGAGAATAGCACAATCTCAACTTATGTGTTTACATGGTCATCGGACAACTTCACTTAAAGTTGTAATCACTTTATATACTTACAGTGTTTAAACACTGTCTACTGCTACCACCAAAGGAAATTTTATTATGGAAAATATCGTTGATGATATTCATCTTTAGATAATAACAACAATGTTGAGATATCCAACTACTTGATGTTATATGCCACAATATTCGATAGATATTTGGACAAACGTTAATAATTTAAAAGGGACTAATCTTCCTATCATTAAATTTTATTAATAGTACTAAAAGCATCAAATGACTAAACTTTCCAATAAATGACTGGGCCAAGTATTCATAAGTTTGACTGAACATTTTTAAAAACATGAACTATTTCCACTGATGTTGACTATTTTAGAAATATGCATAATTAATTGCTTTAAATAATTAAAAAGATGGACAATTTAAAATTAATGTTATCTGGCATTTCAGAGAAAGCCAAATCAATGAAACTATTATAAATGGATTTAAATATTTGTAAAGGTATTTTTTAATTTTGGAGGTAGTGGTGATTGACCCATGTGATTCATACATGGCAGGTACAGGCATGCCATTGAATGACATCTTCATGTGCACAGGTAGTGTTTAACATCTTAAATTTATTCTTAAAGTTATATCAAACTTTCTGAATTGTAGTCCCACTGTTTTATAACTTCTGCATAGAGGAGAAAAGCCATGTCAGTGGTATGGGAGAATTAAGATGAACAATTGGAACATATATAATTAATTTACATTCAAGAACAATATAGCAAAATATTAATTCAAAGTTTATTAAAGAAAAATTTTCATTAGATAAATGGAGTATATTTTTAGACAAAAGTTGATTTAGGTTTTTGATATATTCAATGAAAACTTTCAAAGTTATTAATTATAGTGAAATTGTGTGAAATAAGTGGTAGATGCTAACAGGTACATAGCCATTTCTCACAAATTTCAAAAGTTATGTTTGATTCAGACTTTACCATAAAATTCTATATACAAGCTGAGTTATTTTTTGTCCAAGAAATTGAACATTTTTTAGAAATATTTATGATGTAAAATTATACAATTTGAAAAACAAGGTAAAATCAAAAGATGAATAAAATATTAATTGTTAGTTTCTCTTAGTATAAAATAATGAAAGATAGACAATGATGGCCAATTCATAGTCAAAGTGTATGGTGATAACATACAGAATTAAGCTTAGTTATATAAAATTTTATGGAATTACAGAGAGATTTTGAAAGGCTCATATATAGGAACATATCCCTAATGTTTCATTTCCTTGATATTGAATAGAATAAATAGCTTGGTTGGAGGAATTTACCGGGAACTAAAGAAGCTATGAAGGATGGATGGGTATCTCCACTGGGCTGCCATGGCTAAAGAATCTTTGTATTAAGAAGAACTTAACTGTGGTATGATGAGAGAGAGCACTATTGTCAGGCCACTGTACTAATTCATCATGACATTCTCTTGATGGAAAAACAGGTCATTATGTTTCAAAGTCTTTAGTTAAAAAGAGACATATAATCTCACAAATAACTGAGTAGATAGTAAATATATGAAAATGGGCAAATACTTCCAACCACTGTAACTTAAAAACAATTTTACTCTGTAATAAATAATAATTTCATGTAATGTTTAAAACATGAACATATCTAAAATATTCAAAATAAAGGTGCTTGTTAACCAAATACCTTATATAAGAACAAATAACATAGGAAACAGTATCTTTTTAAAGGTGTTGATGGTGCATGACTTTAATCCCAACACTAAATATGCCATGGATTGTTAATTAAAGGGGAGCCCTGTTCTATCCGTGATCTTGCTGGGAAAATTGATTAATATTATTTAATTAGTTAAAATACACCACTCTCTCTAAATATATATGTTAAATATATATATATATATATATACATATATATAATGTTCATATACACATACAATACTGATGTCCATGTATGTGTGTCCATATGGGTGTACAAGTATATTGGGGGTCAGAAGTCAGTGCCAAGTGTTTCTCTCTATCTATTTTCTTTATTGCATCACTGGGTCTGTCATTTGCATTGATGTTACACATTAAAATAGATAGGCTAGCCACTGAACTGCAGGGATTCTCTCGTCACCTATTCCAATCACAAGAATCGAGACTAGCTCAACCATGGCCCTATTTTCATGTAGTTGCTGAAATTATAAAATCATGTATTCAGTATTGCATGGCAAGCACTTTATTGGATAACCCACACACTATAGTTTTTTAAAAAGGACTATCATCAATTTAAAGTCTCCTGAATTTGAAAACTAGAAATAACTATTCTACAAAAGATTTGCAGAAGCCATTCCTTGTGATGTCAATTTTCAATTATTGTTCATTGATCTGATATTAATATTACTCATAAACAAAACACACATTTTCCTTTCCTGGAGACAATTAATTGTTATTGAAGATAATTACTCATGTCTCTGTAGGAAAATATTTGATGACTTCAAAATTGAAATAAAATTTCTTCATCCAGATAGAAACATCTTTAAGATTTAGTAATATTTTAACTTTAGAGTTCTATAGGTCTCAGTTATTTCTAGTTTTCTTACCTTAAATAATTTTCTCTTCCAATATTTTGAGGCTTGATTCAAAACTGATAGTTTTCTGTAAGTTGTGGAAGCAATGTATACATTTACTGTAATGAAGTAAAGTGGTTTGAATTTCTTTGGATTACCTCTTCATAAAATATTGAATAAAATAATTTAATGTTAAGTACATTGAGCATTTAAAAACTTAACAATTTAAATATCAAGTAACACAACATCTTTAAACCCATAAAGAAATCAAATAGCTATGCACATATGTACGTGAAAACATAACTATGATTTTCTTGTATAAAGGTGTTTTGTTTGTTTGGTTTGATTTGCTCTTTGTTTATTTTTCTTTTTGTTTTCTTGTTTGTTTTTTCCAAGCTTCTTTCAAGGGGAACCAAAGAAGATTTCTACTGTTGGTGTTGTTAGTATCATATAACTGGTTAAATTAAAATTAAAATTTAGATCACTACAAGAGCTAAACTTTCTGAGTAGCTGTTTCTGTTTGTTTTACACCACATGCCAACATTTAAGGTAATCCACAATTTGCAAGTAACTTGTAATATGCTAGGTACTCATACAATGACTGGAATAAGACAATAAATAAAGTAAACTATGTTCCCATTTTTGCAGCACTTATGCAAGTTCAAATGTGATGATATGAGAGAAGAGTGTCTCTAATATTTGCCTGTATTCTTACTCCACCTCTGTAGAGGATCCTTAAGTAGAAGAGCATGACATTTAGAAGCAGCTGAAGAAACTCAAGGTAACCATGAGCAAGAAAAATAGAAATGTCTCAAGTCTACTTACATCTTGGCATTTTAATATGCTCAGTCTTAATGACCTCCCATTCCATGTCTTCCCCCTCCACCCTCTTCCACTTCTTCAAATTCTACTCCAGGGACTATGCACCAGGAACAAAATCACTATTTCTTTGTTCCATAAACAGAAACTACAAAGCTCTAAGTAATCCTAGTTGAATAACTGGAAGACAGTTGTATGAGTCTATGACTCAGTGCTGAAGGATTCTCTCAGGGGTAAGATGGCTACAACCACAACAGAGAGTGCAGTAGAAAGCAAGAAAGCTAAAAGTTTTGTTTGGAGGAAATTATAGTTGAAAAGACTGGCCTGAAGTTTTTCAAATAACTCCTCAAAACCTGTTAAGGTCCCATATAATATTGAAGCAATGTTAAATCTTCCTGATGGAAGGTCTTATCCCTTCTGAGGATTTGAGAAAGGATGGGAAGGGGGAGAGATTGGGAAAGGAAGATGGGGAAAGAATAACTGGCATTAGTATGCAAAATGAAAACTGTATGTTTTAAATAAATTAAAAAAGAAACAGTGTATGATTTGTGTCATGCACCCAAAGTGAATAAATAAATAAATAAATATTGCTCATATAGACTTGGGAACCATGGCTAAATTAGCTCTTTATTAGTGACTGAGATGATGATGACGATGATGATACATGTAATTCTTACATAATTCTGGAAAATGATTCATAAAAAGTTAATTTTAGTCATGTTCAGTAAAAGGAAAAAGATTAATATGATCTGAAGATAAACTAGTACAAGTTCATCATTCACAGTGTACAATATAATATGCTAGCGTCATTTAGCTGTTTCTATAATTGTATCAAATGGATGTTAACATTATCTTTTATTGACTCTAATTATCTTAATTTAGAAACTGACTTGACTTAAGACAAGATGTCTTATTTGAAATTGGAATGGTTATACCCAGAATTACCTTTATATAGGTGTACCCATTCCATAGGCTTCATTTTCTAGTGTGCAAATATTAAAGCACTTTCTACAATATGTTTATATATTTTTGTTTACTTAACTTTTCTTGACTGACTTATTATAAAATTTTATGATTCTTTTAAAGGATTTTTTAAACATATAATGTAGATCTTTTAACTTACAATATCACATAAACAGAAGAATACCTATGGAATTGTATTTATAGAATTAGAGTTACTTGTCATCATTTTAATTTAACCCACTTCTGGAGCTGCTGTTTGATATTGAACAAATTATGTCGTCTGTAAAACAAAATCCTTTAAGTTTTATTTGTGTTTAATACACTAACATTTTGCTTCAAGTTATTTATTGTGCAATAACACAAAATCTTTTAAAACTGAAATATTCTTATGGATAAAACAATACCTATTCTTGTCCATTTTCTATTTTAATTTTCCAGGCTTTAAAGGCTCATACTATAAACAAATAAATACAGCATCACTGACATTTGAAAAACTCTGCATATATATATATATACATATATATATATATATGTATATATATATTGTGAAAGAAGAAATCGTCTAAGGTAAACAAGTGACGATAGACTGTGTAAATAGAATAAATTGAGTATCACAAATAAAGTGCTGTATTCATGTTTCTTTGACAAGAACAACATAAAATGTTTGCTAATTTTATACTTACAAGAGAATTAAAGATAAAATTTGAAATGTATACAGCATTTTAATGTTTTCATCTCATTGGTATCAAATATGATATCACAAAAATACTAATTTTGCTGAAATAGTTAAATGTTTCATTAAAGATTTAACCTCATATAGAAAATTTACAAACTTTTAGGTAAACAGCAATAATAAAAAATATCAGTTGAATTTTTCACAAAGTTCATTGTAAAAAGAGAAAAAATCCTTTTAACACACTGACAGAATATGTTTATGTATTTGAGCCACCATGCCACATATGCTAGCACTTACACCATGAATAGAATACTAGTATACAACTTGAGACAGAGAATTCACCTGGAATGAAAGGGCTTGTGGAGGAAAAAAAAAAGTTGTTACTTTAAGCGAAGCAATGATCTCAGAGAATAATATTCTTCTTAGTTCATTATACCTTGTGTGAAATATACCCCAAGTGCTCAGGTATTATACTACAGTAGACTAAGTCAATGTCAGATTTTGTGGGTAAATACGTTTTTGAAGCCTAGGATAGAATCAAACTTTCACTCATACTTGATATGTGCTCCATCACCACTGAGTTACACTTGTCACTTGTAGAATGCCAAATTTATCAAGCATTCTCTCTCTTTTTCTCTCTACTATAATTTTGTAAGGAAAATACTTTGTATATGTTGTTGGATGGTACAGATTTATTTTTATGTTGTTTATATTCAGAAGCAAATTCCCTTTCATGTAAGAATAGAATTTAAATAAATTTGAGTAATAAATTTCTATTTTAAAGAATACAATTAAATTATAACTTTCTACTTTTTATCTGCTCAGAGAATCATTGCTAGTCATCAGTTAGAAGGTGCCAGTAAATAACAGTTATCCAATGGAAATGTCCTGCGTTTTCCAGAAGCCTTTATCAGTTGCTCTTCAAAATGCTGAAGTTATCATGTGTACTATTATGAAAAAACAATTCTAAAGAGATCTTAATAATCTTACAAGATATTGTAAATATCTATTTAATTTCTACAAATCCTTAAGTCCTACTTAAGACTTTCTTCTACCCACTGGTATACCACTGTATTGAATATTACATCTAAACTCAAATCATAAAAGTATATCTTACAGCATATAGTAAATCTTATTGTCAATAGATGGCAATAAAATTCTCTGCAGTATTTTCTTCCCTCTCTTACCAGTTCCTGATGAAACTTTTATAAAACAGTAAGGTTATTTATATCCTAAAGTTCTATATTTCCCCCAGTATATTTTTTCATGTCAATGTAGGCCAACTATAAGGAAGGTATAGAATGACATAGCTTTATTAACTTTGACACCTTCCTTGTGGATGGAAGGCAATTTTCTCCACTGTGCCAAGAGAGACATATCATTAGCATTCAGATACCATTCCTCCCTCAACTAATCTACTTCAAAATATTTGCATGAGATCAAATTTGCTTAGCAGTCAGCTACATATAAAATATAATTTACAGTGTTTGGTGCACAGTATTGATGTGAAGTTATTTAGAGCACAGAAGAATTATCAGTCAGTCTCATTACCAATGCACGAAAGGCACCAATCTACTGGCTCTGTCACTCTGCCTGTACTGAGTTGATTCATACAGTGTTTATTTAGAATGTTCAAAAATATAGTGAACTTAGACTCTTACTGATAAAGTTGTTAGCCTGGGGATTGGAAATACTCATTCATTTGCACAATTATATGAAGTGACAGTCTTTTCCTTTTATAAAATTTACATACTAAGTTTTATCCTCATTGCATCAGAGTAGTACATAGTAAAGTAAAATGTGCTCAGATTTTACCAAGGCATACACATTGGAGCATGTTGAGAATGGTGGTTAGTGGTTAATGGTGCTTGCTGTCAAAAATGATGATAAGATATCTGACTACTAACCCAAGGAACTCCCATAGTACCTAGAGAGAACGAGCTTCCATAACTTGTCTTCTGATATTTACATGTGCTTTGAGCACAGCAGACTGTGACATGTACACATGTAGATATATACTCAACAAATAGATATAAGGTATAAGAGCATGTTGGAAAAAAAAAGCATGTCAACTTAGATACTTTGGAGTTTTATTTATATTTTTATTTAAAATATTAATAATTGACTTAGGTAAAAAGTTGATAAGCAGAAATGTTCATGAAATGGTCTATTATTAATATTAATATATACTAGCATAGTTCTACATTCTTCACAGACATGAATTTATCTATTTCATTAAAATACTTACACTGTTGATACTATTGTTATTCTGATTATCAGGTTATTGCCCTAAATTAAAGATTTTAATAGACAGGTTCACTAAGGAAATGATAGGTTGGCTTGTTAAAGCAGTCAGCACAATCTGGTTTTGAATTGTTTGACACCAAGATGCAAAAGGGTAGATCCTGAGCTCTTGTAACTTTAAAAAGACAAGTGAGTATCTGGAGTACTGTTCTCAACTTGTAGACCCTGACTATACTGGGGTCACATATCAGATATGCTGTTCATAACCACAGATAAATTATAGTTAAGAAGTAACAGCAGAAGAATTTTATGGTGGAGTTAACCACAACATGAGGGCTTGTGTCAAAGGGCTATGGACAGGTAGCATGCATGTTGAATAATAATTATATGTTGATGCAACAATTATAATTCAGAAGTGAAGCAAAAGCAACCAGCAGAGATCTCAAGTTACTTGTATTGGTATTCACATGACAAGGCAAGAAGTTTATCAAACAAAAATAAAGCTGTGTAATTGATGTGCAATCATAAAGGCATATATCAACACTATTTAGAAAACATGAGTTCATGAAACTGCTTAATTAGCCATCTAGTTCATAGAGTTGTGACTAATAGGACCTTAGAAGAAGAAAAATTTGAGCTGTGGATTGGGGACTGGAAATGCAAAACAGAGATTTAAGCAACAGTCCCAGGTAGAGGTTACCTACTTACAGGAAGCACAAGCAAGAATCATTCTGATTCCTCAAATATATCCCACCAAGTATTCTCAAGCTGAAAAGTAAATTTTTTTCTTCATTTTTCCTCAAAGTAACATTTGATTTGTGTTTGATCTATTTTTTTTTGACATAAGCTTAGTAAAACTGTAGGCAAATTTCATTTCCTATCTGGTTTTATTACAATTACATGAACTAGGCCCACTTCCTTCCTTCCTTCCTTCCTTTCTTTTTTTTTTTTTTTTTTTTTTTTTTGAGGTGAGGTGAGTTTCTTGTATTGTCTTCATAATAAGATCTGCTTAGAACTGAATCACTTGGCCCTTTCTCTTATAACCTCCCATTTCAAAATGCTTGTATATCTTAATAGCCAGCATTCGCTCAGATCTGAAGTTAGGCTCAACACACTGAAGCCTCAGCACAATCTTATTTGTAGTTTTAGCATTTTTTCAGAAAATAGGCTTAGTCTGTCCACCATATCCACTTTGTTTCCTGTCATAACACCACTTTCCCTGGGAATACAAAGAGTCTTCTTTCACTGTGTCACTTTATGCGGCTGGTGCTTGTCATATTTCTTACAGATTGTCCGCGGGTTTTAGGAACACTCACCATGTTGGCAGGAGCAATATTGGCACAGAAAGAAAGAGGTACATGAACCACCTTTAATACCAGATTAGTCAGGATACATGGATAAGATTCAATTTTATCCATAACTAAATACTTTTGTAGTCATAGAAGCAGTTTTGAAATTTGAGCAAGCTTAGGAAATAATTCCACTGCCATAGAGTTAAGAACACATACTTTTACGTAGCATGAGGTCCAGGCATTCCTGAATCGATAATCTTTAGAAGCATAGCTAAAATTGCCATCTTGTCTATGCAGTTAAAATAACAAGGTGCTCTTGAAAGTGAACTTGTACATCTATCAATTTCTTATCACTTTAATCTTCATAAAAATCCTTTCCTGTCTGAAAACTGATGACTTTTCCTTTTGGTGATTGTAAAAATAGTATAACCCAGGAGAGATAGGGCTCATTTTTATGTCATTCCATGTAAAGCCATAAGAGCAAGGAGCTTCCACATCTGTACACATTTTGTACACAGTGGTGATTTAACCGATCTTTTCATAATGAGCAAGCAAATCACTTTGAAGTAGTTGGGATAGAGAATATAGTAACAGAGTATATTAGTGTATCCAGACAACAGATGGTTTAGAATAGTTTCTTCTAATTTTTATTGTTTTCCATTCATTCATTCATTCATTCAGGAAAGTGGATAAGAAGTCATGTGAAATAAAAATAGAGAGGTAGAACATGGAGTGGGGTGGAAAGGCTTTAATGGGAAGCAGTGTGGGTATATAGGAAAAATCAGGATTCAAGAGATGACTCCAAGGAGAGATGTATGAAAAAAACTATACAGAAACATACTATCCCATCACCCAGTAAAGTAGAGGTGAAGAAGATAGTTGTTACTAGCAGAATTTTTCCGCCACCATCTGGTCCAGCCACCACACCAGCACCCAATAACACTCTGAGACTCTGTATTTGATACAATCCTGTTGGCCAGTTACTATCATTTTTTACCAGCTAGCTCTGTCTTAACGATTAACCCATTTCTACTTACCTCAGTATTTCCACGTGGTCATCTTATCGGAGAGCTGCAGGCTGGCTTCTGCTCTCTTTCAGCTCTGCATCTTGACTCCTCCTAACTACTTCCTCTTTCCTGCTTGTCTCCTAGCCCCACCTTCTTTTTTCCCATTGGTTACAGTGCTTTCTTCATTAACCAGTATGAGAAACCTAATTTTATAATAACATCTCCCATCATCTCCTCTTTTCTGTCTAAAATAAAAAGAAGGGTTTTAACCTTAACATAGCAAAATATATCACAGGACAGTTATCTATTATGAATCAGAGTTAACAATACTTATTCCATTAACATTTTGTAAGACTTAAAGAAAATATTATCTATCCTATCTTTGTGAGTCTAAAGTCCTATATGTAACTTAACTTGTATACTAACTAAGGAAAACTATAATCATAACTATCCATCTTCAATTCCTTCAAAGACCATAGAAAGATAATATATAAACTCTAGAAATGACAGAGACAACTCACTGCCTGGTCAATCACCCAAAGTTCTTCTGTAATATTCCATCTTCAGCCCATAGACCATAGTGTGTCTGGCAGAGTCTTTCATGAATCAGGAACACTGTAGTACTTTCCATCTTGTTTCAGCAGTCACCTTTTTGTGGGTCCTGCATGTCCATTTTCTACAGCATAAAGTCAAACAGGCTAGACATGAGAAGTACCTTGCTCAAATGGCTAGTCTTGCCATATTAGAAGCAAACTCCATAACACATTTCTTTGATGGCTATCTTTCTTTCTGACACAGGTGGTGTTACCAGGAGCAGTTGTGCCTCACTGTCAAGAAAAACCCTAAACTATTCTGTAGGTCTTTGAAAGGTTGGAGAATGCCTATTCATCTCAAATACATCTCTGTATATCTAGAAATCCTAATTAACTTTAAGTTTTAACTATCATAGATAACTCTCTATAATGCATACTAAACTATACCTTAAATTTTTCAATGAGCTATATAAACATAATACCTAAACAAGAGAAGGAATATACATATCACAAAATTGACCTTAAATTTGTTTCAATAAATGAAAATACATTCCAAAATAAAGCATTCATATCTATACGATCATTCCATTTTTACCATTAAAAAGATTGCTTGTGGTCATTAACCATTTATAGCCAAGCTCATTAAATAAAAACAAACATTTATAAACAATATTTGGGATTTGGGCATCATTCTTTCCAAACTACTTCCTGCTGGTAGAGGGCGCTGTCATGGGGATCCTAGGAAGTTGCTGAAATCTTGGCTGTAGTCTGCAAGGCTGCATTGTCCCAGGGATAATGCTTCAGGGGGTCTTCCTTGATCAAACCACATTAGTCTGCAAGAAATCCACAGCTTTTTATTTTCTGTGGAAACAAAAATTGAAATCTTTTTCCCCAGTAACTTGCCCTTGAACTGAAATGTTTGAGTCAAAGCATTTTTTAAAATATATATATATATATATATATATATTAAAATATAATTAATCCAGCAGTATTTCTTTTATCAGTAGTTGTTATTTTCTCTGCAGTCAAACAATTTAAAGATAACATAACAGCGTACAATATCCAAAGTTTCTCTGTGTTTTCCATCTTTATGTGGCTTTTTTATTACTCTATTTATTTTACTTCTATTTTTACATATTTAGAAACAGGTTTTCTCCGTATAACTTTTATCTGTCCTGGAATTTACTCTGTATAACAGGTTTCCTTTGAAATCACAAGGATCTGTTTGTCTATGCTTCCTGAGTGCTGGGATTAAAGACATGTGTCACAACACCCAGCCACATCCTATATTTTTAAAACCATTTTATTGTTTTCTTTTTCTCTCCCAACGTATATTTTAAAACACATTCTAAATATTCATTGCCAGCTCTTGTACACACCAATGAATTGTTAGCAGAGCTCTTTAAAGCAATACTTTTTTTTTTGTCGTTTATGCTAATTTTGGAAACCTCCATTAAAGAAGCCATGCAAATCTCTGTCTTCAGCAAAACAAATCCAACCAAGAAAAATGCTGCTATCAAGAAGTCTTGTTAGTCTCTGTTCCTTTGTTTCTGAAGCATTTCTTAAGCTTTTTTTTTTTTTTTAAGTGAAATTTCTTATTAGCCACGTAAGGTGCCAACTGTAGTGTGTATGTTTTCTGCCAGCCCATCTACTCCTGGTTGGCCCACCACCAAGCTAGTCCCCAATAACACTCTGAGACTCTGCATTTGATACAATCCTGTTGGCCAGTTACTATCATTGTTTATCGGCTAGCTCTGTTTTAATGATTAACCCATTTCTACTTATCTAACTATTTCCATGTGGTCATCTTATCGGAGAGCAATAGGCCGGAATATGCTCTCTTTTGGGGCTCTCCATCTTGACTCCTCCTAACTACTTCCTCTTTCCTCCTTGTGTCCTAGCCCCACCTATCTTGCTTTCCTATTGGACACAGTACTTTATTCATTAACCACTATGAGAAACATATTTACAGAATAACATCTCCCATCAGACAGTAGAATATATGTTATAAATTAGAGGATGGGGATTCTGGGTGTTAAAGGATTAGGCAGTGATGAGGTGAGAATATGAGAAACAGACCAACTGTTGGTGTAGTTACATCAAACTAAAGCTATATGTAAAAATATTGTATGAATTCCCTTGTTAGTAAGCTAATATCAAATTTTAACATAAAAAAACTTTCAATGATATATATACCTGAATAGATATACAGTGCTACTACAAGAAATTATATCTTAATGAACTAAATTTACAGTAGAAATCATGAGTTTTGTTCAGGAAGGCCCCAGAAATCTCCAAAAAATACAGGGTATAGACATCACCCTCAGATACCCACCATGGTTTCAAAGGTAGGTATTATTCTTAAATACACCACTATATCTTGGCTGAAGTAAATAGAAGGAAAATCTCAAAACTGATGAGAAATGTCTGTTGTCTAACTTTTTTTTTAGATATAAAACTGTTGGCCTGTTTCTAATATTTTTTATTGGCTAGCTCTGTCTTAAATATTAACCCATTTCTATTAATCTTAGCATTTCCACGTGGTCTCATCTTACCAGAGAGTGGCCCCTGCTTTCTTCTCTCTCTGTCCTCCAACCTGAATCTTCTTTGTACTCCTTCTGGAATTCTCCTTGTTTCCTAGTCCCCCTATCTTACTTTTCTATTAGCCAACAGTCTTTTACATTGTAGAAGCTGCTAATTAGGCTGCTGGAGACAAAAGAGATCAAGATCTTACCCAACACTGATCCTTGATGTTCTAATAATGACTTGTCATGGACTATGTCTGTTAGTGTAACTGTAGTAGGAATGTGACAAAGGAACTAACTGTTTTTGTGGTTGAATTTGAGAGGTATTCATAGCATTAAGGGTTATGTCTTCAAAGGATAGAGTGAGAATAAGTCCTATGGAAGATTTTGCTATTACCATTCTGCAGAAAGATCCTATTCTAAGGTTTCATTGCAAATTTTTTTTTGTTTCTACCCACAGCACTGGGCAATTTTCACCTTTGATCAGAGAAGTCACTTTTTACAGTAAGTAGGAGTTAAAGAAGATTATATATATATATATATATATATAATATATATATATATATATATATATATTTGTTTGGGTTGGGAAACTGAGTGTTTAGGTATAAATTGGATGTGATTGTCAAATTCCTTTCCACTTAGGCTCAGTGAGCATGTTGTAAAAGGGCACAAAAGGAATTTAAGAGCCAAATGATGTGAATAAATGCTGTGAAAAATCTGTGTTTTTGATATGACCTGCTTATAGTATGCATGAACTCAGAACAACTGTAGATGTTTGAATAACAGCTGCACAAAATCAAGCTAGCCAAAAATCCCAACAATATGAATATGGTAGTTTGAATATAGATGGCCTGCATATACTCTTGGGTGTGGCACATTAGAAGGGATAGCTTTGTTGGAGTAGGTGTGGACTTGTTAAAGGAAATTTGTCACTGTGGGAGAGGCCTTTGAGGTCACATATATATTCAAACCACATCTAGCGTTCTGGCCTAAATCCTCTTGCCTATAAGTCAAGATGTATATGGCACCCAGTTTTTTCTCTAGCAACATATTTTAGCCAAATATGTGGTGTCTTTAGAAATAATATCTACCTATGACTATGGTGGGTAACTGAGGGTGATGTCTATAGCCTGTATTGTTTTGGAGATTTCTGGAGCCTCCCTGACCAAAACTCACTATTTAAACTGCAAATTTATTTCAATAAGACAACTTTGAAGTGCTTTTTGTAAGATCAACAATAACAAAAACATTTTAACAAGATTTACTTAATTTATTTTTGCTTTTTATGAGTAGTTATTTTGAATAATTAATTTGTGAGCTCAAAACATTTTTTGTCAGAATTCAATAATAGTGATTCTAACATGCAGTGATAGAATTTATGTGCTTATCATATAAGTAGTTCATCGTAGGAACAGACATGTGTGAAGAATTGTTGCTTTTGTTTTGAAAGAAAGTACTAGGCTCCTTATTCAAACTAGGGCAGACATCAGTGTTCCTGTATGTATCCAGTGACAAGACATAGCATTTTCATATTATTAGATTAGTGTGAAGGCAAGCTTCACATCAGTTTTTACTTCATCTAATATTTGAGTGAATCTTCATGTCCAACTTAAAAAAGAAGTACTATTTTTTTAGAAGAAGAAACTCAGCCCCAGAGAGGGTATGCACTATGCCCAAATAACAGAGTCTCGGTCAGAGCTACTGATTATCTGTATAAAACCCATACCCTAAAGATGTAAATAGATGTTCTTTCTAGACAAAAGAATTTCAGATGATGTGATGGTGGGAAAATATTAATGAGACAAATACATTTAAATGTGAATAAAAGTTTTATAGTTTTCTGTGTAACAAACAAACAAAACAAAAACTATTTTTTTAATTTCAGTATAAAGTGGCTGTGTATAAAGACTGACAGATTCTCTAGGTCCTCAATTATCCTTTACCTAGAACAAAAGGACTTTCTCCTTTGCTTTTCAAGCTGCTTTCATGCACAAAGAATTCAAGGTGTATGCTCTCATATTAGGCAGGGTTTAAAGTTTCAATATCTTGTGTTTGTTTTATGATTCTGTGTTAGCTGAGAAATTGCAAAGAAATGGTAGAATTTTCCTTTGCAGAATTTTGGCTAAGGGCATGCTTTGATAGGCACTGACTTTGGTTTTCTCTTTTGGTTATCCTCTGTTCTCAGTGGTTGTCTGACACAAATTGGGAGTATATGCTTCAAGAAAATAAGGGGCCAATGAATGTTATGGAACTTTAATTTTTTAGTCTTCATCATTTTATTTCTGTTGAAGTCTTGTTGAAATAATGAATTGGTTGAAAATGTCTCATATAGATTGTATTAAGTATAGATTTTATTTATCTATATCAAAATGATTATGTTGAGACAACCTTGCTAAACCTTAGTGGTGTCTTAGAAATCACTTTTAAAAGGTATCTTTTAAGTAACATTGTATATGATACTCTTATGATTAAAATTATGTACATCTGAAATGGTTTTGCCTCTTCTTTAATAATATAACAATTTTCTTTAAGAAGGTACAAGAACAAGAGATTTGAAGAATGAATATATTTATTTTTCTATATACACAATATACTTACATACATGCATATATAGATATATTATATATGTATATATATCATTTTGTAATGGTACATTGTTTAGTTATGAAGTAATTAAAAAGATATTATGTGTGCATTTACTTAATTATGTGAATACTTAATGTTGTACCCATTTAGATATATTCTATCAAGAAACCAGAAAGAATTAATCATAGCTTTATGAGTTACCACCTTAGTACAAAACTATTCATATAAGAATACAATATATATATATATATATATATATATATATATATATATATATGGACAGATTGCAATCCATTTATAACAGAAAAAATAATTCAAGAATAAGACTATTCTCAGTTCCTAGTTAATAATTTTGATAAGATACTCTGTATGAATAAACATTGAAAATTGCACAGTAAGTTCAAGGATTTATGGAATTGGCCTCCATAGGGCTCCATAGGCTCATATATTTGAACATTTGGTACTTTGTTGAGGGAGGAGGTGTTACTGGGGATTTGTTTTGAGTTTTCAGAAACAGACCCTATTGGTCCGGGTCATTAAGTCTGACCTTTGTCACCCTCCTTTACTCTTACCCTTCTCCCCTTCTTTTCTCCCTCACTACCACCTGCATTTCTTCCCCTAATCTTATATATAAGATGTAAGCTCTTGGCTACTGCTCCAGAATAATGCCTATCTGCTTGTTGAGTTGCTTCCTACAGGCTAGTTACAGATTGACCCTTTGAAAAAGTAAGCAAGCCCTTGTAAACCCTTTATTCTACAAAAAAGTAAACAATAAATATGAGGAGGATGGAAAGGAGGAAATATTGACACAGTTACAAAAATGTAATATATAGGGAAAATTTGAATCTTCATGTTCCCATTCCATTATATATATGTACAACAAATTCTCAAGAGTAAATAATAATTTTATTTATTCATTATTATGTCTTTTATTTTTGAAATTGTAATTTTACCACTCTTTTATTTTCCACTGTCCACACGCTCTTGTATAAACTGCTCTGCTCTCATCCAGATCCATGTCCTCTCATTTCATTAATTTTTGTTACATGCATATATGTATAATGTATAAGCATACATTATACATCATTAATACAACCTCCACAGTTTGTACAATTTTACATATATATATATATATATGCTTTTATGGCTGAAACTATTTGGTATTGGATAACAATCAGGTATGCTTTTCCCTGGAGACAACTATTTCTCTCATTTTCTTTCTTTTTTTTGATTTATTTATGTTTTTTATTTTATATTAGATAATAATATAATTTAAAAATTTTACATGTCAATCCCAGTTTCCTCTCCCTTTCTCCCTCTTTCTTGCCCTCTTTCCACTGTGACATACACCCGGGCCACCCTCCCTTCCAATCCCTCCACCCCCATTCCATTTGTAGGGCTATGCTATCCAGGTTGGCTCATGTAAATCTGTCAAACTAGAGACAGGAGAAGAGTCCTAGTCCCTACTTCAAATGACTTGACAGATTTATTTTCCTAATTTTCACTATACCTTAGTTACCTTTGATTCTTTAAATGTGGTTAATATCTTTTGCTTCCTCACCCCCAGTTCTGCTTTGGTATATAAAAAAAAAAGGTCTTTAATTTTTAACTTAATTTTCTATAAACTTTTATGTTGTTACTTATCCATCTTTTTTTGTAGATTAACTGAAATTGCCATTAAGATTTTTTTTACTAATAATATAATTTGAAAATTTTACATGTTGATCCCAGTTTTCCCTTACTCCCTCCATCCCTCCCTCCATGGCTTTTATCCTCTTTCCCCTGTAACATGCACCCTGACCACCCTCCCCTCCCATCCCCCAACCCCATTCCACTTGTAGGGCTATGCTATCCAGGTTGGGGCATGTAAATCTGTCAAGTCATTTGAAGTAGGCACTAGGACTTTTCTCATGTTTCTAGGTTAATGGATTATCACTCCATGGGGGATGTGTCCTCAAGGTCTTTTTGTGTACCAGGGAATACAAGCTGGTTATACTGTCTGATGTCCCTCAGTCAGCTCAGTCCTAGCTGATAGCTGGGAATCCAGCATGGGACAGAGTCAGACTCCCTGAATATGGGTCTCATTTAGATTTTTTAAAAACTGTTTTTTTCTATAGACAATTATTTTCTATAGATATTATGAATATCAAACATAAAGTTGTAGATAATTTGTTTTTATTTTAATTGTGCTCATTTTTCTTGTGACATTGTTTAAAGAACCACAGCAACTTTGGAACTTCAGATAGTTGAAGGAACAATCTTATAAACTTTAAAAGTAGTAATAACTCATGGCAAGTGAACATAAATCTGAGAAAGGGAAACAAGGAAGTATGCGAGAAAATTTCATATTTAAATTTGTGTTCTGTTATGAGCATGTTTTCTTTTCTGGTCTCACCCCACCACTGCACCAGCCACAAATAACACCCAGAGACACTACTATATTATAAATAATGCTGCTAGCCAGTTACTAGTTTATTATCAGCTAGCTCTGTCTTAAATATTAACCCATTTCTATTAATACAAGTATTTCCACGTGGTCTCATCTTAACAGAGAGAGGGCCCAGACCTTTGTTCTCTCAATTCTTTACATGCTGATTCCTCTTTACTTCTTCTCTCCCCCTAGTCTCCTAGTCCTGCCTATCTTGCTTTCTTACTGGCCAACTTAACCACTACCAGAAACATATCTACAGAATGACATCCCCCATTATCTCCACTTTTCTGTCTAAAATATAAAGAAGGGTTTTAACATTAACATAGTAAAATATATAACAAAACAGTTATCAAATAAGAACCACAGTTAAAAATATTAAGTCCATTAACATTTAGCAATATTTAAATAAAATATTCCAGTACTTTTCCCATCTTTGTGAGTTCTAGCAAAAGAGTCCATCCGAAAAAAAAAAAAAATGCTGTTACCAAGAACCCGTGTTTTTCTTAGTTCTTTTGTTTCTAAAACCCTTAAGCTTTAAGTGGAAGTTCTTATTTGCCACGTTGAAGATGCCATTATTTTAAGAGTAGGTTTTTCCATGTAGGCCTGGTCCCACTGATGCGCCAGCCCCAAATAACACAGAGTCTCTTTATTGGATATAAAACTGTTTGCCAGTTACTAGTGTCTTTCTTGTTTTCATTTTTTTATTAATAATATAATTAAAAAATTCTACATGTCGACCCCAATTTCTTCTTTCTCCCTCCCTCTTACCCTCTTTCCCCTGTGACTTGCAACCTGGCCACCCTCCCTTCTCATTCCCCCACCCCAATTCCACTTGTAGGGCTTAGCTATCCAGGTTGGGGCATGTAAATCTGTCAAGTCATTTGAAGTAGGGACTAGGACTTCTCTTATGTTTCTAGGTTAAGGGAGCATCCCTCCATGAGGGAATGTGTCCTAAAGATCCTTTTGTGCACCAGGAATAGAACCTCTTTCTACTGTCTGTGGTCCCTAAGACTGCTCAGTCCTTCTAGCATATTCAGGGGTTCTGAGTCAATACCATTCTGGATTCCTAGCTATTAGTCTGGGGGCCCATTAGCTCCTCCTTGTTCAGGTCAGCTGTCTTTGTGTGTTTCTGCAACCTGGTCATGTCCTCTCTCTCTCTGCATCTGGATTCTAGTTCGACTTAGTATTTAGTTACAGGTATTTGCTTCTGTTTCCAACAGGTACTAGATGAGGGCTTCATGATGGTGGATAATTTAGTTGTAGATGTATGGTAGCCTTTCCACGTTTGCTTGAATTGTTAGTTGAAGTCAGTCTTGTAGGTCTCTAGACCTTTCTTTAGTTTCAGTTTTCTCTTCAAACCAATAATGCCTCCCTCTTTTGTGTTCACTCCCTCCTTTACTCTCTCTCTCCCTCCCTCCCCCCTCTCTCTCTCTATTCTTCAATTTCTAACATGAGTCAATCTTCCTAGTCACATGTGCTTTCCTCACCTTCCATTCTCTTTCTCCCAGTTCTTTCTCCATTCACTGGCCCCCACTTTCCATGTGCTCTGAAGAACTTTTCCCTTCCCCCTTTCATTAGGGACTAGATATGTATCTCTAAAATACACCTTCTATCCTAATTCCTCTGGTGGTGTGAATTACAGGTTGATGATCCTTTGCTCTACGTCTAGAATCTATATATGAGCGAGTACATACCCTGTTCCTCTTTTTGTGACTGGGTAACCTCATTAAGGATGGTTTCCTCAAGTTCCATCCACTTGCCTGCGAATTTCAAGGTTCCGTTATTTTTTTCTGCAGAATAGTGTAGATGTGGCACATCTTCTTTATCCATTCTTCAGTTGAGGGGCATCTAGGTTGCTTCCATGTTCATGCTATTACAAATAATGTTGCTATTAACATAGTTGAGCACATGTCTTTGTTGCATTGATGTGGGTCATTTGGGTATATCCCTAAGAGGGGAATTGCTGAGTCCTGTGGTAAAGTAATTCCCATTTTCCTGAGGAACCACCATACTGAACTCCAAAATGGCTGTAGCAGCTTTCACTCCTGCCAGCAGTGGAGGAGTGTTCCCCTTTCTCCACATCCTCTCCAACATAAGTTGCCTTGGTGTTTCTAATTTTAGCCATTCTTGTAGGAGTAAGATGGTATCTCAAAGTTATTTTCATTTCCATTTCCCTGATAGCTAAGGATGTTCAATACTTTTAATACTGCCTTTCAACCTCTTTGATATCCTCTATTAAGAATTATTTCTTCAATTCTGTACCCCATTTTTTAATAGGGTTATGTAGTGTTTTGTTGACTAGTTTCTTGAGTTCTTTGTATATTTTGGAGATCAGAACTTTGTCAGACGTAGGATAGGTAAAATATTTTTTCCAATCTGTGGGTTTCCGTTTTGTCTTTTTCACTGTGTCCTTTGCCTTTCAGAGGCTTCTAAACTTGAGGAGATCCCACTTATTAATTGTTGATCTCAGTGTTTGTGCTATTAGAGTTATGTTCAGGAAGTGGTCTCCTATACCAATTTGTTCAAGGGTACCTCCTACTTTCTTTTCTAAGAGGTTCAATGTGGCTGTATTTATGTTGAGGTCTTCGATACATTTGGACTTGAGTTTTGTGCATGGCAATAGACATGGGTCTATCTCCAGGTTTCTACACACCATTATCCAATTTTGGCAGCACTATTTGTCTATCAACATGATCCACCATATAAACAAACTGAAAAGGAAAAACCTTATGATCATCTCCCTAGATGCTGAAAAAGCCTTCGACAAAATTAAACACCCTTTCATGATAAAGGTCTTGGAGAGATCAGGTGATGGGAGATGTTATTCTGTATATATGTTTCTTATACTGGTTAATAAAGCACTGTGGCCAATGAGATAGCAAGATAGGTGGGGCTAGGAGACTAGAAGGAGGAAAGAGGAAATAGAGGTGGAGTCAAGATGTAGCCCAGGGAAGACTCAGGACGCCTGCCGCGCAGCTCCCCGATAAGACGACCACGTGGAAATACTTAGATAAGTAAAAATGGGTTAATAATTAAGACAGAGCTAGCCCATAAACAGTAATGGTAACTGGCCAACAGGATTATATCAAATATAGAGTCTCCTGCGTGTTATTGGGGGCCAGGACGCCAGACCAGCGGCGGGCAGGCTGGCGGAAACATACACGCTACAATCAGGGATAACAGAAACACACCTAAACATAATAAGAGCAATATATAGTAAATCAACAGCCAACATCAAACTGAATGGAGAATTGCTCCTTTTAAAATCAGAAACAAGACAACACTGTCCTCTCTCTCCATATCTCTTCAATATTGTACTTAAAGTTCTAGCTAAACCTATAAGACAACAAAAGGAGATCAAGGGAATCCAAATTGGAAAGGAAGAATTCAAACTGTCCCTATTTACAGATGATATAATAGTTTACATAAGTGACCCAATAAACTCTACCAGGGAAATCCTACAGCTGAAAAATACCTTCAGCAAACTAGCAGGATACAAGATGAATTCAAAAAAATCAGTAGCCCTAATTTATTCAGATGGCTAAGAGGCTGAGAAAGAAATCAGAGAAACATCACCCTTTACAATAGCCACAAACAACATAAAGTAATTTGGGGTAACACTTACCAAACATGTGAAAGACCTATACAATAAGAACTTTGTGGCTTCAAAGAAAGAAACTAAAGAAGATACAAGAAAATGGAAAGATCTCCCATGCTCTTGGATAGGAAGGATAAATATAATAAAAATGGCAATCTTGCCAAAAGCAATCTACAGATTCAATGCAATCCCCATTACAATCCCAGCACAATTCATCACAGACCTTGAAAGGATAATAAACTTTATATGGAAAAACAAAGGACCCAGGATAGCCAAAACAATCCTATACAATAAAAGAACTTCAAGAGGCATCACAATCCCTGACTTTAATCTCTACTACAGAGCTATATTTCTGAAAACAGCTTGGTATTGGCACAAAAATAGATAGGTACACCAATGGAATCATATTGAAAATTCTGATATTAACCCACACACCTTTGAACACCTGATTTTTGACACAACAGCTAAAAGAATACAATGGGGGGAGGAAAGCATCTTCAACAGGTACTAGTTTCTTATCAGCTAGGTCTGTCTTAAATATTAACTCATTTCTATTAATCTAAGTATGTCCATATGGTTTCATCTTACCAGAGAGAGGGCCCAGAACTCTTTTTCTCAGGTGTCTACATGCTGACTCCCCCTACTACTTCCCCTCTCCTCCTAGTCTCCTAGCCCTGCCCATCTTGGCCAACAGTCCTTTTATCATTAACCAATACGAGAAACATATTTACAGAATGGCATCTCCTATCAGTGTTCTGATACAACAGTGAGACAAAAGCACTCAAGGGAAAAGAACTATTTATCTAGGTAAAACTAAATACTACTGTTCAAATACAAAACAAATGGAGTAATAAAATGACTCCTCAGAACATTTTGCTGTACTCATAGACCAGCATCATGCTTAGCCATTATCAGAGAAGCTTTATCCTCAATCAGTTGGGAGCATATACAGATACCCATATCCACACATTCATCTGTGAAAGAAAGACCTTAAAACACTCAGTCTAGGTAGCATGATTCAGTTAAAACATTTTCCTTGGGGCTCATAGAGTCTTTTTAAAGATGAGGAAGAAAGTGTTTAAGAAACAGAGGGGATGGAGAACAACAAAGACACAAAGCCTTCTAAACACAGTTGAACCAACACACATATAAACTCATAGCAACTCTTGCAGCATGTACATGGTATGCATGGAAGGGGTTATGTGGAATTTCAGGGCTAAGAAAGAAAATGGTAATATGTCTCTATCCTTAATCCAGAAGTGATCTCCAGTCAATAACCTCTGACAAAGGGTATATTTGTTTTCTTCAATGTAGTCTCACTGGCTATAAAAAAACATGCTTAAGGCGAATACACATGCTAAGGTTTAGACATCCAAGACAAAATTGAATTGCTGGAGTTTTGGGAGGTTCTTTGCCTCATAATGCTTGTTCAGCATGTTTTATTGTTATTTTTTTTCTTTTGCATTATTTATATATACATTATGGTTCCTAATTTTGTTTGTATTCATTTTCTATTTTTACAATATCTTGGTGTCTATCTGTGTTTCTTTTGCCTTTACTTCACTTTCTTCTGTTTGTTTGTTTGTCCTATTCTGGTTTATGATTTGTTTATTATAATATTAGTCTTTAGATACCTGTTTGTTTTCTAATAAGAGAAATAGAAAGGTTGGCAATATAAATGAGAGGAGTCAGAAAACATCTAAGAGGAGTTGTGGAAGAGAAATCATAATCAAAATATATTGAATAAAAATTCCATTTTTAATAACTGAAAAATAGGAAAAAGAGAGAAAATCATGTAGAAGTGGAAAACAAAGTTTAGAATAGTGATTATGCCCAAATTACTCCCCCTAATTTTGGAGGTATAACAGAGACAGGTTTTAGAAAAGACTTTATAATTTTAAATACTTGCATTATAAACTAAAAGCAAACATCTCAAGTAACATAATGGAATAAAAGGCTTTCAATAACTTTAAGATTCCCTCCTGACAAAAGACCTGAAAAATTGAGCAATTCAAGTGACCAAAGAGTTTTCTCAGGGGCTAAAATTGTTTACTGCTCTTTCAGAGGACTAGTATTTGATTCCCAGCACCAGTTAGTATACTATCTAATGTAACTCCACTTCATAGGCTAAAACCCCCTCTCTGGACTCTGTATGTACATATATGCACTTGTACATACACACACACACACACACACACACACACACACACACACACAGAGAGAGAGAGAGAGAGAGAGAGAGAGAGAGATTAGAGATAGAAAGAGAGAGAGAGAGTAAAAGAGATAAGGAGAGAGCAAAAGAAAAGATAAATAATTAGAGGTGGAAAGAATATACTGCAATAATGCAAAAAATAAACAAGCCAATATTGTATTAGTAAATATACTAATAAACTTAATGGAACATTTTCAAAGAGAAAATAAAAACATTAATTGTAAAACACAGCTCAACCAAATCCCCAGCATTAATGAAACTGATGATATAGAGGCCCTGCCTCATGATCGGGATATGTTGGCAGTAAGTCATTGCAGCAGGAGACATAATAATTTATATTTTACTAATAATGCAGCAACTAATAGATTTTTCATTCATGGAAAAGGCATGATGACAGGATTATCAGGCAAGTTTGAATAGGGTGCTAGGGAAGATATGATCATAGAATGCAGTTTACATTTGAAACGATAAAAAATAAAGAAAAAGTTAAGAAATATGATTTTATGAAAGGAAAAGCTAGTAAACACTTGAAAAAGAGTGTTGCTTCCAGGAAAAAACAAATTGCAATTTCTGTATATAATACCCCAAACCAGCAGAATGGCTATTGTTAAGATATAAAAGATACCAAATTCTGGCAAAGTTGAGGTAAAAGAAAGACAATTATTTCATCTAGTGACTATAAAACCTACTAAAGAAGTTAGTACAATGGTGTCCAAAACAAAACAAAATAGAAAAATAAAAACTAAAATCTCTAAGTAGAATAATGAAATATCCAGCTGTATGACTTTGACTTACTTATGTACTCACCTATTAGTAGAACAGATACACACACACACACATATATATATATATGTGTGTGTGTGTGTGTGTGTGTGTGTGTGTGTGTGTGTGTGTGTGCCAGCATGTATTATTGCTATAATGCTCACAACAGCTGCAAAATGGAACAGCATATATGTCCATCACTAGAAAAATTAAAAGAGAAAATGTTGTCCTTGTGTGTATTTGTGTGTGTGTGTGTGTGTGTGTGTGTGTGTGTGTGTGTGTTTCTGGTTTTTCACTATAGAATCTGAAAATAAAATGACAAGAACTTTGAGTCTTTAAAGAAAAAAGTAAAGAAAATACAAGAAAATGGAAAGATCTAACATGTTCATGGATAGATAGGATCAACATAATAAAAATAACAATATAACCAAAAGCAATCTACAGATTCAATAAATCTGCATCAAGATTCCAGCACATTTCTTCACAGACCTTGAAAGAACAATACTCAATTTTGTATTTAAAAAACAAATCCCAGGATAGCCAAAATAACCCTGTATAGAAAAAGAACTTCCAGATATATCACCATCCCTGACTTCAGTCTCTACTATAATAGAGAATTGAAAATCCTGATACTAATCCACACACCTATGGACACCAGATTTTTGACAAAGAAGCTAAAATTATACAATGTTGAAAAGATAGCATCTTCAACAAATGGTGCTGGCATAACTAGATACTGATATGTAGAAAATAGCAGATAGATTCTTATCTATAACCATGCAACAAATTTAAGTCCACATGGAATAAACACATCAACATAAATCCAGCTACAATGATCCTGTTAGAAGAGAAAGTTGGAGGTACCCTTTAACAAATTTGTGCAGGATACTTCCTGAACGTAACACCAGTAGCACAGAAAATGAGACCAACAATTAATAAACGGGACCTCCTGAAAATAAGAAGCTTCTGAAAAACAAAGGACACAGTCAACAAGACAAATGGCAGCCCACAGAATGGAAAATGATTTTCACCAACAGAACATCTGTCAGAGGGATGCTCTCCAAAAAATACAAAGAACACAAGAATATATTCACCAAAACAACACATAATCCAATTAAAAAGTGGAGTAGTGAACTAAAGAGAAAATTCTCAATGGAGGAATCTAAAATGCATGAAAGACACTTAAAGAAAATGTGGTACATTTACACAATGGAGTACTACTCAGTGGGGGTGGGAAATAAAAACAAAACAAAAACAAAATAAAAAAGCCAACAATGGCATCTTGAAATTCACAGGCAAATGGATCGAACTAGAAGAAGCCATCCTGAGTGAGGTAACACAGTCAGAAACATAATCATTGTATGTACTCACTCATATATGGATATTAGACATCAAGAAATGGACTTGCAGCCTACAATCCACACCTCTAGAGAGGCTTGGAAACAAGGAGGTCCCTAAGGGAGACACACATGGTCCCCCACAGAAAGGAAAAGTAACAAGAGTTACTGAGCAAATTGGAAGCATGGTGGGGGGAGTTTGGGGGGGAGAATAAAGAGAAGAGGAGAAGAGGAAGGGAAGGAGTACATGATGGATAAGGAAGACTGAACGCAGGAAAGAACAGAGGAGAGCAAGAAAGGATACCTTAACAGAGGGAGCCATTGTATGCTTAAAGAAATAGTTGGCACTAGGAAAATGTCCACATATCTACAAGGATGACCCCAAATAAGAATCTAAGCAATAATGGGACGTCTACCTTAAATTCCCTTCTCCTATAATGAGATTGATTACATTAAATGCCATCATAGAGCCTTCATCCAGTAGCTGATGAAAGCAGAGAAAGAGATTCACAGGTAAGCACTCATCCCAACTCCTGGAATCCAATTGTAGAGAGGGAGGAAGGAAGAACAAAGGGTTCAAGACTATGCTGGAGAAACTCACATAAACACCTTGTCTGATCGATGGGGAGCTCATTAACCCCAATTGTAAAACTAGGGAATCAGCAGTGGATCAAACCAAGCATTCTGAATGTGAGTGTCAATTATGAGGCCTCTGTGACCCCTGACAGTGGCACCAGTATTTATCCCCAGTGCATCAATTGACTTTGGGAGCCCATTCCTCATAAGGGGAATATTATCTCAGCCTAGATACACAGGACAGGGCCTGGGCCCTCCCTCAAATGATGTGACAGACTTTGTTGATTCCCCATGGAAGGCCTCACCCACTCTTGGGAGTAATTAAAAGGTGGGATGATGGGGTTTGTGGTGGTCATGTGATATTGGGAGAGAGAGGGAACTGGGTTTGATATGTAAAATAATAATGTTTCTAATTAAAAACATTAAAACCTTGTCGCTCTTGTAGGAACATGGATAGGACAAAACTTCACGTTAAATAATAAAGCTAGGTTCAGAATCAAAAGAAATTCAATGTTGTCTATCATTGTATATTTAAGTGTTTGTGTGCAGATGATGCAGTGATGTAAGTAGAAAAGGAAGTGTGGATATTGAAGAAAATATTAAATGAGTATGAGGCAGAAGAGAAGGTAATGGAATTTATGATATAAGTAAATAGCAAGAGTGATTTTAGGAGGGAAATGAATTAGTAAGAGAATTTGAGAATGGATTGGCCATAAGTTCAGGAAGAACATCAAGAAAAAAAGTGTAAATAAATGCATGGGCAAATATTACAATACTATATGTATACATATATATATATGTACATATATATATATATATATATCATAAAGCATTTAATAAATGTTTCATATGAAAATGCCATGATAAAATAGTTAAAAGCAGCATGTATAAATGCTGCTTTATAGTGTGAAGATTCATCATAATGAGTGCTTCAAAAAGTTAACTATGGCTTAAATTCTCTTCATCAGAATCATTGTTGTCCGAAGAAATTATAGTTACAAGAAATGTATTCTGATGACTTAGAGTAAGGCTTCTCCATTTTTTGCTCAACTAACCATATAAGATGTGTGAAGCATATTTTCAGTAAGTGGAAGCAAAGGTGAAAATCGTTCATTTATTTTGTGCTTTGATTTAGGTCAGATTGGAAGAAAAGAAAATATTTAGATATGCAGCAATGACTAAATTTCCAGGTCTAATTATCTTGTTTCCAAGAGTATCAGGAATACTGCCAAATTCATCATTAAATGTGAGGAGGAGCTGTGCATAGAAAAAATTGACAAAGGACAGATGAAGCAATGAGACAGGTGAAGCATATATTTCCCCAAACAACCTATTTTCCATATTGACATGCATTTTGTTTAAGACGGGGAAGCTTTAATGAAGTTGAAGATGACTGCAAAGTGGCTTACCTGACATATGAAGCAATAAGCCTATTCCCTCTCTGCAACTAAAAGCTTAAAATTATCCATCTGTCATCTCTCTAGATGGTGGAGACTATAATAGATGGCAGCATGCCAGTTTAATTACACAACGATTCCTGTTACTACTATATATCATGAAGGGTTCAAAACATATTGTCTACTTACAATAAATAGATCACAGAACAATGACACTCTTCATCTTTATCTGTGACAATTTTATTTTCCCATAATAATTTCTGTGTTAGCATATAATTAGAGCCCATTTCATTTATCATGATTTTTCTACTTTTTTGAAAGTTAAAATTTGAAATTTGCAATTATTTTGTATGAATAAGTACTTCTCGCCCATATACTTTATGCATATTGAGAACAAAACACTATTTCAATGTTAATTCTCATTTTATTTCAAGCAATGAACTCTTCCTTCCATATATTAGTTGTTATGAAATAACTCAAAAGATTCAGTGGAGTCTATTCCATTGTTTATTGATGTTTGATAAAAAGTGCTTATGAACTGGGCAGTAGTGGCCCATGCCTTTAATCCCAGGCAAAGGCAGGCATATCTCTATGATTTTGAGGCCAATCTGGTCTTCAAACAGAGTTCCAGGACAGTCTCCAAAGCTACAGAAAAACCTTGTCTCAAAAAACAAAACAAAACAATAAAAGAAATGATCATGGTTTAGTATAGTATTATTTGGTAATGGAGAACTCAAAATTTTGCTTTAATTTACATTTCTTTCATTGAATACCATCATTGTGATATTACAATTACAACTGACTGTGTGACACAAATGTAGAGCAATTTTAGGATGAATATAAGAAAAGATAAAATCTTTTAGAGATTTATATTTAAGAGATTATCTAGATAGAACACTAGTTGTAGGTAAAATGTTTAAAAATAAGCTTTGCAAGGTAAGGTTACAATAGAGTATATTCTCCATTTCATAGTGCGAAATTGATAAATCAGAAAATTAACATTTTATATGATCTTTCTATAACCAAAATAGTTTATTAAGAAATGTTTTAGTTTTCTAAGTCTGTGTGACAAAGCAGTAATGCTCAGCATCATGTAATAGTAATTTAGACCAAGTGTATTTGGAAGGTTGGCTCAAATGAGGAATTTCTGCTGTACAAAATGGAAATTTCCATTAAACAGGACCAAAGTTTATGCCACTTATTTCTTGTATATTGTTATGTGCAAGGTTTGGAAATGACATACAATTACTTCATCCTCTAGCTAGTGGCTACTGAAGTCATATAACAAACTCCAAATCTAAAGATTTACAGAAATGTGTTGTGTTCATTAGTGTGGCAATAAAAAAAATTCCATGTGGAAATTACTAAAATGCATTGATTTTTTTTGTAATTAGGCAATATGAGACTCGTGTTGGGTCAAATTGAGGATAAACAAAGCATTCAGTATTTTCCAAACAGTTTGCAAACTAGTACATGGGGATGCTTCAACAAATTGCTTATGGAAAAAAAAAGAAGTATCATCATCAATAGCAAATAACCACTGATTCTTATTATTCTATCTCACTGTTTTTGGTTTGGTTCAGTTGAACACTGTCTCCTATTTTTGTTACCATGTCAAAAGCTGAATTATTATCTGTTTCAAGAAAGTAATTCATATGAGTGAAAGTAGACGTTTGTTAGCAAAGCAAATTTGTGGTACACTCTAGAGACTAGAATAGTTTGATACAATTTGGCAGATCATTGGATTTTGTGATGAATATTTTGAAAGATTTTTAATGAATATAAATAAGCTCAGTGGAATATTCATGAAAGTTATTTTTACTTGTTTCTTAAATATACCTCCCTTTTGTGTATTTCTTTCTTTTTTTTTTTTTTTAATCCCCAGAGCGAATGTGTGTGTTTGTCTCTAGCTCAATAGTAATGATATTATAATAGGATCGGGGTCTTCTGAGAAGCTGAAGCTTTATTGGTATGCAGGCATGGCAATTCTTCCATTCCACTTTGGGTTTCAGTTTTTGATCTAAATAAGAAAGTAAATATATCACAACTTCATTTCCAAGGATGTTTAAAGCAAAAAGGGCATTCTGAATATCAGGAGATACAGATTACAATGTAGATGAGAAAATAGCAGAGATGTCTTGGGTGGACTGTGGGTGGTTGGCAAAGTGAACAGTAGGGATCAGGTAGGGTGGAGTGGAAGGGAGAGTACTGAAAGAGACAACTGGAAGAGGGAGGCATTTCAGGGTCAGGTAGAAATCTGATGTAAGGGAAATTCCCAGGAACCTACAAGGATTATTCCAACTAAGACTTCTAGCAATTCCATATATGTAACTTCAGCTGGTCATCTATTATCAGGCAAGACATTTTGTAGAGGGATTGTAACACAAGCCCAGCCACACACACTTAGACCTACAGTTGGTCCTGCTTATGGGATGTGCAGTGATAAGGATGGCTGCTATAGATTATGAGAGTGACCAACTAATGATTGAAATGGGAGTGAGCCCACCTCTGGAATTGCCTGGAGCACCCGGACCCAGAGGCTGAATATTTCAGAGATCTAGAATAAAACCAAGTATGACTGGAGGAATTATAAAAATGTCAATGTAATGATGCCTAATAATATTCTGTTATGCTCTCAGATTGGCATCTAGCCCACTAACCATCAGAGTGGCTTCATTCAGTAACTGTTAAAAACAGATCCAGAGATCCACAATAAATAGGGTGGAGCTCAGGGAATCCTGTGAGAGAGAGGGAGTAATGATTGTAGGAACCAGAGGGGTCAAGGACATTGCAAGAACACAGAAAGAATAAAATAACCTGGTCTCTGAAACAATAACCAAGCAACATGTATGTGACTGACCTAGGCATCTACAAACTTGTGACAGTTGTGAACAATGATCTTCTTGCTGAACTTCTAAAAGTGTGAGCAAGGACTGTCTATAAATCCTTTACTATATTTGACATCCTAGTCTTCATTATGGGTTGGTTTGTTCAGCCATAACACTGGGCAGTGTGTTTAATCCTACTACAACTTGACATCACATGAGAAATAGAGAGCCAACTACAAATAGTATGGGGTATTTGAAACCTCAATATCCACTTCAAAAGACTTACCTTCTTTAACTAGGCCACACCTCCTAATCCTTCCTATACACAGTGACCAGCTTGTAAGCAAGTATTCAAATATATGTTTCTTTGGGGAGCATTCTCATCAGAGCTACTAGTCCTCTTTTTTTTTATAAATCAAATAAAAATCACTGTTTTTTTTTTTTGACTAACATTGAACCTGGATTTATTTTGTGATAACTCAATTCTACCTTATGACTTACTAATATTTATCACTTAGGAATATAATAACTTAGGAATATAATAATTTAGGAATATAATAACACTATAAAAAGAGGATTAGAAGAGGTATAAACAAATGCTAGAAAAGAACAATGTATCAGTCACAGAAAAATAAAAATAAAACATAATCTCCTTCATCCTGTTCTGTTTCTTATATGTGTAAAAGCCAGACACTGAAACAAAAGAGTAAACATAACAAATCCATTCCTGAGCACTGGATTAGCCCTATTATACTTCCTGGTATTCCCTTTCTCCTCAAACTGAATACTTTGAAGTTTTCTTTGTCTAGAGTGTTCCTTTTCATTATAAATCTGCATAAGAGTGATTACTAATAACCATTCAATATAGTCAATACTAGGCTATTTTGAAATCTCTTCTGCCAAAGTCATTAGTCTAAAGCTTTTCAATTTAGCTTCTGCAGAGTTTAAAGACACGAGTAAAAACAGTAACATTCTTCATCAAAACATCACAAGAATGGTCTTTGAGCCACTTATTCTCAATATTATTCACTAAGATTTTTACCCTTTGATACATATTGAGTTTGGCAATTGTTATGATACAGTGCAAGTAGAACTTTGTTGGGAACCTCACAGTGGGTGAGGGACAAATATGCTATGCAGCCCCAGCTTAGGTGATAAGTTCAATGGAGGAAAGGAATGGACTAGGGAAAGGGAAGGGAGAGGGGAGATAGAAGAAAAGAGAAAGAAGGAAGAAAGGGAAGCAAGGTAAGATCTTCACAACTCTTTAGAGGAACAGCAGAAAGAGAGAAAGGGAGCGGTGGAGTTGCCTCTTAAAGGGACCTTTGTACTTGAGTGCATAGACAGGGTACCACAAGGAGTGAGGCTAAAATGTGCCTGGATGCTAGCAGCATCCATAGTTCAAATTATCTTCAGTATTGCCTCACATGCTTCTAATAGCATAGCCCATTATGCCATGCATAAAGTATACTACCCTTTCCTATTCCAAAGCCCAAAAGTCTTCCATATTCCTCCAACAAAATGCATGGTCAAATCTGTCACAGCAATACCCCAACTGCTACCAACTTCTTTCTGTCACTGTTCATTTCTGTGACAAAACCATTTCCAAGGCAGCTACTACAAAAGAATTTAGAGACTTTCTTACACTTTAAGATGATATTCCATTATCATCACAGTAGGAACATACTCACCACCAGTTATGGTATTGAAGAAGTAGTTAAGAGCAACATCTTCATCTACAAGCAGGAAAAGAGAGTAGACCAGCAAGGGCTTTTTTTGTCTGTTTGTTTTTTGAGACAGGGTTTCTCTGTGGCTTTAGAGCCTGTCCTGGAACTAGTTCTTGTAGACCAGGCTGGTCTCTAACTCGCAAAGATTCACCTGCCTCTGCCTCACGAGTGCTAGGATTAAAGGTTGTGCCATCACTGCCCTACTGTGTGCTGGCTTTTGAAACCCCAAAGCCTACTATCAAAGCTATATTTTATCAAACAAGTCCACACATACTAATTCTTAAAATCCTATCAAAGTGTACCACTCTCTTCTGGTGATGAAGGATTCAAGAATATGAGCTTATGAGGATCTTTCTCTTTTTTACTATATGTGCATTGCTGTTTTGCCATGGTTGTAAGGTCCTCTGAAAATGGAGTTATAGACTTTTGTGAGCTGCCATGTGAGTGCTGGGAAATGAACCCAGGTCCTCTGGAGGAGAAGTCGGTGCTCTTAACAACTACACCATCTCTCCAGTTCATGAGGACCATTGGTATTCACAACATCACATAATGAATATACTGAAAATATTAGACCAATATTTGGCCAGTGTAACATAATGTATTATAATTTATATATTTACTTATAATTATATGTGGTATGTAAATACTATTGTGTACATATAATACATATAAAGTGTATAAATATTTCTAGCACACATAAAATTTTGTAAACGTGTAACATAATTAAAATAAGTATTTACATATAGCAATGTAATATAATATAATAACATTTTTATTAATATATTCTATATTATCATGTAATTGTAATATTATATATTTGTATTCTATATCAAATTTCACATTCAAACGCAAATTTACTACTTGCATTCTCATTATCACCATAACAAATTTATAAATGAAATATATTCTTAATGGAGTATTTAGAAATAACAAGGTATTTAAATTTGCTTTTCTAAAATCAACAATTTATTCCTTGATAATTAGCATATGATCCTAGGTAGAAATACATACATCAAGATTGTGCTTTATGCTACAATCTATTGACACATTTTTTATTTAAAAAATTTTCTAACCATCTTCCTGAAGTCAGTGTTCTTTCTTTAAAAAAAATGTACTTATTAAAGACAAAACTATCTCGATTCTCTGAAAATGGAATGACTATTTTGTGACAGTGAAATTCTATTTCAAATACTACTGTTTATTAATTTTAAAATTGTAGCAGTATCCTTGATTTTATAACATGTGAATACTCAAATACTCTCTATCTACTTTGGCCAATATAAGTCAGTAACATATCAATATTTTAGAAGACCTTTTCTGCCACCCTTTTCCCACTTGTGATATAAAACATTCTTTGAAGCTTCATGAATTTGCCTTGAGATAACTAAGAGTTGTTTAGACCTTTTATGAAATAAAAGAAATGGAGATATACTTGTTTTAGCAGCTATTAGACTTTGTGTGCATTTTTGATATTTTATTACACATGAGAAGCTTGTTCTCTACTGAAGCAGATCAAATATAAAAACACCTGTGGTATTTTCACTAAAAATAAATTAAAACCTGCTACCTCCCCTTCCCAAGAGTGTCCCTTTCAGAAAATACTTTTTGTGAGCACAGATGTTCATATTTTATCAAGTAATATAAATTATATTAATTCAAACTTGCAGGTAATTCAATTTTAAATACTCTTTAATCAGATGTGTTATAATACATTTTGTTGTTACACTATTTATTTTATTTTAGCAATATTTATGAATAAATATGACCTTAGTATGAAATACCTCAGATATGGTCCTTTGACCCACTTTGTAATGTGGGTATTGGAAGCACCTCAGTAGCAAATTCAACTATCTTCTTGTCCCACATCTACTACTCTTTTTTTCCCTCAAAAGCTGATCATAAAAACAATAATTTTCCTCCAGTGTGTCATATAACCTTGAAATATCCTCTACTGTCACCCGTAGAAACTACTAAAAGCAATCTCTCCATTCTTATGTATTTAGAAGACACCATAAACCACAACTCCACCCTGTAGCCATAAGGAATAAATGCTTCTTATAGCAGAAGGAAGAATATTCAAAGACAGGTCTGGCTAAATTTCAATTTCATTCTATAAATGCAAGCCATGTACTCCAGTCCAACAACATTTATGTTAGGTATCTAGATTTAGCACCATTATACGTAAAGATAGATAGCTTTTCCATTTCTAAGGTCTTCTGTGTTCTGTTAAACTTTTGACAAACTCACTTGTTATATGTAATTTTTTATTATAGAGGTTTTGCAAAACTACAATGGATGAAACCAATTATTTTAGTTTCTGTCTAATGTTCAGGACAAATGTAGGGTGCTAATACAGGCTATATCACTTTACTCCATATATATATATATATATATATACATATATATATATATATATATATAAAATCTCCATATATCCAGAGTGTATGGTTTGCAAAACAGAAAAATAGAAAATTAGAAAGTGTTTTAATATCTATACTGTTTTGTTGTGTTTGTCTACATACATATGATTGCACACATTTGAGAGTCCCATAATGCACTAGTGGAAGTCAGAGGACAGCTTTCAGAGGGCAGTTACTTTCTTCCCTTGTATTAGGATCCTAAAATTTAGACATTAGCCAAAAGTACATTATCTACTTAATAAAAACTACCAAGTATACCCACTCAATTGCCTATGGCACACACTTCAGGGTACAATGAATTATCCCCTAATCATAATTGTAAACTTATTTAAGACCTCATGAAATATTTTAATGATTATTTTCTGTAACTCAGTTGCACAGAAACCAAGAGTGAACTTTCTAGATAACTTTCTAGATATAAATTCTTTGTCACAATTTCAAAGTGTTGTTCATGTTTGACAGCAATTTACAGACTAGTTTGGTGTCAGTAAATCTGGTTAATATGTAATTTGAAGGGTTGATATTGTAATTACCTCAGTTATGCAAACCTATAAGCAGTGATCCATGATATTATCACAGTAAGTTATTCTTTGAATATGTTTCTAAACTCCTGAACACTAAATTGAAGATAAATTCAAATTCTGGATAACCAGTTTGTGTACTCTTCACTGGGGATTACTTTCCTTCTTCTCCCAATGTTTTAATTGCCTGTATTTCTTTGTCTAGGGTTGAGAACTCCTAAGATTTCCTTTTTCTATGGTGGTGTATTATGTCTATTTGCATCATTTTTGTGTATATATCTGTAACTACCTATCATCTATCTATGTAAGTATATATAATCTCTCATATATATATATATATATGAAAACACAGAAGATTAAATCAAATATGAGAAATAAATTATTATTATCAATTTTATATAAGTTACTATTATATAAATATTATATTTACATAGGTAGAACTGTTCTGAGTTAGCAAAGTTTTAGAAGAATTGTGGTGCTAATCTTTGTTGTAGTCTTTGCTTATAATCAACAAAATATGTGCTTCTGCACACTTCTGTAAATGAGTTTCTAAATCAGGTTTTTGGAAGAGTGAAGACACATTCATAACAAGGTAGTAATAACTCTTCTGGTGGCAGCCAAGAAAATAACATTCATGTAAATAATTATTACATTTTTCATGATTGACATCATTTTTCTGGAAAGTTCATGTATACTGCTGTTATAGCATTTCTTCCCTTGTATCAGCATCAAACAATTCAGTTTTCCAACATATTCTGAAGCCCAGCCTATGAGTATTCTAGGCTACAGCACCAGAGGGGTACAACTAAAACGTTTAAACACTTCCAGTGTGAGACATCTAGGCTTTAATTACCTAGAATTTATTATGCAAGAGAATATAGTAAAAAACACATCTATAAATACAAATACACATATACAAACCTATTTTAGTAGTTTTGTTCTTGGAGAAAACAGCAAAATAACATATAATCAACAGATAAAATTTCCACCAAACAGATAACATTTTAAATTTAAATATATGAAAAATCTAAATAAATATTTTATTCAACACTACTTCTTAAAGGTTTAGGATAAAATTATTTTATATTAATAAAATATACGTGCATCTCACAATTATTTTATGTTCATACTGATAAAAAATATGAAAAAATATTTCTAAGTATTTCTTTTTCTTATTGTATTAGTCACTGTATAAATCACACATAATCTTTTTATGCAGACTTTGGTCACATAAACCTCTAATAAGTCTGGTATTGGTTGTTCAGAGTTGTTCTATATACTCATACAGTGATTTGCATTGCCAGTTTTTTACAATCTTGAAATATGCTCAGTGTAAACATGTTTAAATAGTAAATAATATAGCTAATTAGTTATTATGAATTTTTTTCTTTGAGTATACTCATCCCACCGTAAACTAGGATGAATGGTTAACATTGCTAATATTAGGCTGTTTGGTCACATTTCTTTGTTTAGCATTCACTGCTTATGAAATTCACAAGAGGCTTTGGCTGCCTTCTTAGTCCTATGTGTAAATTTCAAGTCACAGGCCCACTTTTCTAGAGCCAATGCTAAATGTACCAAATTACCAGACTCAAAAAAGGAATATTCACAAAACAGATTTTAATTTAACTTCTTTGTTTCAGTACACCATTTCTTTGTTTGTAGAAACATACACTACAGTGACTGCCTTTAGCTGTGCCTCCAGAATCTGAAGATAATGTCATAATAAGGGGAAAAAACAGGTAGGAATTGGGGAGGCAGTGAATGGAGAGAGAACTAGGAGACAGAGAAAGGGAGGAGATGAAAGCACATGTGACTAGGAAGATTGATTCAGAGTAGGAACAGAAGAAAGAAAAGAAAAGAGAGAGAAAGAGAACATAAAGGAGGGAGCCATTATTGGTTTGAAGAGAAAACTGAACCTGTTTAGGCAGGTTGTTCCTTCTGGCCGGATCCAACCCGCCTGCCGCCAGTCTGGGCCCACAGCTGCACCAGCCCCAAATAACACTCAGAGATTCTGTATTTGATACAATCCCATTGGCCAATACTATCATTGTTAATGAGCTAGATTTGGTTCTGCCTTCCACCTCTCCAAGGGTGAGTGCTCTCTGGTGTAAACAAGCCCTTATTTGGTTAAGTCTTTTAAGCCTGTCTGCTTCAATGTTAGAGTAGCCTATCTGGAGGGTCCACGTAGCTCACTGGGGTTGGTTAGCTCAAGGGTATTGAGCTAATGTCTGAGCAAAAATGAGTCACAAGGAACGTATCTGTGTGAGAGCCAGAGTTACCCAAGATTATGTATGACTCTATGACTAATGAAATAACTAAAGTATTTTCAGCTATAGTAAGTTTGACATATTTTGAGTAACCTTTCAGTTAATTATCAGTTCTGTAGAATGCAAATGGAATACAAAACAATTTTTATATCATAGAGACAAAACTTCTGGTGTCAAAGAGGGCCTCAGACTTGGTATCTATGCAAGCATTTCTTGAGCTCACAAAACTCTTGCCTCCATAACTCAAGTACTTAATTTGCAAGCATGTGCCACAACTCCTGATTTATGCAGTGGTAAGAGTTGAGGATAGAACTCCATGCATACTATGCTAGCAATCAACTAAGTGATCTGCCTTCCTGACCTAAAACAATACTTTTAAAGTAATTTACACCTAATGTTATAGAAAAATAAACACTGCAATAAATAGTTAAGTGATTTTATGAAGAAACATTTATTCAAAATTATATACAAAGGTATAAAACTTAATAGTTAATATAAGCTGTCTAGTATTAAAAATTCATTCTCAGGGAGGAACCAATATGTTTAAAACTATATATGTTAAAATAAAATGGCAATGACTTCCTCAGAGGGGGCAAAGGTACATTTGATGCATACTGAAAGATTTTATTGGAAGTTTGGGAGCATAAAATTAAATAATTTCACTTGACTTTTTTAAATATCCAATGGGCATTCCTATTTGATAAACTATCATCTATTTTGTCATGTAGTATGAATACTTTATGATTGAATAGTGAAGCTGAAGCTGTTACCCAAATATACATGATGTTTGTGACATTTCTGACAGCTTTATGAGCTCATATAACTGTAAAAACAAAAGTTAAGAATATATTATATAAGACTAACATTGCACCAGCAAGCCACCTCCAAGATGGCTTCATTAAACTTTTTTGGAAAAACAGTGAGTGGTACAATTATTGCAATTTGCCTCTATCTCGGACAGCTCAATGCAATAAGACAGGGCTATATTTAAAACAAAACAAACAAAAACTCCTGGAAAGGAAGACATCCTGATCACTCAAGTGCAAGACTACATGGTTGGAGAAACATGGTCCCCTCTACTAAAATGATCAATAACAGTTAATTGGGAATCCAAGCATTCTACCAAGCCTCCCTCATAACTCAATATCACCTAAAGTAATAAAATAAAAGGAAATTTGATTCCTGGATGAGTATCAACATTGTACAACATGAAACCCTCTAAATTGTCATGGAACTACAGACTTAAAATTCTATTTGAGTTAAATGTCTACAATAGCCTGTCAGAGAATAATCAATTAAGCACCAATGATAAAGAATGAAATCTTTACTTCTTAGTAAATAAAGACAAAGTGTGATCTTATAAATATGACTCAGGAAAATATTTAAATGTAAAATAACTGTGTGGGTATCTACTGCTACTGGATATACTGAATAATGGATGAGTGAAGAAAGACAGACAAAATACAAACAAATTCTTGGTTCTTAATTACATGTAGAGTGTTGTTGCCTGGCCAGAGAATTAGAAAAATGAAGTTGGTGGCTCACAGCTAATTAGATATCTGCTAGGGTTATTTGCTTATTTATCAGTAGTATGTGTGAATACATCAAGGAGCTTTCTTTAAACTCCTTGTGAACAACAATGGTGGGGAAAGAATAGGTATCTACTAGGATTTCTATGTTCCCCTTCAGTTTCTCCCCATCCCCTTTCCTGCTTTCTATTCATTTATTGTATTCCAATTTTCTGAGACTACATTTCCCACTGGCCTCCAATTGACACCTTTAAGTGCTCTGGGACTTCCTAGCTGTAAGTTCTTTCTGTTTTTTACAATCCAGCTTTATCTCAATTTACTGTGAGATCAGGTCTCACCAGGTACATGCTCAAACTTATAAATCTCCTGTCAGGGCTCCTTGGAGAACAGCTATCTTTGCTTATGGCCACTGTCTTGAACAAGTTAAACAGAACCTATAACAATGTAAACTGCAACAGTGGAGGTGGGGTTAATTGAGGGCAGAATTATGTAAAGACAGGGTTGAAAAGAAACAAAGGAAGAAAGATAATCCATTCCCTTTGGAGTGGTGTTTTAGAAGTGCTAAAGTAATTTGTTCAGGCTAATGAGAAATTGTGCCAGATGGAAAGTTAAATCTTTAAAAATGGGATGCATTCTGCACATGGTAACCCCTGTGGACATGAAAAGTTGACAGAGACCTTGAATGACAAAGATTTTTCTCTTATGTCACTCACCTGACACTTCAGATACATACTTATTACCCTGGTTCAATGCCATGGAGAAGTTGAATGGTTATTCCACTAACTGTATTTAGAACAAAGTCTGAAGAAGTTAAAGGTCTCTTCTCCAGGTATCCACTTCATATTAAGAGTCAAGGAGGTGACAACAGAATTAACTGAATTAGAATGTTAAAGTAAATTTAGCACCATGAGATTGTGAAAAAGATCTTAAGACATTTTTGTCAGTTCTCTCAAAGGCTAGCAAATTTATTCAGTGGTTAGTAGATTATTGGCTTATAAATCATACTTCTAATCTTGTGGGCAAAGGTAGCCCCAGCCCCCAAACAAAGCCTTTATATCATTGGCCTTTATAACCTACATAAAGGTTATTAAGTGTTAGTACCAAGCACTACTGAGGAGTCAGTGCATCTCAATAGGGAATTTTCTATGATACCTAATGTCTGGCTGTGCCAAAAACACTAATTTTTCTGATTTGCAGTGTGGATTTCCTTCTGTGAGATGATTAATTACCAAAACTCAGTAGTTATTGTAATAGACATATTTGTTATTTGAAATTTGGGTATAGACTGCAGGCAATTTCAGAATAGCAGAAAAACACAAGCATAATTATGCAAATATTGAAAGATATTCTTAAAATGAAAGTGGTAATTGAGATATGTCAGTATCAAGAAAAATAATGTAGTCCCTGAAGAGCATTACTAAATCATCTGGCCTGAAAAGCATATATGCACATACATACATACATACATATATATATATATATATACATATACATATACATATACATATATATATTAAATAGTACATTTTCAACTAATATAATATAGACGGAGCATAGTGTATTTACATATTTAAGAATGTAGAAGTACATGGATAAATTTACTGGTAGTAAAGAAGTGTTGGAAATGAATTAATTAGCTTTGGTCACAAGAGAAATCTTTTATTCTTTATAGTCTACCAGAAGACTCATTCTGCCATCATAAAGTCTGTAGTTAACTCATACATGTCAAATTCCAGTTTTATTTTTAAACTCAAATTCAACATATCTACACCTTTCCTCCTTTCTTTCATTAGAATACAAACAGGTATTTAAACAAATTTTAATGCAATTTAATGCTAGGCATTGGAATGAAACATCTATGATTAGCTATAGAAAATCAGGAAACTGTCTTTTCCCCTAGTGTTTTAAGCAATAGTGTATCACAAATAAGGGCTGCTTTACTTAGTCTTTCTGAAGTGATGCCACAATTCAATATGTGGTTAAAAGACTAGCAATTTGAAGAGCTTATACTGAAAAGTAATTACTAAATTACTTTTGGTACAAAAGTACATTAATCAGACACATATAGAGTTATAGAACTAGCAAAATTATACTATATTATTCTTTAGAGCATTCTATGACCAGCTTTTCAAATTAAGATTCTTTTCATTTCTTTTGTCAACTAAATTTATAATTCTCCCCTTGAAAATTGTAATGTATTTGATTGCCTTTTTAATTATATAGTAATGAGAAACAAACAATTTCTCCCAGTGAAACTAATTTTGGTATTTACTACCATGAATTCCAAGTTCTTTTCCCTTGTGAGTTTATTGGATCCTGAGGCCTTTCAAAAATGTGAGGCATTGTGCCTTTAAGAAAAAAAAAATTCTCTCTCTATTCCTTTCTTAACTGGTGATTGTATACACATCTTGTACGGTAAATGCAATAGTCGTTTTCAATGGCATTTTTGTCTTAGAAATGATGACTATGATATTGTTGATGCTAAAAGAAATCATCCACAGGCAACACTGATAAAAAGTGTACTATATGAAAGCAACATGCTCAATTCTTTTCATATTTTTTTTTTACACAATCCTATGAAAACATTGCTATCTGCAAGTTACCATCTTATTCACTTTAAAGAGAACTTTGGGGACTACAAAGCATCTAATTACCTTGCCATCATGTTTTAGAGGGTGAAATAAATCTAGTTTTCATTGTACCTACATCCTGTAGTATTAATCACTGGCATAGAGAAACATTTTACAATGTGTTTTTATTGCTTGATAAAAACAGTAAGTACACCTGATTCCCCAGAATTTTCTTGTTAATATTTATTCATAGATAACACATGGTGTTTCTTTAACCTTAGACTGACTTATAAAAACATACTGGAATGGGTTTCCCTCACATTTTCAATATTTTTTTAACAGGATTCATATAAACCCAGAGACAGATGTTAGGGTTCAAGCTGAAGATCATGAAAGCAAAGCAGCTGGCCACTAGTCTTACCTCTACCTCAGGATGAAAGCTCTCTCCTATCCTCAGCATGGTTGGAAAATAAATCTCTGAGACTGAATATTGAATGTACTGTACCTGTCTTACATATCTGTGAAACTTGGGCATGACATCCCAACTGAGATTTCCTTTGTGTCAGCTGTTTCTGTTTTAGAGTGACTCATTCTAATATAACCTTGGGTAGCCTTGAACTCTCAAAAGTCCATCAGCCTTTGTCTCCTGAGACTTGGGATTATAGTAGTGTACTACCCAGATTCTATACCAAATTAGTGCGGTTGGTGGAATTAAGAGTGTATATCATCATTGCCTGGCTCTGTGATTGTGGCTCGGTTTGTATTTCGATCTCCATTGTTTTATTAAATCATAAACAATATATCACCGTAGGCTGTATTTCTACAAAGAAAGTTACAGAGGATGGAGACACACATACCCATGAATAGTCTTCTATGATCAAGACTTTTGGAGAAGTATGTTGGAAATAGATATTCCAACATGGGCTTCCAGCTTATGAGTGGAGAAAGGAACAAAACAGAAATTTTATATATACAAAGAGGACTATAATACAGAACCATTATATAAGGTAACATAGCAAGATTTCTTATCACAGAATTTTATATTAAAGTTAGTACTATGTTTACATGAGGTCTAATTTCTTGATGTACTTGCTGATAAAAAATTATATAAAATTTCTGCCTCACTGCTTCTCAACTTTACCTATGAATAATGGCTCACAGAAAGGTGACTCTTTGCTTTTTACTGTTTTATGCATTTGTCTGGTATGGTAAGTGGAGAAATTTTCTGAAAAACAGCTACTCCTTGTGTGGAACAATTGTTTTTGACTGAGCCAAACACTGAGTCTTCACATATGTACTGAGTTTGTTCACATTCATTTATAGATGATAGTTATCTTAATCAAAAACATTTCCTTTTCATTCTTATGAGATGACTCAAAAAATCACAGGTAGGTTCTCACAGGAGGCCACTCAGGCTTAAGAAACCTACAGACATAGGAAACATTGGCTGTAGAAACTACGAAACTTTTCTGCACATGAGATATTGATAAAGGAGGCAATTATTTACATTTTACCCAAACAATCACAACTAAGAAAAAGGTGAATGTCATGCTATGTCAGCCTCCTTTTCTGGCCAGGCTTGAGTTTGTGTAAATGGCTGGATCCTTGATATACCATGTTTATAAAATTGAAAAGTACATCATTGAAATATAACAATAATATATAAGGTTGGCATCACCTTCTTAATGTGCTGATCCTCTTTGATATCCTGAGGCCATCATGCTCACAATGGAAGATTTCTCTTAGTGGTTCATACATACCGTTGGTATTGCCAATGATATGCACTTCCTTTTGCATCTTACAAGAATCTCTGTTATGATAGCCTTTCAACTATTCACATTCTTTTCCTTCATGTTAGTTACTAATGCAGCTCAAATATCTTTCTCCTTAGGCCATTCCTCTCATCCAAGATGTGACTAATCATTTTTATATTAATAATGTAATTTAAAAATTTTACATATCAATCCTAGTTTCCTCTCCCCCCTCCCTCCCTCCCTCCCTTTTTCTTACCCACTTTCCCCTGTGACATGCCCCCTGGCCACCCTCCCCTCCCACACATCCACCACCATTCCACTTGTAGGGATATGCTATCCAGTTTGGGTCATGTAAATCTGGCAAGTCATTTGAAGTAGGGACTAGGACTTCTCTCCTGTCTCTAGGTTGAGGGGGGTGTGTCCACAAGGTCCTTTTGTGCACCAGGAATAGATGCTGTTTCTACTGTCTGAGATCCCCCAGACTGCTCAGTCCTTCTAGGTGAGACCCATATTCAGGGGGTCTGAGTCAGTCTCAAGATGGCTTCCCAGTTAAGAATCTGGGGGGCCCATTATCTCATCATTGTTCAAGTCAGCCGCTTTTCTGCGTTTCTGCAACCTGGTCATGTCACCTCTCTCTGAATCTGGATTCTAGTTCGACTTGGTATTTATTTATGGGTGTTTGCTTCTTTTTCCAACAGGTACTAGATGAGGGCTCCATGATGGTGGATAGTTTAGTGTAGAGAGCTATGAAGCACTGCACCTTAACAATGACACTGTCTTCTGCCTTATACCTCCCTGACGGTGAGCACTCTCTGGCATAAACAAGCCCTTATTTGGTTAAGTCTGTTCAGCCTATTTGCTTCTGCCTTAGAGTAGCCTATCTGCAGGGTCCATGTAGCTCACTTGGGTTGGTTAGCACAAGGAGATTTAAGCCTGGGAAAGGATCCCCCGGTGTCTCGCAGGTCAGAAGAACATGTTTCAAGGATCCTGATTAAAACTGCATGGAGAAGATCTTCCTGGAGTTGTGTCTTCCTTGCTGGTCAGGGTAGGCACAGTACAAATGGCAGCCCATATGGGGAATTTTCAAATCAGAACTGTTTGCAGTCAGGGCAGTGCTGGATAAGTTCCCAATGTAAGTTGGGACCCAATTAAGGCCCTCGATAAAGAGGCGACAAGGATTCTGGTAAGGAGCAATAAAGTTCCAGGTTTGGACCAAGCTAAGGCCCTCGGTAAAGAGGCAATAAGGTCTCCAGTAAGGAGCAATAAAGTCCCAGGTAAGTTGGGACCAAGCTAAAGACAGCGGAAATACGCAGCAATTAAGTCTCAGGCATTGAGAGAGGGGTTGTAACGAACCTAAAGTAAAATTTTCAAAATGGGGACTTCTCAGCCTCATTCAATTTTTCTGGCTCTTCAGGAGCTACTTTTGTCAAAAAAACTTAAGATAATGAAAAGCACACTGGAAAGATTCCTGAACGAATTGCAATGCCATTGCACCTTGGTTCACAGTTTCAGGAGACCTCACAGTAGCGTGCTGGGACAAGTTAGGCAGGGATCTTGATTTTGCTTGGGAACAACTAAAGTCCGGAGTCCGACCAGTTTGGAAGTTAGTGCATAGCTGCATTGAAGACCAGAGGTACTGTAAAGAGGCAATGGAAAAAGGAAAAGCTGCTCTAGAATGTCACAAGAAGATCATAAGAGGTTGAGAACACAGGAGAGTCAGGTACGGATGAAATAGATTCTGAGGAAGAATTGCAATCCCTCCATAGAAAAGGTTCACAAACAATCCCTTAAGTGGCAGAGGGGGAAGGGAGAGGAAAAATGGTGATGTAGGGAGGGGAGGGACCCTCCTGGAACAATGCCTTAGGTGCCTTCTCCTGAACTGAATGAGGAAGGGCGGGGCTGAGGTACAGGGCGTTCCTTTTGCCCTGAGGTCTGGAAAGCTGTACAAAATGACTTAAGCCTTGCCTATCCAGTTTTCCAGGATGCCCAAGACAAAAGATATGAGGAGCCTTTAGACTTTAAGGTCATAAAGGCTTTGGCTGAGTCCAAGAGAACATATGGAATTTCATCTTCTTTTACTGTAGCTCAAGTTAAAGCCCTAAATAGATATTGCATGACTCCTAGTGAGGTAGAGGCTGCAGAGAGAGATTTTGGCATTACAGCAGCCATAGTTGTAACTATCTCTTTTGCACTTATGGATTCAGTCATGGCTGCCATGGCTATGAGCACATTGGTACAGACAGCCTGTAAGCTAAATGAGTTGTCCAAGAATGTGGCTACCACCTTGAATGCTCAATCCACAATTTGTGCTCAACTAAAACGAGGTTTAAAGACTGTAAACCTTGTGGCAACTGGCCCAATTGGGATGTGAAATGAAATATCCAGGCTTCTGTGTTACCAGCATTCAGTATAAGAACTTTACACGTGCTGCTAATTTGTCACATCAATTGTCTAGCCATCTTCTAGGAAATAGGTCTGCTGACTTTGATGAGTTAATGGTACAGCTGCGAATGGCCATCGTGGCAGTGAATTTGACATGTGTGGATGCAGGACTGGCTGCTGGATAGTCTTCGTGGTTCTCGTTGCCATGGATCATCTGAAAGAGTGGATTGGAATGGGAACCATGGTGGTCCTCTTGTTGCTTATCTCCTTTGTGGGCCTGTGGTGCCTTTGCAAGATGAGGTTTGCTCAGAAGTGGTATGCAGCTATGGTTGTCCAGGCATTTACAGCCATTGAGGCAGGAAAGTCTCCCCAAGCATGGCTCGCAGTCATGAACAAGTATTGATCCTTCACACTCAGGTTGTTTGGCTTAGCACTGAACTCTGAGTTAGCTCTGGAAGTGAGCAACTCTATGAAGGGCAAGTCTGGTTGCATGTGGGTTGGTGTCCGAGGTCCCATCTCCAGGAAAAAGATATGGATGGGTTTTGCACTCACTTGGTTGACTACCAGGATTTAGGGTCATTACAATGTCTACTACTTTACTGGAGACCAGACCACTACTCTTGCCTGTTGCATTATTAAAACAAAAAGGTGGGTCTGTAGATAGCTGCAAAGTCCTGCGCCTTAAAGATGGTGCTGGCTTTCGCCTTCCACCTCCCTGAGGGTGAGTGCTCTCTGGGGTAAACAAGCCCTTATTTGGTTAAGTCTGTTCAGCCTGTTTGATTCTGCATTAGAGTAGCCTATCTGCAGGGTCCACAAACCTCACTGGGGTTGGTTAGCACAAGGAGATTTAAGCCTGTGCAAGAGTCCCCCGGGGTCTCGCAGGTCAGAAGAACATGTTTCAAGGATCCTGATTAAAACTGCATGGAGAAGGTCTTCCCGGAGTTGTGTCTTCCTTGCTGGTCAGGGATAGGCAAGTATAGTTTAGTTTATGATCTTACTATCAGTGAAGGGCATTTATGGTAGCCTTTCCACGGTTGCTTGTATTGTTAGTTGAAGTCAGTCTTGTAGGTCTCTAGACCTTTCTTTAGTTTTGGTTTTCTCTTCAAGTCTGTAATGGCTCCCTCTTTTATGCTCTCTCTCTCTCTCTCTCTCTCTCTCTCTCTCTCTCTCTCTCTCTCTCTCTCTCTTTCTCTCCCCTTTACTGTCTTTTATTCCTACTCTGACTCAATCCTCAATCTACCTAGTCATGTGTGCTTTCTTCTCCTCCCCTACTCTTTCTCCCAGTTCTCGCTCCATTCACTGCCCTCTCCATTTCCAATGTGCTCTGGGGGACTTGTCTCTCCCCCCTTTTGTGAGGGACCATATATGAATCTCTTAGAATATACCTTGTACCCCACTTCATGACTAACCATTGTTAAATTTTTAATACAGAGGAGACTGAGTTCAGCAGGATATAGCTATCCTTGTCCATTCCTGTGTGAAAAATAGCTAAGAAATATACACACACACACACACACACACAGAGAGAGAGAGAGAGAGAGAGAGAGAGAGAGAGAGAGAGAGAGAGAGAGATCATTTTGTAATACAATAAAGACATACTTAAACATACTTAAATGTAAGATACATAATGAAAATGTAAAGAAAGCAAAATACATACCTCTTTCAACAAGGAATCAAATGCTTTGTTTTTTTTTTTTTTCAAATAGCATGTAACCTACAATTACTCTCAAAGTGTCTACCTCCTATCCTTACTTATACATTCTCTCCAGGCTATTTAGAGCCTGACATCAAGTAGAACTCTATGGAAGGAGACCTCCAGCAACAGTAATATGTGCCATTGTTGTTCCTCTTTCCTTCTGGTTTTGTATAGAAAATTTGTTGTGTGGAACATTCTATAAGATCAATTGCAATGAGGAATAAAATCACTAGGTATTCTTGTTTCAATCAATTATACTGATGTGATTACTCTAGACTGTACTGGTCATCTATCTTCACCGTGTTCCATAAAGATCTTGACGTGCAGAAATTTGATTTAATTCAGGATGATTTTGTCTCTATAGATTTTAATACATATAGTTTGAAAGAATATATGATATTATTTCTGGAAATAGTTTCAGTACTTGAAACTGTTGATGTATGCTACATTGTAATATAGACTTGGAAGGATCAAAATACATTATTGTACTTCTGTATTATTTGATCATTGTTTAAATCCATTTACATTTCAATGCATTACTCACCCCATTGTTCTAACAGTATAGAAAAAATCATCTCTACAATATTTACCATAAGTATATAATACAACTATTTAAATGTAGAATTAAGAAAAGCTACATAAAATACAAACACAAAATAGCTTATTTGGTATCTGTTAGTGTTAAACAGTATAGAAAATGTTACTAGAAATTTTCTAGTAAGCAGCAGAATGGTGGATTCTGTCTTCATATCCATTTTGTTAGCCTGTGTCTTTTTATAGGTGAGTTAGATCATTAATATTGAGGGATAGGAATGAACATTGATTGTTAATTCTTCTATGTTTGGATTTATTGTTGGTGGCTTTATTGTGTGTGAATTCTTCCAACCCATTTTTCTTTTGGCTGTTGGTAGAGTAGGATTATCTATTGCCTAAGTTTTGGTGGGAGTAGTTAACTTCCTTGAGCTGGAATTTTCCTTCCAGAACTGTCACTAGGGCTACAATAGTTGATGTATATAGTTTAAATCTGTTTTGTCATGGAATATCTTGGTTTCTCCATCTAGAGTGATTGAAAACTTTGCTGGTTATAGTAGTCTTGGCTTGCGTTGGTAGTCTGTGAGTGTTCTTAGAATACCTTTCAAGCACCTTCTGGCCCTCAGAGTTTCCATGGAAAAGTCAGGTGTAATTCTGATAGGTTTGCTTTTGTAATTTATTTGGCATTTTTCCTTTGCTGCTGTTTTTTGATCATTATTATTAGCGAGAACACTTTTTTATGGTCCACTCTGTTTGGTGTTTTGTATCTATTATTCTTAGGTTTGCCCTTTTTTCCCTTTTCATGTTGTCTCATATTTCCTGGATATTTTGTTTTAAGGATTTGTTGGACTATTGCGGTTCAATAAGGGTCAGGATAAACAAATAGGTCGAATAGATGTTTATTAAGGGAGAAACAACTCACAACACAGACAGATGAACACAGCAGTTAAAACTGGATGCTCCTCTCTCCGTGTCCCACCAGAAAGGGCCTTTCTCCACCTCCTCCCGAGACTAAACTCCATCGGTCACTTCCGCCCCTGGCTCCACCCCTCAATGGAGGGGTGTGCCTCAGAAGCACACCCCTCCTTCTGTGTGGTCAGTGCCACAGAAGCAGACACGGTGAATATCCCACTACAATTCCCCTTTTAGTCTAAAGAAAAGATTTAAGCTTGATACAAAACTATATACAAAACAGTGAATAACAAGTGTGCTCTAAGAAAAGGAAAATCGAGACCAAAACCACAAACATACCTAGTCCTAGGGTGAAGGCATAAGGGAGTTTACAATAGAATTGTCCTAAGCTGAAAAGCTTAAGTCTAGTACTTAATATCTAACTAGAAAGAGAGAATAATACTAAGATAGTTTAATCTACAACCTCACCAAGACCTGAGAAGGAAAATTACAATACTAGGGCAGATGGGAAGTGCAGATGGGCAACTTCCAAAAGGCACAGTGAGGACAGAAACAGCAAGCTACCTGGACAGTCACCCAAGGTCTCATAGCAATGTTGGTACAGCCAGATATGACTAAGGCCAGGAGTAATTGACAGACCACAACAAAAGCAGGGAGGTAGAAAGGCTGTTTTACCGTGACTTGGCAAGGTTCAGCAGTCTTCTAAGTTTGTCTCCTGCAAGCATATAGGACCGCATGTCCAAATCAGTGGTCAAGGCTGAGGCAGTTCCTTGCCCAATAGGCCATTAGCTGAAGCGAGGATGAACTCCAGAAGGAGCAACAACAGTGTCCAACATACTTTCGGGAAAGTGCACGGTGCTGTCAGGAGCAACAGTGTCTCATGTCAACAGAGTACTAATATATAAAACATTTAAATGCCATGTTCTGCAGGTCTATGAAGTGATTGAAGATTAAGCATCTATGTCTGACTAATCTCATAGGCAAAGGAAACATGGGTGAGGATAATCTGTAATACTCAGGAACTTGGCTAACAAGCCTGAATAAAACTTCCTTGAGTAAAGCAAGGATAAATACATAAACAATATAACTATGTACATATATATATATATATATATATATATATATATATATATCTCACATGTAAATTCCTAAAGTAGAGGTAGAGTAAAAATGTCTAAACAAGAGGTAGAGCTCTAAAGGGCAGCAAGACAAATATCCCAAATTGTAACAAATACAAAATGTCTTGAACACAAGCAATAGTATAATTTTCATTGGTCAATAAACCTATTTCTTTTAGTGAATCTTGAAAGCCTGAGAGTTTCCCTTACTCATCTTGTATTTTGTTGGTTATGCTTGCATATGCAGTTCCTGGTATTTTACCCAATTTTTTATTTCCAGTAAACGTTTAGACATTTTTTTGTCTCTGTATCAGCTTTCAGACTTGCAGTGATTGAATTGTGTCTTTCAATTTTTGGTTTGTCTTTTCTTCCATTTCTTTAAATGATTTTCTCATTTTATCTTTTAGAGTCTCTATCATCTTCATAAAGTTGTTTTTTGGGTTATTTTTTTTCCTGCTTCATCTGTGTTGAGATGTTCAAGTTTTGCTGTTGTGGAGCTCTTAGACTCTGGTGGGTTCATATTGATCATTCTGTTGTTGACTGTGTTCTTATACTGTTATCTACCTATCCCTTCTTCCACTGCTCACCCGTGTGGTCTCTCCCTCTCACTCTTCTTGTGGGTACTGAACCAAGGTTCTCTTCCAGTGGATACAAATAGGTCCAATACTCCAATGTCTCTCTTCTTCCATTGGATGGTGGCAGGACTATAGCACTGGCAGACTCTGGATGGGATACCCTGCAAGCAGTTACCAGACCTCAGCAGATTCAGAGCAGGGCAACCGAAAGCAGGTTCCTCCCATAGTTGAAGGAAGAGGCCTATCCAATTATTTCTATGAAAATATCCCTTTCATTTTTTTAGCAGAAACTTCAGTTAGGAAAATGTACCTTTACATAACTTTGTATTAATGTAATAGCAAGTTAGTGCCTTAAATGTGTATGTGACAATTTAGCATTTTATGATAATGTGTTAAGTTCATTGATCTGATATTCATAGGAGCCTACATATTCGATCTTAAAAGCTACATAGAATTTTACCTTAAATAAATAAAAGTAACTGATAACCATGTTCTAGCACAATAAAAAAATGGTCATTCATAATCCATATGGATTCTGTAAATCTTATGTAATCTGATTATTTTGTTCATTTTCTATTTCTGACAAGTAATAATTACTGAGTATATAATAGCAACTTAGAATGCATGTGCACAATAATTCATTAGTATGGCCCAAATACATATATTTTCTTTGGCTAACATATTTATAAGCAAAATTAATAATAGTCTAAGTCAATTCATTGGTAAGGTGATAACAAGACAACACAAGATTTGCTTCTAGAATGGCACATTAACCTTCTGTTATGGCATATAAAACAGGTGGTATATCCTTGGAGACTTGAGCTTTACATTCTTACATTAAAAAAGCAAAAAATATTCATGATAAAAAAAGGAGAAAGTGGGTTACTCAAAATACTTACAATCAATTGACCAAAACGTGGTGTCTATTTGTAGATCTGTCATCTAAACAATAGCCCTGTATACCACTTAGCACTGACTAAACAGCTTCACAGTTTTATAGATGATTTAGCTGTTTATATTTCCTTCTTCATTATATTATCTTATGAGGCAATTTATAAACTTACTGAGAATCTGTGCATCATAGTGTGAAATTACTTTAGATACTTTTCCTAAAACCCTATCAAATTTGATAGATTCTTTAGGGCAATGCATGAATTCAGATATACTTTTCATGCAATTTTATTATTATTAGTTGCATACCATTGCCACCATAATATTTTAACCAATTTTGGATGAGAGACTTTTGACAATTTAGAGGATATGATCTTTTCTATAATAAAAGAACATTTATTTTTAAATAAGACACATTTGAATGGTTTCTTATTTGAAGCATATTACTTTTACTGTGTATATTGCAATATACATCATTTGCACAGAATGCACTAAGATGAATCTTGACAAAAATCACTTCCCTTGGAAAAAGAATGTGAAACTAATTTCAAATATTTAAGATATAATGATCCTTGAAAGAATCAATAAAATTATATAAGATTTATTAATACATAAGATTCTCTATGACTAGTGTAATTGACAGTTATGTGATCTGAAATATCTTTGATGAAAGACTTCTCGATCTATCAATTTTTCCTAGATGTTGTAGGGTCTTTCTTTGAACAGGCTCATGAGCCACTTTTGTAATGATTATCTGTATCAGACCATTGGGTACAGGTTGTAAACTAAAAATGAGGAAATCACTTTTAATTGAAAAAATAATAACTTCTTTGAAGATCTGGTAGAATTCTGCTCTGAAAACAGCTGGCCAAGAGCTTTTGTTGGTTGGCAGGCTATTAATGACTATTTCTATTTTCTTAGGGAATATATGTCTATTTAAATTGATCATGTGATCTTGAACTAACTTTGGTGTTACCTATTGCAAATACTGTTCTTTTTATTATTATTATTTTTAGATTTTGTAAAGTAAGACCTAATTATTTTTTTTGACTTCCTAGATTTCTGTTATTATATCCGTATCCTTATTTTGATTTCTGATTTTGTCAATTTGGATATTCTCTTTCTACCTTTTACTTAGTATAGATAAAGGTTTGTCTATCTTATTGATTTCAGCAAAAAAAAAAAACAATTCTTTTTCTTATTAGTTTATTGTATTTTCTCATTGTTTTACTTTATTGATTTCAGTAAAGATTTTGATTATTTCTTGCCATCAATTCTTCTTAAATATGTCTACTTCTTTTTTGTACTAGATCTTTCATATGTTCTATTTAATCACTGGTATGAGAATTCTCTATTTTCTTTGCGCAGACAGTTAATGCTAATAACTTTAATCTTAGTATTGTTTTCATTATTTTCCATAAATATGGGTATATTGTGAATTAATTGTCATTGAATTCTAGGAAGCCTTTCATTTATCCCTTGACCCAGGGATAATTCAGTAGAGAGCCGTTCAGTTCCCATGAGTTTGTAATCTTTCAGTTATTTGTATTATTGAAATTCAACTTTAGTCCATGGTGGTCCATTAAAATACATGAATTAATTTCAATTTCTTTTATATATTAAGACTTGTTATGTGACTGAATATATAATTTTCAGAAGGTTCTATGAAGTTCTAAAATGAAGGCATATTTTTTTGTATTTGGGTAAAATGTTCTGTAGATATTTGTTAGGTCAATTTGAGTCATGAGGTCTTTTATTCCCTTATTTATCTGCTTATTTTCTGTTAGGAAATCCTGTCTATTTGTGAGAATAGAATGTTTACATCTCTTACTATTAAGGAATAAAGTTAAATGTCTTTCTTTATAAATGTTGCTATGGTCATGGTGGTCTCTCTTCGTAGCAATTGAAATCCAAACTAAGACAATCTTAAAACTCTTCCTAGTTTCTAACCAGCTAAAAGTTATTAATAGTTTTAAAGCAGCCTACACATGTCAAAATATTTCCAATATATTATTCTTCAGTGTAGAGTGTATTGACAACAGTATATATGTGCAGACTTTTCTAGAATATGACTCTAAAGCCTGAGATAATGGCAAGACCAAAATTTGCAATCAAAGACTTTCCTTAAGTATTGCTACAATAGACTATAATGCCCATAACGTTTACTTTTAGTCAAGTCCCACATTTGTCAATATTACCTATGTTTATGTAACACATTCTTGGCATTTAGGCTTCAAATTGCTCATGAAAATGTGAGATTATATCTCTTTTCCACTAAAGAACCTTACAGCATGTTAATTATATATTGCCTTTTGTGTTTCAGTGGCTCTCAGATGTTCTATTTGTTATGAAAGTTATGTCATTTTGGCTTCTGATGACTAAGAATTACTAGTCAGTTATTCATCTTTGTAGTTACTGACTCCATCATACATTGTATTTACCCCATATCTTTCATCATTTTACCTACTATTCACTATTTTCTGCAAAGAAGTTATCATTTTCCTGCAAAAGCTACTATTTCATCAACACAACCCTTGAAAATACTGTGATTGTTGAGTTTTCTTGCCTTTCTCACCACAAAACATAAACTTCATTGCACTATTTCTTGCTATTAAGCATGCTTGGCATCAACTCCTTGAGGAAAAGGAGATAGTGTACAAAGCTAAACAAATAATTGTTACAATTTTTAATGTTCCTATCTAATAATACATACTGAAGATTCACCATGAAGGAAAAAAATGGAAAGGAAAAAATAACAAACTGAAATTCTAGTATCTATTTTAGTATTTTTTTTCATTCAGCCCCCTTTTTATTATTATTTTATATACATTTAAAATATTTTAAATTTTGATCCAAGTTCGCTCTCCCACTACTCTCCCTACCTCTTCCCCTATCTACTCCTCAGGATAGTTGAGGCTTCCCATCAAATTTCTATAGCATCATATCATGAACCATACATCTTGCAGCATAAGGTAGAAATGAAGAAGAGAATGACACAAGCAACTTATATAACAAAATTGAGAGTATTCTATAGTCTAAAAGGGCATAACCATAAATGGCCAATGATAAATCTGTAACTCAAAGGCAACAGGTAGTATTTAGGATGAAGAACACTGTTCCCTTAATTTATCATCAAAAGAACCCTTATAAATATATAAAATGGGCAATGATATCTGACATTTGGGGTCTTTTATTTTAGTGTTCATAGTTCATACATGCTGAAAGAGTATACAGAAAATACTAAATTTAAGTAAACACTCATCCATTCCCAAATATCAAGATTATATTTGATATGATTTATTGAATTTAACAGGTAGGGACATAGTTTGCTCAATAAAAATAAGGCTGAATTCACAGTAAATTTTTCAAAAAGGTTCATATTTAAGCTATTATATGATTTTAAATTGTTGATTCATTTAATTACTAAGTAGTTAATGCTACATATCTTTGAATGTTTCTGAGATACTTGAAAATATAAGTATATATATATATATATATATGCATACAATGTTTAAGTACCAATTAAAACAAATTGCTACAAATAGCCATTTGATTGTAATTGAGTAAACATTGTAAAGAATTGATGAGAGAAAGAAGAATTAAATGGAAGAAAGGAATAGAAAATGAAAAAATCTAAGAGAAAGAGAGAATAAAGAGGTAAGGAACAGTAAAATTGGAAAGTCTCTGCTCTAATATTGAAAGCTTTTGATGGTTGTCATGGGAACCGGGACTGAGGATCCTAAAGCCTACTCTCAAAGAAGTTGGAGACCAAGTCCAGTATGCATCCATTTCCACAAGGATTATGCTTGAATCCCAAAAAATCACATTCCATTTAGTGAACAAAACATACACAGGATTTTGAGAACTTCACAGAGCTGTAGTTAAAAATAAGTATGATTTTAGAGATTTCTAGGTGAAAATTTGAGGGGATATTATCGAGAGGGAAAATGAGGATCACTCTTCAGGAGATTTTCCATATGAAACAGTAGCTGCTTTTCTGTGCTCAGCCTAAAGGTTAAGAAACTGAGAAGGCTGTCAGTATAAATCATGTGGGAATTTTCTGAAGCCCAACCTTGCTGTGTCTGTAGATATTAGATTTCATACACTTGCAAAGTAGAAGGACACTATTAAAGAAGTCAAATGCCCAACTGGGGACAATGAAGAATCAGTCTTAGGAAGGTCACATCATCAAACTGGTCTGTGATTTTACCTGAGACATTAGACTCCTACAACTTCTTTACTGATGACAGAATCCAAGAGAGTCCAGAGTTCTATCAAAAGTGCGTTGTTCCCATGGCACAGCTCAAAGCACATTTATTGCCTGGCACCAAATCCATAAGGACATTGCTAAGTCATATGAGAAGGAGGTGACAGCCTAGAGATTGAAATGTTAGTAGAGGTGACAACTATTTTAGTCAACCTCCATATTTATAAATTCATATTTATGTAACTATAATTATTCAAATATACATGTATAAATATCTTTACTCTAGAAAGAAATATGGTCATTTTCTAAGACATTTGTTGCACAAAAGTATGTTATAATGCACTATGAAAAATAACATGATATAAGAAATGAAGAAAATCTGTGAACTAAACCAAAAGCAATAAATCAAACTTATGGTACCAAGAGGCATCCACTAGCAGCATAGGCTCTAGTGAGTCTTCCTCAAATGCACTTATTGACTCAGAGACATAATTGGCTCATGCTGGAAAAGACTATGTCAGCAGGAATCATAACCTTCTACCAATAAGATTTTGTCATAATGATTTCCATATACACAAACAGACATATTTAAGAAAGGAAAAATAATCTAATATGCACATTTAAAAATGACTTAAAATTTGTTTTAAAAGAAATTTTGCCAAGTACACCAAAACAGATAAAGGCAAGTCCCTTCCTAATGACAATATACCACTTGTGTTTTGTTGTAGACAGAGGATAACATTAAAAATACAAGCCTGTGAAAGCTCCCTCATAGACATTGAGAGCATGAAGGTCCTGGAGTGTGCTCAAAACTCTCTTATCAGGAGAGTTTAACATCCAGGATGGTTTTTGTTTTGGTTTTTTTTTGTTTTTCATGCAAATATATAAAACTCTACAGCCAGAGACTTCCCAAATTCCCAAGCCAGGACTCAAGGTAGCTAATATCTGAATAATCACTATGTTATCTTCCACTAGTCAGGTCAAACCCATCCTTAGACCATTAATCTAGTATAAGCAGACTATCTCCAGAGTTAATTTTCTTGGAAGGAATGGCTTGTACCCTGAGTTGAGTTTAGATGCAATTATGCTTCCTTTATTCATGGAGGATTGTATTATATCAGGAAATGTATTTTTTTACGAAATTATATCATTTTCAAATATACAGGTAATAAAATGCCAGGTATGAGACTCCAGGAATTTTATATAGGTTGATTAAGTCAATGTAAACTGAGTTTTTTTCTCATTTCTTTCGTGAATTGCTTCCTTTCTTGACAATTGCAGAGCCCCTCAGAAGTACCTCTAATCTATGTGACACATCTATACATTACAATATCATAGAAGCTCAAACTATCATCAATATCATAACTTCTTGATTATAAAATAGATCTATAACTGAAGCACACAGAAGTAATAATTGGTATGTGTACAATAAAAATTTAACAGTGTATATTACCTTTCAAATTATTTTCAATATTTTTCAACTAAAAACTGACAAATTATCATTCATTAACCAGAATTAGATAGTTTTGGTGGTATGAAACAGATTAATATATATCAAACTATGTATATACTATATGTATACATTATATTTTATCTCATTTGTTATAAATTTCCTGTATTTTTAAATAAATGTCTCTGTTGCATTATAAGTTATTTCAGAAAAACTTCTCAATCATAGTTTATTTTTAAAATGACTATTTTGGGACTTTTTAGTGGTTATTTACACAACTGGCCTGTGTTAATTTTGGCATTAGCAGCCTTTTTATAACATCCACACAGTATTTCTAGAAAAGGAATATTTTACAATATCTGTGTTAGAAAAATAATATTAACTCTCAGAGCAGCATCTGTCATGACAAGATTAATTTAATTGAATCTATATCTAAAATTGCAGAGAAATTACTGGTAATGATATACTAAAAGATTGCCAGCATCAATCATGAATTGATTCATTTTAATCACTGTGTTTATTTCATTTTATCAAAGAGATTTGGAGATACAGAATTTCATCCTATGGGATTAAACAGTCTTTGCACCAATTGTCCATTGCCACTATCTTGGCTAAAATTATGCACAATTCAAATTAAAACACATATTTTTAAAATATTCCTCTTGTATTTTTTCCTTCCCTCTGTTTAGCAATGACAGCAGTAGCTGTGTATATCTCTCTTTTCAATGTTTTCAGCCTTTGTTCCAGACCTGAGAGTTGATATAGGTATAAGTAACATATCTTATACACATCTGGAAGTCATCATTCTGATGACTAAGTCATAGGTCAGATTAGCTAAGAAAAATTTTATTCCAAATGTGGTATTGGTAATGTTTTTGTAAAACAAAATTAAGTAATCTGTATAATTTGAGTATCTGTTTAATTCAGTTAAAATATTCTTTCTAATATATATGTTATACATGTGCATATATATGTATATGTACATATATATGTATATGTATATATGTGCACATGTATATACATATATATATATATAAGTTGCATTTATTAACATGATGGATTCTAAGTTCTCAAAGAGGATAATAATAATATGCTAGGAAAATAATCTCTGTGTCTCTCTGTCCTCATTCAATCTTTGTTAATTTGTTTTACATTCACTACTGTGCTCTCCTCCTATTCTGTGCAGGTATGCATGCGTGTGTGTGTGTGTGTGTGTGTGTGTGTGTGTGTGTGTGTGTTTGTATGTGTTTGTATGAGAGAAAAATAAGTTAATATAACAATTGATATCACAAAGCAATATTTTAGTCATTTGTCTTCTTTCACTCTGAATTCTAAAATCAAATCTCAGTTTAACATACTTGTGCAATAAACAATATTAATTGCTAAGCTATTTTGTTGTGCCTTCTTTTAAATCTTCCTCATATGTGTGTATAAATAGTTACAACTGGAAAATATTGTGCTCAAATTTATTTAATAGAGATCCTCACTGAGTTTCAAGATTTTTTTATAGCTTACTGTAAATGTACTCCAGCAACATCTTTTGTCTACTCTGAAGCAAAATTTTTAATAGAAAAGCTATCTTTTAATAAAAGTGTTGATTAACACATGACATTTATAGAACACTGGTCAAGAAGACACTGTGGACTTACAATGTGGACTCCAAAGTATCCTTTAATTCCTTTCCCCATCTGCTAATTGACTGGTAGATGCAGATAACCCACGGATTATATCACAAGGCATTTTCATGAATAAATATATGTATATTATAAAGAAGTATAATAGCAAATTCCTACAACAATATAGTTTCTCTGACAGCTAATTCACAGGAGCCTTGATTAGGAAAATATTAAAACAATTTAGAAGTCTGAAGAGGAAGAACAGAATATAGTATATGTAATTGATTGGAAATAAGAGTCTCTTATGTATCACATTCAGGAACTCACAGTTAAATTAGTGTTTTAGTAAATATGCTTGATTTATTCTAGTTCAACCAGCTCAGACACAAGAGACAAGAGTGGGAGTAATGACTCAGTCAGTAATGCTTCGGCCATACAGTCACAAGAGTTTGGATTTGAATTTTCACATGACTATAAAAACCAGTCATGGCAGCACTTCCTCGGTGACAGATAGACAAAAGCAAGAGAACCATTGAAGCTCATTGGCCAGCCAGTTGCCAAATGGATATGATTCAGGTTCAATGAGATACCATATCTTTAAAAAAGGGTATGTTAAATTATGGACTGTCTAGGTTGTGTTTATATATTTAGAAGTTTTTTGTATGTTTGTTTTCTGTATGTCAAATTAAAGAATAAGTGCACATACATTTGGAAGGGAGCAAGAGAGATGGCCATGGGGTATTAGAAATAGGAAAGGAAAGGGGAAATTTTGGAATTAATGTTTTGTATTAAAATATTTAATATACCCATTGTACTTTGCATATTCATGTCATAAGGCACATCAGTTAACCATACATTTTAACTGAATATACCCTGAGAGGTGATTCATATTTATTTACTAACAACAGAATTTAGTGCATTTTATCTAAAATAAAACACAATAATCCTTCTATTGTATGTGTATTCCCCTGCTAAGTCTAGTATTATTGTGTAAGTATAGTTTCAGAGCTGACCACATTGTATTGGACATCCATTAAAGGGGTGTTCAAATATATGAGCAAATATTGGTCATTCTTTTTTTGATAATTTTTTTATTTAAAATAGAAAAAAGCTTATTTTACATGTTAATCCCAGTTCTCTCACTCTCTCATCCTCTCTTATACCTCTCATCAACTTCTATTCCCCCCCCCTCTTTGCTCCCCAGAAAACGAGAGGCCTTCCCTTTAGAGTCTTCAAAGTCTGCCATGTAATTTGGAGCAGGGCCTAAGCCATCCTCCATGTGTCTGGTTTGTGAGAATATCCCTTTATGTGGAATGGGCTTCCAATGTCCACTTGTACACTAGGGATAAATACTGATCCACTAGCAGAAGCCCCATAGACTGTCCAAGTCCTCTTTACTAACACACTTATTCAGGGGGTCTGGGTCGTCCTATGCTGGTTTCTCAACTACAGACTGGGGCCCATGAGCTCCTCCTCTGTCAGGTTGGCAATATCTGAGGATTTCTCCAGCATGCTCTTGACCTGTTTTCTCATCACTCCTCCCTGTCTGCAACTGGATTCCAGGACTTCGGCTCAGGGTTTAGCTGTGGGTGTCTGTTTCTGCTTTCATCAGCTACTGGATGAGGCTCTAGGATAACATATATGGTAGTCATCAATCTCATAAACCTCTCCACTATTGCTTAGATTGTTAATTGGGGTCATTTTTGTAGATCTCTGAACATTTCCCTAGTGCCAGATTTCTCTTCAAACATATATTGGCTCCCTTTATTATGGTATCTCTTTTCTTGCTCTCCTGTATTATTTCCCTGACTCATTCTTCCTGCTCCCTCATGTCCACCTCTCTCCTCCTTTTCTCCCCATCTCTTTGGAGCCTATACTGGCTATTCTTATTCAAGCCACAACAGGGAAATTTGGCCATTCACATCCTGCCCTTCAAGCAGGCTGTAGTAGTGTTCCTTCCTTAAGAGAAAGGAGCTCCTGAAGAATGATAGAGAAAGCTCCTGATGTATCATGGTCAGACTAATTACTTCCAATGCACTTTCCCATTTTACTTTTTAGACATGTGCAGTTCTGCTCAATTATGTCAAGAGAAATAGGTGAAATCTAACTGTACTGTGAAAGAAATCTAGAAGTCATTTCTGTTCTTATTCTTCAGTATAGACCAGTGTTCTACTTATGCTTATATTTGGTTCTAGGGGAAATGCAGCTGTACTTTTGATACATTTTAGGAAGAGTTCAGAACATGATTTCTTCTTTAAACTTCACTGTTAAAATCCACTTCAGTTATATTCTTTAAACATCAGAACAGTTATATCTGTTCATGTGCAACACAACAAGAGGAGGTAGAATTCATTCAAAAGAATTGTTGATTCACAATGCCTTCTTCACTGAGCCCCTCTGCATACCTGCCTCTATTTCTGCAATTCTGTTGTATACAGTTTTATATCTAAATTAAACCTGTTGGAACACTATAGAAAGAAGTAACCAACCAATATCTTATGTTGCTTTAAGTATTATTCAAAAGAAATTAATGGTATAATTTACTATGTATTTACCCAGACATGACTAAAAGAAAATTGTAGAATAAGAAATTAATTTTCAATGAATGAAAGGTAAAACTTTTAAAAGTATTCACGCTATATACAATTAGAAATTTAAATGAATGAAGATCATTGTAACACACATATTTGCAGTAAGGATAATATAATGTAAATAACATAGATAATTACAGGGCAATTTAAGTCAGTAGACTATAATACATAAATGGATAAGAAAATAGAACATCAAAACAATATCAAATGAATCAAAGAGAAATACTTCTGATGGAACAGTTTATTCTGCTTTCTGCTATGTGAGTCTATGTAATGTGTTATCATTACATATATTGTATTAATGGATCAAGTCTTAAACACATTCATGTTGCGGCAGGTTGTTCCTGCCAGCGCCAGCCTGCTAGCCCGCCCCCGCCTGCCGCCAGTCTGGGCCCACTGCCGCGCCAACCCCAAATAACACTCTGAGACTCTGTATTTGATATAATCCTGTTGGCCAGTTACCATTATTGTTTATGGGCTAGCTCTGTCTTAATTATTAACCCATTTCTACTTATCTAAGTATTTCCACGTGGTCATCTTATCGGGGATCCGCAGCAGGTGTCCTGCTTCTTTCCTGGGCTACATCTCGACTCCTCCCTACTACTTCCTCTTCCCTCCTCCTGGTCTCCTAGCCCCGCCTATCTTGTTTCCTATTGGCCACAGGGCTTTATTTACCAGTATGAGAAACATATATACAGAATAACATCTCCCATCACATTCATTTGTATCATAGTTCAGTTTTTATTGCTGTGCTAAAACACCATATAAAAAGGCAACATGGTGAAAAGGTGGTTTATTTCAACTTACAGTTCCACACAAAAGACTATCATTAAGATAAGTCAAGACAATTGAGAGAGGATGTGAAGCTGAAGGCATGGAGAAATACTGCTTACTGGTTTGTCTATCATGGCTTGCTCAATTTGCATTCTTATTCATTGCCCAGGGATGTGAGCACACACAGTGGGCTGGACTCCTTCCTACCAAACTTAAGTCATGAAAATTCCCCCTCAGGAACTACATCAATTGAGGTCAACTCTTTCACATAATTCTAGCTTGTGCCATATGGCCAAAATAAAGAGTATGAAAAGATTGTCTTCTTTGAATAGTTGAAGTGTTATTATGCTTGCATACGATGTTTCTTCTATCAATTTTTCAAACCGCATTGAGGCTAATTGTAATAACATGTTAATTTTTTCTATTTGATTTCTTTTAATTTTCTCAGTTAAATACCAAACATTCATTTTTAAAATCTAAACACATATACTTATTTTTTCTCCTGATACAATTTTACTCCTAGAATTGTAAATTTGGTGTGATATATTAATATGTATCATGTATTCATCTATATCTGTATCTCACTGATAATAAATTCCCCCTGGTTTTTTGTGGCATTTTAAAATGCTATTGAAATATTTGCTAATATTTTCTAGGGAATTTATGCACATACACCCATTGGATATATACAGACCAAATTTTAGTACAATTAAAGCTTCATTAGTTGAATGTTAAAATCTGACCATTTCTCCTGTGATGCAGCAATTTGAAATAATTGAGAACTGATTTATATATAATTTACAAGATGTGTATTTGTGTGTGTGTGTGTGAGTGTGTGTGTGTGTGTATGTGTGTGTGTGCCTACCTTTTGTTAATCTCATATAGTCATTTCGTTTTAAAATTTTATACTACAAATTATTACTATACACATGTACTATTTATATAGTTCAGTAATATATATATTCTGCAATAATAAAGCACATTGAAATCATGTGATGTATAAGTAACATAAACTGTGAAAAATCAGGATTTATCAAGACAGGAAAGGAAATTCCAGGCATAAAGACAGAACACTATGTTCAGATATTTTAGTGATATAAACAAAATAAATTTGAACGTAAATTTAGATTTAGTGAAATATTTGAAGATCAAAAGTCTAATGATTCCTTTTATACTATTTGAAACTTTGTATTAATAAAATTCCTTTTAAATATACATGTATTTGAATATAGTTTCTCTCTCTTTTGTTGTTGTTTTTGTACTAACAATTTATTTTTCAATGATTCCAGGAAGGCTGCTCAGAGAACTTTATATATCTTATCTTTTTGATTTCCAAAACTATGGTGTGGACAAGATATTTATCTTTTAACCTTTGTGCCACAGGTAAGTATATACAGATATTAACAAGGTAGTGGCAACTGACTTGGCTAGGCAAGGGTGTGCCAAGAAACTAAAGCAATCTCTCATTTTTATCTTCATTGCATGAGCTCACAATGGTGAATATGGCCACTGGCACATGCTCAAGACCAAATAGCAGCATGGAAAAGAAAGGTAGGCACAAAGTCCTATGCCTAGCAAAGGAGCCATTGGCATTTGATAGCTACAGAAAGAGGAAGAGTATATTTCCTTTATGACTTGGCAAGTCAACCAGCTTTGTGAATATAAATTGCACTCAATAATCATAAAAAGGACAGAAATTTGGAAGGTAAATAAGGGATAATCAAGCTTATTGCATTCATTTCTCACACAACTAGTAAAAGAGACCTTAAAAAAGACCTTAAATTGTATCATTCATTGATTTTCTTTGTGATATGTATATTTCTCCTCTTACTTAGGTATTGTGCTTATATAGCTCATTTAGAAATGTAATTTATAATTTAATACAGATTATAGATAGTTACCTATGATAGTCAAAACTTAGACTTAAGTTAGGTAGGTTTTCAAGATACACAGAGATGTATTTGAGATAGATAGGCATCTCAAATCGAACCTTTCAAAGACCTACAAATTATGGCATTTAAAATGGTTTAGGGTTTTTCTTGACAGTGAGACATAACTGCTCCTGGCAACAGCACCAGCATCAGAAAGTAAGATGGACTTTGAATAAACGCGTTATGGAGTTTACTTCCAATATGACAAGACTAGCTATTTGGGCAAGAGACTGCTCAGGTCTAGACTGTATAAAGTTATGCTGTATAATCTGGAAATGCAGGACCTACAGGAAAGTGTCTGCTGATACAAGATTCCTGCTTCCTGGAAGAAGAGACTGCCAGACATTCTGCAGGACACAGAGATAAGTGACTGATGAACTGCCAATATAGGTGGACAGTTTAAAGTTTCCTGCTTTGCTGAGGAGTCTGCCAGACACACTATGGACTTTAGGCTGAAGATGGAACATTACAAAAGAAATTCAGGTGAATGTTCAGGTAGCAAGGTGTCTTTGTCATTTCTAGAGTTTATATATTATCCTTCTGTGGTGTTTGAAGGAGTTGAAGACAGATATGGTTACAGTTTTCCTTAGTTAGGATTAAAGATAAGTTACATGTAGGACTTTAGATTCACAAAGATAGTATAGATGATAAAATATTTTCTTTAAATCTTGCTAAATGTTAATGGACTAAATATTGTTATAAATTTTGCTATGTTAAGGTTAAAAGTCTTGTTTTTATTTAGACAGAAAAGAGGAGATGACAGGAGATGTCATTCTGTATATATGTTTCTCATACTGGCTACTGAATAAAGCACTGTTGGCCAATAAGAAAGAAAGATGGGTGGGAGTAGGAGACAAAGAGGAGAGAGGAAGTAGAAGGGAAGAGATCCAAGATAGAGGACTGGGAGAAAAGTACGCCAGGCCCTCTCTCCGGTAAGATAAGACCATGTGGAAGTACTTAGATTAATAGAATTGGATTAATAACTAAGATAGAGCAAGCAAATAAGAAACTAGTAACAATCCAACAGAATTATGTCATACACAGCATCTCTGTGTGTTAATTGGGATTGGAGCAGCTGTGGGTCCAGGAATGCAGAAAAACCTACTCATAACAGAAGAGTGATGAGCAAAGGTGTCAAGACCAGGCTGGAAAAACCCAGAAAAACAGCTGACCTGAACAAGGGGGAGCTTATGGACCCCAGTCTGATAGCTGGGAAACCAGCATAGGAACAACTCAGACCTCCTGAACATTGGTGACAGTTAGGAGGCCTGGGAAACCTATGGGGCCTCTGGTAGTATGTATCCCTAGTATATGAATGGATTTGGGAGCCCATTCCACATAGAGGGATATTTTCTCAGGCTAGTCACAGGGGAGAGGGCCTAGGCCCTGTTCCAAATGATATGAAAAGACTTTTAATATCCCCCTTGGAAGGCTTCACCCTCCCTGGGGAGCAGAAAGGAGATGGGAAAGGATGTTGATAGGGGGCAGTGGAGGAAGGGAAGGAGAGGGAACTAAGATTGACATGTAAAACAATCTTGTTTCTAATTTAAATTAAAAATAATAAAAAATAAGGAAATGTTTATGCTGACTATATTATAACATGACACTTTATCCATTTTTACAGAAACAATAATTAGCAGTTATCCATTACAGTGATATAATGTGACTAAAATGCTATAGACAGTCACGTATTGTAACTGTGACTTTAATATATGTTGTAAAAACTGAAATATCCAAGTAAAACACCATATGAGCTGTTAATATTCTTACTCAGATTTTTGCCACATATTCAATAACTCATTATGTTGTTATTTATTTTTGCATATCCATGTTTTTTTAAAACAAAGGAAATAAAAATTGATTTGGTTATGATTCCAACCAATCTCAAATGTATGATATGAAGTTTTGCAAAAATGTACTTACATTTATTTAGACACATCTTCTTTGCAAATAGTGTACATGACTTTTAGTTATTTTTGAAAGTAACCTACAAAATATTGTGTTCCTTTAAACTAATTAATAATTTTACGTAATTGGTATATACAAACTAATAGTTTTATAAACTGTTCTCAGGGGTATCAACTTTCATTTAGCAATGTTTTATTTAAAACATTAAAAGTCCATAATCATCTAATAAATAAAATATATATTGTCTATATATAACAGTACATATGATAAATTCTCAATTTTAAAATATCCTTTTATTTTTTCAATATGCTGTGACATATAAAATTTTAACACACATAATTAGAAATGTCATATAGGGTTACTATATAAATTTAGAGACTACACTATTTAAGATAAAGATTGCAGGCATTGTAACAGCACTTGTAATTTTTTTTCTATTTCTCTTTGTGAAAAGATGGAAGTCATAGCATGGAAGCAATATAAATCAGCTACTTACCTATTGCTGTCTTTGACAGATTGTTTGGAGGCTCTAGCAGGGGAGTGAAGCTACTCATATACCCTTGACCAAAGAGTGGTCCTCCTCTATTCAGGGAAGGCCATCCTCTTTGTTCAAGCCCATAGCATCACATGGAAAGCATATTGATCAGTGAGAGAGGAAGGGGACAGTTGCCTAGCTAGGCAGAACAGCTGAATCAACCCTGGCAGATCACTGGGATGACAGATATTCCAGCTAGATGACCGTCATATCCACTAGTCCTGTCTTTTAGGGAACCAGAATAACAATAGCCAAAATTATATTTAAGCCTCATGATAAAACAAGTGCCTAGTCCTAGAGTAATTTGTTGCAAGTAAGTACAATTTACAGCTACCCTAAAACCACCACAGCCACCCACACCCAAACATACAAACTACTTGGACCAGTATAATTAAGAAAATCACATTGTAATAACACTAAATATCGTACAATACATTAGTTCATATAAAATAACATACTCAATATGTTATGGTATGCATGGTATAGTCATGCATGGTATGACTAAAATCAGGATCTCAGAAAAAAAGTATGATTCTAATATGTAATGCAATAAAGCATATCTTAAAAAGTAGACAATATTCACACAAAATCTTCACATGGGCTTTTCTCTATAATCATAATTCATCTATAACATGCAAGTGCATATGTATATTATTTTTACAGAAAAGAGGAAACTAAAATATATCTTTATATTAATACATTACCAGTTTCCTCTTTAACTCAGTGATACTGACAAAAAAATGGAAAATAGCTCCACCCATTCTACTATAAGAATAATAAAGGTTTGAAAGCATTTGCCCTAGTAGCACTTCAGAAAACATCAAAATATTGTAGTTCAGCAGGTAGATGATGGACCTTGCATAGGGCATAAGTAGTGGATTTTTATCATTTCAATAAAAATCCTTCATTATTACAAATAGGACTACAAAGCAAATATTGACATTTGTCATATGACAGATTTATTTAATATGTAGACCAGTGACCAAAGTTCCAGAATAAATGATGTTTATTAAAAGAAGAGAAAATTAATGTCATTTAAAAATGAAGAATACTGATTGAAATCCAAAAGAGGGATACAATACAAAATTTTAAATTTTAAAATAAGGGATTACTGTTTGTTAGAGAAACCACACCTGTAATTCATTTGTCAATAATATGCCTGTGGTAGTATTCCTAAATTAGAAATAGTGGTTGGACTCTGAAATTATTTGGTTTACTTTGTTTTATCTATCAGCATATTAATGGATAAATTGTCCAAACTTCTTATATTTCAGCAAGCATTTATGTTTACATGGTGAGTATGTTTAACTGCATTTAAAAATGCATACTATTAGACTGGCAGTAGTGGCACATGCTTTAAATTCCAGTATTCAAGAGGCAGGGAGGCAGAGCTAGGAGAGTCTCTATGAGTTCCAGGACATGAAAAAAAAAAGCTTCCTTAAATGTCTCTCAGCCATTTACAAATCTGCTGAGAATGCCTCCTATAAATGAAGCTTCCTTTTCTTTCTGGTCAGTCCCTCAGCTGCTTAGTCCCAAATAAACAACACAGAGACTTACATTAATTATAATCTGTTTGGTCCATGGCTCTGGCATCTTATTGTCTAGCTCTCTCAATTATTAATCCATAAATATTAATCTATATAATTCTTCATGGCCTTATCTTTCCAGAGAACACTGGGTGCATACTTCCTTCCTGGTTGATACATGGTATGTTTCTCTTGACCAATTTCTACATTCTCTCCCCCGAGATCTCCTCATCTCTTAGCCCCACCTATAATTTCTGCCTGGCTACTTGTGAAATAGTGATTTATTCATCAACCAATAAAAGAAAAATTTTTGCAGAAGGACAACCCCCATAATTACAGGTTTATAAAATTGGATTATTTGGCATTTTGATGTCTACTTTCTTGAGTTCTTTATATATTCTAGAGATCAGACATGGGACTAATGAAGATCTTTACCAATTCTCTATGCTGCTGTTTTGTCTTATCAACTGTGTTCACTGCATTACAGAAGCTTTTCAGTTTCGAGAGGTCCCATTTTTACTAATTGTCAATATCAGTGTCTATGTTACTGGTGTAATACCCCGGAAGTTGTCTCCTGTGCCAATATATTCAGTGCTACTTCCCAATTTCTTTTCTATCTTGAACAGGTGTTAGATTTCTCAAAGGCTTTTTCTGCATGTAATGAGATGATCATGTGGTTTTTCTTTTTTATTTTGATTATATGGTGAAATATATTGATGGATTTTTACATAGTGAACCGTCCCATATACATAACAAAATTGCTGAACAAAATTCAAAGTGGATTCAGTTGAGTACTTTAAAATTGTTCATTTGTTAAATGAGAAGTAAAAGACCCACAGACAGATATTCTGATTCAAATATCAAGCTGAAGATCAGAAAAGCAAAGTAACAGGCCACTAGTTCTTACCACTACCTCAGGATGGGTAGGCTTATCCTGCTGCCTCTCCACAGCTTGGCTAAAATATCCTGATACTGAATGTCTTCCTGACCTCAATGTTGCTAGAATGAATTTTAGGTACTAAGACCTTGCTCCTGTCTTATATACTTCCATAGTGCTGAGATTAAAGGTGTGTGATCCCAGGTGATGAGATCATATGTATGTTAGCTGTTTCACTTTAGGTTGCATCAATCCTGTGTAGATTTGTGTGGCCTTGGACTCACAGAGATCCATCGACCTCTTAATCCAAAATTCTAGGATTAAAAGTATGTATCAATACCTTCTATATTCTGACTGCTGTGATTAAACATATGTTTTTGGCTTTTATGGCTTGTAGCTGAATTTGCTTTCTAAATCCTCAGGCAAGTTTTAACAAATTATAAATAATAAGTAGTCACACTCATTAGTAATACCAATGTGTCTGTAAGAAATGATTCTAGGAACTAGATTATAAATAACTGAGCATTGAAATATGTCATAACTGATGGTGAATAGTATGTGTCTTGTTTATGATGCTCTGAATTTATACATCATCCAGTTCTTGTTGTTCTGTTTATATGTAATATATATATTATCATGTGACAAAAAGTTATATATATATACTTTTATATGTTTACTTCTCCCCTTAATTTAAACTTTTTGTGAAATAGAAAAGGAATACAAGGTATAAATTGTGAAATAATTTGCCACATTCTTTCAAACTTAAAATGTATTTGTATTCTACGGAACACTATATATATATATATATATATATGCATATATATATGAATATATATATATATATATATATATATATATATATATATATACATTGAAGGAACAGCATGAAGGTATTTCACAGAAGTTTGAGTTTCTCCTGAACAAAATATGGTCAGTTCCTGAACACAGATACCCTAGGGACATATCCCCCTTCTCAGCAAGAATAAATGGCTTTTGTTAATTTAAAATGCACATTGACAAATATTCAGGATTTTCGTTATACCTCTAAAGAACTTATAATTGTTAAGAAAGAATGTGTATTAAATTATCAAAGCTAAGACTTCAAAATAAGCATAGAAATATTTTAAATTAAAAGTGTTTAAATTCTGAAAGCATCAGTGCAAAACTAGAATACACTATTATAGCCTGTTTGAATTAATTAAAATATAAAAACATCAGTAGTTTTATCATTTAATAATTTAAACTGTGACTTTTTATCTACTACTTTTACATGTTAGCAAAGCATTGTATTAAAAACAGAATGCTATATTCATTTCCTTTTAAAATCTACTCTTTGAGAATTCTTGAGAGGCTCAGCAAAGACTGAACCAACAGATTTAATCAAGTCGTGTTCACAGTCCCATTCTCTCAATGTATCTCTATGCCAAGAGAGAATTCAAATGGGAGTTTTACTTTTGAAAGAGAATAGCTTTTCTTGAACCTTTCTCAAGCAAAACTGAGAAAAGATTGATGGTCTGTGTTAGTCCAGTAGACATTGTGTGGAAAAAGAGATATCAATCAGTCCTGCAGATATTCATCACTTATCATTCAGGACTATGTCATTCAAAGGAATTGTGAATAAGCCCACATTGGGTTGCAAATGATTAGAATTCCAAAGAATTTTTTTTTGATGTTTGGTTATCCTTTTACTTTAAAGAAATTCATCTAATGTCGAAAGTTATATATTTTTATTGCTTTTGCCTTACATTTTATTTATACATAATTGTACAGATTTCTTAATGATGGTGATTTTACCTATTGCTTCTATGGGTATCACACTACTAAAAACTATGGAAACATTTTATTTATAGGATATATCTACTCTATACTTATAGTATATAGCTAAAATATGAACAATTATTACAATAATTTAATATTTACTGAACAAATCTAATTCTTGATATTCTTTTCTACTTCATAAAATATCTTGCACAAAATGTGTTAGTAAATAAGAGAATTAAAAATTCAGCTTAAAGTGGACATAAGCAACAGATTATTAATAGATAGAAAGATAGGTGGATGATAAATGTATTCTATGAGTTAACCATTATACCAGAAAATTATTTCTCACTAAAGCTAATACAAACACAAACACATACACACACAGACACACAGACACACAGACACACAGACACACAGACACACAGACACACACACACACACACACTAATATGGGCAATTATGTGGCATATTTTCTTAAATTTAATGATGGATGCGTAAGATTCCTGCTCATTATGGTTGTTTCTACCACTGGTTAATGGTATATACTGAGCAATCCATTAGCAGCAAGCTGGTAAGAAGCATTTCTTCCTAGAGCCTTCATCCAGTACCTGATGAAAATAGAAGATACTCTGACAACTGAGGAAGCCACATAGGACCAAAACAAACACCCTGAATTTGGGTGTCAGTTGGCTGGGACAGGACAATCTATGGTCCTCTGGAGGTAGACCTAAGATGTGTCTCTAGGGAATGAATGGACTTTAGGAGACCATTACTTATGTAGAAATACTGTTTAATCATATATATGTATATATATATATATATACATATATATGGTAAAGCCTAGGCCCTACCACAAATAACTTGGCAGATCTTGATGATATCTCATGAAAGGCCTCAACCTGCCTGGAAAGTGGATGGAGATAAGAAGGGACATAGGTGAGGGAAATGGGAGGAAGGGAGGAAGAGTTAACTGGATTGATATGTCAAATAAGATGATTTATAACTATATATATATATATACACATCTATATACAATATATATATACATATACACACACAAGTATGTACATATACACACATATCACACATATATACACACACACATATATACACACACATACACACACACACACACACACACACACACACACACACACACACACTTCTCCAGAGTTTCTACTTTAGTTCTTTCTCTTATGTTCCTGCCCTGAGTTCTGAGTTCTTGCCTCAACTTCCTGAATTACAGCTACATAGAACCCTTAGCTGAATTGAATTTTTGAAACTAAGTTCCAAAGTTTCAAGGAATGCTATTACAGATAGTCACAGAGAATAACATTAATAAATTAATGGAAGGAGGATTATTAAAGATGCGAAACATTTTTTTAATAATAAAATTTGAAAATTTTACATATCGATTCCAGTTTCCTCTCCCTCCCTCCCCCCTCCCTCCCTTCCTCACTCTTACACTCTTTCCACCCTCAAATGCACCCTGACCACTGGCCCTACCCATCTTTCCACCCCCATTCCACATCTAGGGCTATGCTATCCAGGTGGGGTCATATAATCTGTCAAGTCAGTTGAAGTAGGGTGTAGGACTTCTCTCCTGTCTCTAGGTTAAGAAGCTATCCCTACATGGGGGATGTGTCTACAAGGTCCTTTTTTGCATAAGGAATTGATCCTGTTTCTACTGAGGACCCCCCAGACTGCTCAGTCCTTCTAGCTGAGACCCATATTCAGGGGGTCTGATTCAGTTCCATGCTGGATTCCTAGCTATCAGTCAGGGGGCCCATTAGCTCCTCCTTGTTCAGGTCAGCTGCTTTGTGTGTTTCTGAAACCTAGTCCTGTCCTCTTTCTCTGAATCTGGATTCTAGTTTGTCACAGTGTTTAGTTATTGGATGGGTGTTTGCTTCGGTTTCCAACTAGTACTAGATGAGTGCTCCATGATGGTGGATAATTTAGTTGATGATCTCACTATCAGGAAAGTACATTTATGGTAGCCTTTCCACGGTTGCTCAAATTGTTTGTTGGAGTCAGTCTTGTAGGTCTCTAGACCTTTCTTTATGTTCAGTTTTCTCTTCAAAACAATAATGGTTCTCTCTTTTATGTTCTCTCTCTCTCTCTCTCTCTCTCTCTCTCTCTCTCTCTCTCTCTCTCTCTCTCTCTCTCCTGTCTCTTCTATTCCTACCATGACTTTATCTTCTTAGTCACATGTGCTTTTCTCTCCTCCACTTCTCTTTCTCCTAGTTCTCTCTCCATTCACTGCCCCCCACTTCCCAAGTGATTTGGGGGACTTGTCCCTGCTCCCTTTTGATAGGAACCATATATGAAACTCTTAGAACACACCTAATATCCTAGTTTTTCTGGTAATTTGAATTATAGGCTGGTGATACTTTGCTCCAGGTCTAAAATCCATATATGAGTGAGCACATACCATGTTCTTCTTTTTGTGACTGGGTTACCTCATTCAGGATGGTTTCTTCAAGTTCCATCCACTTGCCTGATGGGAGATGTTATTCTGTAAATATGTTTCTCATACTGGTTACTGAATAAAGCACTTATGGGCCAATAGGAAAACAAGATAGGTGGGGTTAGGAGACAAGGAGGAAAGAGGAAGTAGGAAGGAGGAGTCAGCATGTAGAGCCTGAAGAGTGCAGATGCAGGCCTATCGCTCCCCAGTAAGATGAGCCACATGGAAATACTTAGAATAGTAGAAATGGGTTAATCATTATGTCAGAGCTTGCCCATAAACAATGATAGTACCTGGCCAACAAGATTGTATCAAATAGAGAGTCTCTGTAAATAATAGCCCCATGTTATTGGGGCTAGCTTGGTGTTGGGACTGTGCGGCCGGCTGGGAGGAACTAAGAGTGGGACAAGACTGGTGGCAGGGGAGCAGAGGAGGGGGTAAAACCTGTTCGTAACACTTGCCTGCAAATTTCAAGAATCCATTATTTTTTTCTGAAAAGTAGTGTAGGTGTGCCACATCTTCTTTATGCATTCTTCAGTTGAGGAGCATCTAGGTTCCTTCCAGGTTCTTTCTATTACAAATAATGCTGCTGTAAACATAGTTGAGCACATGTCTTTGTCACATGGATGTGGATCATTTGGGTATATACTGAAGAGGTGGATTACTGGGTCCTGTGGTAAAATAATTCCAAATTTTTTTGAGAAACCACCATACTGATCTCCAAAATGGCTGTAGGAGCTTACAGTCCTGCCAGCAGTGGAGGAGTGTTCCCCTTTGTCCACATCCTATCCAGCATAAGTTGTTATTGGTGTTTCTAATTTTAGCCATTCTGATATGAGTAAGATGGTATCTCAAAGTTGTTTTCATTTGCATTTCCCTGATAGCTAAGGATGTTGAGCACTTTCTTAAGTGCTCAAATTTGTACGCCATTTTTTAAGAGGGATTTTGGTGATTTGTTGACTAGTTTCTTGAGGTTTTTTTTTTTTTGTATATTTTGGAGATCAGCCCTTTGTCAAATATAGGATTGGTAACAATATTTCCTCAGTCTATGGGCTGCCGTTTGATCTTGTCCACTGTATCTTTTACCTTACAGAAACTTCTAAGTTTGAGGAGGTCCCATTTATTAATTGTTGATATCAGTGTCTGTGCTACCAGAGTTATGTTCAGGAAGCTTTGTGGCTTTAAAGAAATTAGTGAAGATACAAAAAAAAGGAAAGATCTCTCATGCTCTTGGATAGAAAGGATAAATACAGTAAAAATGGCAATCTTGCCAAAAGCAATCTACAGATTCAATGCAATCCCCGTTAAAATCCCAGCACCATTCTTTATTGACCTTGAAAAGATAATGATCAAGTTTCTATGTAATAACAAAATAACCAGGATAGCCAAAACAACACTGTACAATAAAGGGACTTCAGGAGGCATCATCATCCCTGACTTTAAGCTCTACTACAGAGCTATAGTTCTGAAAACAGCCTGGTATTGGCACAAAAATAGACAGGTAGACCATTGGAATTTAATCCAATATTAACCCACACACATATGAACACCTGATTTTTGACAAAACAGCTAAAAGAATACAATTGGGAAGAGGAAAACATCTTCAACAAGTGGTGCTCGCACAACTGGATGATGGTGTATAGAAGACTGCAGATAGACACATGTCTATGGCCATGCACATAACTCAAGTCCAAATGGATCACTGACCTCAACATAAATCCAGCCACACTGAACCTCTTAGAAGAGAAAGTAGGATGTACCCTTGAACAAATTGGTATAGGAGATGTGTAACATTTTTATTTTACCATATATATATATATATATACACACATATATACATATACATATATGTATATATATATGTATATATGTACATATATATATATATATATATATATATATATATATATATTGTATAGTCATGGTACATTACCCTTCCTTACCACCCTCACGATTTTTTTGACCCACATTTCCCAACTAATATCTCTGGAGATTATTTTTCTTTTTCTGTGTTTAGCAATATTCAACAGGTTTTGTGTAGATAGCTACAGTTTCTGTATGTTCATGAGTTTATGTTGTCCATCATAACAAGTTGAGATCACTTACTATGATTCCTTCCATACTCAGCTCTTTACAATCCTCCCCATGTCCATTTTTACACCATTTTATTGGCCTTGGTAAAGTTATAGGTGTTCAGGTTATGTAGAGCATTCAGCAGTAATTATTCTTAACTTTTGTCCAGTTTTGTTCTCTTCTTTAACTGTTAATCATAAGTGGAAAGGTTTTTTGTTTGTTTGTTTTTTGTTTTTGTTTTTTTTCCTGGCTAAAAGTAAAAAGAGTTGATGGGAAAACAGGAATATATTTATTAGTCAGTTAGACTCCACTTAGGTAATTCTTATCAGAAAATTCTCCTTTTAGCCTGAGACATTCTTAACTATGAACTTCTGATGGGCTTTACAGTCCCAAATATGTACTAACTTTCATAGAACATGTTTCAATTCAATGAATAATTTCTTAGGTAATCACGTCACTAATATCATTATTATAGCTGGGTGTCTACCTTTCTTGGAAGGGCACTAACATAGAATGTAGTTTCTACAACCAGGAAAATCACTCCACTAATAGATGCCTTTTGTAATTAATATATAAAATGAATCTCAAAAATTATCTATTAGGGGAAAAATGAGATGTTTCATTAATAAAGTCATTTGTCTTTCAATCAAACTTGATAACCTGACTTTGATCCCCTGAAACTACTTGAAATGCAAAGTAAACAGGTAACTTCATGTTTGTAATCCAAATCCTGAAGAGAAGGAAACATGTAGATCTCCAAGGAATCCTATGTAGTTAGCTCTTGCTTAATCTGTAAGCCAAGAGTCTTTGGAAGAATGGCAGTTGAGGTTATGCTCTCTGCTTCTGCATATATATAAACATGTACTTGGGCACTCATGCATACATGAACACACAAAAATAGTTACACACAAGCACATATGCCATAAATGCAGGTGAATGTATTTATATTCCCAAAATAATGAACTAATATATTAGAAATGTTAATTTTATTATTCTTTGAAAGATTATATCATATTTTCTTCTCCCATTATCCTGCAACTCTGTACCATCTTCCATATATGTTTCATTTTAGACACCAGAGCAAAGTAAATAAATAAATAAATAAATAATAAATAAGTCTAGAAATATTATGCTTCCTTATAATTTTGAATCACGATAAAAAATTTATTTTTGGTGTTGACTTTCCCAAGGTCAAAATTTAATGCTGGTTAAGCTGTAGCATATTATGTGTTTCCTATGAAGTATGAAAATCTCCTGGGAGGTTTCTTCTTTCAGTAAATATTCAAATATATTCTGAGGAAAAATGGGATGAGGAACATCTGCTTAATCTTGATATTGTTTGACGAAGCAAATACAAAAGAATGTTGGAATTCAATTGACATTCTTTTAGATGTTGTAATTAGCCTTTTTATCATTTCTGTAACTAAATTATGAGTGTACATTAAAATGCAGATAATACGAGGATGTAAGTTTTGCTTGCTTAAACCATTACGAAATCCCCAATGGACTGGGCATCATCCTTCAGCCAAATTGAGTCAGGTTGGTGTGAGACATCTTTGATGTATCACTAAATAATTCAAGTCAATTTCTCTACACAGATGCCAAGAATGTACTTGATTTGGATAGTTATTGTGATAAGTAGTCTAGAATTGTATTTTCATATTGTATTTTAGAGAGCTAGATAATTTTTCACCACGTAGAAAACTCCCTTGGGGAAGTTTTTGTGCTGGTTCTAGGAATTAATAATAGTATTTCAAAGAAATATTGAAAAAAATCAATTTATGTCCATAGCCAACTAAAAACCTTTAATATATTTTGCATGCTTCCAACATATATTGTGCTTCACTAATTTTTATGCAAGTAATTTCCTTATGTTATATTTACATAGTTCAATCATTATAATAACCATTACATTCAATTGGTCATATTAATTTATTTTGTTTAAATTCCTGATTTTGACTCTTGATTTTTTCTATTATGTCTTTTCAAAATTATTAGAATGTCAACATAAAATATATGCTCTAGTAAATGCATTTCCTCTAATGTTCATGCAAATAACTGTAATTTAACTCATTATTTCACACACAAAAAACAGTAAAAGCAAAAGTATATCAAATGATTTTAGACCATGTCAGATCAAGGTTTTTAATCAAGTGAAATATAACAAATAATTATTTCAATTTTACATTCTGATGAATTTTTGCTAGCAGATAAATATTTTGCATTAAGAGGGTGACATAGTCAAAAAACAAAATGAATACAATTTTATTTGGTATAGGCAAATAAATATTAAGATACTTGTAAATTAAAACAAAACATATATTTTAGCAACAAAAATTAATAGGTAAATGGAAAGGGAGAAAAAACATGGCGAGACACAGTATTTAACTCAGAGTTTAAAAAACAACAAAAGGTTTGGTGTTCATGGGAACCATGGTGAAGAAAGGTAAGTGGCTATTTACAAGGCAGACATGGATAGACATTTTCAATATACTTCCTGGGTTGTAGGAACCATTCCTTCTCCTGCTACTTAGTGTCCCCAGACCCTGCATATTTTTCTCTATGTTCTGTAGACTTTGAAGGAATCTTGAATAACACAGTAAAAAAGAAGTATCTCTGTGAAGTTTATCAAGTGAGAAATCAGTGATTATATGGCACATTTGAAAAGCATGTTTAAGAGAGAACATAGTTCAAGAAGTCACCTGTGTGCTTAACAATATATTTAGGACCTAGGAATATTTTATCTAAAATAAATTTTAATTAATGAAAATGAGTGGATACTTTTTATTTACTTTAACTAATATTTTAACATCTTAACTTACAAACATGGAGTTGCAGCAGACTTTGTTATGTACAGAAAACTTGTAAAAGAATGGATAAAGGATAGCTCTTAAGGTTGATTTTGGTAAGAAGAAAACTGAGTTTTGTTTGTTTTTTTTATGGTGGTCAAGTGCCACAATAAGTAGGGTAAGAAGTGTTAAACCACATACGACATAGGGGGGAAGTGTTGTAACTATTGTTGTGTAACTAATGTGCTAGAGATAGGCAATGATTAAGAAGACTAGGAGGTGATGTTCAGCATTACAGAAACAAAGGAAAGATTTCCTGTTTACTGCAAACCTATCAATTTCATTGTGTACTTAAGATCTGATTTTTGCCTTCATCACAGTTTTATCAGCAAATAATTATTTTTATCCTATTACTTATGAATCATAAATTTGATTTTAAGTAAAAATAAATTTATTTTATTAGAAAAATATATTTATTACTATTATTCATATTACTCTGTATTTAATACAAAAATGCCTGAAATTCAATAATCTACTAAGATGTTCAGTTTATTTAATTTATATTTATGTAGGCTCTTTGTCTAATGTAAAATGTGCACATGTATTCATACTCAGCTAATGTTGACTTTGGGAGCATGAACCTGGCAAGGAGGAAGGTGATGAAGGTGTATCCATTGACAATTAAATGTAAATGCACAAAGCAGGCAGCACTAGAACCATAGACTCACTTCTTCCTATTAGCCTGATATCACAGAACTACAGCAGTATTTCAGGAAAAATCAACTATTTTCAAGGGCAGTACCAAAAACAGCATAACTCTACCAACAGGCTAAATTCTTTTTATTTTTTTATTTTTTTTTAATTGGATTTTCTAGAAAGGGTTTCTCTGTACTTTTGTAGCCTATCCTGGAACTCACTTTGTAGACCAGATTGGCTGTCTCTGTCTCCTGGGTATTGCTTTTAAATGTGTGTGCCATGACTGCCAAGCCCATAGGCTGAATACTTTTTATTTCAATAATTGTTTTAAATTTAAATTTGAAACAAGCTTGTTTTACATATCAATACTAGTTCCCTCACTCTCCAGCCCTCTCCAGTTCTTCCTCATCAAATCCCCTTTCTTCTCCCCAAAGAAAATTAGGCCTTCCATGGAGAGTCTTTAGAGTCTGTCATATTATTTAGAACAGAGTCCAGGCCTTTCACCATGTGTCTAGGCTGAGAGAGTAACCCTCTATGGAGAATGGGCTACCAAAATCCATTCATATACTAGGGATAACTACTGATCAATTATCAGAATCCCCCGTTGAATACACTGACCAGTCCTCCTAACTAACACCCACATTCAGGGAGTTTGGGTCAGGCCTATGCTGATTTCCCAGCTATCAGACTGGAGTCCATGAGCTCCACATTGTTCAAGTAAGAACTTTCTATGGGTTTCTCCAGGCTGAATTGTTAAATGTCCTATTTTTATTACATGGCCATAATGGTGACCAACATATCAGATAATAATAATAATAATAATAATAATAATAATAATAATAAAATAATTGAGGAACATACTCAAAGAGTAGGTCATAATTCATACTAAAAATATTTGAAGGTGAAAATTAATAAATGAAAAGGATAAAATTTTAAAAAAAGAAAGAAAAAACACAACTTTATGATTAAAGGAATCCCCCAAAAATGTCATTGAGTTCATTTCCTTTTGGCAATCTATTGATCTATTGGTAGGCATGTGCCCTACCTCAGAGGTTACTTTGTTTCCGAGTTAACCTCTTAAAAAAAAAAAAAAACCTGAATTTTCATTCACAAGTGATTGGTGATAGATTCACAAGTTGGTGATAGGGTCTGGGTTCAGGATAGAGATAGGGAAATACGTTGGTTTCTATCTGCTTTAGAACCCTTATACTCACTACACATTGAATCTAAACTAATGGACTAATTTCTTACAGAGACCAAGAAACAAACGTCTGTGTTTTGCTCTGTGTTTAGTATGTGTTGCAGTAGTCATACCTGCCTGAGACATTAAAAAAAAAAAAAAAGAAAATGTTTACTGTTTATTTTTGAATGCAGTTGATGATAAGAAGAAATTTAATCAATTAATTGTAAGACCTTTAAACCTTTCTGTAGTCAAATAATACAGAAAATTATTGATTTTATTTCTCACAGTAAATTGTGTCCAGGACATATAGTAAGTATTGTTTTGATTTAAGATGTTGCATTTTTATCACAATGCAAATCTCATCAAATGGACATTTGCATATATTAAACAGCCAAATCATTTTATACCTCTTTAAAAATACATTATTATTTTTTTAAGTTAAAGGCAGCATTTTTATTGACCTTGTTGCATTATCTGCACTCTCACCAAACACTCAGCAGATGTCTGTGTCTTCTCCATTCTGAATAATTTAGGAACTCATAGAAGTTGTGTTTATTTCTTTATCTTATTTATTTAAATAGACTTTAAAGACAGTGACAAACACTGTTCAGAAGTAAAAGTATGATGGGTATTACTACTTACAAGCTGCAAAATTAAGTCTCTTTGCAGAGATTATTATTCATGTGTTTATGTATGTATAGTAACGTGATGAATTAAATTTTTAGGAACCTTTGGTTCTTAGTATTTATACTTTTTGTTTTGATTTTTCAGAATGGGGATTCTCTGTGTTTCTTTGATGCCTGTCCTGGAACTATCTCTGTAGACCAGGATGGCCTCAACTCACAGAGAACAGCCTGCTATTCCTCCCAAGTGCTGAGATTAAAGACATGTGCTACCAGCACCTGTCATAGTATTTATACAATGACAACACCTTTCCTTTCCTTTCTCCAGGGTATTATCTCATTTCATGGCTAAAAGTTACAGCTCTTAGGCTTTATCTTTATATGTGATGGTCACAATTACTGATATATGCTAGAACATACCTGGTTATGATATGCATTGTATTCTCTTATTTAGTCTATTTTATATACTCTCAACTTTCAGTTATCTCATTTAAACAAAAAAAAATTGATAATTTTTAAATTTAAATTTATAAAAAGTTTGTTTTACATGTCAATCCCAGTTCCTACTCCCTCCCACCCTCCCCTGTTCTCCCACCAACCCCCATCCTTTACTCTTTCTGCTCCCAAGGAAGGGTGAGGTCTTCTATGAGGAGTCTTCAAAGTCTGTCATATCACTTGGAGAAGGGCTTAGTCCCACCCATGTATCTCGGCTGAAGAATTATCCCTCTATGTGGAATGGGCTCCCAAAGCCTATTCATATACTAGGGATAAATAATGATCAATTACCAGAGGACTCATACACTGCCTAGTTTTCCTAACTAACACCCACATTCAAGGAGTCTGGGTCCTTCCTATGCTGGTTTCCTAGCTATCAGACTGGAGTCCATGAGCTCCCCTGTTTTCAGGTCAACAGTTTCTGTGGATTTCTCCAGCCTGGTTGTATTGCAGTTTAATAAGGATCAGGATAAACAATTAGGCTGAATAGATGTTTATTCAGGGAGAAATAACTCACAACATAGGCAGATGAACACGGGCAGGTTCCACAGGATCCTCTCCTTTCTGCGTCCCACCACCAAGAGAGAATCTCTGACCCCCTCTTCAACCTTTTCCCCCAGGTCACCTCTGGCCAGGTCTCAACCTCCCAATGAGCGTGGTCGAAGCCACAGGTGCGGACAAGGTGAATATATCACTACAATGTTGTGACCCCTTTGCTCACTATTTCTTTCTCTCTGTAATTGGATTCCAGGAGTTCAGTTCAGTGTTTGTTTAGTTATTTGTGTCTGTTTCTGCTTCCATCAGCTACTAGATGAAAGCTCATGAATGGAATATAAGGTAGTCATCAATCTCAATATCAGGGGAAGGCATTTAAGATAGCTTCTCAACTATTGGTTAGATGGTTTCTTCTAGTTCTACCAATTTGCCTGTGAATTTCAAGATTTCATTGTTTTTATCCAATGATTAGTACTACAATGTCTAAATGTACCACATTTTCTGCATCCATTTTTTCAGTTTAGGAACATTTAGGTTGCTTCCAGATTCTGGCTATTACAAATCATGCTGTTGTGTACATATTTGAATAGGATTCCTTGTTGTATGAATGTGCATCTTTTGGGTATATGCCTAAGAGTGGAATTACTGGATCGTTATGTAGACTGATTCCCATTTTCCTGAGGTACCGCCACAATGATCTCTTATTATTTGGTGATTCAGTAAGATAGAGTTTCTATATTTGAGGAAGTTTCCAATCTACTAGGTTTCTTTACTGCCCCTCTGTCATTTCTATTCACAACAATATATAAGATTAAGATTTGTTTCTGACTTTAATTATAAACTGACATATCAGTTACAATGTTCATAATATATTATCTAAATTATCAAGGGTAAACGATTTGTATATTTTGAAGAATGTCTGTAATACTAGCACTTGAAGAAATAATCAGGTATCCAGAGTGGACAACAGAGAGTTAGTTTATTAAAGAAAGAGAGTCAGAGACAGAGACAGAGACAGAGAGAGAGAGACAGGGACAGAGATAGAAAGAAAAAAGAAAGAAAGAAAGAAAGGATGGAGGGATGAAAAACGAGGGAAGGCAAAATGAACATAGGTCAAAAAGGAAAGAGGAAAGAAGAAAGGAAGGATACACAGAAGTGAGAAAACGAAGGACAAGAAAACAAATTAAGAATACAGCAAAAATAAAAAACACTATTTTATTCTAACAACTTAGAAATTCTGAAGCTTTTACAAATAATACTGCTATGAACATAGTTAAACAGATGTCTTTGTTGCATGGATATGGGCCATTTGGTTATATATTGCCCAATAGTGGAACTTCCAAGTCATGAGGTAGACTGATGCCCATTTTCTTGAGGAACCGCATACTGATCTTCAAAATATCTGTACAAGTTTGCACTCCCACCAGTGGTGGAACAACCTAAGTGTCCATCAACTGAAGAATGGAAAAAGAAAATGTACATACACAATGGTATACTATGCAGTGGAAATAAACAATGGAATCTTGAAATTCCCAGGCAAATGGATGTAACTAGGAGAAACCATCCTGAGTGAGCCTACCCAGTCACAAAAAGATGGACATGATATGTACTCACTCATATATGGATTTTAGATACAGAGCAAAGGATCAGCAGCCCACAATTCACACCTCTAGAGAAGCTAGGTAACAAGGAGGACCCCAAGAGGGGCAAACTTGTTACCTCATAGAAGGGAAAATCGACAAAACCTTCTGAGCATTTTGGGAGTAGGTAGGGGCCAGTGAGTGGAGAGCTAGTTAGGAGAAAGAGAACAGGAGAAGAAGAGGGAAGAGGACAATATAAGGGAGCAGGAAGATTGAGTTGGTAGAGGCAGAGAGGAGAGCAAGAATAAAGATGCCATAATAGAGGTAGCCAATAAAGGTTTGAAGAGAAATCTGGCACTAGGGAAATGTCCAGAGGTCTACAAAGATGATCCCAACTAACAATCTGAGCAATAGTGAAGACACAACCTTAAATACCCTTCCCTGATAATGAGATTAATAACTACTTTATATGCCATCCTTGAGCCTTTGTCCTGTAGACAATAGAAGCAGAAGCAGACACCCACAACTAAGCACTGAGCTGAACTCCTGGAATCCAGTTTCAGAGAGGGAGAAGTGATGATCAATGAGGTCACGACCAGGCTACAGAAAGCCACAGTGACAGGTGACCTCAACAAGCTCATGGAACCCAGACTTAGAGCTGGAAAACCAGCATAGGACCATACTAAATCCCCTGAATGTGAGTCTTATTAGAAGGACTGGGCAGTCTATGGGTCCTCTGACAGTGGAACCAGGTTGTATCCCTGGTGTATAACAGAACATCAGGGGCACATTCCCCAAGGAGGGATACTCCATAGCCAGAGACAGGATGGATGTCCCAGGCCTACCCTTAATGATTTGACAGATTTTGATGATCTGGATGGGCTCACTCTATCTGGGAATTAGATAGAATAGGACTCAGGGGTGTTGGTGTGGGGGTGAGAGGGTTGGGAGGATGGGAGGGGGAGAAAACTGGTATGGATATGTAAAATAAAAAGTATAAAAGATATAAATGAAATAAAACATCTATATTTACAAAGACTAGATCACAGTCTATTAGAAGACAGGATGAGCAATTTGTAAGAGCAGTAAAAATTTTACAATCCCTGATGAGATATCTCAGCCCATACAGTATCCTGGTTCAATTGCAAGAAGGCTTATAGCAACTTACTAATAACTGTAACTACAGTTTTACAGGCAATCCAATGGCTTCTCCTGGACACTGTAGGCGCCAGGAATACAGATGATACATAAAAATACATGAATATAATACATAAAAATACATAAAAATAATATGTCATTCAACTTACATATTTATACTACTGAAAAACTTAGCCAAATGTTATCACATGGAGTTATTGATATAATCCAAGTAACAATAACTAAATAGATAAAAATATTTAAGAATATTTGTGAATAAATGATGAAATAAAAATAGAATAACCTAAAAGTAAAGTTACTGAATTCTGAAGAGGAGAATGTAGTTCCCATTTGAAAATTATTTATTAGTATACTTTAATTTAAACCTGATTTATCCCATTCTCATTTTCTGAATTTATAGCAAGCCTTTGATTTTTAACTCTAATGTGAATTTTTATTTCCCTGTTTTTGATGTGGCTTAAGCCACAGACTTAAGCTACCACAGAGTTATATGCTAACAACCTTCTCCTGGCAATATGGACTAAACTACATAAAGTCATCCATTTAAATTGTTTTTCACACAAATATTTTGCATGTATTCACACATACTTATGAGATAAATATCTAATGTCATCTAATATCAAAGCAAATTAGATAACAGTTCCTTATGAGTTTCCTTAGGATTTAAAGAAATATTTATTTTCCATTTAATTTTTTCTAGTAGACTAAAACTATGCAGGCAAAACATAATAATGGAAGTCTGTGTTCTAAAAAGTCATAATAATAGACTGTCTAGGACAATGCTATTCTAACCAAACTAATATGTGGAAGCATCATAGTCTTCTGTCATCTGCCACAACAAAACTGTTAACGCTATGCAAATGCAACGAATAAATGTAAGTTCATTCAACTTACAGTGTGAAAGTCTCAAAAGCATAATGCTATTTTCAGTTCTATTCCACTAGAGTCATCCTTAATATATCATTTGTCTGGATCTTTAACTGTGGTGTGGATACAAAAAAGACTTCAAAGAGTGTGATGGGAATCAAAGAAATGGGGATGTAACAGTAATGATTTCATCTAATAATCAGTTCTCAAGAAACATATGGGACTCCTGAAGAACTTTTTAATTGCTTTTGATATTAGTGATTCTATTGTGCCAAAAAATGCCTTTCTACTAGGCTTCTCCTCTGAACTTTTCCATTATTTCCTTATGTCCTCAAAAGAATAACTACAAATTTCTTACACATGGAACTTTGAGGCCACCTGCAAACACACTATTCTTTTATGCTTTATGAGACTATACATGCATGCAATTTTACTTAAAACTACATGTAGCTTAGAATCTCAAGAATATATAATCAAATGGTGCTGGCATTACTGGATATCTACATGTAGAATGCAAATGGATCCTTATCTATCCCCATTAACAAAACTCAAGTCAAAATTAACCAAAGACCTCACCATAAATCCAGTCACACTGAACCTCATAGAAAAGAAAATAGAAAGTATCCTTGACCATATTTGCACAGGAGATAATTTTCTGAATATAATACCAGGAACAAAGATGCTAAAAGCAACAATTAATAAATGGGACCTTCTGAAACTGAGAACCTTTTTTGAGGCAAAAAATAGGGTCAATAAGAAAAAAATGACAGTCAACAGAATGGGAGATCTCCACCAACCCCCGATAATGCAAATATACAAAGAACTCAAGAACTAGACTAGACATCAAAATACCAAATAATCCACTTTTAAAATGGTATGTGATCTAAACAGGTGATTTCTCAACAAAGGAATCTCAAATGTCTAAAAGATACTTAAAGAATTGCTCAGTATCCTTACTCATCAGATAAACACACATCAAAACAACTCTGAGATACCATCCTATAACTTTCATAATGGCTAAGATCAAAAACATAGATGGCAGCTTATTATGGAGAGGATGTGGAGTAAGGGAAACACTCCTGTATTGCTGGTAGCAGTGCAAATGTGTACAGCCTCTTTGGAAATCAGTATAGCAGTGTCTCAAAAAACTGGAAATCAGTCAACCTCATGCCCCAGCAATACCACTCTTGGGCATATACACATAGGTTGCACACTTATAGCACAAGATCATTTATTTGCTCAACTATGTTTGTAGCAGTATTATTTGTAATAGAACCTGGAAACACTTTAAAGTTTTATGCTGTTATCAAACAAAGTATGTAGATGAAAAGCTAAATGTTACTCTTTGTTGAGACTAGATCATTTGCAGGAAAAAAAAGTAGAAAAAGAAAAATAGAAAGAAAACATGAACCAAAAAATATTTGTGTAGTGTTCACTTTTTTGATAGTGAATATGTCAATTGATAATCAATTTTTTTACTATTATGCCCTCAAATTTTTAATACAGTAAGTGCTTTTATATAGCACTCAGTGTAAAGTGAAACACAATTGCTTACTCTCATTTCCTAATACCAATTTCACCATTTCATGACATTATTAATGTAGTTTGTGGTCTCATGTACTAGAGACTTCACCAAGATAGGGTACAAACAGATGATCATTGCTGTGGTTAGACCTAATTCTTAGCAACCACTCTGGGATTTGGCTTATATCCCCTGAAAGATTCAGTTCTCATGTTAAGCTTATTTAAAATAACACATGGGTAATATTGAAAACTTACTATTTTCTTAGCATGGATGTCATTCTGAGACATATTTCTATCTACACTACTATGCTAATCCATTCATTAGTAGTATATTCTATAAACAAAATCAAGCAATAATATGAAATAGGGAAAATCCTAACTAAAAGATTTTGGGAGAGGGAGATTCATTGTCTTGACTTATAAATGCACTACTGAGTTCAAAAGGCAGTGAGTTTAAATGGACAGCTTTGAACCCTCACTACAAAGATTACCCTAAATAAGCTCAATGTTACTAAGCAAAAGGAATGGATGTGAATGTGAGAAAGTCATTTGTGAGAAAGGGGAATATGTAATCAATTGTAGCAGGAAAATAGAAGATGGTGGGTAATATGGGTAGTCAGAAAACATAATACACCTGTGTGAAAATATCAAGGAACAAATTTAATTTTTAAATCTCATTTTACTGAGATAAAATCTTAATGAATATCATAATATAATTCAGTTGGAAACCAGGCACACATGAAGTTATCTAGAGGAACTTCATGTATGGAATGTGTAGACTATGTAATTCATAATAGAAAGAACCTTCAGAAGAAAATCAAAGGATATATGTCTCTCTTCTTTGCTATTGAGAAGGGATGTTTATTTTGAATCTGTTGAGTTAGCCTATCGAATACAGTTAATTTTCTAAAATATATTCTATAACCTTGAATTCAGTCAAATGTTTACTGGTACTTCTCAAGTTAGGCAAATTATTTAACTGAAAGGGGGTATTTTTTCCTTTATTGCAATCTCTGTTCAATTGAAAAAAGCGGTGGAGACTGAGCATACCTTGCCTCATCTCACAGTCTTGAAGCTACTCATTTTGAGATCCTTAAGGCTAAGAAAGACCCAGATCACAGATTCTTCCCTAACAAAACATGTACAATTTTTAAAAGTTGTTGCTTCTAATACTGATTTCCTTTAACACTTTAAAACACAAATTCACCCCAGTCTGATAGCTGGGAAACCAGCGTAGGACTGACCCAGACCCCCTGAATATGAGTGTTAGGAGGACTGGGCAGTCTATGGGGCTCCATAGTAATGGATCAGTATTTATTCCTAGCATACAAATGGACTTTGGGAGCCCATCCCACATAGAGGGAAACTTTCTCGGCCTAAACCCTTCCCCAAACGATATGACAGACTTTGAAGACTCCCCATGGAATGACTCACCCTCCCTGGGGAGCCGAAAGGGGATGGAAAAGGGTTTGGTAGGGTTGATAAGGGAGGATGGAAGGGAGTGGGAACTGGGATTGACATGTAAAACCACCTTGTTTCAAATATAAATAAAAAAAAATAAACACAAATCCATCATTAGTTGAGGCTTGTTTAATATGTTTCTATACATAAAATTAAGTTAGTCTACCCTGCTAACACATATAAAAGCCAATGCTTTAAGTAACAAGACTATTCAAATAATAGGCCTATTACTTTAATATTTACAATAAAGGGGCTTGGTATGTTTTCCTTTTTCACACACAAGTGATGAACTGAGCTAAAACTATTTTACCTAAGCAAAAAAATGTGTATTATAAAAGCTAATTAATTAAAGGTCACAGAAGTGCAATGGGAGATTCTAAGCATAAATACAGTAATTATCTTGTCTGAAGTTATGGTTAAAAGAAAACATTTATATTAGGTACACGTTATTTTACCAGGCTGTAATTCTGAATAGCTTGTTAAGATGTTTCAATCTATTTTTGTTTTCATTTGCCATTTCTTTGCTTTCATTTCAAGGTCTCACTAAGTAGCCCAACTAACCTGAAATGGAATTTTAAATTGACCAATAAGACAATAAAATGCAAGCGAGACATGGGTACATATGTGGGTATTAAGAAATGCTAAAGAGTAGTTTAAGTAAATTTCAACTTTGGAAACAGCATTGCTACTTTGTATTCATAGTTTCTGGACCTTTGCATGGGTAAGCACAAACAGACCGCCTTCTGATTAGATCACTGTTGTTGGGGACTCTGTCACATGTATAAAAAGTCAGATTTCCCAGGAATTTATTAAAACAAGTCTTAAACTCTTTATTAGTATTTGTATGAATATCAATGAGGAACACTGTGACTTCTTCAGGAATTGCAATTAATATTTATTTATTTTAACATATTAAAATATGGATATGTTAGAGATTTTACGTAGTTATAACCACAAACATTTTATTGTTGATTTTGATATTTTTAAAGTTTTCATAAAATAAGTTTACATTATTTCATCTCTTTCAGCTCCTTCAAGATACATTCCCCCTTATCTAATTTCAGGTTGTTTGAATATGAAAGAAAGAAAAGCAAGGAAGATGGAATGGAAGGAAAAGAAGAAGGAAAGAAGAAAAGTAAAACAGAAAGAAAGAAAACACACAAAAACAAAAGAAGCACATAAAAACGTGAAGAACATTTTGCGATGGCCATCTATCTACACCTGATCATGAGGCCTGCTCTAATTGTTGATATATCTGTCACACTCCATTGAAGGAAATTGTGTCTCATCCCACCTTCACTACACCTAGCTAGTATCAATTGCAAATATTTGCTTTATTTGTGTCTAGGTTGTTATGTCCACTAACTTCTCTTGGTACATAATTTCATCAAGCTTAAACATATTCAGGTCTTGCATGTGCTGTCCCAGTCTCTAAATACATATGTGCATCAGTCTGTCCATCATATATATATATATATATATATATATATATATATATATATATATATGCTTGCTTGAAGTCACTCAAAACCTCTGACTCACATAAACTCTCCGCCTTGTCTAGCTTATAAAGCCCTGTGATTTGAGGGCAGGGCTGTGATGTCGACATTCCATGTTGGGCTGAATGCATACCATTGTCCTTTTGTGGATATCTGTGCTTGTTAACATCTACTGAAAGAAGAAACTTCTCTTGAGGGTTAGGGATGCATTGATCTATGGCTATTCCATTATTTCATTAGGAGTCATTTGCTTTCATGTTTAGCAGAATAATAATATTGACTTCCCCTAGAGCCAATGACTATCTAGTCTTAGGATCTTGGAGTCATTAAAAATATGGGTCCTAATGTCATAACAACTGAATCCCAGTAACTATTTCACTAAAATATTATACGTATAAAATAGTGCTTTGATAATAATGTTTTATTCATGTATGTAACAAAACTTCATGTTTTCCTTTCATTAGCCTTTCAACACATTTTGCTCTTTTTCTATGGCCTTTCTTCCCTTGGTCATTCCTATGTGTTAAATATGTCTTTTATGGATTCATATAAAATGATTCTCCAAAATTCCTTCTAACTTCCTGAAAAGGACAACATATTTTATCTGTGACCTAATAGTCTCCACTGTTTCACATAGCACAATCTGTAACAACCCATCCTCTCAAAGGTACTTAGGCTCCTTCCCATGCTATAGGTTTACAATTCTCTATTATAAACTATTTTGTTTTTTTTTTTATTTGTTTGTTTGATTGTTTTTTCTTTGAGTGTCATAATGTGATCACATGACAGTCTTATTTTCAATTTTTGGAAAATATCACTACTGAATTCCAGAGTATGAAGAGTAATGTACACTCCCAACAAAGATTTCTAAAGTTCACTTCCCTAACCTTGTATTCTTGTCAAAATTTGTTGTAGTGTTTGGTTGATGATAGTCATTCCAGAATGTATAAATTGAAAATCTAAGGAAATCTTGATTGCTGAAAAGGTGAACATTCTATCCTTAAACACCATGGAAAAAGCAGAAGGTAATTACACTTAAATTCTATCTCATTCAGTTAGAATAGCTATAGAAAAAAAAACCTACCCAAATACAAATAATGGCAAGACTATAAGTGTAAAATTAATACTTATAATAAATTTATTTTTTTATTTTTATTATACATATTTATCCCAGTTCCTTCTCCCTCCCTCCATCCTTCCCTCTCTCCCACCCTTTCATGCCCCCCGACCACCGTACCCTCCCATCCCACTCCACTCCACACGAAGGGTGATGCCCTCTGGAGGAGTCATCTAAATCTGTCAAGTCATTGGGAGTAGGGACTATGACTTCTCTCCTGTCTCCAGGTTAAGGGAGGATCCATCCATAGGGCATGTGCCCGCAAAGTCCTTTTGTGCACCATGAATATATCCTGGTTGTGCTGACTGAGGTTCCTTAGACTATTCAGGCCTTCTAGCTGAGACCCATATTCATGGGGTCTCAGTCAGTCCCATGCTGAATTCCCAGCTATCAGTCTGGGGGACCATTAACTTCTCTTTGTTCAGGTCAGCTGTCTCTGTGTTTCTACAGCCTGATCTTGTCCTCCCGCTCTGCATCTGGATTTAAGTTCATCTCAGTGTTTAGTTGTGGGTGAATGCTTTTGTTTCCATCAGCTACGAGATGAGGGCTCCATGATGATGGATAAGTTAGTCTTCAATCTCATTATCAGGGAAGGGCATTTATGGTAGACTTTTAACTGTTGCTCAAATTGTTAGTGGGGTAAGTCTTGTAGGTCTCTAAACATTTCTCTGGGTTCAGTTTTCTCTTCAAACCTATAATGTCTCTCTCTTTTATTCTCTGTGTGTCTGTGTGTGTGTGTGTGTGTGTGTCTGTCTGTCTCTTTCATTTCTCATCTATTCCTCCCCTGACTCAATCTTCCTAGTTCCACATGCTTTCTTCTCCTCCCCTTCCCTTTCTCCTAGTTCCTCTGCATTCACTTCACCCCCCCACACACACATTCTCCATGTGCTCTCGAGGTATGTCCCTTTTCCCTTCTGTGAAGAACCTTAAATGAATCTCTTAGAATCTTCCTTGTATTCTAGTTTCTCTGGCGGTGTGATAATAGGCTGGTGATCCTTTTCTCTATATATGAGAGTACATACCATGTTTCTCTTTTTGTGACTGGGTTACCTCACTAAGGATGGTTTCTTGCCTGCGAATTTCAAGATTCCATTGTATTTTTCCCGCACATTAGTATTCCATTGTGTAACTGTGCAACATCTTCTTTATCCATTTTTCAGTTGAGGTGCATCTACATTGCTTCCAGGTCCTTGCTATTACAAATGATGTTGCTATTAAAGTAGTTGAGCACATATCTTTGTTGCATGGATGTAGATCATTTGGGGGATTTCCAGTTCCTGTGGTAGACACATTCCCATTTTCCTGAAAACCACCATACTGATCTCCATAATGGCTGTACAAATTTGCACTCCCACCAACAGTGGAGGAGTATTCCCCTTTCGCCACATCCTCTCCAGCACAAGTTGTCATTGGTGTTTCTAATTTTAGCCATTCTGGCATGAGTAAGATAGTATCTCAAAGTTGATTTTATTTGAATTTTCCTGATAGCTAAGGGTGTTGAACACTTTCTTAAGTGTCTTTCAGCCTTTTTGATTTCCTCTATTGAGAGTTCAGTACACCAAATATTATTAGGGTAACTTGATAATTTGTTGACTAGTTTCATGAGTTCATTTTTATATTTTGGAGACCAGCCCTTTGTCAGATGTAGGATTGGTGAAGATCCTTTCCAAGTCTATCGGCTGCTGTTTGGTCTTGTCCACTGTGTACTTTGCCTTACAGAAGCTTCTAAGTTTGAGTAGGTCCCATTTATTAATTGTTGATCTCAGTGTCTGTGTTACTGGAGTTATGCTCAGGAAGCAGTCTACCATACAAATTTGTTCAAAGGCACCTCCAATTTTCTATTCTAAGAGATTCAGTGTGGTTGGATTTATGTTGAGGTCTTTGATCCATTTGGACTTAGTTTTGTATATTGCGATAGTCCTGGGTCTATCTGCAGTCTTTTACACACCATCATGTAGTTGTGCCAGCACAATTTGTTGAGAATGCTTTCCTCCCACCATTGTATTCTTTTAGCTGTTTTTTTTTTTTTCTCAAAGATCAGGTGTTGGTAGGTATGCGGGTTAATATCAAGGTTTTCACTTTGATTCCAATGATCCACTTGTCTAATTTTGTGCCAATACCAGGCTGTTTTCAAAACAATAGCTCTGTAGTAGACATTAAAGTCAGGGATGGTGATGCCTCCTGAAGCCCCTTTATTGTACAGGGTTGTTTTGGCTATGCTGGGTCTTTTGTTTTTCAATATAAAGTTGAGTATTATCCTTTCAAGGTCTGTGAAGAATTGTGTTGGGATTTTCATAGGATTGCATTAAGATGTAGATTGCTTTTGGCAATGTTGCCATTTGTAGTATGTTTATCTTATCTATCCTAGAGCATAGGAGATATTTCCAATTTCTGATATCTTCTTTGATTTCTTTCTTTAACGACATGAAGTTTTTATTATATAGCTCTTTCACTTGTTTGGAAAACATTACCCCAAGAAACTTTATGTTGTTTGTGGCTATTGTAAAGGGTGATGTTTCTCTGATTTCTTTCTCAGACCCTTTGTTGTCTGAATAAAGTAGGGCCCCTGACATTTTTGAGTTTGTCTTGTATGCTGCTAGTTTGATGAAGGTTTTAGCAAGTGTAGGAATTTCCTGTTAGAGTGTTTTGTGTTGCTTATGTAAACTATTATATCATCTGCAAAAAAAGAAATTTTGACTTCTTCCTTTCCAATTTGTATTCCCTTGATCTCCTTTTGTTATCTTATTGCTATAGCTAGAACTTCAAGTAAAATATTGAAGAGATATGGAGATATGGAGAGAAAGAGCAGCCTTGTCTTTTTCCTCATTTTAGAGGAATCAAATTAACCATTCAGTTTGATGTTGACTGTTGTTTTACTGTATATTGCTTTTATTATGTTTATGTATATTTCTGTTATCCCTGCTCTCTCCAAGATCTTTATCATGAATTGGTGTTGAATTTTGTTGAAGGCTTTTTCAACATCTAGGGAGATGATAATATGGTTTTTCTTTTTTAGTTTGTTTATATGGTTGATAAAATTTTGTGTGTTAAATCATCCCTGCAATCCAGGGATGGAGCTCCCTGTATGGTAGGTGATTTCACTGATGTTTTCTTGTATTAGGTTTGGTAGTATTTTATTGACTATTTTTGCATCAATGTCTATGAGGGATATTGGTCTGTAGTTTTTTCTTAGTTGTGTCTTTGTATGGCTTAGGTGACTGTGGTCTCATACAAAGAGTTTGGTTATGAACATTCTGTTTCTATTGTGTGGAACAATTTGAGAAATTATGATAATAGCTCTGCCTTAAATTTCTGGTAGAATTGTGCATAGTAGCCAACTGGCCCTGGGCTTTTTTTTGGTTGTAAGGCTTTTGATTACTGCCTCTATTTTGTTAATGGTTTTAGGTCTATTTAAGTTGTTTGTTCTTAATCTAATTTTGGTAAGTGATAGTTATCCAGAAACTTGTCCATTTCTTTCTAATTTTTAAATTTCATGGAGTACAGGGTTTCAAAGTATGATCTCAAAATTGTTTGGATTTCCATAATGCCCATTGTTATGTCTCTTTTTTTCATTTATAATTTTGTTAATTTGCATTCTCTCTCTCTCTCTCTCTCTCTCTCTCTCTCTCTCTCTCTCTCTCTCTCTTTCTGCTTTTTGGTTAGTTTGGATAAAGGTTGTCTAGTTGATTTACTCAAAAAAAAAAAACCAAATTCTTTGTTGCATTAATTTTTTTTAATTATTTTCCTGTTTTCTATTTATTGATTTCAGTCCTCAAATTGATTATTTTCTGGCATCTACTCCTCCAGGTTGAGTTTGCTTCTTTTTCTTCTAAGCTTTTCAATTGTGCTGTTAATTCTCTAAAATGGGTAACTTCCATTTTCTAATTATCTTCAGTTAGTACAATATCTTTCCTTGTAGCACTGCTTTTAAGCTGTCCCATAAGTTTGGTTATGTTGTGTCCTTATTCTCATTGAAATTTTGGAAGTCGTTATTTCTTTCTTTACTTCTTCTTTGACTTAGGTGTGGTGCAATAGCACATTGTTCGGTGTCCATGAGTTTGTACGTTTTCCCAATTTGTGTTGTTGAATTCCAAATTTAAAGCATGGTGGTCTGATAATAGACAGGGGAGTATTCCAAAGTTTGTATCTGTTGAGGTTTGTTATGCCACCTAGTATGTGTTCTATTTTAGAGAAGGTTCCACGTGGAGCTTAGAAGAAGGTATATTCTTAGTGTTTGGATGGTATAGTCTATAGATGTCTGTTAAACCAATTGAGACATAACTTCTGTTAGTTCTTTTGATTTTTGTTACATTTCTGATTGGTGGTCCAGTCTAGTGATGATAGTGGGTTGTTGAAGTCTCCCACTATAAGTGTGTGAGGTTTAATGTGAGCTTTGAGTTTTGTACTGTTTCTTTTACAAATATGGTGCCTTTGTATTTGGGGCATAGATGTTCTGAATTAAGATTTTGTGCTGATGGTTTTCTCATGCGACGAATACAAAATGACCATCTTCATCTCTTTGATTAATTTTGGTGTGAATTCTAACATGTTAGATATTAGGACAAACATACCTGATTGCTTCTTGGGTCCATTTGATTGGAAGATCTTTTCCCAACCCTTTACTCTGAGGTAATGTCTACCTTTGAAACTTAGAAATATTTCATGTATGCAGCAGAGTGATAGATTCTGTCTTCATATTCATTCTGTTAGGGTGTGTCATTTTATATGTGAGTTAATACCACTAATGTTGAGGGAAAGTAAGCCCCATTAATTGTTAATGCTTGTTTGTTTTAGATTTGTTGTTGATGGAGGCATTGTGATTATATCTGCCCTCCTTTACTCTTAGGTTCTGGTTAAGTGGGATTATCTATTGCCTACATTTTGTGAGCATAGTTAACTTTCTTGGGTTGGAGTTTTCTTTCCAGTATGTTCTTTTGGGCTGGATTTGTAGATATGTATTGTGAAAATCTTGATTTGTTATTAAATATCTTGTCTTCTCTATCTATAGTGATAAAAAGGTTTTCTTAGTATAGTAGGCTAGGCTGCCATCCTTGGACTCTTAGTACTTGTAGAACATCTATCCAGGACTTTCTGGACTCTGGAGTTTCAATGGAGAAATCAGGTGTCATTTTGATATGTCTGCCTTTATATGTTTCCATATGTTTTTCCTTCTCTGTTCTTATTATTCTTTCTTTATTCTATATATTAGGTATTTTGATTATTATGTGTTCAGGGGTCTTCTTTTTTTGGTCCAGTCTATTTGGTGTTCCGTATGCTTTGTGTACTTTCTTGGGCATGGCCATCTTCAGATTGGGAAATTTTTCTTCAATGATTTTGTTGAATATGTTTTCTGCACTTTTGAGCTAGGCTTCATCCCCTTCCTCTATGCCTATTATTCTTAGGTTTGGCCTTTTCACTGTATCCCACATTTCCAGGATGTTTATTGTTAAGGATTTTTTGGATTATGATTTTCTTTGTTTGGCGAATCTATTTTTTCTAGTTTATCCTCAGCGCCTGAGATTCTCTCTTCCATCTCTTGTATTCTGTTTGTTATGCTTGTTTGTGTCTGTAGTGCCAGATCATTTGCCCAGGTTTTCTATTTCCAACTTTCCTTCTGTTTGTATTTTCTTTATTGTCGTTATTTCAGTTTCAAGTCTTGAACTGTTTTCTTTACCTGTTTAATTATTTTTTCTTGGGTTTCCACACTTTCTTTAAGTTGTTCATTTTGCATTATGCTGTTTTGATGAACGTGTTATGAGAATTTAGAGTTTCCCAGAAAAGTTTTTTGTTGTTACAAATACTGGTTTTCTTTTTAATTAAATATTTTTTTAATTTTACTTATAGAACCCAGTTCTGTCTCCCTCCTATCCTCCCATGTCATCCACAGACCCCTCCCCCATCTCTCATCTACTCTCCAGATAGAGTGAGACCTTACATGAGGAATCATCAAAGTCTGTCAAGTCTTGCAGGGAAGGGCCTAGGCCCTCCCCCATATGTTAGGCTAAGAAAGTATCCCTCCATGGGGAATGGGCTCCAGAATTCCATTCCTGAACTAGGGATGCATCAGAGGTCCCTTAGACTTTCCAGGACTTTAATTGAGACCCATGGTCAGGCTGTCTGAGAAAGTCCTATGCTGGTTTCTCAGCTATCAGTCTGTGGTCCTTAAGCTCCCCCATTTTTATGTCAGCTGATTTTGTGGGTTTCTCCAACTTGATCTTGACCCCTTTGTTCCTCACTTCTCCCTCTCTACAACTGGATTCCAGGAGTTAAGATCAGTGTTTAGATGTGGGTGTCTGCTTCTTCTTCCATCAGCTACTGGATGAGGTTCTAAGATGGCATATAAGTGTGACCTTTGTAGTAGCATCTAAAATAGCAAATCCATTATCTTATGAGTAAAGCCAGATCAATAAACAAGAAAAAATATATAACCATTTTATGATATTGGAACACATTTTATGGGAATACATATGGAATAATTATAACACTTTAAAGTTAAATATCAAAAACTGAAGTTTTTATTTATTTTGCAGTGTATCTGAACTTAGAAGTATGTTAAAACTTAATGAAATATAGTATGTGTTGAAGTTGGAACATTGCACTGATGTCAAACACTCACCTCACTGATAAAGGAGTTAGTCATTTACTGTGAATTGATCATGTTTTTCATATTCAGAGCTATGTGGGTGTGATAGGAGTATCTAATGTCTTGGCAGCATCCTTTGTGGTATTCTTCCAATTGTTTAAGTCATTTACTAAGACACTAAGAATATCTTAAATTGTCTTTGAGTGAACTCATCTACCTGAATTAAATTACTTATTTATATTTGACCTTGTTTCTCCTCCAAGGATGTTTTAACTTAAATGGAAGATGAGGGCAATACACACAACTTCTCCCTCTTTTCATTCTATCAGCTTTACATTTATAAAATGGATCACTAATGCAATTCCATCTCCCTTCATATCTTTTTCCTTAGCAATTCATTCACATTCAATTATTCTGCTATCTGTGTCTTTCCAATGACTTCTTAAGAAGTTTCCAATCCTTCAAATTCTTTGCTGGTTAAAAAGTAAGACATAATACTGTGTTACTGTGCATTTCAAATGGATCCCCAGTTCACTTGACATGTGAATTCATATTCATAGCTTTATAAAAGACAGAGAAAGTTATTTTAATAAAACAGTATATTTCACATCATTGTGTAGCCTAATAATATTATTTTTAAAATATGCTCTGTAGTAAAAAAAACTACTTGTTATTATATTTACTATTATTATGTCAAAAGGGCATTAAAATAATTGTCATGCATTTCTATTACTATGAGTGAAGAAATGTGTATTATAATACATTTTATCCTTGGGAGAGAAATAGAAAATAAATTGCATGTTGATTTGATGTTTAAGCAATAGACTTTTAAGACTGTCTGCCTCTGTGAAGATGGTTAAAAAAAAAGGATTTTAAAGAAAACCTTGTGGTCTTACTTCAAAAATGCCTAGTGTCCTCATTCTGCCATGACCCTTTATAAATTTTTTCATTTTACAAACTTAAAAGTCTGCAAATGAGCTCCCACACTAGTCTTTCCATTTCCAATTGAGCTCCCACACTAGTCGTTCCATTTCCTATTGGCAACTGCCAACAAAACTAGATCCTTAGGATCCCATGATAGGACAATAATCTCATATGCCTCCTTGTGGAGGATCAGAGATCATTTTAAATATGTCTGGAAGATTAAGAACCAAAGGAAGGGGATGCCTACAAATAAACTGTTTTCTAGACATGTCAGGCTACTTGCAAATATGAGCTTTCAGAAGTTGTTAAGGCATTAGTATGATTTGTGAAAGATCAGGGGAAATCCCAGTGTGGAGAAGGAAGTTCAGCAGGAAGTCTCAACCCAATTTATTTTATAATATTTATCCTATCCCTGAACTCCCCCTAGATTTTCCCTACATCCTTATTCAACTTTATACTCTCTCTCTCTCCATATGTATATATGTGAATAGAAAGTTCAAAATTCCAGTACTTGTTCAGTCACAGACTGAATGATTTAGCTAATCTTCATATATATATATATATATATATATACTGAAATGTCAAAGAAGTATGCACCAATGCCAGTGAAGGAAGCAATGTGCTATCAAGGCAAGGGCAAGAAGGCAATGAGTTAAAACTGACTACTTCTAGATAGATCCCCAGCAGTGAGGATGGCACATGTTAAAATTATGTCTCCTGCTTCAAGATTTCTAACAATGGTGTGTATCTTCCTACCTGAAAGATCCAAACTAACCGTGTACTCACCAATTTCAAACAAAGGAGAAAATCTCTCATAGGTGGGTCATCCACTTCTAGATAGTAGTTCATTCCAGTCATGTCAGCATCCAAAAAAAGCCATCACACGTCCACTCCTTGTCAATGTGGTACACAATTTTATCTGTTATGATTAATTTCCAAATAAAAACAATAATAAAGTCATGATGACATCTAAATGTAATATACCTACCCCACATAAAATAACAAATACAGCATATATTTAACCAGATCATAATTATGACTAACACAATATTACTATTATTAAAATTTAGAATAGGGAACAATGTTCCTTTGGGGGCATCCTTAGAATCTCAAACTTATATATGATATTCATTGCTATTCTTTTTTTTAAGCCTGTTAATTTAAAGTCAGTAGAAGCCCAAAGTGACCAAGGTTATATTGGAGCTTTCAGTTAATAGAATGTTTGTTGTGGCTCCTGGCAGGAGCACTTCCACCTCTGGAACCAAAACTGGCCAACAGAACTTAAGGTTGTGGGAGCAGGAAGGAATCTTTTTTCTAGTGTGCCAGTAGGGGTGATTGAAAATGGAACTATTCCCTTTTCTAACTCCATGAATCCTAGACCTGTATGGAAGAAATTATACCATATATGGATTAAGAGCATATACTGTCATCTGAAGAACCCGCTCTGGATCTCCAGGCAATTCAGGCTACATTTGTTTCTTGTTTGTTCATTTGTTTGTTTGTTTCTTTTTGTTTTGTTTTAATTTTGTCAAGTCTAAATTCAGAATAGTCTATTTGATTTATACTACAAATGCACTGATATATCTGCATTCCTTTTTGAAGTAAGAAATCATTTTTTAAAACTTTACAATTTTAGATTGGGTAGACAGCAAATGTAGAATAGTTATTAGAAATTGGAAATACATGTAGCAGAATGAAAACTCATTTCTAGTGACATTTTGTCTAAACTTCCTCATTTCCTTATCTTTCTGGCTTCTGGTAAATCTGTGGTTTAATCCTACACATCACTCTGAATACTCTGTGCTATTAACATCTTAATTAAGGATCCTTGTGTCTAATGACACATGTATCATTTCTGTTTTAAGGCTGTGCATCGTCTTAAAAAGTAAATTGCTCCAAATAAAGCAATTGTTCACCTACAAACCTAGATAGCCTGACACAGCTGAAGTTTACACTCATTAGAAAGTGTCTGGAGGCAGGAAAGCAGATTGAGCCTTTGGCTGGAAGTGGTTCCTGACAGGTGGTTCGCCACCTCGCAACATCACAATTACCTAACACACTGTTTGATTTGTGTAAACTTCATTACAACTCACATTATTTAATGAACTATGAGCAATCCTTCACCTCCCTGCTGATCACAGCGCTCCACTTCCATTCCAATTGCACAGTTTAAACCCATTTGCAAATATTGCCTTGAATTCAAGTTTCTCAACTTGAATACAAGTTTTAAAATACATACCTAAAAGTAATCAGTGGATATTCAGACTAAAGCTTACCCATAGAATTATTAAATTTTATTGTTTGAATTTACATTTCCTTCAAGAATAAAAAAAAAGGAAACACTGATATTTCTCAATATTTGAGAATATGTGTGTTGAGTGTGTGTTCCTGAGGGTAGTGAGATGGAAAATTGAAGCAATTCTTCAGATAATACAAGCCTCAAACTTGGAAATTGCCTCAATTTTTAATTTGCTTTGTATGTAACATGAATATTCTGGAATCCCATTTTAATGATATCAAAACTTTTTTTTTTACATTCAGAACTACTTTTTATCTTCTTTAGTCACAGACTATATGTTTTAATATATTTTGTAAAATTTTCTTGAGTTAAAAAAATAATACAGCGTACTTTCCCAGAAGAAAATACTCTTGCTGAAAGAAGCTAATAAAGATGTCATAGTATACTATAGTTACTTTATTAAAATTGTTTCTCTATGTACTTTTTTGTGGATCTAGAATTGTGTAAGGTTTTTTTCTAGTACTTTATATTTTAAAAACAATGAAAGAATATGAAAAGAAAGTCCATAAATATTCCCAGTAGAATGTATTGGGAGTTTGCAAACACAACAAAGTAAATATCAGTCATCAACTGCAGAAAGTAGGCATGAAGCAGTTGTCCTCTGATTGACTTGATTTGCCTTTATTCTCCATCAGGCAGTCTGCTTCACTGCCCATTAATCTTAGCCATAGCAACATTCAGACTTCTTAGAGTTATGGTATTATATGCTTGGAATTAAAGCTCAGTCTTCTCAATCTCAATCAAACTTTACATCCACTCACCTTTCAAACATTTACCACAGTTAATCCACTTCCAGAAATTTTACTTCCAAATAAATGATTTAATTAAAATACTAAGATTCTTGTTTCTGAAGACTCTTTTTTTAATATTTTGTTTTCAATTTTACATGGTAAATATTCAATACAAAGAAGCTTTACTTATTTATGACTTGATTCAAAGGCTAAATTTCTCTCTAGCTGTTTTTCCAGTCATATATAACAACATTCTTTTGAAGTACTAATAACATAGCCAAGCCGTAATTAAGGGCTGCACCCAAAAAGCCTGTGTCTTAATATGAAAATTTCTCACTTGTGTTTATCCCAGTTTCCATTGCTATAGGGATCTGCTCACTGGATTGTCATGAAGAATTCCTATACCAGCTTTGTCCTTTGTCACATCAACAGAATAAATGGGATTATTTTGTGAATGTTGAAAAACCTGAAATTATAAGTGCAACTGTGTAATACAATTAAATTTCTTTATTTTGCAGTTGGAATACTTATCCATTGAAAGCTAATTCAAAGGATAGCCTGAAAACTAATTTGCTGGAACCCTTCTTTAGGAGACAGAGGCATTTCATAAGGAAGATAGACTATATGACACTGCTATGCTACATAGTTGTATTATTAGTGCCCTGAATAAGAGGCATGGTACACTTGAGTCCTTCAACTATATCAAGAGAATAGATTGTCAGAGACAGATACCTTCAAAGATAATAATTTAACAATGTTTTCAAGACACAACAACATTACTACACACAAACTCAATGTAGTTGTTAAAGCATGGGCAAAACCAGGCAAGACATAAATCCCATGAATGAGTAACATACTCATGAAGAGATATTGCCAATTGATGATTTAAGGGCAGATAGGCATATATCAAAGAGGACATATAAAGTACTAGTAAAATACTGTAAGGTTTTTTTTTTTTAGTAAATGAGGACATAAAGGTAGTATGCTATGGAGTGTGGATCTTGGAGCAGAGGGGTGATGAAAGATGGTGGATATGATCAAATTACAGTGTTTGAAATGAGAATGGTGAGCTGCCATGTGGGTGGTGGGAATTAGAACCAGGTCCTTTAATAAAGTGGCCAATTGTTAACCATTAGGCCATCCCCCTGAAGGTAGGTAACAGTTGGGGGGCTTGGGCAGTCTATGGGCCTGATAACAGTGGAAACATTATTTATCCCTAGTGAATGAACTGGTTTTTTTTGTTTTTGTTTTTGTTTTTTTTTTTTTTGAAGTCTATTCCCCATGAAGGGATACTCTCTCAGCCTAGATACAAGGAGAAGGGCCTTGTTCCTACTCCAAATGATATGACAGACTTTGATGATCCTCACGGGAAGCCTTATCCTCCCTAAGGAATTGATGCAGTGGGATGAGAAGATGGAAGAGTGAGTGGGAGGGAGGGAGGGAGCAAAAATGGGATTGCTATGTAAAATAAGATTGTTTTCAATTATATGGAAATTAATAAAGAGAAAAAATGAGGAGGATGTGACTATTGTCAGTAGTCACAATAAAACACAAATATCTAAGTGATAGATGGATACTGGGCTAAACAATAACAAATCAAGACAACTAAAATGAGCCATTTTTGTACCTGTCATGTAATATTTATTTCAAGAATTATTAAAAATCCACAAAGAGTAATATTGACAGACAGATGTTTCTGTGTTATAGGTAGTTTCAGTAAGTTGGAAGAGCCAATATCTAGCCTACATGTTACAATATGTTCCATAACTTGTTATTAGTAGATTATATTAATAGTAGTGGATATAGTGAGACATAATGTCTGAGCAACGTTTCATGACATAATCTACTTCTAATGGTTGTAAGAATTGTGTATAAATCTAGTTACTCAGGATGGAAAATGGAAGGAAATAGTCATATAAAACAGTCATAAAAAAGTCATAAAAAATCTTTTTATATATACATATAAAAAGAATATTTTAAAATTATGAATTCAAAAGTAAGTGTCTTGCTCAGCCTTCATCAGTAAAGATTCCTATTTCAGTAGATGGGAATTAATACAGATATCCACAAGTGGTCAATGTGCAGAGAGTTAGAGGCTTTGTACCACTCCATCCTAAATGGAATGTCCTTATCAAATATCTCCCCTCAGCAATCAAGGGAGGCAGAAAAATTTTAAAGCCAGAGGTGATATGTGACTTTAGGGAGACAATATCTTCAAGACACAACAGAACTAAAGATTTTAGATAGACTGTTATAGCATGCATAGGGCCTGCACAAGGACAAAATAAAACAAAAAATAATCAAAAGAAAATAAACACACAAAAACAACAACAACAAAAACATGTTGCCTGCATTTACAGAGGAAAGTGAGCAAATACTCCCATTCATAATAAAGAAGCTATCTGCAATTGTTGAACATTGGTTAGATATTTCCCATGGATATTTCAATGGGTATTTAACCACATTTTACACACTCAGGAGGTGTTTGACATGAACTTAATGATATTTTTGTTTACTTTTGTATAAACATTTGTTTTGGCCTAATTAATCATTTGCTTGTAAATTATGGAATATGCTTTTTAAAATGTGGGATGTTTCTGGGTTGTTTATTTATGTTTATAGACAAAAAGACACACATGCATACTCAGGGAGAAACAGGGGTCATTAAGTCAGAAGAATCTAGAAAATCATGCTCAGAATGTATGGCATGAAAAAATACTTCACTATAAAATACAAAAGAAATGTTCTCCTAAGCCAAGGCTATTTAGAAAATAGAATCAATTATTAGATAATGCTCATAAATTAGATTATATTGTGTTATTTTACTATGCATGTAATTTTTGCACCAATGTCAAAACAAATATTCAAGAAAAATTAAAATCATCAAATGTACATTTTTAAAATACAGGTGTTATTTTTTTAAGAGCAAGCACTATTTTAGTCTTGTGCTTGTATAATTTACAAAGAACCATTAATTTCAAAATATAAATTTGTTTTAATCAGCTGAAATATATTCAGTTATCTGTTTCAAAGAAATAGATTGTCGATAATCTCTGAACATTTCTGCATACTTATGCAATATGAATTTATAACAACCTTTACTGAATGGAATCAGACAAAACTAAATAACATTGAATCAATTTAAAAATAAAATATTCATATTTAGCATGATAAAGTATAAAGAGTATCATGGTCATGTCATACAATATTAACTGAGAAACGTTATCTGATTGAAGTTTATGATTCAAGAAATTTGATGTTAGTATGTTTTATATCAATATAACACTACTTTAAAAACTGAATACAAACATTCCACAGGATATAATAGTTACAATGATTTGGTAGACTCCACTAAGCTTACTCAAGTAGGTTTTTAATTACAACAAGGTAATATAATAGAGCAGGAGAAAGCCCATGCTTAGCCCTAGAGGTCTGATAGACAAGCAAGCACAGACCTGAGTCTCTCCTTGTGTTGATAAGATTTATGTCAACATGACACCAGCCAGGGCTATTTTAGAAGAGGGAATATCAACTGAGAAAAGGCCCCAGAAAATTTACCTGTGGACAAGCATGCAGTACATATTCTTGACTGTTGATTGTTGTGGAAGTGTATAACTCCATGATGCCCATCCCAACCCCTGCACAAGTTACCATGTCCTGGTTGATTTGCATGCTCTTAGACGGAAGGCCAAGCAAAATGCAAGGTACATGCCATGAGGAGCAAGCTATGAGAAATAAGGCAGGAGGAGCAAGCCAGTAAGCAGCACTCTTCCATGGACTCCACATCACTTCCTACTCTTCAGTTTTTGCCCTGGCCTTTCCAGTGGGGGACTGTTGCACAGAACTATATGCTGAACTAATCCTTTCCAAGTTACATTTGGTCAGGGAATTGAACCCAGCAATGAAAGAGTAACACAGACAAGTCTATTCTCAGGTACTCAGGGGAGTGACCCCATTAGTGTCCATCCAGCCTATTCATGAAGAATCATGTGCATTTTATTTTGAGTCTATGAAATCACTCCATTCCATTAGACAGTTTTCTAAAGCATTGCAAATTATTTTTAAAGAAATGATATTTAATCATATGTGCATAGTGCAATATAAGAGTTTTACTACTTGAAACTATAAACAGTCTTTAAAATATCTATCATACTTGGTAATAGTTCTATATTTGTCATTGTCTCTGAAATATATTCTAAGAATAACTATTTTTTATTAATAATATAGTATAAAATTTTTACATTTCAATCCCAGTTTCCCCTCCCTCTTACCCTCTTTCCCCCTCACATGCACTCTGACCACCTTCTCCTCCCATCCCTCCACCCTCATTCCACATGTAGGGCTATGCCATCCAGGTGGAGAGACAAAGCCATTTAAAAATAAAAGAAGCCTGAGATTTCACTTTGCACTTGTGAGAATGGCTAACAAGAAAAATATAACAACAAATGCTAGCAAAGGTTGAGTAAAGTGAACTCTTATTAACTACTATTGTAATTACAAGCTGCTTCAGCCAATTTAGAAATCAGTGTGAAAAACATGCAAAAGGCCAAAGATACCTACCATATACCTCATGTATACAACTCCTTAGCATATACCCAAAGGACTTACTTAAGAAATATAAAATTAAACATAAGTAATGGTCACATAATATATTTGTTCTGCATACCATTATAATTCAGAGTTTAAATAGTACACTTTATGATGATGGGTTAAACGTATAGAGGACTGAAAGAATGACTGATCAGCAAATTCAAACACTTGTTTTTACTTCACAGCAGTGAAAATATATTTTGTGTGTAGTATGTGTTTGTGGTGTGTGTGTGTGTGTGTGTGTGTGTGTGTGTGTGTGTGTATGTGTGTGTGCTGTGTAGTTATGTGTACCTGAGTTGAAGTTCCAGTGAAAACAGAATTATTGGATTCCCTAGAACTGGCATTACAGGTAATACTAATTTTCTTGATTTTTTTTTGTGGAAACTAAATTTGGGGACTCAGTAAGAGTCACATACATATATGTAAATATCTATTTATCTATGACTATATATCTACAACTCTGTCTATATATATTTATATATAATGTAAGAGTATACAGATGCATATTCTTAACAGCTGAACTATTTATCTTGGCTTTGGTTGTCATTTTTGATATCAGACAAGGATTGATTTATTTTAGTTCATAATTCTGCTCCAGAAATTTTGTAAATTTGTTTCATCATAAATAAAATAAAATTAGTAAATCTGTTTACATATAATTAAGGGTTGATATATTATTGTAATAAGGATTTTTATGTCAAAACTGAATGAAATAATCACAATTATACATTTTTTCTATCATCACAATACTGGAATATGAATACTTTTTGTTGTTTAATTAAATAAGAGATACTTTGTTTAGGAAACTTTTTGAATGACTGTTGTCTAGCAACACAGACTTATGTTACTCAACTCCTTTGTGTTGAGTAACATGCTCCTTTGTGTAAGCACTATTACAATATTATTTTTTTGGAAGGAAAACTCCAACCCAAGGAAGTTAACTATGCTCAAAAAGATGTAGGCAACAGATAATCCCACTTCACCAGAAACCAAGGGTAAAGAAGTACAAATATATTCACAATACCACTGCCAAAAACAAATCTAAAACAAACAAGCATTAACAATCAATGGTCCTTACTCTCCCTCAACATTAATGGTCTTAACTCGCCTATAAAAAGGCACAGGCTAACAGAATGGATACGAAGACAGAATTCATCCTTCTGCTGCATACAAGAAACACACCTAAGTTTCAAAGATAGACATTACCTCAGAGTAAAGGGTTGGGAAAAGATCTTCCAATCAAATGGACCCAAGAAGCAAGCAGGTGTGGCTATCCTAATATCTAACAAGTTAGACTTCAAACCAAAATTAATCAAAAGAGATGAAGATGGTCATTTCATATTCATTGCAGGAGAAATCCATCATCAAAAAGTCTCGATTCTGAACATCTATGCCCCAAATACAAAGGCACCCACATTCGTAAAAGAAACACTACTAAAATTCAAAGCTCACATAAAACTTCACACACTTATAGTGAGAGACTTCAACTCATCACTCTCACCACTAGACAGGACCACCAATCAGAAACTCAACAAAGATAAAATATTTTTTCATAGTTTTGCAAAACAGAGAAAGTCACAAATCAATGCAAGATTAAAAAACATTGGTGGTTGCATTGAGATGGGCTAAACTTTCCTATTGGCTCAAAGAGCTATGTAATGGCATTCTTAGATTTTGGATTGATAGAAGTATAGAAGATAGCTTTTTGCAAAGTTAATAAAGGTTTTATTTACGGCCACAATATGTTAATTTTGATGGGGACATGGCAGAAGAATGGCTGTTCCTAATTTCTAGAACTTAGTTCAAGATAAGGTAATGAACTTCTAGACAAGTAATAATCCAGTCTCTCCATAGTGCTGAAATTCAATCCAGGCAATAATCTCATTCAGTAATATTTTGGTCACAGCTGGACAGAGCTTCTATTTCGTTTTATTTGCAGTTCTTACCATTGGCCAAGCACCACATTTTGTGAGTGTGGGGGATACATATTGTTTATTAAATGTTATATATTCCCTCATAACCAGGAAATTTTATTCCTATGGTATGATTTAGAGTGGCTGAGTAGTGGGTAAGAAAGGTGTCTTCAAGACAGAGGAACAACTGGCAATGACCACTAAGAAAGAAATTCGTGGGTCATTCCAAATATGATAACAATTCACAATTACCCATCAATATTTGAATCTGATTTATTTTTATACCCTATTTTTCTACAGAGCATTGGCATAATTTACTATACCAAAAATTAAGTAACCAAAAGCACAGTTTTGCCTGACATTTACATGCCAATAAAACATGTAAAATAAACACAAGTTTTGAGATTGACAATGCAGTTTGCTCTATATTTGCAAGTATTTGTGTTCAATGGACTGTCTATTAATATTAACAAGGTTACAAACAGTACATTCATATGTATTAGTGTAATGCCATCTAGGAGATGAGGTCAATCATTTTATGTTCACTTGGGAAGCAAAGAGTTATCAGAAAGTAGAGGTGGAATCAAAGTTAGCTCTTCCCCCATTGAGACTAAACTCCTGAAGGTTGCACAACCTTCCTCTATTGGCCAAACAGCAGGGGACTAAGTGAACGTTCCACCTTCAAAATGCACTAACATTACAATACTAAGTTGCTTTCTGTGTAGTTGAAGTTGTGTGGTAATATAAATGGAATTGGTTTCATATATATACATATATGTATATGTATATGTATATATATATGTTTATATATATATATATATATATATATATATATATATATATATATATGAAGACTTGCTTCCCAGTTGATAAAACTGTTTGGGAAAGATTGGAAGGTGTGGCCTTGTTGGAAGGAAGGATGTCACTGTGGTTAGACTTCGGGGATTTTTTAAAGGCTCTCTGCCTTCTGTTGATTTGAGTTCTTTCCTTCTAATGTGGATTTGGTGCACTGCACCAGGTTTTTATTTGAGCATAGCAGTAAGCTCCTTTGTCTCCTGAGTCATCTTGCAAACCAAGAAAATATTTTTAATACAATCTGTAAATATACATTATTTCTTAACATGTGTACTAATTAAGTTAATTATATGTATCATTAATTCAGACAATGTCCTAAATATAGAGGCTTGAGAAATTTATAAATATTGGTAGGCAAATTGGTCATTTTTAATAAAACAATTATTAAGAAGCAGGATACATAAATTAAGCTGGTATTAATTCAGATGAGTGAAAGTCTTTATCAAAATAAGTAAGACTATAATTTAATATAAAAGAAAATGAATCAGGAAAGAGAGCTCCCTTTTCTTATCAAAATTCCCCTTTCCCTCTGCAAGTTCTGTCATGGGAAACAGCAGATCATCAGATGAATACCTTATGATGTACAGTGAAGACTCTTCAACTGATATAAAAACATGCTTAAATCCTGCCCCATGAGCTCAAATTTAAGAGAATGGAAATAGTGTCTTGTTCATAAAGTTTAGAGAGGTTCCAATAGACATATGATATCAAGAGGACATGTATTTAACTTCTAGGTTGAAAACAGATGTCTATCCTGAGATTCCTTTCAAGTACATTCCATTTTCAGAAGGCTAGACCTTGATTGAAATTTTTGTCTCTCATCATAATGAGCAAGGATCCATACTATGGCAAACAACACAAGGAAATTTAGCCATATTTCCTTGTGGATTTCACACACAACATCTCCATCCTCATATATATATATATATATATATATATATATATATATATATATATATATATATATGTCTATTCCCTCTTTAAATACCCACTTCAGAGGTCTTTTCTGCCAATTCATCTTCATGTTTCTTGTCCTTGTTCAGTTATCTGTTGTATTACAAGTCTTTTCCTATAGAGATGTGAGCAACCATCTGTTCACCCCAGTTAGATTACTAACAAAATGTGAAAAAAAAAAAAAAAAAAAGATTCCAGGAAAGTCTAGCTCAGTGAATCATGACGATATGAGTTTATAAGCAGAAGTTACTCACTGGAACGTGTGTTTCAAAAGCAGGAGTGTCACTAAATATTCCTCCATAATAAGAATGAGTATAAAAGAAAGAATATATTTTCTGTGAATCCCTGTAAAACTGGAATCCAACTGTGAACTGACTGCTCAAAGCAAATTCACACTATATAATATATGGCAATGGAAAGGGAATTTATAGATATTGGTAACTTCAAAAATGTCCTTGATTTCCTTAAGTTTGTTTATTTACTGAATCTTATGAAACACAGTAAGTACTTTTTAGATTATTTTTTTAATTTAAATTTGAAACAGTGTTGTTTTGCATGTTAACCCCAGTTTCTGCACCCTCCTGTACTCTCCTGTTCCCTCCACCAAACCTCATTTAATCCCCTTTCTGCTTCCCAAAGAGGGTGAGGCACTCCTTAGGGAGCTTTCAAAATCTGTCATATTATTTGCAGAAAGGCTTACACCCTCCCTCGTGTGTCTAGGCTGAGAGGGTATCCCTCTATGTGGAATGGGCTCCCAAAGTTCATTTATATACTAGGGATAAATACTGATTTATAACCAGAGACCCCATAGACTGCCTATGTCTCTCCCAAAACGCCCATATTCAGGGATTCTGGGTCAGTCCTATGCTGGTTTCCCATCTATCAGACTGGAGTCAATGAGTTCCTGCTTGTTCAGATCGGCAGTTTCTGTGAATTTCTCCAGCCTTGTCTTGACCCATTTGCTCATCACTCATTCCTCTCCCCACCTTGATTCCAGGAGTTTGGTTCAGTGTTTAGATGTAAAGTTCTGTTCCTGCTTCCATTAGTTACTACATGAAGGCTCTGGGATGGCATAGAAGGCAGTCATCAATCTCTTTATTGAGAATGGGTATTTAAGGTAGCCTCTCCAGTATTGTTTAGATTGTTAGTTGGGGTCATTCTTGTAGCTCTTTGGACATTTCCCTAGTCCCGGACTTCTCTTAAAACCTACAATGGCTCTATTATCGTATTTTTTTCTTTCTCTCCTCTATTCTCTCTCTACCTCAATTTTCCTGCTATGTTATGCCAACCTCTCCCTTCCTCTTCCTGTTAACTCCTTCTGCCCTCCCCTCATGTACCCTACTTGCTCGGGAAAAATTGTCTCTATGCCCTTATCCAGAAGAACATATATCTCTTAGGGTCCTCCTTGCTTCCTAACTTTTCTGACAATATAAATTGTAGGCTGGTCTAAAAACCATATATGAGTGAGTACATACTGCTTTAGTCTTTTTCTCACTGGACTGCCTCACTCAGGATTCAGGATGGTTTCTTCTAGTTCCATTCTTTTGCCTGTGAATTTCAAGATTCCATTGTTTTGTTTGTTTGGTTGGTTGGTTTTGTTGTTGTTGTTGTTGTTGTTGTTGTTGTTTTCTGCTGATAGTACTCCGTTGTGTAAATAAAGCACATTTAGTCCATTCTTCAGTTGAGGGGTATTTATGTTGATTCTAGTTTCTGCCAATTACAAATAATGCTACTATGAACATAGTTGAACAGATGTATTTGTTGAATGAATGTGCATTTTTGGGGTTATATGCCTAAGATGGAATTACTAGATCTTGAGGTAGACTGATTACCATTTTCCTGAGGAACAGCCATACTGATTTCCAAAGTGCAGTACGAGTTTGCACTCCCACCAGCAGTGGATGAGTGTAGCCCTTTCTCCACATCCTCTCCAGCATAACCTGCCTCTGGTGCTTTTGACTTAGCCATTCTGATAGGAGTAAGGTGTCATCACAGAGTTGTTTTGATGTCCATTTTCTTATGTTGAGTACTTTCTTAACTGTCTTTCAGACATTGTAGATTCTTCTAAAATTCTCTATTTAGTTTTACACCCCACTTTCTAATTGGATTATTTGGTGTTTTGGTAACAAGCTTCTTGATTTCTTATTATAGAAGTCTTTAATTGTTTGGTTAGCATTACCCTAAGATATTTTATGTTGTTTGTGCCTATTGTAAAGGGTTATGTTTCTCTGACTTCTTTGTCAGCCCCTTTATCTCTGTATATAGTAGGGCTACTGATTTTTTAAGAGTAATCTTGTACTTTGTGACTTTGCTGAAGGTATTTATTAGGTGTACAAGTTTCCTGGTATAGTTTTCGGGTCATTTAAGTAAACTTCACATCTTCTGCAAATAGTGAGAATTTGACTTCTTTATTTCCAATTGTATCCCCTTAATCATCTTTTGTTGTCTTATTGCTCTAGCTCAAATTTAGAGTGCAAATTTGAGGAGAAATGTAGAGGACAGCCTTGTCTTTTTCCTGATTTTAGAGGAATCACATTGAGTTTCCCTCTATTCAGTGTGATATATTAGCTGTTGGTTTGCTGTGTATTGATTTTATTATGTTTAGGCATGTTCCTGTTATCCCTGAATTCTCCAAGACCTTTATCATGAAGGTGTGTTGGATTATGTCAAAGCCTTTTTCAGCATCTAGTGAAATGTGGTTTTTCTTTTTCACTTTGTTTATATGGTGGTTTACATTGATGGATTTTTGTATGTTGAACCATCCCTGCATCCCTGGGATAATGCATACTTTTTAAGTTGTTTCTTTTTGTGACTTGAGTTCTAAGGTAATTGGAGCCCTGTAAAAAGTGTTTGGCAATGACCCTTCAGATTCTATTGTATGGAACATTTTGAAGAGTATTAGTATTAGCTGTTATTTGAAATTCTGGTTGAATTCTTCATTGAAACCATCTGGATATGGGCGTTTTTAAAATTTTTAATGTTTTTTTTTTTGGCATGGAAGACTTTTGGATGACTGCTTCTATTTCCTTAGGGGTTATAGGTACATTTAAATTGATTATCTGTTCTTGAATTAAAATTAGTAAGTAATATCTATCCAGAAAATTGTCCATTTCTGTTCAATTTTTGAATTTTGTGAATTACAGGTTTTCAAAGTATGACCTGAAGATACTCTGGATTTCTTCAGTGCTCATTGTTATGTCGCACTTTTCATTTCTGGATTTGTTAATTTACATGTTTCTCTCTGTCTTTTTATTGTTTTGGATAGAGGTTTGTCTAGCATGTTGATTTTTTCTGAAAGAAACCACTCTTTGTATTGATTTCCTAGTTTCTGCTTTATTGATTTATGCCCTCAATTTGATTATTTTGATTATTTCTTAGAGTTTATTCCTCATGTCTCATGGGTGAGGTTTTTTTTTCTTGTTCTAAAACCTTTAGTTGTGCTGTTAATTCTTTAATGTTACTATTCTCTCATTTCTTCATGTGGGCACTGAGTGCTATGAACTTTTCACTTAGCATTGCTTTCAAACTGTACTCTAAGTTTGGGTATGTTGTGCTTTTATCCTCATTAAATTTAGGAAGTCTTTAAATTCTTTATTTCTTCCTCAACCCAGGAATGGTGTACTTGCACATTGTTCAATTTCCACAACTTTGTAGGTTTTCTGAATTTTGTGTTGTTGTTGAATACTAACTTTGAAGTATGGTAGTCTGTTAAGATACAGGGGGTTATTTTATTTATGTATTAATAAGGTGTGCTATGTTGCTGAGTATGTGGTTGATTTTAGAGAAGGTTTCATGTGCTACTTAGAAGATGGTACATTATTTTGTGTTTGGATGGAATGTTTGATGAATGTCTGTTAAACCCAATTGGGTGATAACTTCTGTTAGTTCTTTTATCTTTCTTTGTTAAGCTTCTGTCTGGTGGACCTGTTTAATGTTTTGAGTGGGGTGTTGCAATCTCCCATTATAATTCTGTAAGGTTTTATCTGTGATTTGTGTTTTAGTGTTGTTTCTTTTACAAATGTGGGTGCCTTTGTATTGGGGTCATAGATGTTCACAATTAAGACTTCATATTGATGGATTTCTCCTGTGATGAATAAGAAATTACTTTCTTTATCTCTTTTGATTGATTTTAGTTTAAAATCTAATTTTTTAGATATTAGGTTTGCTATACCTGCTTGTTTCTTGGGTACATTTTATTGGAAAATATTTTCCCAACCCTTAACTTTGAGGTAACATCTGTATATAAAGTTGAGGTATGCTTCTTGTATGCAGAAGAAGCATGGGTTCTCTTTTTGTATCCATTCTTTAGCCAGTATTTTTACAGGTGAGTTAAGGACATTAATACTAAGGGTTATTAATAACCACTGATTGTCAAGTTTTATTTGTTTTGGTTGGTGGTTATATGTTAGATTTTCCCCAATTTTTCTCTTGGCTGTTGGTAAAATGTGATTATGTATGCTTATGGTTATGTGGGTGTAGTTGACTTCCTTGGGTTGAAGTTTTCCTTCCAGAATTTTCTGTAACCCTGGATTAGTTGATAAGTATTGTTTAAATTTGATTTTATCATGGAATATCTTGGTTTCTCTATCTATAGTGATTGTCATCTTTGCTGGGTAAAGTAGTCTGGGCTGGCATCTGGGGTCTCTTAGTGTTGGTAGAATATCTATCCATGAACTTTTGGCCTTCAGAGTTTCCATGGAGAAGTCAGGTATATTTCTGATATATTTTCCTTTATATGTTACTTGTCCTCTTTCCTTTGCTGCTCATAGTATTCTTTCTTTATCCTGTTTTGTTTGGTTTGGTTTTTCTTTCTTTCTTTTTTTTTTTTTTTTTGATTGTTATGAAGAAAAGAGACTTTTTGTCATCCACTCTCTTTGGTGTTCTGTAAGCTTCTTGTACTTTCATTAGCATGTCTTTCTCTAGGTTGGAAAGTTTTCTACTATGATTTTGTTGACTCCATTTTTTGCACATTTGATTTGGGTTTCTTCACCTTCTTCTATAGCTATTATTCTTAGGGTTGGCCTTTTGACATTGTTCCATATTTCCTGGATATTTTGTGTTATGGATTTTTTGAACTCAAGATTTTCTTTAGTCAATGAATTTGTTTCTCCTAGTGTATCGTTAATGCCTAAGACTCTCTCTTTCTTCTCTTGTATTCTGTTGGTACTTCATATATCTGTAGTTTCTGATAATTTACCCAGCTTATCTATTTCCAGCATTTCCTCAGACTCTGAAACATGGTGTGTTTTAATTGGAAAGAAAAGTATACGTAACAATAGTAATCATAAAAAGCAAAACCAGTATAAGAGAAAAGAAATATCCCAAAGAAAGCCAATTAAGTCTTTGAGCTGCGATATTCAAACTCTTAATTAGAAATCTAAGATGATATGAATAACATCATATAGAGATTACTTAGACCAACTCAAGTGTTATTTTTGAAATGTGAAAACATAAAAATTTATGGAATAAAAGTTTTCTATAAAAATCAAGAATGTATTATGAAAAGAATCTCTTGTAGGGAATATTAGAACACTAATATGTCAGAAAAATATAAATTTCTGGCTAGAATGTAGCAAGTTTCATGTTATGGAAGTTAGTTGGAAATTGAAATATTGTGGCTACTAATGTTAATGAGAAGGAAGCACTTACCTAACATAGCAGTTAACGTAGAATTCATAATGATGTCTATCATGAAGTTGTACAATGACCAGTTGCAAGAAATTGTGCTGAAATAATGTTTAGGAAGGTAATTTAAATAGGAACTTTACATATAAATGATTGCTCAAAGTTGATGTCTAAGTCATTAAAGAGGGTACACATTACAAAAATGGGCAAGTTTGAATGATATTATGTAGTTTATAGTGGTAAAATGTGTATATTTTATATAAGTGATAGAGTTAGGAGATCCATTATTTGCTATTTATCTCATTAGAGAATGTTTTCTAATTATTAATTTCTCTTAATTATATTTGGTATGTATAGGATATCACTATATTTGGTTTTATTTTAGCATAAAGGAAGGAAATGGGACAGCTGTGAAAGTTAATCATAGAACACATGACAATAATTAATTTGGAAACCATAATTAAGTTCAATAATTTGTTTCTGTAAAGAGTATCATTTACTTCTTCTGAATGCACCCAACATTCAAAAGAGACAGATTATTTGAGGAAAAGTGGGAAGAAAAAAAATCATGTTTTCAGGTTATTGTAAAAATAATTAGGTAAATAACAGCAATGACAAAATTGCTTCTTCCTCGGGTTTCAGAAGAAATTTATAGGGAGAAGTTAGAAAGAATGACATTTTACTTAAGCACTACGACAAATGAGAAACTTGAACTTTAGAATTGACAGAAAGTTACAGGAAGAATGGAGGGCAATTTCAGCATTATTTAAGATTGGTCATGGTAAGGGAATATATTTTGGTGACAGAGATATTAGTATGTTTTGTTTGTTCAGACTTAAATTAAAACTCCAATCTTATGTAAAATAAACACTGGTTCCTAAAAGATTAGTTCAGATCTGAAAGTGTGCTTATTTATATATATATTTTTTTACTGGTCTGCACAAAAGTGTCCTTGCATCTACAAAAGGCTATGAACACAGGAATGGTGGTTAACACAGCATATATAAATGATATCTGCCATAAAGGTCTGGCATTTGTTTCACCTTCTGCCTGAAGTCCAGAAGCTTAGGTGGCTCTTATGTATGTGCCTTCTATCTGCAGGATGTGAAGCGAATCATCATATTTTCTCTACTATAATGAGAATAGAGAAACCTGCTGTAGCTAGTTCACAAAAGTGATGGCTGTCTGCTCCAGTGATACATTATTATAACCATGTAGATTGGGTGAAACATTTTCCTTTGCAAGAACAAAAAGGCAACTTCTGAAAACATAAAATGATTTTGCAGCATTGGAGCTCAAATAAAAACAAAAACAAAACAAAACAAAACAAAACAAAACAAAACAAAAAAACCCAAACAATCCAAACTGGAGTTCCATATCTGTCTTCCATATTTCATTAAAAAAATCTAAATAGAAATATATAAATCAAAAACACGGAAAGATAGAAACACTATCAGAAGTCTTCTTTCTCTTTGGCGAATAAATTTCTATACCATTTCCTGTATATGACTCATTAACTTCTACCTCTGCATCTTGCACATGTCATTACCTCTTGTCAGCCAGCTGAACATCTGTCTTCTTCTTTCTTCAAATCTGATTATTTTGCAATTACCTTCTAGATATAGGCCCTCAGTTACTTTTTGAAAAAGCAGCTCTACTTGCCAGTACTGACTCCAGGCTAAAGATAAAATTATATTAGAAGTGATTAACTCTTTCTAAACAGACACACAAAAAGAAGTGTATATAAAGTCTGATCATCCAAGTCTTACATGAGACTTTCATGAATTAGGAGTAGTCAAAATAAAACAGAAAAATCCCACAGGACAGAAATTAAATAGGAATGTACAACAAATTTAGTTTTCTCACTCCAAAAGGTGAGACATAAATGGAATTAAAATATCTCAGCTCAGACTAAGGAAAGCATTCCTCTACTTTTAAATGATATGTTCCAAACTTTCTCTATTGGTTCATAGCTAGTATTTACTGTTTTCCAGAAGCTAGTAAGTTTTTGTTTGTTTGTTTTAATGTTCAGGAAATAAAATATACTGTTTTTTCATTTTGTTTACCCTTCTAATTGCAAAATTTTAATTTCAAATTGTTTCTTATCAGTTGTCCAGTAGACAAAATCACTTTGTTGATGTGGAGGTTTCATAGAACTTATCTGTTTTACAGAATGGAAAAATAGCTCTTTTGGTTAATGGACTGGGTGCAAGGGTGTAAGGAACTGAGTTTAGATCCTCAGAGCCAATGTCAGGCCAGATGCAATACTGAGATGCTTATTACTCTGTCATCCTACAGCAAGAGAAGTGGGGTGAAGTAGTACTGAGCAACTCTAAACCAGTCTTTCTACAAGGTGAAGTATGAGAGCCAAGAGAACTCCTAGGAACTCATAGACAAGCTAGCTTGTCTCATGTTAAGTCGAGCATGTCTTAAGGCAGGAAAGGCAGTAGGCAAGGGCCCATTTCAGAGGCTGTCTTTGGCCCTCTACATTTTTATCGTAGTAAAATGGCCCATATGCTTTCTCTCCCAATACACACACACACACACACACACACACACACACAAGTACAAAAATAAAACTACTTTCAATTTTACAATTGATTTAAACTTGGTACACTCCTGAGACACTATTAAGGTATGTTGTCAGTCATTCACTATATGAAGAATTATCAAAATGTGTGAAAACTCTGAACCACTTTCCTGTTCTGATGGATACTAGCTCCTTATTCAGAGATAAGGACAATACCAATTGAAATTATAATAAATTTATAGAGTATATCTTATATATGAAAATGTATTATGATTAATAGAACTAAAATTCTATTTTTTGGTAGCCACTCTGTGGCTATTTATATTTAGGTCAACATGAGAATCTCTCAAAAATGATAACATTCAAGCTAAGATCTGCTTGACAGGTAGGAGTCAGCTTTAACAAAGCACTTTGTTAGGAAGGTTAGAAGCTGAAAAGAGGGCATTAAGGAGTATTCTAACAGCCAGGATTGTTACTGCCCCAAGCAGCTTCTCATTGCATCTGAGCTGATGTAGAGGTGGAAAAAGCTTGCTTACTAAAAATGTATTGAATGACCTAAGTAAATGAAATAGGTTGTGACTAATGAGCTGAAGATGATTGGTTATGTGGGGTATAAATGTGTGACATTTATACACAGACAATAACTTTGGATGTGTTCTGTTCTTGTCTTCCTTAAGGAAAAAATTTAGACAAGATAGTTTGAGTGACATTTATTGAGCAAAGCAACTAGTTAGTAAAGTTAAGCAAATCACTCTAAAGATAGATTGAAGTGTGTTACACCTAGTCAAAAAAAAAAACAACCTAGTGGGCTCTGTCTACATTCTGGATTTTAAATATATGTTTATAAGTTCAGATTCATCTTATGAAAATGAGCATTTTTTCTGTCTGAATCACAATGGACTAAATCCCATTTGCACATACTTTGTCCCATGATCTCAGCAAAAGGGAAGGGAAGTAAAGACTATGGTGTGATTAATCATAACTATGACAGGCCTTTTGAAAATACAGACTCTGTGCATAAATATAGGTTAACATAAGGAAAAATGTAATTGTAGATCTATGGATATCTAATATACATAAGCATTCTGACCACCAGCAGACAAGACTACCATGTTACCAGAGGTTCTTTGTCCCATCTGGTCCCATGAATTTTGAGCCTCAAATAAACGCACAGATGCTATATCCGTTATGAAACTGTTGACCAGTGGCTTGGGCTTCTTATTGGCTAGCACTCTTTTAATTATTAACCCATTTCTATTAATCTATGTATTTCTATGTGGTCTTCACTTACTAGAGAATACCTTAATCATCCTCTCTTCCCAGGCTCTACTGCCTACACTTCCCAGAATTCTCCCGGGTTGGTAGTTCCACCTAATCTTCCTGCCTGGTTAGCCAATCATGTATTACTCATCAATCAATAATAGAAACATACAGAAGGACTTACCCCACCACTACCAAGATACAAATGTAGTTCCCCTAGGTTACTTCATATCTAGCCCCTTGTCCATCAGGTGATCTTGGGTCATCCCATACTGAAATAAAAAGTGACTTTTTTGAGTTATTATACTTAGAATCCAGTCTGTTTCATTGCATGTATGTTAAAAGGCAATGATTTCCAGCATATATTTCCTAGGTGAAGTTGTGTGGTAATATAAATGGAATTGCTTTCATAGATTCATATATTTGAAGATTTGCTTTTCAGTTGATGGAATTATTTGGGAAGGATTGGGTGTTGTAGCATTGTTGGAAGAAGTGTGTCACTGTGGGTAGGCCTTGAGGTTTTTAAAGGCTTGCAGCACTCTGGGTGTATCTCTGTCTCTGCCTTCTGTTGATGTGAGCTTCCATCTGTTATTTCAGCCCCCTGCAGCAATGTCCTTGTTCTTTCATTACTGACTCTAATCATCTTGCACTTCAAGCATAGTGAAAATGTTTCTTTTAAATGTTTTTTAGTCATAGTGTGAAAAACAGAAACAGAAATTTAGAACAGGGTGCAATATTGAGGAAGATACCTGAGAGTTGTGATTTCCAAGAGTCAGTCATAGTTTGCCAAGGATGGCTTTGTTTTTCAGAAAATAGTCATGCTTCTTTTCTTGTCAGTTTGTCTCACCGTCTCTGCTGTAATTGCTTCCATTTCTCACTACCTGTTTTCCTGGGCTCACCATTTTAACTGAGTCAGTTTTTTTAAACATATGAAATACTTTCACTGTAATTTGTTTGAGTTTTTGTTAAACACAATAAAAATAATTGAACACATATTTCTGCAGAGAGAATAACAAAGAAATAGGGATGGGACAGAGGGACACATTCATAAAGTGTTTTATTTTATATAGAAGGTTAGCAAAAGTGATGGGATGTAATGAACTGAGTGGTATGTTCCAGGAATATTTTGTAATCAAAGTTCAATTGAATTATTGTAGGTTTTAATGACTAAAAGAGACTTCTGATTGTGTGGGTGTTTCTCCTGTTCTACAAAACTGGGATGGGTGCAGATATGTAAGCAGAAGCTCAGGTGTTTCCTTTAAGCAATATTATATTTTAGCAAGTATGCAAAGAATTGATTGTACAACTCTAAAGTCCAGAAATGGCATCAATCATTGGAGGTGCAGGTTAAACAAAAATGCCCACATTGGAAAGAAGAATTTCTTTAGTCAATTTCTTTTAAAAAATATAGAAGGTATCTATATCATAGATAAAGCTGGTGTTAAATTGTATTGTTTTTGTTTCTGAGAGTTTTAATACATTTTGACATATTTAGAAAACTCAAAATTGAGGTAAGTGAGAATCAGAGAAAGCTACCAACTGTAGTAACTTTAAAATACCATCTATTTTGTTTAAACTAGTAAATGGATATATGGCTTGTTCTCAATACCAATAATAAAATAAACAACTCAGACATTGGGTTAGGATTTAGTGGTTCAAACAAGAATAAATGGATATGAAGTTCACCTCTGGCTATAGTTTAGCAACAGTGCATTAATAGTGATATACTGGCAGTTCAAGATGTTATTTGGTTCTTGGTAGCTGTAAGGGTTTTATCACCAAACCCATTCTTCAGTGTGATTTGAAAGGTCAGTGTTTCACATGCCACCCATGTTATACCTACCCAGTAGTTATGACCAGTGCACAATGGCCTTCCTAAAATTTGACCTATATTAATTAGACAGGTAGGATTTGGATGTTCCCAAGCTAACATTTTGATGAAGAGCTGTTTGCATCCATCTATGTAAATCTTCATTACATACAGCTACACTTTTAGGACACACAGATCTGTGCTTATCTTCAATTTAAATTCTATATTAACTTGTATTTTTTTGTAATTTTAAACAACTTGACCTAATACATGAATTTAAGTTATATAAATTTATATAGTTTACTAGCTATATAAATAATACCTCATGATAGTGTGCCAAGAAACTAAGTGTACTTTGCAATCTTTTTCACAGTTTCCCTACTTCTATGGGAGAAGAAGTCAGCCTGGAACTCAGCCATTCTTAATTAAAAATAATTTATTACAATTTTATTTTAGTTTAGTTTAAACATCTGTTTGACTGTTAAAATGCAAATTACTCCAATATAACTTAGGAACTGCAAATCAGGATTTCAGAGATTTGGACAAGTGTCCCTGGATAGATTTTATACATAGTTAAAACTTAAAATGCTCATGTCTAACATGCTATTCCAGACTGCCACTAGTAATGAAAACTTGATACTTTCAGAAAAAATAATAAAAAAAGTTGACTGTCTTTTTTAAAAAGTGAAATGCATGTGTCTATATTTTAAAATCCTACAAAATTACTCTATGTTTAATAGTTTGACATGTGAGATTCTTAGATTTTCTGAATTGTAATATATTAGATGTTATCAAACCTTCCCCATTGTTAGAAATTTTGAATATATATATATATATATATATATATATACACACACATATATATATATATATATACATATATATATATGAGATACATATGTATCTTTCTCTGTCCTCCAATCTTAAAAATCTTACACTTTTTTTCACATATTTATTCAAAAGGCTAGTCCAGCTAGATGACACTTCTAGTTAATGCACCTAGAGCCAAACCTGACCCCAAGAGTCTGATCAAGGTTCTACAATGTACAGTAAGAATAAATTTTCCTCAGGTTGTCCTCTCATTTCCACACAGATTGCAAAAACATACACACATCCACGAACACACAGACATGCATATACACATAAGTAACTGCAAAAAGTGAACCTCCTCATACTGCCCTCTAACCTTCTATAACTTATTTATTAGTAGAGCTTATGTAAATGTTTCAATTTCTTTTCACATAGTATTTTTTATCACATTATTTCATAATATTTATTAAAAACTGATACATGGATGTACCAGAGGATTACTATCAAATATATTGGACAATTGATGTATTATTTTGTATGGACAATATTTAACATTTCATTTTTTTAATCACATACAGATTTAGAAGGAAAAAAGAGACTCTCTAGTTTGATTCCAAACTTGGCATAACACTGACGTAAAGAAGCTAATATCCAATGAAAACCACTCTTCAAGTTCAGTCTGAGAAACTCAAAACTTCAGCATAAATTTTCCCTCACAAATGTGCTCTATATCTATAATTCAACTCATGTTACCTCTCTGGTCAATCTTGGTCTTTTGAATTATTTCCTGTGTCAAATATGAATTCACTAGTATGTCAATTTAGCTTATCAGATTTGCTTTCCTCATATTTTTGGTAGTACTGCAAAATAACTTCTTTGGTTTTGTCTATACTATATATTTATTGCCTTCTCACACCCAAAATGAACATACAAATATTTTGAACAATGTGATTGAAGTAAAAGTGAAACTAAAGAGCTCTACAACCCTTGAGTTTATACTTTAAATTCCATGCCTTATAAACCACTGTCTAGAACACAGTACAGACCAGTGAGAGAGTATTGATTAACATGCATTTTAACATGGTCTTTGTCTTAGACCATAGAAAATAAATGTGTTAATAAGTCGCTTTCCAAAACACCTTTCTTATTTTTCATGTTATGATAAAGTACTACTTTTGTTATTATTATTACTAATTATTATTTTTTCAGACTGGTTTCTCTGTGTAGCAGCCCTAACTGTCCTGGAACTCACTCTGTAGACCAGAATAGCTTAGAACTCAGAGAGTTATACCTGTCTCTGCCTCCAACATGCTGAGATTAAAGGCCTGCAACCCCATCACCTGTCTAACCCAATTCCTTTTTAGTATTATAAGTTATAAAAAAATATATGCATCATCATGTTAAAATTCAAGAAAATAGCATCAATTTGTTTATATTTTTAATAAAGAGTGTTTGTCAATTTCCTGTAACTTAATAAAATACCTTCAAATTAAAGAATAACAAGTTTATTATGACAGTTAATAAGAAACTTCAATCTATGTTCTTTTCACTGCATTGCTCTATTTCCACTTACCCTGTGTACTAGAAAGACTGTTGAAATCACACCATTCTTGATTGAATAGCTAGACAAAGGTAGAGTCAGAAAGAGACATAATAAAGATAGAACAAAGAAGAGGGAGGAAGCAGAACAGGCAAAAGAGGAAAAGGATCAGGGTCAAGAGAAAGTAGAGAAAATAGGAAAGAGGCCTGGGAACAACATATAGAATATCTGTGTATTCCAAAGTAACATTTTATTTGTTTTAATATATTGTAACTTAGCTTATCACCACTTATCATTATTTATTAAACTATAAGCCAGCTATTAAATTTACCAATTTATAAAATTAAGTAGCCCCTTTATTTGCTAAAAGCCTGTCAATTAATTATCAAGCTATTAACACAGGAGTCTGAAGGGGGAATTTAAAATTCTAATAGATTCTACATAAACTTATTTATTTCATACATAATAACTATATTTATATCATTTTCTCCCATCCATCTACACTATGCCCCATGTTTGCTTGGTGAGTGTGTGTGTGTGTGTGTGTGTGTGTGTGTGTGTATGAGGTAATGAATGTATATATGTATATATCTTTAGGAGATAGCACTTATAATTATGTCACCAGTCAAGCAGCTCACCCCTAGAGAAGATTGATTCTCCATTACCTGTTACCGCAGGTTGTTTCCTCCTGCGCCAGCCTGCTAGCCCGCCCCCGCCTGCTGCCAGTCTGGGCCCACAGCCATGACAGCCCCAAATAACACTCAGAGACTCTGTATTTGATACAATCCTGTTGGCCAGTTACCATTATTGTTTATGGGCTAGCTCTACCTTAATTATTAACCCATTTCTACTTATCTAAGTATTTCCACGTGGTTGTCTTATCAGGGAGCCGCGGCAGGCGTCCTGCTTCTTCCCTGGACTACATCTCAACTCCTCCTTCCAATTTCCTCTTTCCTTCTCCTAGTTTCCTAGCCCCGCCTATCTAGCTATCTCATTGGCCACAGAGCTTTATTAACCAGTATGAGAAACATATATACAGAATAACATCTCACATCAATTACCAGCCATTAATTTCTTCCAGTTCATTTTCTAGGGCTGGAACTTGGTAGATTTATCCATCTATGTTGTCATGTTAACTGGAGTTTTCATTAAATCCTGTATATCAAAACATATGGCTAAGATTCCATGGGTACAACCTCTTTCTCCTATCTATAAGACAATATCTTGGAGAATACACTGTCATCCTTTGTTTATACTGTGCATCTCGAGAGGCAAAAATGAGAAAAATAATACTAAAATGGTTTAAAAACTTTGCAGTATTCTCATTAAAGCTCAAAACCATTACTTTCATGATTTTAGACATTACAAATTACATTCTTAAGCAGGGAATATTTATGTCCTTGTTTGGGGACCTCTAATCAGTATTCTCAACAACTTCAAATTTCATAAAATAAGAACAGTAATCCTGCTTAGGATCATAGCTCCAGATTCATAACTGTTATAATTGTTATATTCTTTTCTCATTGTTACCACCTTGGTTTTAAGAAAGAATACTATAAATAATGTGCATTACTATATATTTATCCACAGAAGGCATTATTTTGTTTGTTTGTTTGTTTGTTTAACAACAAAAGTGCTCTCCTGTCACTGGGATTCCAATAAAGCATGGGTCATGAAAGTTCTGACCTCATCAATGGATTAATTCAATGGTAGATTCATAGTTCATGGGGGTTTTATTAAGTAACAAAAATTCTATAGAGGGAACATATTTAAATGCAGTGTGTTCCCAAGGGCATGTCTTCAGGAAATATACCCTGCCCATGGCTTCATATTAGACCCATTCACTACTCCTTTTCTCCTTTTTACCACTCTGTCTACTTTCAATTATATAAAACCCAAATGTATTTCTCGTCCTTTAAGTTGATTTTTCCTGGTATTTGTCACAGTGAAAAAAAAGCTAGCTAATACCCTGATTTAATTATTACAAATGAAATTCAAAGTACTTTCATTAAAGGACAGGCTTCTGGTGGGCATCTTTAGAAAAAAAAATTATTCTGCCTTATTATGTATTCTTTCTTCTGTTCAAAACAATTTTCTCACTTGCTTTAGTATTCACTTTAATACGTTTCATATGCACTGGTAACTCTCATGGCTTTATTTGAATCCCAGTGACTTTCTTTGTGACATTCCAAAAGCTTAATACATAACACCCTATCCTAATATCCAATAAAAATAAAAAACTCAGCATGTGTGAATGGAAATACTTTTCTCTTTCCTAAAACTATTCTCCTTTGCTTTCTTTCTTGGTTCATTGTACAAATTCTACTTATTGACCAAATGCATAATACAACAGATAAACTAAGAATCTATTCTTTGTCTTCTCACCTTAACAACTATAAAAATTCATCCTCCTAAAATAATCTAACTTCTATTTGCTTTTTTTTGTTTTAATTGTTAATGGATTGTTCTGATCTTTTGTAAGAATATTACACAGAACTAACCAGCAAAAGTATAAACATGTGAAAGTAACATGTGAAAGAGAAAACTAATATTAGATATATACAACTTCAAATTAGTTCATATTTCATGCCTGTGTCTTTGTGTGTGACACTGAAAATTGAAACGAAGACCTCAGTCTTGTCAGACAGGTTCATATATTTGAGCTATCATTCCAAACCAATTTATAATTTCTAATATACTTTACTAAGACAGTTTTAAATATGTAATTTTAACTTTAAATTTGCTATCAATATTTTTATTTTTATATCACTGTTAAAAGTTATCTTAAATGTATGTGACTACCTCTGCCAGCAAGGAAGATGCAACTCTGGAGAGACTTCTTCATGGAGTTTTAATCAGGATCCTTGAAACATGTTCTTCTGACCCACGAGAGCCCAGGGGACCCCTGCACATGCTTAAATACCCTTGCACTAACCAACCCCAGTGAGCTACATGGACCCTGCAGATAGGCTACTCTAACATGGAAACAAACAGGCTGAAGAGACTTAACCAAATAAGGGCTTATTTACACCAGAGAGCACTCACCCTTGGAGAGGTGGAAGGAGGAAGCCAGTGCCACCTTTAAGGTGCAGCACTTCGCAGCTCTATACAGTTCCCCCTTTTCTTTTAATTACGCAACAGGGAAGGGTAATGGTCTGGTCTCCAGTAAAACAGTGGACATTGTAATAGCCCTGAATCCTGGTAGTCAGCCAAGTAAGTGCCACACCCATCCGGCATCTTTTTCCTGGAGGTGGGGCCTTGGACACCAATCAACATGCAACCAGACTTGCCCTTCTCGGAGTTGTTCACTTCCAAAGCTAACTCATGGTGCAGTGCTAAGCCATACAACCTGAGCATGAAGGATCAGTTCTTGTTCATGACTGCAAGCCATGCTTGGGGATACTGTCCTGCCCCAATGGCTGTAAATGCCTGGACAACCATAGCTGCATACCACTTCTGAGCAAACCTCATCTTGCAAAGGCACCACAGGCCCACAAAGGAGATAAGCAACAAGAGGACAGCCATTGCTCCCATTCCCGCCCACTCTTTCAGATGATCCATGATAACAATCCAGCAGCCAATCCTGCATCCACACGATCATTAAAATATCGACATTTGCTATATTAACCTCTATTTGTTTATAAAATTGGTTTATTTTTTATGTAAAGAATGGTCTGTAGGCTCTCTGCTCCTCCCTGTTCTAGAGACAGCCATATCTTTTAATGCAGTGCCAGCTAGTTTATGAGACACAATGGTGAAGGTTGGAGTGAACAGATTTGGCCGCATTGACAAAATGAACATTCTGGCAAAGTGAATATTGTTACCATCTATGACCTCAACTACATGGTCTATATGTTCCATATGACTCTACCCACGGCAAGTTCACAGGCACAGTCAAGGGTGATAATGCGAAGCTTTTCATCAACAGGAAGGCTATCACTATCTTCCAGGAGTGAAATCCTGCCAATATCAAATGGGATGATATTGGCGCCAAGTCTGTTGTGGAGTCTACTGACATCGTCAACAACATGGAGAAGGCTGGGGCCCACTTGAAGGGTTGTGCCAAGAGGGTCATCACCTCTTCCCCTTCTGCTGATGCCCCTATGTTTGGGTATGAACCATGAGATATATGACAACTCCCTCAAGATTATAAGCACCGCTTCCTACTCTACCAACTTCTTAGCCCCCTGGCCAAGGTCATACATGACAACTTTGGCATTATGGAAGGACTCATGACCACATTTCATATCATCACTGCCACCCAGAAGACTGTGGATGTCCTTTCCAGGAAGTTGTAGCAAGATGGGTGTGGGGCTGTTCAGAACATAATACCTACACCCACTAGTGTCGCCAAGGCTGTGGGCAAGGTCATCCCAGAGCTGAATGAGAAGCTCACCTGCATGACCTTCCATATTCCTACCCTCAATGTGTCTGTCATGGATCTGACATGTCCCCTGGAGAAAGCTGTCAAGTATGGCATCAAGAAAGTGGTGAAGCAGGAATCTGGTGGCCCACTGAAGAGCATCCTGGGCCACACTGAGGACCAAGTTCTCTCCTGGGACTTCAACAGTGACTCCTACTCTTCCAACTTTGACTTTGGGGCTGGCATTGCTCTCAACGACAACTTCCTAAAGCTCATTTCCTGGTATGCTAATGAATTCGGCTACAGAAACAGGGTGGAGGACCTCATGGCCTACATGGCCTCCAAGGAGTAAAAACCCACCCTGGACCATCCACCCACAGCAAGAACACGAGCAAGAGAAAAGCTGTGGCTGGTGAGTAGGCCCTGTCCAACAACCCCTGACACTAATCTCCCTCACAGTTTCCATCCCAGTCCCCCAGAATTAAGAAACTAAGGGAGTCCTACTCTCTTGAGTACCATCAATAAAGTTTACTGCACCTGACAAAGAAAATGATATGTAGTTCTATAAAACCATTACCTGAAATAGCATTTTCTTCTCATAGAATCATCTGAGAACATCTTTTACCTTTTTTCTCATAAACCTTAGTATTCAACTAAAATATATGTTCTGGCCCAGCTGTAATTTTAAGTGATCTATATGCCATATAAGTAAATAACAAAGAATGTGATCATATCTAGATATGTTATTCACCTCAATAATGTCTTATTTAATTTTAAATTAAAATAGAAACATACTGTTTCTCTATCTTGTAACATGAGAACTAGAATGAAGTAACATATATTAATAATGTAAAAAGTAAGACAATAGACAGGCCTATCCACGTGGGACCACCTGTAATTTCCACCTGCCTGGTCTCTGACCCCCACCACCGGTCAGTCTTCTACTCGAGTTCTGGGCCCCTCCCAGACATTCGCCTATCTCTGAGGGTCCACCCTGAGTTCCTGCGGGCTGGATCCTTGAACCCCCATCACTGGACCTCTGATAAAGAGGCAATACTCAGCTTGAGAGTGCCAGATAGACCCACCTAACAGTGCAGAAACATCCTGAGGATCAGCCCAGCCTTTGTCCCTGTCACCAGGCCTAGGCTACAGGTGAGTTTGGGTATAATCCAGCTGGGGCTATGGATTCTCTCCTACACTCTCCCCTGGAAATCACTGGGTTGGTCCTGGATCTCCCTGTCCCTGCTTCCTGTCCCCACCCAGAGTATTCTTGAAACTCTGATATACCCCCACCAACCCCCAGTGAGAGCCTGTCTTCCCCCTACAATCTTCCCTACCCATCCCACTGTCCCACCTCTCTGGTTGAGCATTGAGCCAGAGGGTGGAGCCAACAATCCAGCTACCTTCAGAGAAATTCCTGGAGCCTATCTGAGAACAATAGACCAACCTATCCACGTAGGGCCATCCATAATTTCCACCTACCTGGACTCTGACCCACACCACCAGTCTTATACTGGAATTCTGAGCCACTCCCAGAAATCCACCTATCTCTGCTGGTCCACTCTGAGTTCCTGCGGGCTGGATCCTTGATGCCCATCACAGGACCTCTGCTAAAAAGGCCCTACTCAGTTGGAGAGTGCCAGCTAGACATGCCTATAGGTGCAGAAATATCCTGAGTATCAGCCCAGCCTTTCTCCCCCAACATGAGGCCTTGTCTAGAGCTAGACCTGACTATCCAGGAGGAAACATCCTGCAGGCTAGCCTCTGCCAAAGAGGCCTCAGCTCTCCTCTGCTGGAGCCTGATTTTTTGACCCCCATCATCAGGCCCCTGCCTATGGAGAGACCTCCTATAGATCTTGGAACACCCAGAACTACAGATGTCAAACCTCTGTCCAACCTAAATCCATAGAGAGAGGGAGAAACCCCACCAACACCTACTGGAAGAAGCTATGGGAAGATGGCAATACAAGAAAACATCTAACATTAGAAAGACAAGCATAACACCACCAGAAACTAGCAGAGCTACACAAACTAGACCATAACACACAAAGATAATGAATCAAAAGAGAACGACCTAAAAATTACCATCATAAAAAAGATAGAGGCCCTCAAAGAAGATGTGAGAAAATCCCTTAAGGAAGTGGGAGATAAAACAAACAAAAAATGGGAAGAAATTAATAAAATTCTTAAAGAATGTACAGAAAGCCAAGAACAATTAAAAAGGTTTAAAAGAAATATTGACAATAAAGAAAATACAAACCAAAAGAATGTTGGAAATAGAAAAACTGGGGAAAATCAGGAGCAGCAGACACAAGCATAACCAACAGAATTAAAGAGATGGAAGAGAGAATCCATAAAGAAGATAAACTAGAGGAAATAGATTCATTGACCAAAGAAAATCATAAATCCAACAAATCCTTAACATAAAACATCCAGGAAATGTGGGACACCGTGAAATGGCCAAACCTAAGAATAATAGGCATAGAAGAAGGTGAGGAAGCACAGCTCAAAGGAGCCGAAAACATATTCAATATATCATCGAGGAAAACTTTTCCAATCTGAAGAAGGACATGCCCATGTGAGTACAAGAAGCATTCCGAACACCAAATAGACTGGACCAAAAAAAAAAGGACCCCTCGATATATAGTAATCAAAAGACCTAATATACAGAATAAAGAAAGAATATTAAGAACAGCAAAGGAAAAAGAACAGGTAACACATAAAGGCAGACCTATCAAAATTACGACTGACTTCTCCATGGAAACCCTCAAGGCCAGAAGGTCCTGGATAGATGTTCTACAAGTACTAAGAGTCCACGGATGCTAGCCCAGGCTAGTATATGCACCAAAACTCTCAATCAATATAGATGGAGAAAACAAGATATTTAATGACAAAGCCAGATTTCCACACTACGTATCTACAAATCCAGCCCTACAGAAAGCTTTGGAAGGAAAACTCCCTACCCAAGAAAGTTTACTACACTCACAAAGACTTAGGCAATGGATAATCCCACGTCACCAGAAACCAAGGGTAAAGAAGGACAAATAAATTCACAATATTGCTGTCAAAAGCAAATCTAAAACCAACAAACATTAACAATAAATGGTCCTTACTCTCCCTCAACATTAATGGTCTTAACTCACCTATAAAAAGGCACAGGCTAACAAAATGGATACAAAGACAGAATTCATCCTTCTGCTGCATACAAGAAATGCACCTCCTAAGCTACAAAGATAGACATTACCTCAGGGTAAAGGGCTGGGCAAAGATCTTCCAATCAAATGGACCCAAGAAGCAAGCAGGTGTGGCTATCCTAATATATAGCAAGTTAGACTTCAAACCAAAATGAATCAAAAGAGATGAAGATGGTCATTTCATATTCATCACAAGAGAAATCCATCACCAAAATGTCTAGATTCTATGCCCCAAATACAAAGCACCCACATTCATAAAAGAAACACTACTAAAACTCAAAGCTCACATAAAACCTCACATACTTATAGTGGGAGACTTCAACACACCACTCTCACCACTAGACAGGACCACTAATCAGAAACTCAAAAAGAAAGAAAAGAACTAACAGAAGTTATGTCTCAACTGAGTTTAACAGACATTCTATCCAAACACAAAAGAATATACCTTCTTCTCTGCTCCACATGGAACCTTCTCTAAAATCAACCACATACTAGGTGGCATAACAAACCTCAACAGATACAAAAGAATTGGAATAGTCCCCTGTATCTTATCAGACCACCATTAAAATTGGAATTCAACACCAACACAAATCGAGAAACCCTACAAACTCATGGAAACTGAACAATGTGCAATTCCACCACACCAGGGCCAAAGAAGAAATAAAAAAGAAATTAAGGACTTCCTAAAATTCAAAGATAATGAGGACACGACATATCTGAACTTATGGGACACCTTGAAAGCAGTGTTATGAGCAGAGTAAGTAGGAGGTACCCATGAACAAATTGGTATAAGAGACCTCTTCTTGAGCATAACTGCAGTAGCACAGACACTGAGATCAACAATTAATAAATGGGATTTCCCCAAACTTAGAAGCTTCTGTAAGGCAAAGGACACAGTTGACAAGACCAAACGGCAGCCCACAGACTGAGAAAACATTTTTACCAATCCTACATCTTACAAAGGGCTGATCTCCAAAATATACAAAGAACTCAAAAATTAGTCAACAAAACACCAAATAGCTCTATTAAAAAATGGGGTACAGAATTGAAGAAAGAATACTCAATAGAGGAAATCAAAGAGGGTGAAAGACACTTTAGAAAATGTTCAACATCCTTAGCAAACAGAGAAATTCAAACGAAAACAAAGTTGAGATACCATATTACTCCTGCCAGAATGGCTAAAATTATAAACACCAATGACAACTTATGCTGGAGAGGATGTGGAGAAAGGGGAACACTCCTTCACTGCTTGTGGGAGTGTAAACTCGTACAGCCATTTTGGAGATTAGTATGGCGGTTCCTCAGGAATATGGGAATTAGCTTACCACAGGACCCAGCAATCCACTGTTATGTATATACCCAAATTACCTACATCCATGCAACAAAGACATGTGCTCAACTATGTTCATAGTAGCATTAATTGTAATAGCAAAAACCTGGAAGCAACCTAGATGCCCCTCAAATGAAGAATGGATAAAGAAGATGTGGCACATCTACACAATGGGATACTACTCTGCAGAAAAAAAAATAGCGGAATCTTGAAATTCGCAGGCAAGTGGATGGAACTTGAAAAAACATCCTGAATGAGGTAACCCAGTCACAAAAAGAGGAATAGGGTATATACTTGCTCATATATGGATTTTAGACCTAGAGCAAAGAATCACCAGCCTATTATACACACCACCAAATGAACTGGGATACAAGGTGTATTATAAGAGATTCATATATGGTCCCTCACAAAAAGGTGAAGGGACAAGTCTTCCAGAGCACGTGGATAATGGGGGAGGGCAGTGAATGGAGAGAGAAATAGGAGAAATAGAAGAGGAGGAAAGGAAAGCACATGTGACTAGATAGATTGAGTCGGGGTGAGAGAGAGGGGTGGGGACATAAAAGAGGGAGCCATTATTGGTTTGAAGAGAAAACTAAACCTAAAGAAAGGTCTAGAGTACTACAAGTCCGACTTCCACTAATACTTCGAGCAACCATGGAAAGGCTACCATAAATGCCCTTCCCTGATAGGGAGATCTACTAAATATCCACCATCATGGAGTCTTCATATAGTACCTGTTGGAAACAGAAGCAAACACCCATAACCAAACACTGGGTTGAACTAGAAACCAGATGCAATGAGAAGAGACAAGATCAGGTTGCAGAAACACAGGAAGACAGCTTGCCGGAACAAGGAGGAGCTAATGCCTCCCAGCCAGACTGATAGCTGGGAATCCAGCATAGGACTGACTCACACCCCCTGAATATGGGTATCAGCTAGAAGGACTGAGCAATCTGGGGGACCTCAGACAGTGGAAACAGGATCTGTACCTGGTGTACAAAAGGACCTTGCAGAACATCCCATATGTAGGGAGACCCCCTTAACCTAAAGTCAGGAGAGAAGTCTCAGTCCCTACTTTAAATGACTTGACAGATTTACATGACCCAACCTTGATAGCATAGCCCTACAAGTGGAATGGGGGTTGAGAATGTGAGGGGAGGGTGGCCAGGATGTATGTCACACGTGAAAGAGGGTAACAGGGAGGGACAAAGGAAGTGAGGGTGGCAGGGAGGGTTGGAGGGAGGAAGGGAGAGGAAACTGGGATCCACATGTAAAATTTTAAAATTATATTATTAATAAAAAAAGAATGTAATAAAAAATGTAATAAAAAAAGAATTAATGCTGCTGCATTAATTATATATATATATATATATATATATATATATATATTTTATTGACTTCAAAATTTAAGTTAAGGACAAGTTTCTGGGAAAAAGGATATCTAATTTTGTTTCCACAGAAAATGAAAAGCTGTGAATTACTTCCAGACTTTTAATCGAGCAAGACTCCCTTAAGCAACGTCAATGGGACAATGCAGCCTTTCAGATCACTATGGCCAGGATTTCTGTGTCTTCCTAGGGTTCCCCCATGACAGCGCCCCCTACCAGCAGGAAGCAGTTTGGAAAGAACAACGCCCAAATTCCCAAATATTGTTTATAAATGTTTGTTTTCATTTAAAAAAATATAAAGTCTTTGTATAAATAAAAAAGAATGTAAAAATAAGTTCATCCATTTTATATTCCTCTATTGAGAATTCTCTATTTACTTCTGTATCCCACATTTTCAATTGATTATTTGGTGCTTTGTTGACTATCTTCTTGAGTTTTTGTAAATATTTTAAATCAGCCCTCTGTCAGATGTGTAGTTGGTGAATACCTTTATCCATTCCGTAGGCTGCCTTGTTGTCTTGTTGACTATGTGTTTTGCCTTGTAGAATATCTCAGTTTAAAGAAAAAAATGGGAATCAGCCTACCTGGAGATTAAGCAATTCCACCCTTAGGCATATACACAATGGATACACGTGCATACAACAAGGACATCTGTTCAATTGTGTTCATTGTAGGATCATTTGTAATAGCCAGAACCTGGAAGCAACCTAGATGCCACTCAACAGAAGAATGGATAAAGAAAATATGGCTTATTTACACAATGGATTACTACTCAGCAGAAAAAGAATGGAATCTATAAATTTGCAGGCTAATAGATGGAACTAGAATAACCATCCTGCGTGAGGTAACCCACACACTGAACGACAAACATGAGCCAAGCTATTTCTAAGGAACTGCTAATAAGATACCATGGAGGCATAGCTGTTCACACAACAGGGACTATGGAGAAGTCAGAAGTCATGAACTACAGACAGACAGAAGGTGCAGGAAGAGAAGTTGAGAACTTGAATTTATGTTCCATCTTGGTCAAATCAATCCACAGAAAAGAGATTCCTTCCATTAGGCAACACTGAAACATTTTGATACTTCTGAGGATATAATGAAAATGTTTAACCAATGAATCAAAAGTTTCCTGCACCCACATTAAACAATAACATATTATCTCTGATAAAAAAATAAGTTCATCCTTTTAAGTACTAGAGGTGACAAATTATTTTAAAAATCTTCCTCTTGTTGCACTTCTATTAAGAAGTCTATTTTCTTTTTTTCACAAAGAAGTATCTATACTTTTATTTGAAAAAAATAGTCTTAGACTACTGCAGCTTGCTTTAGCAACAACTTGATTCTACTAATTCTACATAATAATCATACTATCATAGAAACCATATGTCATGTTATAAAAATCAAACGGAAAGAGATTAAAACATAATGATTTTTTTTCAAGCATTGTGCTCTTTGAGACACTAAGATTTCAGGGCAACACTATCCAATTAAGTTACTAGTCCAGCTTTTTGTGAACCATTAAATAAGAGGTTTTTATACTTTAGTAGTACCCTATAAATTATTCATGACTTTGCCACATCACCCATTGGTAATGAAATGAACGGTTGGAATATGCAATTATGATGACTTTTTTTATTGCCTGATATTGAACATTGAGTTTGAAAAATCTGTTTTTATTCCATCAGTAAGTCTTTGCTACATTTATCTTTTCTGCAGCATGTATTTGATTTGTTTATCCTTTTATATAAATCAGGCAATTATGTTTTAGTGCAAGTGTTTTTTTCTGAACAAACTTTAGCCTTTCATGCATGAGCCTATTCAGGATGACACATACAATACCAGATAATTTAAAGATCTAATATATCTATATACAAAGTATGGATTTAGTATTTCTAGGTCAGACATAATATTGTTTACAAATGAGAAAGCAAACAAATCTGGAATTGGGTTCTGAAATAGTATGCTAGAAAAAGAAAATTGTGTGTTCTAAAATTAATTAATTGACTTGGCCTGATGATAGGATGGAGATTTAGTATGGAAATTGTGATCTAAAGAAGTAGAATTGACTGATTCAGAATGCTATTGTTTTCAGCTTCTGTCTCTTCACTTTGTGTATTTTGTTTTGCAATTACAATGCAAATATTTAGCATTCAAAAAATCTATATTCCTTCTGCAGCCCTATCTTAGGTCAAAACATGTGTGTTTGGTGAAATCTTCTCTAGAACATCAGTGAATAAGCAAACTTATTTCTCCTAAATTTCTAAGTGATGTTCTCTCTCCAGAACTAATTGAGTGCTGCTGAGAACACAGCAGACAGACTGTACTTACATAGCCTTAGTGTGTTTCTGCTACATACAAACTAGTGTTGTTTTCTTTGTTTAAATAATTACTACTACTACTACTACTAATAATAATAATAATAACAATAATAATGATGATGATCATAATAATAGACTAATAATAATAATCTCTCCACTATCGTCCCTAACTCTGTGGCAGACGCTTGAAGAGGCCTCTTTTCCCACTCTAGCTCAATGCTCTGTGGATACCACTGAACCAGCAGACATGGCTTTCCACCAATTATAGAAACTCTAAATGGATCTCTCAGAGACCAAACCAGAATGTAACTCAGGTATGAAACTTTTTACTCTCTTTATTGTCCTCAATTATAATTCTCCTGTCTTACCCCAATTCTCAAGTAGACCACTTGCAATAGCCTCTCCTACCTTCCCATACCTCCACTATTGGAGAATTAACAAAAGCTTGTGGTGAATTTAGCTGGATTCTTTTAGCCCTCTCTCCTTTACCCCAGCTTTATTCTTTTTTTTTTTTTTTTTTTTTTTGTCAGCTGTTTGGGACTCTGCTAGCTAAGAAATTTATGCATTCTAATATTAAAACCCCTCTGCTCAGTAAATATATTGTTTTACAAACTATATAGAGTGATACACAGAAAAAAACTACATAACATGTTCCAGAAGTCCCTTAACAGTATTTAAAAGTATCATGAAATCATCATGTCATAGCAAACTATTGCTCCTCTTTTTCCTTCATTTTTATTTCTGTGTTTCTTCTTTGTGGTATACAAGGTCATTTCAAATGATATAATTCTGGGACATTAAGATAGTTCAGCAACTGAAGAAACTTTACACCAAGCCTGACTATCTGAACTTGAACATTTGGTTCAATTAGAGAGCCAGTTCCCATAGCTGTCCTCTGACTTCCATATGTGGGCAGTGGTACAAGCATAAACACACACACACACACACACACACACACACACAAATCAATCAATTAATTAATAAGTCTGAAGTAAAATCTTAGAGAACAGCAGTCTTACCAGATGAAAACTCTACTGGTCAAATTTACTGGTGCCTTGATGCAAGACTCCTGGTCTCTACAATTGTGAAGAAATAAATTTCTGTTCTTTGTATTTAAAAAATTAATTCTAATTATTTTTCATTTGATGTATGTCAGGAAATTTAGATATATGTAAGTAAGTGTGTGTGTGTGTATATATATATATATATATATATATATATAAACAAACGTGTTCTAATGTATACAAAAAGTACCCATTGAAATTACATAATTATTTTTTAATGTAAAGAGAATTGCTTCATTCCAGGTTCTTTGGCAAGATTATAGTGATTTCAGGGAAAGCTGTGACCTTAGGGAGAAATGAAACAGAAAGAGTAATTAAGGAAACTATGAACAATTATCTTACATGAAGGATGACATGTAACTAAGAGATCAAAGGAAGAGTAGATACTTTAGTTTCAATCTAATGGATATCCCTCCTGGAATGACTAAGACCACAGGTGATAGGAGGATGCTTATGCATAATGTTAAGCATAAATTTGATTCAAACCACATTGATTTCATGTTAATCTATTCTTATCACCACAAAATATCATTATTTGATAATAATATTGGTATAAACAAAATAAAAATAAATCACAAAGAGAACATTATAATCATGAAAAAAGGAATACAGGGTCAAACATATTAAAGCAACATTTTCAATAAATTAAATAAATCAGACATAACTTTTAGTTAGGTTAATACAAGAGACAAATGATATAGTTATTACTGAGCCATATCAATACCTAGATACATTTATTCTGATATGAACATACTGCATTATAAATTTATATATATATATGTATATATATATAATTCTATACTATTTTTTACCATACACAGTAGCCTTAATGATTTATTATTATTATTTACAAAGCGACTGAAGTTTCTCTTCCCTCCTTTCCTCTCAGTTACCCCCCCCACATCCCTCCTTTCACTTCCCACCAACTCTTACTCCCTTTCTTTTCTGAAAAGAGCAGAACTCCCAAGGATATCACCAAACTTGGTATTTGGTATTTGAAGCTGCAGTGGTGGAATTGGAACACCAGCCAAGCCACATAATCTCTGAATTGGTCAGCTACTATATTTGCTGGAATAAAAATACACAGAAATTGTGAGAGTGGTCAACCAATGATTGATCTATTCTATGACAATTTTCTTCAATGTGACAATATAATTGATAATTTGTTTTATTTATACATTAACTGCATTTCACAATCAACTAGAAATTAAAATATGTCTCTGTTTCTACTATAATTAGTACATCATAAAGTATAAAATCTACAATACTTTGGAGTTATTGTAACTTGCATCTTTAATAGTTCCTTCCCCCAAAATCTAATGTGTTGAAGAATTTTCCCCATCTCTGGGCATATGGGGGAGACACTAAGAACTTTTAGGTATAATGTCTCATTGGAAGAAGACAGATTTTATTAGGACTATGTCTTTGCAAGTCAAAATGGGAGCCTGCTCCATTCTCTCTGCCTCCAAGTTGATATGAGATAGCCTCTTTTCTTGCTCTGTGAACTCTCTAGCATTTTACTCCAAAGTACCTTAGGTTCAAAATGGAATCAAGTTGGCTGAAACCATCATGAATCTCTCTTTTTTAAGTTACTTTCTCAAGTGTTTACTGGTAAAGATAAAAAGTAACTAGAGCAAATATGCACTTATACAATGTGAGGAAATATTAGAAAGTTTACTGTAGCTATTGTCTTTAATATATCATTTTATGAACTCATGTAAAATTACATAACCTCATTGTCCATGCTACAGTTTGTATAAAATACTTAAGAGGATGCGAATAGTAGGTATAATAGTTTCCTATTACATAGTTTGGTGAACAAATGACTTTCAAAGGAAAAAAGTACAGTATTTATAAAGAATTAAGTTTGTAGAAAATTGAGCTGGAGAGCATCCTAAATACTAACTGGCTTCATTTACAATGTGTGAAGTTAACTCAATATAGTTGCGGTAATATACATACTTTTAAAGAAGTGTGTCATTGTTTCCTTCATGCCATCTGGTGCATCCAATAACAAAGTAGGAGTCCATCAGCATGATGATAAGGCTGCCAGTATTAAATCAATCTTTTTTACAGAAGAAATGAGAAATGAAAATATGATTTGAGTTTAGCAAGCCAGATGTTCTTTCATGACTTTATGAAATTAAAAAGCTTATAAACCTGTAGAGTAATTAAATGTATCATTAAAACTGTTAGGACCTAAGATAAGCTTTGATTTAAGAGAACATTCCCAATATTCTGAGTGTTAAAGTTGAAATTAGTTTAGTTCTACTCAATAATAATAGTTTAATAGTGAATATTTTATATAAAACTAGGCTTAGATGGTGTGAAAAATAATCTAAAATATGTTTACATTTAAAACATGTAAATAATTTCTATTTCGGAACAAAATAAATACATTTAAAGAAAAGCAGTGTCAAGTGGAAATTAATTGTTGTCAATATGTAAAACTACGAATGAGGAAATGAATTTCATTCAAATTAGTCTTTAAAGAAGCTTCAAGAGCTTTATATCTCAATGGTGTTTATAACACTGTGTTTGTTAATGTTGAAGATTAAGGAAAATGTAATTTTCAACTTTTAAAAAATATGCATGTCTTTAAAAACTGTTTTAATTAGGTAAATATTTATTTTGAAAACTCAATCACCAGCATGACTTTAATTAAGTATTAATCATTTATTGGAGGAAAAATTAAATGATTTCAGCACAGAAAGTTTTTATAATTAATTTACTTGCCTAATATATGTTTCATAAATATTTAGATATTTGCATTAATGATGATGCAAAATGTTTTTAAGTTAATACAGATGTGGTTTGGATACTGTAATCAAAATATATGTTTAAATTATATCACAAAATTTAAAAAACTAAAAATATATGTGTTTCTCTATTTTTCATATTGATAGGTAATAAATCTAGCTGCCATGACCAAATGTGTATATAAGGTAATTCTCTAGAAATTTCTAGAAATTAATAGGCTAAATAGCAGTCTATATAAATATATATATATATATATATATATATATATATATATATATATATATATGACCAAGATTTTAATACAGGTTTAACTAAGGAAAAACATCTGTATGAAGATATTTAATATTCCTGCAGATGTAAAAAAGCATTTACATAGTAATGGATTAATATATCAGTCTCTTACTATTGGTAGTTTACAATTCCCACAAATACTGAAAGCTGTAAAGTGTGCTTTTCATTTTAGGTAGCTTTCATGTTTTAAAACTGTTAGTTTAAAATGTATCTTGTATTTTTAAAAAGTGATATAATTAAGACATTTTAAAATAATAGTTCTTAAATTTTATGGACTCTAAAATAAAACCTCCAAACACCAATTTCAGCTGCAAGCACTTCCTGGGATAATTTTGATGAAAGTAAGCAGAAAATTAAAAGGCAAATACTGACAGTTTTTCAGATCCACTATCTTTTATGCCACCCCAAAGACAATACTGGAAGATAATTAATATTTATCTTTCATAGCTAATTACACAAATGTTTCTGTAGACTTTCCCTTTAAATCTGAGCAGTGTTTGAACTTTTAAAAATGTTATTGTGTGTCTATGTGGCATATGCAATTATGCATAGATGTGTATATGTGCAAACTATACTTCAGTTGTCTGTAAATCCTTTACTTAGTTTAGAGTCAGGGTTTCATTAGTGCTCGCTGCTAGACTGACTGAAAAGTGTACTCCACTTGCCATTCCTTACAGCTCAGTTCTCCTTTCCCGCAATGGTGATATAGACACAGGCCACCATCCCATACTCTTCACATGAATGCTGTGGATCTAAACCAAGGTCCTTATGCTTGTACATAGGTATTGTATCTATTTCTCTATATTTTCTATACAATTTTTATCTGGTCAAGCTACTAACCTTTTCCTTTTGTATATTTCATTTTGAAGTGTCTGGTTAAGGAAGATTTTAGTTTAGATAATAACCAACTATATTTTTAAAACAAAGTCAACCATCCATAGCTTATTTACTATTGTTTTTTGCCCCTCATCCTACTGATTTTTTAAGAACGAATATAAAATTGGAAACTGTAACTGCAAAATATGCTTCTTATTTTTTCAATACCTAAATAATGCTCAGGTTACCCCATTAACCTAAAGAACAACCACAGTTTACTGATTCTAAAACTTCACATACTTCCCACCAGAGTCACTGCTGTACAAAAGTATACTACAGTGCCCTTGTGCAAGGCAATAGTATAACCGATGAGGTAAGCTTATATGATTATGTGCAATCACTTTGGAGAAAACTCATCAATTCCATAACATTCCTGAAAATGAGAAATGCACCAATTTCATTAAAAGCAACCTAATACTGCAATTATTTGAGCTCATAATTTGAAGTTCATATTCACCAAAGAGATCTAAGACAAACAATATAAGGTGAATCAACAATATAATCAACAATTCTAAGTAAGGTATGTGATAAATAATCACACACACACACAAAAGGGATAGTAACTAACATTACTGCCTGATTTCATGTCCACAGTCTAAGACACAATTTGGTTTGACATTAGCTCCCTAATGCTGCACAATTACAAATACTATGGTTTTTGTGTAGACTAACTACATAGTTCCTCTCTATGGTAGTTTTTCTTCCTTCCTGGAACCTCCCTTGATAGGCAGTACATAGTGTTTGCACATCCATTGGTTTTCATTATAATTTTATAGGTTATTGTCCTGCTGAGAAATGTTTGGAGATCTCTGACCCCATAACACATCATTTGTACTCACAGACTTCAATTTGAAATCTCAGGGAAAGCCTCCATGAATTTATAAGCCTGGGAAAAAATGCCCACCAGAAAAATCATTATCACAAGTGTCATGCCACAGGTATAACTTAGTCTGGATTTGTGATAATTCCAGCTTTTTGCCCAAGACTGCTATGGCTGTCTGATGCTTTATAGCTGTATATAAACATTAGACTTTTCCAATTTTTGATGAATTCCACTAGTATTCTGAGGACTATTGAAACAAATATGTATAATCATATTTTTGTAATAAGGACTTTTAGTAATATTCTTCCTTCTATTGCATGAATGCCAAATATATTTCCACTTTTCTGTCTTACTCAATTTTATGCGTTGATTTCTTTTTTTTTTACCATGAAGTCTTTCAGTTCATTATTTAAATATATGCCTACAGATTTTACAGTTAGAAGCTGTTAGGTCAATAATATTTTGCTTTACTTTTCAGCAAATTTGCCATTAATATATGAAACTCTAATTTCTTAAATGTTAATTTTTTATTTTGTAGATTGAATAAATTTATTCATCAGATCTAAGACAATTTAGCAAAGACCTTAGGATGTACTATATGTAAAACAATGCAATGGATTACTTTGAAAATTGTGACAGGGCATTTAAAATAACCTAGAAAAGCTACTTCTAGTTGTGGCTGTTTGAGTCAAAATGGCCTCCATAGATCCATAGAGATGAGATATATTAGCAAGGTGATCTTCTTGGAGGAAGGGTGTCACTGGATGTAGGTTTTGAGGTTTCATATTCTCAAGTCAGGCCCAGTGTCTATCTTTTTCTGCTGCCTGCCAATACATGTAATGAACTCTCTCCTACCTCTCCAATATCATGTCTATCTGCATGCTTGTGGTCATGCTTTCCACCATGACAATAATGAAATAAACTTCTGAACATCTAAGCCAGCCCTAATTAAATGTTTTACTTTATAACAGTTGCCAGGGTCATGGTGTCTTTCACAGTAACATAAACCCTAACGAAGACACTAGACCTGTGTGTCGTGTTATTTTTAGACATGACTGAGGCCAATGTGGGTGGCATAAGAAAGGCTAGGGTCCTATATTGAAGACTAAAATATAATTGAGCTAACTGCTAGCATTTATCTTTCATTTCTTCCAGAAAAAGAAGAAAACATATCAAGACATGTTGTTATAATGTTACCACTTCCATTTCACAGTGGACTACACCCTCATACAACAACTCAAATGAACGAATTATTCCCCTAAATTGATTTTATTTTTAGGTATTTTATCTAGCAATAAGCCAAAATAATTAATAGAGAATATTGTTTTGAGAAATTGCATTTTTGTTCTGCCTGTCTAACCATGTGACCTATAGGTCTTTAAATTTGGATTAAAGAAAAATATGGAACAATTTGTGCCCCTTGCCAAGAGGAGTTTAGTGTTTAGTAATCCAGTATTAATTGCCAATCATGGTGAGTGAGTAGACAACCAGAAACTGGATTTAAGCATGATAGTGAAGAACTATGTCAAGGAGTTTCATGGGGGAGGCAACTCATATTTTTCTGCCCAATAATCTTATGCACACTGACTACATATTGTGGACTGAAATGAGACTGTAATGTATAACTAATTTGTTTCACAGAAGAATTTCAAGATAGCATGACATTCAAGTCATGCCTTTACTATTGCTCACTGGTCTTACCCCAATTTATAGTATGAGAATTAAGGAAGAAGACTAAAAAGACAGAAAAATCTGTAATGTGCTAATAAACAAATGGAAAGTTGTTAACAATGAGAGTTAATTCAAAGAATGCATTATAATTATACAGTCGTGCCATTAACAGAAATTATAGCAAAACTCTGCCAAGATCACACCCTAAGATCTCTGTTAAAGTTGCTTACTTTTGAAAAATGGTATTCATTTTAAAAGAGAGTCTAAATTAAAGCAAGAGTATCCCTTGCTCCAAAACTACTGCATGTAGTTGGTGATAACAGGGGCATGTCTGGGTTCCTGTCAAGCCCATCTTTTGGGATGTGTTAGCTCTGTGTGTAGTGAGAACCTGCCCCAATAAAAGATGCTACCAGTACCCAAGAGATTTTGCTTATAAATGAACAAACTCATCCACCTGTGAGCCCCCAACCATACTACACTGAAAAAAGGTAAGGAAGTGAGGGAAGGAATGGGAATGATTATTATTTTTTTCTGATTTGTTCTGTTATTGAAATTACCAAATGCTTTTTTTATTTTATTTATTTCAGTTTTTATTTCCAAGATTTCTTTTTTGGATCATTTTAAATATTTCTCTTTATTAAATTTCTCATCAACATAACCACTTCACGTTTTACTGGAGTGCTTTTGCATCTTTTTACATTTAAATTTTCTTCCTCTGGGTCATTATTTTAAATTCCTTTTCAAGTATATTGTAATTACTTTTAATATGAGGTCCAGTCCTTGAGAATAATTGGGGTCATGTAAAGATGCCATGGATCTTTTATTTGTATCTTCTTGATGTTCTGCAATGATGTCTACATATTTTTAGTTCTTCAGTGTTTCTTCAAAACTAATCGGATAGATTTTATAGTAAATCTTTGCTGTATTTGGATGAGTCACAGCAGTACAGGTGTGTTGGTATTGTTTATTATGAAAACAGAAGTGTCTTCTTAGTCATTGTAATTTACTCAGCTATAACCAATATGAGCAGACTCCGAATGAAACTATAGTCTGACAGCAGCCATTTCAAAAGTAGTTATATCTTTATTAATGAATATGATCAACAAGGAAGACATGAAATAGAGCAAACAGCCATGAATGCTGGGGATTAGGTGTAGGTATCATATTAAAAGCAGAGCTTACAGAGGAACTATTTTCTTAGGAACTGATGAAATGAATACCAATGATATATTTGACATTGTAAATGTCAAGTGTGCTGCTGGAACTGCTGACTATTTAGAGGTTTGTCTTGAGGTGTGACTGTAGTGGGAGTGAATGCAGTGAGACACAGTCCACTGAGAAATTTGTCCTCAGGTTTAACAGGGGTAAATGGTGACTGTGATGTTTACCACTGTACGCGCCTGCCCTCGCCAGCAAGGAAGACTCGACTCCGGGTAGATCTTCTTCTTGCAGTTTTAATCAGGATCCTTTAAACATGTTGCTTCTGGGCCGCAGGAGAGAGAGAGAGAGAGAGAGAGAGAGAGAGAGAGAGAGAGAGAGAGAGAGAGAGAGGGACTCCTGCACAGGCTTAAATACCCTTGAGCTAACCAACCCCAGTGAGCCACGTGAACTCTGCAGATAGGCTACTCTAATGCGGAAGCAGACAGGCTGAACAGACTTAACCAATTAAGGGCTTGTTTACCCAGAGAGCATTCACCAGCGGGAAGGTGTAAGGTAGAAGCCAGTGCCACTTTAAGGCAGGCACTACATGGCTCTCTACGGTTCCCCCTTTTTGTTTTAATAATGCAACAGGCAAGCGTAGTGGTCTGGTGTCCAGTAAAGCAGTGGACATTGAAATGACCCTGAATCTTGGTAGTCAGCCAAGTCAGTGCCACACCCGACCGACCGGCCTCTTTTTCCTGGAGGTGGGGCCTGGGACACCAACCCACTTACAATCAGATTTGCCCTTGTTGGAGTTGCTCACTTCCAGAGCTAACTCAGAGTGCAGTGCTAAGCCATACAACCTGAGCGTGAAGGATCAATACTTGTTCATGACTGCAAGCCATGCTTGGGGAGACTGTCCTGCCTCAATGGCTATAAATGCTTGGACAACCATAGCTGCATACCGCTTCTGAGCAAACCTCATCTTGCAAAGGCACCATAGGTCCACGAAGGAGATAACCAACAAGAGTACAGCCATGGCTTCCATTCCCGCCCACTCTTTCAGATGATCCATGGCAACGGGAACCACAATGACAATCTGGCAGCCAGTCCCGCATCCACATGTGTTGAATTCACTGCAACGATGGTCATTCGCAGCTGTACCATCAGGTCATCAAAGTCAGCAGACCAATGTCCTAAAAGATAGCTAGACAACTGTTGTGACAAATTAGTAGCACGTGTAAAGTTCTTATATTGAATGCTGGTAACATATAAGCCTGGATATTTCATTTCACATCCCAATTGGGCCAGCTGCCACAAGGTATCTATTTGCTCTTGCACCAGATCAATTCTTTGGTTTACAATCAGTAAACCTCCTTTTAGTTGAGCACCAATTGTGGATTGAGTATCCAAGGCGCTAGCCACATTCTTGGACAACTCATTTAGCTTAGAGACTGTCTGCACCAATGTGCTCATAGCCAAAGCAGCCGTGACTGAACCCACAATTGCAAAAGAGATAGTTGCAACTATGGCTGCTGTAATGCCAAAATCTCTCTCTGCAGCCTCTACCAAATAGGCCACAAAATCTGAAAATGGTTTTATTTGGGTAATGACTTCCATGCTTTTATGGCAATCTGATTTACTTGTTCAAGACTTAAGTCATTTTGTAAGGGTTTCCAGACCTCAGGGCAAAAGGAATGCCCTGTACCTCGGCCACACCCTTCCTCACTCTGATAAGGAGAAGGCCCGAAAGGCATTGTTCCAGGAGGGTCCCTCCCTTCCCCACATCTCCATTTCTCCTCTCCCTTCCCCCTCTGCCCTTAGGGGATTGTTTCTGAACTCCTTTTACAAGGGCTTGCAATTCTTCCTCAGCCCAGCACACTACCTTGATGTCTCCCGAAACTGCGAACCAAGGTGCATAGAATTCCCTCAGGAATCTTTCTAGTATGCTTTTCTTTATTTTAAGTTTCTTTGACAAAAGTAGCTCCTGAAGAGCCAGAAAAAAATGGACTAGGAAGTCCCCATCTTAAATATTTTACTTTTGGTTTGTTACAACCACTCACTCAATGCCTGAGACTTTATTGCCGCGCCCCCCCCCCCCCCCCCGCTGTCTTTAACTAGGTCCCAACTTACCTGGGACTTTATATCTCCTAACCGGAGACCTCATTGCCTCATTGCCTCATTACCAAGGGCCTTAATTTTGTCCAAACCCAGAACTTCATCGCTCCTACAGGAGACCTTAAATCGCCTCTTTCCCGAGGGCCTTAATTTTGTCCCAACTTACCTTGGGAACTTTCCAGCACTGCCCTGACTGCAAGAAGTTCTGATCTGAAAAATTCCCGGTATGGGCCACCATCTGTACACTCCTGCCCTCGCCAGCAAGGGGTAGATCTTCTTCTACATACCATAGTACAATGAACAAGCCAATAAGAAGAGTTTCCCTTTTTGCCACAAAGATATTGTATCAATGGCTGCAATAACAACAGTTTATGGATATTGGACTTGAAACACAGGTGTCCTCTTTCCTCATAGAGGAAAGTGACAATGACAAAGTGAACGACCATAGTGGAAACTGAAGCACTCAGTGCATGGGACACATAATTATGTATCTTTAGGCTTTGTATGGGGAACAGCAGATATTTTTAGCTGTAGTTTTATGTGTCAGGTGGATTCAGATGATAAAATTTAAGTACATGGAGATGATTGGATATGCTATACTTGCCATAAATATGGTCCCTCTGTGATGCTGGACTTCCTGTTTCTTGTGGTCAATGATATATATAAGTTCATACTTGAAAGGGTGGATGTAGCCAAGCTTTCAAGTTTACAGCTTTCTACGTGACTGTGTTGGGCTATTGTTAGACCCCTTACAGGAGAAGATATAGGGTTTAATGAACCCTGAAGCAAAGTGATATAAACAATGACTTCAGTTTCAAGATGGCACCAAGATATAGTATTTTAAGTTCTGGGCATTGATGAAGACTAAGATGTTTATTTCCTCTCTAAAGCAGTGTATATACACATTCAAGGAATCTCCCAAAGCTGTATTGAAATACACTGTAGAAGTACCTCAAAGTGACAACTATGACTTTATTCTGGTGAAAAAGGCAGTGAGGATGATACAAATAAAATTTTTTCTTCTGCTATCAGTGTCTAAGTCAGAAATGGTGCATTAATTTACTCTATATAATCCAATTTCTCCTTGTTTATAGCATCTCTACTACCTTCTTGATCAGTTCCAGTCTCCTTTGTAGGTCACTCTACCTCAGACTCTTATTCATTTGTAGGCATTGCTACTTCCTGTCTTTGAAGCAAGTGTTGTCCATGTACAGTCAGTAAATTTGGATGCCTTTTCTCTAGTACTTTTGTGTTTCTTCACATACAGTTAACATTAGAAAAGAACAGCAGATACTAAATCATCATTTTTTATTACATAGCTTCTAAAGATAACTATATAATTGAATACTTTGCTCTGCTAACTGAGGAGACATTACCAACAAATGGAAACTTCATTAAAACAAAAATCATGCAAGTATGTTGTTTCTGAGAGGAATAGAATACGATGCCAAAAATCTGACCTGTGAGTCATGGCCCTTTTGTGGGTCAAATGACCTACTCACCAGGGGTGACAAAGATCTTCAGAAAACAGAAACATTTACATTACAATTAATAAAAGTAGCAAAATTAAGGTTATGAAGTAGTAACAAAAACAATCTTACAATAGGCAGTCCCTCAAACATTAAGAACTTCATTAAAGGCCTGTAGCACTAGTAACACTAGCAAGGTTCAGAAATAATGTGTCAGTCCATTGACACTCCTGTATGTGGGTTAAAGGGATGTTCATACACGCCTCCCACTGATTGTTTCTCTGGAGTACATAATAGAGCAGTTAAGTACCCAATAGTGTACATATATTGAACAAAAAAAAACACAAATTATCTTGCTGTGAACAACTAGGAAAGTAATTAATTTGTCCAGTGCCTCTATGTGATACTAGACAAGGTAATTTACTTTTAAACTAGATCTAAAAAGGAGATACTACTTAGGTTATATTGAAGGTACTATATGAAATATTTTCTGAATTATAAAAATGAAAGGTATGTAAATGTTCACTTGAAGGTCTTTGGAATATATTGAGAGCTCAATACCAGTCACTGTTAAGCTTTAAAAAAATCAGAAAATAAATTAATCTCTGGATAATTTGTGCATAAATATCTTTACTTCAGCCATTTTTCAGAAATTTTATTTCTCAATTTTCACAGAAAAAAACTCAATATGGGCACAAAGAGAATTTTTGAAGAGCTAGTTGGCATTTGGAGTAGCTGAAAATATTTCTGTAGAAATCATATGTATGACCTATTTTCTTAATATAGCAAACAATTAGTCTGATAATAAATAATACATGCAATGCTGGCATGTAGACAGCAGTAAAAACTGGCACAGTCTTTACTAAAACTATTCAGTGACATCATTAATCAAAAATATTGATTCAATTATGAACAAATGACTCAGGTATTAGTTTGTATTGACTGATCTAATCCATCGTCTCTGTCTTTGCCATTTGAAATACCAAAACATTCAACTACTCTCACTTTCTTAGCATTTATCCTTCTGACTTATCTTCTGATAGATCCAAACATACAAAATACTTCATCAAAATAATGTTGAAGTAGGGAGTACAAGGAAGTGATAAGTCACATGAACAAAGTATTAATACATGAAACACTCCTAAAAGAAATTAAACTTTCTCAATATCATTTATTTATACATTTCGAGAATATTGTCTTATAGAAAATACCCACAGAGAAATATTTGATATTCAAGATGCAAAATTATAAAAAATAAAGTTTTTTATGGTATATAGAATTTTCCCTATAGCTTAAACTTTGCTTTTCCACCTGTCAGAATATGTCTATTTCTTCAATCTTTGCCTTTATTCTTGTTATGCCTTCAGTTGTGGGGCAAAGGCTCAAAGATCACTCAACAACATCAGAATCCAGATTTCAGTCTCTATTAAGCAAGTGGGCAATATCCTGGAAAAAAAGAGTTATCACAGAGCAGGCCCAAGTCTTTCTGCCAGGAGCATCTAATACAAATAAAACAAATCCTTGCTGAAAGCTTCAAGGGCAAGTAAAGCAAGCAAGCAGTTTAAGAGAAGAAAAAAAAAAAAAAAAAAAAACGTGCTGTTAGCTCACCCATCTTGACCTCAAGTTGCTGAAAGAGGGCTGAGCAATTTTCAAAGGGACTTGGAAAATTTGGATATATCCAAGGGATTTTGATGGGAGAGTAGGTAAACACAGATCAACAGCTCAGCTCTGAGTCAGAACTTAGGTAGTTGCCAAAGAAACAAGATGGAAGAAGATTGGCTGCATCACACTTTGAGGTCTATTCTTGATACTATATTGTATAAATACAATTATTATGGAATATTTCCTGTAAACAGTTTTCACTTTGCTTAAAGACAGTTTGACCTTAGAAGCATATTTTAGATAAATTTGTAATAAAATTGTTAAAATCATAAAGGACATGTCAATTTTCTTTTAATTATACAGAAACTGAAATAAACTCTTAAGATGTAGATATTATTCAGTTATATGTGAATTTAAGTCAATGAATTTTGACATCATACAAATTCTCTCATTAATAATTGACAACTGTAATAATAAAATATGAGCTTCCACTTGAAACATAAGTTTATCATGTCATTAACGATTAAATAATAGGAAATTGAAGTTGTTAAGCATCTGCATAATTATTACAGTAATTTATTACATTATAATGACTCAATTATTACATTTAAGTAGGAGTGTTTATAAGTGTTCTATAGTATAATCTATTCAATGAAAGATCCTTCACCAAATGATTTGTCTATAAATATTTTTCTAGATATGTAAATGTTACTGTTTGATTGGAGCATTGTTAAAGAGTGGTCTTGAATATCATGCAAAGGAAGATAGAGCACAATAAAGAAGGAAATTGTATACTCTAGTCAACACTGTTATTAAATTGCTGCTATTATTAAAGTTCACATGATTGTGATAAAGCACAAACCCAGGAACCTCCTGCTTCTTAAATCTATGGATGTAGAGCCCTAAGTTGACATGTGAATCTTCTCAGAACTGGTAAAGCCCCCGGTTTAGTCTGGAAAGAATTGTGTTTTCCACTTTGTAATAAATTGTTCTGTACTTCCACACACCACTGGGAGAATTAGTCTTTGGTATTTATGTATGGATACATTTTTATTTGAGCATGAGCTTTACCAGTTCTTAGATGAAATGTTATAAAATCTCATATGTCATTTCAAGTAGTGACAATTCTGCTTTCATCTATAGTTTATTCCACTTCCACAAGGCAGGTTCTTCAATCTGGAACTGATGTAAAAAAGGTTCACCCTTGGAGAAATGGGAAAAAGCAACAATGGGTTTTAAGGAGTCATATGCAGCACAGAATAATTCACTAAATGATAGATGCAGCAGTTGTCAGGAGACTCTGATGCACTTCTCATTAGATGGTTCTATCCCTTTCCACTGTTGGCGTTTTGGAGAAAAATTTCCCATTCTAGACAACATACCTTGCTATCATAATCTTCAATGCACCATTAATAGTCACAGGTTTGTTTTTCCCCACTGAGTATGGACCATGAACTGCTTCATTATGCTGGTGCAGTCCTCCTGATTGACATCACTATAGTTTACTGTAATATTCTGCCTGCCATTCAACACCCAAATCTTGAATGTGCATCCTACAACACAGTGTCTAGTCAGGTCTTAATAGCTGAGGATATTAAAGCTACTCTAATTTTGACATGTGAAACTTTTCCTATAGTATCCATTTTATATGATTAATTATAACTATTTTGGTCATAATTCTCATTACCTGTTTTATTGCTTTTCAGGCTAATTATGTTAAAATAATAATCTGTGCCCAGAATTTACCTAACTCTGCAACTGATCAAAATGCAATTGATCAAATCTATATTTTTATAGTAATAATATGATTCTCAATATTTTTTGATTATTATTTCATATGTACTTTGGAACTTTAGTTTTAGTTTTAAAAAAAAACTATATGTTGAGAAAGGATTTGTTATATCTATGTTAAACCCAACAAGGCCTGCAGTAGCATCAGAGAAAAGCAAATAGAAAGAATTTGTGAACTGGATTAAGCAGTAAGGTTTTATTCAAGCCTGTTTTCCAGGAAAAGCATGGTGTCTTCATATCTGACCTCAAAGCAGCTATGAATTGTTCCACAAGAGAATATGTAGGCAGTCCATGTGTGTTGAGAGAGAGATTTTCTTCAACAGCCTTTAACAATGTGGACATGCTCCAGTAAATAACCTTTCACCCACAATCTTGACCCCAGTGAAATTCATAAAAAACAAGAAAACAAAGAAACCCATTCAAAGTATCATATGAATAGATGTGAGACTAATAAGAAAGAAGACAAGAGAGTGGGTATTGGCTATGAATATTATTACAGAGCATATTATATTAACAAATGCTTCATTATAACCATGCTAATATATAATTGATTTACGAAAATGTAAATATTAAGAGGGATTGTCCATAAGATTAAATTAACATTTCCCATTGATAATAATGGATATTTTAAGTATTTGATATATGTTGTGATACCTCCCCATTCTCCTCTAGTTTTATTAAATTTGTCCTTCTATCTCCTGATCTATCTAAATATTTCATGTTTTACCAAATTTATTTCAGCCCTCTCATCTGTTATACACTTTTTTATTAGCCATGCCATCAACTCTATTAAACTGTGTGGATAACATGTATGTTTTAAATATATTTAGTAGTCAAGTAAATGAGAAAAATGATATTTTTAAGTCACAAATATTTATTATATATTTTCATTTTTACTTAATCCTTACTCTTCCACTCCACCTATGAGAGTTTAACCACATGTTAAGCAAAATTTAAACTCTATTTGTAATAAAATATAATTTAAAACACTGTAATACCTAACTCCAACTATACAGTATTCCCTTTTATGGTTCGTTGTTAAGATCAGACCAGACTGCAAAACAGTCTGCATAAAGGCTGTGATTGGTAAAGAGACACTGAGAAGCTATTGTGTGAAAGTGTGACAGTGAAGCCCAGAATCTAGCAGAGACTCTCAGCTATTTAGGGTGCCAGAGACAAGAAATAATTTCCAAGGAGAGCTGCAGCAGGAATAAAACCAGCCCAAGAAGAATTACATTGCAGGTAGCAAAGTCTGAAGGGTAGATTCATGAAAGCCCTCTAACATCAGATATAGAACTACAAAACATGCGATTTTTCCCTGAAAGATTTCAATTTTCTGTTGCTTTGTTATTTTCTCACTATGCCGACTCATCACATTTTGGAGTGGTAATATACATTCTGTGCAATGGTATGTTAGAAATATGTAATTTGCCTTTGGATTTTACATAAGGTATGAGGTCCCCTTGATTCTCAGAAGAGACTTGGACTATGGAGTTTAAATTGTGGTGAGGCTGTGAGAGGTTTTGGGGACTTTTGAAGTTGAACTGAATGCCTTTTTCATTATGGTATTGTCATTAGCACAGAGGGGGTTCAGGGAATGGTGATTTAAATTAGAATGACACCACTAGACTCATATATTGGGGTAATTTGTTTGCCATCTGATGAAAAAGTTTGAGAAGAACGAGAAGATAAGGCCTTTTGTGGAGAATTTTGTTCTGGGAATAGGCTTTCAGATTTCAAAAAACTTGAAAAGACTATGGGGAACGGGCTACTGCAGTCCATTTCTGAACTAGGGATACATCCTGGTTCCATTGTCAGACGTACCGTGTACTTCCCAGGCCTCCTAACTGAGATCCTCATCCAGGGGTTTGTTCTTATGCTGGATTCCCAGCTATCAGTCTGGGGTCCATAATCTCCCCTTGTTCAGGTCAGCTGTCTCTGTGGGTTTCTCCAGACTGGTCTTGACCCCTTTGCTCATCACTTCTCCCTTTCTGCAACTGGATTCCTGGAGTTTGGCTCAGTGTTCAGCTGTGGGTGTGCTGTGCTTCCATCAGCTACTGGATGAGGATTCTAGGATGGTATATAATGTAGTCATTAATCTCATTATCAGGGAATGGCATTCTAGGTAATCATTCCTTTACTGCTTAAATTGTAGATAACCTTTCTTACTCTGTAATTGTTTTTGTTATGTCATAGCTAAAGCACAATGTTACATGCAATATATTTTAGAAGTACATATATTCTATGTCACTTCCATTTTGTATATTCAGTTGGACACAATAAATTTTGGAGAATCATTAATTTATTTTGCCACTATGAGGTCTTTTTCTAAATCCTTGTCTCACTACATTTATTGGTATGCTGACAACTTACCTTACAGACAGGGACAACGTGGAAGGTTGGTTGTTACAACATCCAAATAAGACACCATTAGTTAATTATAATGGACTAGAAATTGAATTTATAGCTAAAACATAGAACTGATACATAAACAATGTGATATTATAATCAGGCCCAATTCCATTCTCTGATTATACACATCAATGCCTATAAGGAGACTCAAGTAAATAAGAATAAAAAAAATTTTCAATTTTTCTCATTTTCCCCAGTGATTTAATGAGTAGATATTTATTATTGGTAATCTTATTTAGAAATAGAGATTTCAGCTTGTCTTTATGCTATCTCACATTTCAGAAGGAAGTCTCCAATGTTTGTTCCAGCAGTAAATAACTTCTGCCCACTTGATTGGATATTATTAGAGCTCACTGGGGAATTTTTTTAACAAGTCACAATATGATATTCTTCTCTATATTACTGACTGGAGCATGCAAGCATTATATTCCATTCTGCAAGAGAACAGAGGAAGATTATTTGAGAGTATAATTTACTGAATCATTTGTTTCAAATGAAATTCATGAGATAGACTAAACAGTTTGAGAAATATGAGAAAAAAATTCTTCATTTTCTGAGAAGTCAACTTATACTTGCTAGAGATATTTCTTGTGTCTCCTATGCAAGAGGTACTTGAAAATCCCATTAGCATAATTGCATATATCCTTCAAGCCTCCAGGAGAAATTAAATATACTGAAATTTTAACTGTGTCTGAGTTCTCATTAAAAAACAAGTAATTTAGCAAAAAAAATCCAACAGAATCAACAAAATTATGTCACATAGGAGATTCACACTTTCATGAATATATGTTAAGTAGAAATAAATTCCTTCATACTTTTAAAAAGGAAATACCCAAAAAAGTGAGTTTGAAATGAGAAAAAAAAATATTTACAAGTGTCACAAAGTTTCTATAACAACTGACAATCCCAAGTAATATTCTCCAACAAATCTAATAAAAGAAACATTGAACATAAACATTAGGTGAGAAAGAAAATATTCATTGCTATATATATATAGGAATATATAGGAATGAACTTTACCTTTTCTCAGATACTTTGAAAATTATTCTCTACTTTGGATATTTGCACGGGAAAAGTATATCTTTGATACACATTGGCTACAACAATAGTCTATTGTAAAGAAAAATGGCAATCTACAGATATATATAGTGATCCCCATCAAAACCCAGCACAATTCTTCTCAGAATTTTGAAGAGTAATACTCAACATTATATGAAAAATCAAACAATGCAGAAAAGCAAAAACAAACAAATTCCCTGCACAATAGTGGAACTTCCAGAAGAATCACAATCCCTGACTTCAAATGCTACTATAGAGGTATAGTAATTAAACAACGTGGTATTGCCAAAAAGACACTTAGACCAGTGGTACTGAAGACACTTATATTAAACCACATACCTATGAACACCTGGTTTTTGACAAAGCTAAAATCATACAATGGAAAAAATAAGCATCTTCTACAAATGGTGCTGGTATAACTGGATGCTTATATATAGAAGATTGCTGATAGATCCATATCTATGGCCATACACAAAACTAAAGTTGAAATGAACTAAAGACATCAACTAAATTCAGTCATATTGAACCTCTTAGAAGAGATGGTGGAAAGTAGCCTTGAATGAATTGGTACAGTACCATTTCCTGAACATAACACCAGTATCACAGACATTGAAATTGACAGTCAATAAATGGGATCTCCTGAACTGAGAAGCTTCTGTAAGGCAAAGGTCACAGGGAACAAGACAAAATGTCAGCCCACAGAATGGAAAGGATCTTCAACAACCCCACATATGATAGAGATTTGATTTTCAAAATATGAAAAGAACTCAAGAAGCTAGTCACCAAAATACCAAATAATCCAATTTAAAAATGTGGTAAAGATCTAAATAGAAAAGTCTCAATATAGGAAACTCAAATGGCTGAAAGGTACTTAAGAAAGTGCTAAATATCCTTTGCCATCAGGGAAAAGTAAATTAAAACAACTGTGAAATACCATCTTACACCGGCCAGAATGGCTAAAATCAAAAATACCAGTAACAGTCTAAGCTGGAGTGGATATGGAGAAGGGGGAACACTCCTCCATTGCTGGTTTGGATGCAAACATGTACAACCACTTTAGAAATCAGTATGGAGGATTCTCAGGAAAATGGGAATCAGTCTACCTCACCAGCAATTCCACTCCTAGGCATATACCCAAACGATGCATATGCATACTCAAAGGACACCTGTTCAACTATGTTCATACTAGCATTATTTGTAATAGTCAGAACCTGGAAGTAACCTAGATGCCCCCTCAACAGAATAACAGATAAAGAAAATGTTGTACATTTTCACAATGGATTACTCATTAGTGGAAAAAAATAATACTTTCTAATAAAAATTCTCACTAATCTTTGCCTGCTTATCATGTTTGTCTCTCTACTTTGGTCACCCTTGACTGCCACAGAATCCCCCAAGGTCCCCCTCAAGCTTTATTACAACAGGGAGGAGAATATGAATGATCCGGGAAGTGAGTTTGGATAAAGAGCAGAGAATAAGGAAAGGGTACCCTGATGGAAGGAGCCTTTGTGGGCTTAAGGAGAAATCAACAAAAAAATCTAAGCAGTAGTGGAGAGGGTTCCTTAAGGGCCAGACACCTGTAATGAGGTTGATGTCTACCTTAATGCCATCCTAGTGCCTTCATTCATTTACTGATGGGAGCAGAAGCAGAGATTCACAGTTAAGCACTGAGAGAACAGATAAGAACTTCAGGGATCCTGTTGCAGAGAGGGAAGAGTAAGGAGAAAAGGTGTCAAGACCATGCTGGAAAGACCTACAAAAACAGCTGACCTGGGCAAATTTGAGCTCATTGACTTCAAACTGACAGCTGGGGAATCTGCTTAATAACAAACCAGGCTACATGAACATGGGTGTTAATTGGGGGTCTTGGGCATTCTATGGAGCTGCTGGCAGTGGAACCAGTATTTATCCCTAGTGCATTATGGTCTTTGGGAGCCCGTATTCTATAGAGATCATCTTTCAGCCTAGATACGAGGTGGAGGGCAGAGGTTCTGTCCCTAACCATGTGACAGAATTTGATGTTGCTGCAAGGGAAGCCTCAACTCACTGGGGAGTGGATTGGGGATGGCATGGGGAGATGGTGGGGGGAATTGGAGGATGGGATGTAGACGAAACTAGTATTGGTATATAAACAAGATTGTTTTTAATTTAAATATGAATTAAGTAAAAATAGGAACTACAGTATTCTGCTGTAGAGAAAAAGTATTATCAAAGACAATCTGAGTTATATTCAATAAGTATTCTGCTTTAAGTTAAATCAAATTATTTAATTGAAATATTCTTTGAAATTTTGGTAGTATTTAAATTTGAAGTTTTACAATTTATATACCACTTATACTTTATTTCATTTCATATATGTATGCCTAATGTACTTAATATGTAAAAATTTTTAATATGACTAATAATTAATTTGCATATAAGAGAATATTACTTTAAGTTGATTGAAGATCATAATATCAGTTTTAATAATATATATAAATTAGGAAACAAATATGGGAAATCAGTTGTGACACATAAAGAATAATATATAAGACTGCATTGTTTTTGACCAAAATAAAATATTAATATATTTGTTACATTTATAGAACATTACTGTGTTTGGTAAATTTTTTTTAGATGAAATGAGTATGAAGAGAAAAAAGCTTTCATACAAAAAAGTGTAGTATTTATGCTAAAAGTTATAGATGGTGACTTCATAGCAAGACTCCAAACAGCTGAACTTCCAACTTTTGCGAAAAAATTTAAAGAAGGTTCCATAACAAAGCAAACCTAAAACAAAGGGAAACGTAAGCAATTATAATGTAAGCATGAGCCAAGGTTCTACCTCCATTCATTAAGCAGCAGAATTGGCAGCATAGTCCACTTGATTCTGGCTTTAATATGAAGAAATAAAGGAGTTTCCAGAAAAAGGTGTGGCTTATATTAAAGGTGAATCTATCTAACTAAAAAGATCTAGATTAAAAGTATGTCTTTTTGGCTAAACAATCTAGGTTCCCCCTTAAAATTATTTAATTAAGAAAAATTCCTAACATGTTTGCCCAGCCTTTTGGGATTTTGTTAACCCCAGATGCATTCGTGTTGAAAACCAAAATAACCATCACAAGTCCACATCATATCTACTTGTATCTACTAGTGACAAAATCATGTCACATCACATCACATCATGCTTAATTTCTGAATGAAAACAATAGCTATGTCATAATCATTCCTAGTATTATATAACTGTCTCATGTACAATTGCAGACAAATTATATATTAAACATAATCATAATTGTCCTGCAATACAACTATCCTTCATATAATCACAGACACATTTATAAATTTAGAATAGGATACAATGTCAATTGAGGTATATTCTTTTATTATCTCAAACACAAATATAATGACAACTAATAGTCTCTTAATTGATGTTATAATACTTGATAAATAAAGAAAAGAAACACAAATAGCTATACAAACTCATACTTCACAAAATAAGGCTGAAACACTCATGTTAATTATCATCCTTCCTTCTGTAATTGTACACGTGGTCTTAGCTGGCATTTATAACTACATTTCTCCTATACCCATTCTCTATTCCCTCCATTTACTCAACCCTCAGCAAGCACCTCAATAGGTCTTGGCTCCTTTTGTGTGTGTGTGTGTGTGTGTGTGTGTGTGTGTGTGTGTGTGTGTGTGTGTGTGAAATGGACGGTGTCCTCATTTCTGAAGGGCTGGGTCCTTTCAACCTGCTTGGATTAGTTGGCTTTGTTATGGTGGTTTTTGTTTGTTTGTTTGTTTTCTTGTAATTTACCATTGACTTTAATCACAGGGTCTGGTAACATCTAAATAATCTCCTGTCCTCCAGACATAGTCATTCTTACCAATGTGAAGTAGCCAATTTCTTCTGGCTAATCTGGATCCATCAGCCCTTCAAAAGCATTTTTCTTTGCTTAGCCTTTGGTGTTAGGATATCAGAAGTTCAAAGTTGCTGAAGGAGAAATCTGAGATTCAATGGAAGTAGAATTTTTCAGCAGTTAGCAATTGCTAGTAGGTCTATACCCATAGGCTTTGTCTGTGAGGGTTTTCCTATCTTTGGTGGCATATCAGTTGATTTTGTCTATTTTTTGGTATGGTGTTTTTGATAACATGGGTGTAGATTCCCTACCATATGTAGAAACATAACCATTCAGCAGATGTTCTGATACTATAACTCTTAAAATCTTTCTAAACACTCCAGAGTGATACCTTCTAAAACCTTAGGTCTAGAATCATATGGTAAATATATCAGTTGTGGTCTGTGTTTCTACAATGGTATTGTACTTTTGTACTTTTGTATCCAAGACAAGGTGCCCTGTGGTGAAAACTTGAGTAATATGAATGCATGCAACTCTCTATATATTAAAGATTCTCTATATATTTTCCACATAGTCCACAATGCTGTGGACTTGCATATTCTTGTGTGTTAGCAGATATATTGTAACATTGGCAGCCTGTCAGGGCCTCTATCCTGGAAGAACACTGACTTCCTCTCCAAACAGCAGTTGCAATAGCTGCTTAGCTAGGTGAGGTCCTTTTCCTCACTATTATGTAGTGGAATTTGTTTTTGTGGGTACTAACACTTCTACTCAGAATACTTTATTAAATGACCCTGCCAGACACGTTTTGTTTGGATTTTTCAAATAATGTATATATACAGTAAGTCTCCATTTATTTTTCTTAGACATTTTTAGCAATATAGAAGAAAAAAGCAAAATATTGCTCTGAAATATTAAATGTTCCATAGCTGAGACCTCTGTGTAAAGAAAAATTTAATAGAAAAATTGCAAAAATATGCTCAAGTTTATGTGACAGAAAGCTTTCAGAGATGAAGACCCAGGGAAGAGCAAGGAGTGTGTTCTTGGACAATCATGCAGAACAATCCTGGAAGATTAAAAGGGCTGTGCTTTAACAGTCACAAACGAGAAGCAGCCTATGAAAGATATTGTATTTCTGTGACATTCTGTGATGAATTAATTCCCTCTATTAGAAGACATACATCTGTCACATAAGAGTCTGCAGGGGTGAGACTCAAGGATAACATTTCTTGGTTTTGTTTTATGCATTGCTTCAGGAAAGAAGAATAAAGGGAATGTTAATATTTTTGCTGTTTTTAATGATTTCTCAAATACTCTCTTGGTTGGAATGTTTTCTATAGCTTTAAGCAACCTAATTATGTTCTGTCCAAATGTTGTTTTCTTTAAGTTTATTAATTTCAAAGTTTATTTACCTTCTTGGTTCTGTACATTATGACTTTTATAATATTTGCAAAATCCAATTAAACACTTCTTTGTCACACTTTGAATACTATGTTAATTACATTTGAAAAATAAGTTTCCTTTGTCTAACTATTTTAGAGGACTTGGTTCATGGGCATTTGGCCTTCATGTGCTTATGCAGAATATCTAGTGAAGAAGATGAATGCTGTTGTTCAGTAAATTACAGCGAAAAAGCAGAGAGAGGGTTTGTAACAGACAGGCCTGGTCACGTTAAACACAGAAAGACAAGTAATTAGGCTCCCAGAATCTTCATCTTCATAGTTCCTTTGGCTTGTAAATTCTACTCAAATTTTTAATCAATACAAAAAGCTGTTTATGAATGCATAGATCTCATAATATGCTTATGGAAACATCCAGAGTCTTAATCTACCAGCCTCTTGGGCATATTTTTTAAAAGATCTATTTAGTTATTATGTATATAATATTCTGACTACTTATATGACTGTGTGCCAGAAGAGGGCACCAGTTCTTGTTATAAGTGGTTGGAAGCCATGTAGTCGCTGGAAATTGTAGTCTGGACCTATGGAAAAGTAGCCAGTACATTTAACTGCTGACCCATTTCTCCAGACTCCTTCTTGGACATTCTTAGTTAATTTTACAGTTAATAATAGCCAGCCACCACATTGCTTCAAATAATTATTTGTTCCCATGTGTTTTCCTTTCTTTTTACATTTGAAAAGAATGGATTCATAGAAGTATTCAAAAATCCCTGTACTATAATTATTCATTTCTATCATTTATAGTAGATGCCAGTCTAACCTTAAAATTATTTTTCCCTAGCAGAGGACCCAGTTTTGATATATTGCAAATTCTGTCTCGGTTGAAATTTTCTGTTATTACAGTCTTTCATGTAAGCAGGTTAGAAGCAATATTCATTTCAGTGGCAGAATCAACATTCATTTCACTAGTGACACTTTAGCATGATGGTACATACACAGTGGTTCATCAACAATGCATGATTATGTCAATAGTTGTTTTAAATTGTTGTTAAACTCACAGTAACATTTTCCTGAAACATAAGAAATCAGAGCTATAATTTAAATTCAGCTTCCCATTTAAATCTGTAGTAAATGAGCACTAAAAAGCAATACAAAATAATATTTTAAAGCTATATGCTGTTCTCTGTGTGTATTTGTAGATTTGTCAGCGCTTAAATACCCAAAGTAACTTTATCTTCAAAAAATAGTGTAGACAGTAAAATTATGTTACTAATTTTCTAAACAAAACAAAGTCACCTGAAATAAATCAATCAAACCTCCTAAGTTATTTTCATACAGAGTCACTGTAGCAAGTTTCTTTGCAGCAAATAATATTGCCAGAAGCTTTTGGTTAATACCTGTTAAATATTTAATGAATCTTAAAAGCCCATGTCTCCAGCTTTGGTTTATTCTTAAGTACCTAAAGTTTTCTTGGAGCTTGAATAGATTCTTAATGACCTTAGAACTGATTTTTCTTTTGTCCTAATTTTTTTTCTTCAGATCTTTGCTTTAAAAATAAATATCAAACTATGATATCAAAATTAAGATTATAAGAAATATGTCATATTATTAATATTTATTTTAATACTACTAATTGTTAATCTGTAGATGTTACATATTTTGGTGCTGGGTTTAAATAAATAATGCTTATTTCCCAAACACATGAATTAATGAGAAAAATGCAATATGTAAAATAAATAAAATAAATGTAAGATAAATAAAGTGTTTTTTTAAAGAGCACTACATTTTGTCACTCTTTAAAAATAATAATGAATAATTATACATCTATTTCATTTCAGTAGTAAAAGTATATAACTATGATTTAAAATAATTTATTATCTTTTAGATTAATGACCCCCAATTATTTCATGTTATTTTAATTTTATATCATTGTTACTTGCTACAAAGGAAAGCTATTACACCTCAATACGCTCTCTGTGATATAATATTACTACATTGCAGGTGAAATTAAATTCAGCAGTTCTAAACTATAACAAAAAAGCTCTTTAACAAAACAATTAATATTGAATGTCTTTCATAAAACCTTTTTAAAAATTTTATATTTCATCAATAATAAGTTAAGCAAAACATCATATACATATATATGAGTAACCTTCCAGAAAATTAAATTGTGCATACTTTAAATTTAACTAACTTAAATGTATATTTATTATGAGATGTAATGTATAGTCACCCATTGCTGTCATCAGTAAATATATAATAAATCTAAAATTAGTGACTAATATTATACATCATTTCTTTCAATATCATGGAATTCAATCAACACTATCTTAAAGAAACTGTGTGTTGGTTATAAAAGTGATATTACTTATCATGCCTACAAAAATATTACTGAAAGAAAACTCATAATTAAATCTGATAATTAAGCTAGACTATATCCACAAAGTATATAAATAAACATGATTGTATATTTTCTACCTTTCTTAAATGAATCAAAGAGTCAGAAATACAAATTTAAAGTTTAAGAAAATTCAATAATGGGCCCAGCCAAATGGCTAAGTGAGGAAAATTATAATATGCTAAGACTGATGATTTGAGTTCAAGATCCAGAATCCATGGATCTTGGATCTTGGTAGACGGAGAAAACAAATTTCAAAAGTTATCTTCTGACATCCACATGTGTGCTCTGACAAGCAATGCCCAACTATATACATCCCTATGTTATCAAATAAATAAAACATTGAGGAAATGACAAGAAAGAGAAACGGCAACAAGAAGAAAGGCAGTACCTATATCACTCTATAATTAAGAACAATTTCCCTTTATATTGATGATGTATAACTTATTTTTATTCTTGGGAAATATTGCAGACTCGTTTTTGATCCATCTAGGAGAGTTATATTTATGAACACACTTGCATATCCAACACAATTTATGAAATTAATGTTTAATATAGTTAGAACATAAGAAAAGTTATTATGAGACCTGTTCTTAATGAAGTCTTAATCTTCCATGGACTGTCAGCTATAAATTATGTTTATGTGACAAAATTCCCAAGAAAGGAACATGAGAAAATGTCCTAATTTTTAGTGGGTCTATCCATTACCCATTTTCTCATAATTTTGGGCTTGTTGTGAGTCTTAGCATCAGTTGACAAGTATGGAATAATCAAGTTTCACATTTATCAACTACCTGAAAATAGGACACAGAAAAAGATACAGATATGGGACCACAGTAACTCTCTCAAAGTACACCCTTAAAGATGTAAGTTTTTCTCAATAAGCTCCATTTCCTCAATCTTTCACAATTACTGTTCTCTAGTGAAAAATCCTATGACATAGGGGCGTTTGAGAGATATATAACACACAATAGTTAACATATCATGCTAAATTATTGAAACTTTTAAACAGTGCTGGAATAAAACAATTTGCAAATGAAGTTATAAGAACAGGAATGTCAAGCAATAAATATTTATGTGTATTTTAAATGGCCCCAAATATATCTAGTGTTGAAATAACATTTCCCATTATATTGTATCAATTAAAATCAGTGAACAATTTCAAAAAAATTCATTTCAGAATCACTCAAATGGTACTATGACTTTAGAACATGAAATAAAAGACCACATGGCTAATTGAAATATTGTTCAATATGTAAAGGCATTTGGCACTAACGCCTGGTAACCCGAGTTATTCTTTGGTTGTACAGGATACATTTAATAGAAGAAGAATAATCACTCCCACAAACTAGTCCCTGACTTCTACACACACACACACACACACACACACACACACACACACACACTTATACGCACAAGAGATAGTGAGAATAAATAAATGAAATATAAAGGTAAAAGTAAATGTAAAAACTGAAATACCTTTTCCTCTTTTTTAATTGATTTTTTTTAAGTGAACAGTTTCTTATGCACCAAGATCTTCCTGTAATTCAAAGTCGAGTTCCCATCTTCTTAATTGAGTTCATGCCATATTTGAGTGTTAAAAATGAAGACTTTTGACTGGTTTTCTTTTGCATCTAAAGTAATAAATTTGTAAAATCTAAAGTTACAGAGACACTTAAGGGAATTAATCTTTTCTAGTAGATTAAGATGCTAAATTTTCTAAAGTAGGATAGTTTACTGATGATTATACATCAGATATTTACCAGTTTTATTGTATTGATTGTTTTTGAATAGATACATATTCTCCTTAAAATATAGCAACATATGGATAATATTGAAGTATGATGAAGGATAAAGGTAATACTGATGAAATAAATTATATGGAGGCTACTTATTCATTCAAAATTTAATGTGATTTAACATTGAAACTGTAAAACATTGATCCTAACCATATACTGTTTATTCATTCTTCCTGTATATGAAATTTGTTTTGATTTGTGGCAATTAGTTTTCTGTAATACCTTAGATGATAGTTCAACAATAAAGCAGTCTACCTGTTATCCTTCTACTGTACAAGAAGAAAACTGTTACGTATATTAAAAAGAAATAGAATATAATAAAATAATATAATCAGAAAATTTCAAGTGAGAAAAATAAGATTTCCTAAAGAAAAATCAAAATTGTGTAAAAATTATAATAAAAATAATGACATTCTTACAATCAGAATTTTATAAAAGGAACAAATGTGTTAAAATTATAAAGAAATGCAGGAGGGAGAGAGAGAGATAGAGGGAACTGGGATCAATATGTAAAATAAGAAATAAATAAAATAAATAAATAGATAAATAAAAACAATCAAAACCCATACACATAAAACAAACAAATAAATAAATTTATTGTGCAAACCAAAAAAAAAAGAAGGAATGAAAGAAGTCTTAGAGATTTAAAATAAAAATTCTGATATATGTTTGGAGACATTTATAATCTGAGAAAGTAAAAGTGTATATTCATTTAAGCCACTGAAAATCACACAATAAAGCTATTCCCCAACATGAACTTTCATGAATTATTTTCTCACGAATTATTTTCTCTCCAACTCTACAATTTACCCATGTTGTCTTCAACACAATGAAAGTAAAACAATAGGGAAGTATAAAGGAGGTACATATGGTCTTTAAATCTGCAAGAGTGAATTTGGTTGTCACTTCTGTATTTTGGGAAAAACCATTAAAATAGATCTCTGAGAATGACTATAAGATAGTTTCTAGGAACTGAAATGAGTCGACTCACCCTAACTGTAGGTATTCTGATTTTAGGATCCTAGTCTCAGTAGGCAGGAGAAAGTGAGTTGCTTCAGCCCTCTCTGCTTCCTGACTGAGGAATCGCATAATAAATATCTCTGACATCATGGTATCCCTGACCTGACATGCTGTCAAACCATGAACAAAGATGTTCCTTTTATACATTACTCTTTCAGTTATTTTTGTATTTGCAGTGATAAAAGTAATTAATACACTAAGAAGATAAAGAATTTTCAGAATGTCATTTTAAAGGCATCTGGAAGAATGTTTTAACCTCCTGAACACACTGCTTACTTCATCTAATAACTTAAAGAGGATTTGCTTGAATATCTGTTAAATTAGAGGTAGCGATTACTTTTTATTTAATTGTTTCTTATTTTACATGTCAATCCCAGTTCCCCCTCTCTCCCTCCTTCCCTCCCTCCATTCCTCCCTCCCTCTCTGTCTCTCTCTTCCACCCGCCCACCCTTCCTCTCTCACTCTGTCCTTTCCTCTCATTCTCTCTACCACCCTCCCATCCCATTCCCCACCACAGGGAGGGTAAAGCCCTTCAGGAGGGATCAACAAAAACTTTCAAGTCATTTGGAGTAGGTACTATGTCCTCCTTCCTGCCTCTAGGCTAAGAGAGTATCCCTCCGTGGCGAATGTGCTCCCAAAGTTTTTTTGTGCACCAGGGATACATCCTGGTTCCAGTGTCAGAGGTCCCTTAGACTGCCCAGGCCTTCTAACTGAGACCCCCATGTTCAGGGGGTCTGAGTTGGTTCAATGCTGGTTTCCCAGCTATCAGTATGGGGACCCATTAGCTCCCTCTTTTCAGAGCTAGCAATTTCTTAACTGATAAATTTCAACATGAAATTTATAATATATATTAATTGACTATGAAATGTTCAATGTGTAATAGAGGCATAAATGAGAATATTAGAAAGAATATAAATGTTTTATTTACTGAAGTTGATTAAATTTATTAATCAAATAAATTAAAAATAGAAATTAAGAGATAACTTATTAAAATGTGACCTGGTGGTATTAAAGTAAGTATATGTTTCAATTACTAAAATTAAGGAGAAAAAAAAGAATGATTTGTGAAAATAATCTCTCTAATGCCCAAGAGAGTCACATATTATTAAATGGGGAAAGAAAAGGTAAATTCAGAACTATAGTTTTTGTAAAAATCATAACGTGCATAAACACAAAGCGATAACTGTTACTTTTAAACATTTAAAATTAACTCAAGGAAACTTTAAATCACTTGGCAGTAAGAAAGAACACAAATATTAGTAATGTGACAATAAGTAAAGCAATCCTGTATTTACTAAAGAAAAAAATCAATGTTCACAAAGTTATATATGAGCAAGATGGAGTTATGTCCATTCTTTAATGATAATTTTACATAAGGTTATCATCTATAGCTACAAAAATTTAAGAGTTATTTAAATTATACAAACAAACATGATGCCATTGTTGCATATTAGAGAACAAAATGATATATATTGCTATTTTCCAAAACAAATTTTTTGAGATACACTTTTATATTGAAATAAAAACATGCTTTTAAATATATAACCTCAATTATGATACTTAGGAAAATCGTTTAAAATTATCAGCACTCTCGCAAAGTGGTTTCATCATTATTGTTGCCTAGTACTTAGTCTGGGGTAATTTGAAACATTTCTCAAATGCAGACGAAGGTTATTGATCTTCTGTGTTGATATGTAGAATCTGTGATGGAAACTGTTTCTTTATTCAGATCCTCAAATGTAAGCTGAAATTCATTTTTAAATCACCATGTGGAATAGAAAGCATTTATTGGTTGATGGCCTCATTTGTCTCTGCTGCCAACAGACTGAATAGTTCATAAAAGATTCAGCTCCAATGATATTTAGAACTTTCAGAGGTAATGTCAAGAGCCATTAGAAAATCCCATGGCAATAGAAAATGACTGAATTCAAAAATACCTCATATTTTCTTGCTGTATTTTTCTTTGGTTCTGAACAGCTGCATTATCTAGGCTGAAAGAAATGGAATCTGAGTGTCCATTTAATAGCATTTGCTACCACTTTTTATTTTTTCTCATTTTCTGGAACCACATAAGATATTATTTATGTGACCAAATTTATAAATATTGACTTTAAAAATACCTCTATTGATTCAAAATTAAAAATATATAGAAAAGATGTTTTTAGAAATTTTGTAAACAAATATAAATGTAAATATATAAATATTTGCTCAACTATATTTACATGAGTACACACACGCACAATCTCACACTCAAGAACTATTTTTAATTATACCATTTTACTTTACTCTGTAAGAACAGAGGAAGTGAAGCATGAAGTCAATATTACACAAGGGCATATCCTAAACTTAGTAGTCATTTTGAAAGTTAAAAGATAAAGATCAGAGAATAGTACAATAAAAAATAGCCATGTAGAACACTAATAAATTATATTGTATAATGAAATTAAATCCGTGAAAAAACAGTAAAGTAGCTGTTACTAATAGAAAAATTATTCTCATGAAGGAGAAATACTGTTCCAAGACTCCCTTATTTTATAGTCAGTTTTGGTGTTAAGCTTAAGGTTCCCTAAAACTTTTGGGAATGATTTTATAATATGATCTAATAGTTTTGCCTTTAAGTACCTTAACATAACCCAGTGCCATCTGAAATGAAACCAGAAATAAAAAATACTACAATGGTTCTCAGAGCTCTAAAGTTTGCAAATATTAGGCAAAGAAAGGAATTAAATCTACTTTTATATGATTGTTTCTCATAAGTTACTTCCAATGACCTATTAAGATAATGACAGTTTTTTTAACAGAATCAAGTCAATCCCAAACATACTCTTTCATGGAGAGGTGTAATGAAAAGAGATAGGAAGCAAAGTGTATATGAATGATTTTTCTATATTTTTGTTAGTTATGCTATTCATAGTCCATCTAAGCAATCTATTAAAAATAATATATAATATATTATGTGACTTCAGACTATGTAGAAATGAAAGTTGTTATTTTTCACATTAAAAATAGAAGAGAGGTTCACTTTGGACCAATTGAAAACTCTGTGTCCTAGAATGCAGAGGAAAACATTGATTTCCTCAAGTAAATTGCTGATAGGCATCAAACTGATTATCAGCTCATGACTAAAAAGTGAAACAGTATTTCAGTTTTGATAGTGTACTCTAGAAATATACTATTATTTATGAGATATTTTAATATGATATTCATAGTGATGTCTCAGTTTATATTTGCTGACTTTATATTTCTATGTAGAAAAATTAGTAGTGTTGAAATACTATTGAAATACAAGCTGCTTATGAATTATTGCAATTTGCAAATATATTCAATGAGTCACATTCTATTGACTATTGGTACTTCCTTAATGTTGAAAACCACTTCATATATCAATTTTTTGCATATATCAATTGTTTTGGCCTTTTGAAAAATTAATTGGAATCTTCAATTAAAGTATTTCTACTAGTATTCAAGTAGTTTTGTTTGACTTTAAAAAAAAATAAAAGGACTATATATACCCATACAATTATGCAGTTCCACTATTACACACCCAAAGTTTTTACTCACTAGATTATATATCATACTAGCATAGAAATTTTAATTTGTTATTGAAAAAGTTATGGGCTTTTGAACCATGAATGATATGCAATTAAAACATGAATTGTGTCAAGTGAATGTGAATTTTGTCAAAGACAGTAAAAGCTGTCAAAGGTAAAGTAATTTGAATTATCATATTTCACATGGACTGGTAGAACTATTTAATTGATAGTGCAATATAATCAAAGTAAATAAACATATATTCAATTATTGAAAATAATTCCCCATAAGTATAGAATTTTATTAATAATACATATTTGATTATGTCTATTGTATAACTGTTAAAATTAATCTTTCCAACATGTCACTCTTAAGAACTTTAAGCACTCACATCTCCCCCCACACACATACCAAATGTATCAAATGGAAAACTTAAAGTGTGAGGTATTATTATTTTCTTTACTACAAATATTATTTGCTGACTGCTACAACATTGGAATTGTTCCTTCTGAAATTGAAAGAAAAAAAATTTCACAAAATTAAGTCTAAAACCAAGTTTGCCAAGTAGATCTTTGACTCAAATCATGCAGAGGTCTATCTTCTAGTTCTCTGCTAATTTCTTTGACTGCCTTATTGCTCTGAGAATATGGCTAGATTTTGATTATGGGAGTGGCACTTGTAACGATTTCCTACTTTGAGGTGAATGGCTATCAATTATGACAAGTGACAGCTGTGATCTTAGGCAATCTGACATTGATACACATCACCCACATAGCAATCTCTGAAGAAGCATCAAAGATAAAAAAAAATTACTATGATGAGACAGTGAAGGACAGATAAGATCAATGAATAAAGGTATTTCATATTAGGAGACAGCAGCAGGGGTCTTGGATTTTGGAAATGCACAGCAAAAAGCATTTTGAAGATGAATGTTTTGTGGTTTCTTTGTGGAAAAGAAGTCCCTTTATTGTAATGAATCTTCAGTGCTTTAAAATGTAGGAAGGTTGAACGTTGATAAATGAGTCACATCAACACTCCTTATGATTTCTATATTTCCATCAAATTATATTAATTCCATTGCACAGTTGAATATATATAAAACTTCTTAAAAGTAAGAATGAATTGAGACAAAATAAATTAGAGTAAGCTTTATAGTGTACCAACAACCGAAAAAAAAAAATAGGAACTGTTTTTGCCTATAGTATTTCTATTGGTTATCAATGACCGTTTTTGTTCTATTTTTTCAATGTTTTCTGGATTGCTTTGTTTTCTTATTTGAATCAGTTTATCATTGTTGTTGTTGGTGATGATGATGATGATTTGTGTGTGTTATAGAATCATACATGTGTGAATGCACATGTGTACATATGCTTGAGAAGGCACATGGTTCTTACCTAAAATCTTTCTTGATTGTTCTCCATCATATTCATTGGTGCATGGTATCCTAAATTCAGTGATGGCTTTTTGGTTTATAATTCTGACATTGTGGATTCCCTGTCTATGTCTATGCCAGCAAAAGAGGCCGACTTAAAGTTAAGCTTCCTTAAACTTAAGTAGGATGTGGGATTGAATTTTGCTCCTCACTCATATACTGCAGGAGATTTAACTACTGGGTTGTTTAATATTAAGTAAAGAACACCTGTTTTTTATTCTTGACATTTTCAATGTTAATGTTTTAATTAAAAAATTAAATTTATTTATTTATTTTTAGTTTACATGTCGATCGCATTTTCCCCTCCCTCCCTTTATTCCTCCTTCTTGTTCTTACCCTCTTTCCCCCCTCACATGCACCCTGACCACCTTCCTTTCCCACCCCAGCCTGACTCCACATGTAGGGCTATGCCATCCAGGTGGGGTCACGTAAATCTGACAACTCATTTGAAGTAGGGACTAGGACTTCTCTCCTGTCTCTAGGTTAAGGGAGTATCCCTCCATTGAGGATGTGTCTGCAAGTCCCTTTTGTGCACCAAGAATACAGGCTGGTTCCACTGTCTTAGACTGTTCAGTCCTTCTAGCTGAGACCCATGTTCAGGGGGTCTAAATCAGTCCCGAGCTGGATTCCCAGCTATCAGTCTGGGGGCCCGTTAGCTCCTCCTTGTTCAGGTCAGCTATCTCTATGTGTTCCTGAAACCTGGAGTTCTCTCTCTCTCTCTCTCTCTCTCTCTCTCTCTCTCTCTCTCTCTCTCTCTCTGCATCTGGATTCTAGTTAGACTTTTCTTTAGGTTCAAAAGTCAAGTCCAAATGGATGAAAGATTTCAACATAAATACAGCCACACTGAAGACAAAGTAGAATGAATGTACCCTTGAACAAATTGGTATAGAGACCGCTTCCTAAAAATAACTCCAGTAGCACAGACACTGAGATCATCAATTAATAAATGGGACCTCCCCAAACTTAGAAGCTTCTTAAGGCAAAGGACACAGTAGAAAAGACCAAACGCAGCCCAGAAACTGGAAAAAGATTTTCACCAATCCTACATCTGACAGAGGGCTGATCTCCAAAATATACAAAGAACTCAAGAAACTAGTCAACAAAACACCAAATAACCCTATTTAAAAAATTTTGGTACAGAACTGAAGAGAGAATTCTCAATAGAGGACATAAAAAAAGTCTGAAAGACAGTTAAGAACGTGCTTAACATCCGTAGCTATCAGGGAAATGTAAATCAAATCAACTTTGAGATATCATCTTACTCCTGCCAGAATGGCTAAAATTAGAAACACCAATGACAACTTATGCTGGAGAGGATGTGGGGAATGGGAAACACACCTCCACTGCTGGTAGGAGTGCAAACTTGTGCAGTCATTTTGGAGATCAGTATGGTGGTTCCTCAGGAAAATGGGGATTAGTTTACCACAGGACCGGGCAATCTCTCTCTTAGGCACATACCCAAATGATCCACATCCCTGCAACAAAGACATATGCTCAGCTATGTTCATAGCAGCATTATTTGCAATAGCAAGAACCTGGATGCAACCCAGATGCCCGTCAACTGAAGAATGAATAAAGAAGATGTGGTACATCTACACAATGGAATACTACTCTTCAGAAAAAAAAAGACAATGGAATCATAAATTTTCAGGCAAGTGGATGGAATTTGAAGAAACCATCCTGAGTGAAGTAACCCAGTCACAAAAAGAGGAACATGGTATGCACTTGCTCATATATGAATTTTAGACGTAGAGCAAAGTATCACCAGCCTATAATCACACTACCAGAGGAACTAGGATACAAGGTGGAATATAAGAGATTCATGTAAGGTTCCCCATAGAAGGGGAAGGAACAAGTCCCCCAGAACACATGGAAAGGGGGTCAGTGAATGGAGAGGGAACTATGAGAAAGAGAAGGGGAGGAGAGAAAAGCACATACGACTAGGAAGATTGAGTCAGGGTAGGAATACAGGACAGGAGAGAGAGAGAGAGAGAGAGAGAGAGAGAGAGAGAGAGAGAGAGAGAGAGAGAGAGAGAGAGAGAGAGAGAGAGAGAGCATAAAAGATGGAGCCATTATTGGTTTGAAAAAAATCGTCATTTTTAAAGTTTGCATTTCCATGACTTTTGTATTATTGCACTATCAATACATGTTCAAAAGAATGATCCATGGTGAATAATACTTTAGGAAAGTATGAAAGGGCCTTTTATCTCAAGTACATTTTATTACCTTGATTGGTTTTGGACGTGATTTCTTGCATTCTGTGAAAAATATTTACATTCAACTCATAAGACATGCTCATTCTTGCTGGATGTCAGAACATGGCTATGTAACCCAATATGTTCATTGTATCCTAAATCTTGATATGGCCCTCTGCCTTGCTTTCATGCTTTCCCAGATATACTCTATAGCAACTTCTGGAAATTGTGTTTAAATTGTCTGTTCTGATAAATTTCTGGGTAATGGGTACTCTGTTAATGTTTAGTATGTTCTTATTGATATTTACTTACATGATTTTCTGTCATCGCTTTTTTTCTCTGAACTCAAGCAGTTTTCCTTTTCTTTCATGTTTCATTCATGTATAAAAGTACACTGTAACTGAAGTAAGGTTGTCTACAGCATTAGTCTGTAGTTTGCCCCCATTCTTTCAGATCCTCAGATCCTAGATCCAGCAGGTGAATCTGCTCAGGTAGGCTAAAAATCAATATTGCACACTTTAGAGAATGCCACTCTCCCACAACCATCCCACATAATTCCTCTATGTGCTCCTCTCATTAATAATAGTCTTGCTATTTTGTCTTTCAACTAGGATAACATCCTAGAAATACTTAGACAATATGCATCTTCAAGGAAAAAAATAAGCAATGGTGTTTTTTTCCCTTAAGACTAAAGTAATTCTGAATTTTATTTTGTTATACTCATTTTTTATCACACCTTGTCTTAGGAACTATAATCTGTGACAGTCCTTTGCAGTGTCCCTTCTTTGACACTATTCCCCTTGTCAGTTGTGGCCAGCAGGTTCCATAGCATGGGACAGGGTTTATCTATGTAGATTTGTATATCAGTCTGGCCTCAAACTCACAGAAATCCACCTACCTCTGCCTCCTGAGTGCTGAGATTAAAGGTGGACCTGTCCTAAAGACCAGCAGCATCAGAATCCAGGGGCCATCAATGAAGTCTCTTTGGGAGCCACCTGGCTGGGGACAGTTGCCATAAACTCTTGTCCTTTGTGGGTAGGCCTTGTGGTACCCCTCATGATGCTACATGCTGGTCGAGAGGAATGGGAACCTTGCCCTTGGCACCCCATGGTTCTCTCTTCAGGCCTGACCAGAGCTCTTTGAAGGTTCCAACACTTAGCTGTGGTCACCATCATGCCTCATGTGCTATACCTGGGAAGAAAGGTTCTCGGCATCGTTGTACAGTATTCATAGAGGAGACCACACTATGTCTAACAGTCTCTGCATAGATCTCAGTCATTCCCACCAGGACTGGTCTCATTGCCAAATAAGTGGATGATGCCAAAGCTGTCCTCATCCAGACTGTCGAGGCAGTAGCACTTATTCCAGTTCTCGGGGAAGACATCGTAGCTTATTATGTCTCCTTGGGAGAACTGAAGCCCCTTGCAGGCAAACTCTGTCTTCAGGGATTCCATAAACTTCTTCTGAATTTGCTCCTTCTTGTCCAGTTCAGAGTACTCGATCCTCTCCTCCAGGGTTTCAGGGCAGCCAAAGGGCGAGATGTTCAGCATGCCATTCCAGAACTCAATGAAGGTTACATGGTTCTTGAATAATGTGAGCAGAGCCATGCAACTAAGACAGAGGTTGCTCAAGCCCTACCACAGGTGGTTCTGGATCTTGTCTACTTGGAAAGTAGCCATCCATGCTTGTACTGCACTGCTACATTCTTGGCAAACACATACTCAAATTTCTCAATGACTTCATCCCCATCACCCAGCTGCTCAGCGATCTATGCGTAGTCAAAGCAACCCACCAATTTGCACCCCACTTCAAAGCTACTTCAGGAAGGTTGATACCTCAGGGTCAATTTTCTGCTGAGCTGGTATGAAGATCCGGTCCATGTTAAACAGGCAGAGGATGTGCTCTTTCTTGGGGGTGCCCTCGACACCGGATAGCCATGGCTGCAACTCTGTGAGCCTGGTATAATCATTTTTATTCCAAGCAATTTTTCATAAGACTTCAGAATCTTATATATCCTGATAAGAAAATCACTTTATAAATATTCAGTTTTATAAATTAGGCATTGTTAAACAGAGCAATCAGAAGTAATTTCCTTTGACAATGCTGTATAACTTTGCAGAGATTTAAATTATGGCTGAATTTACAAAAATCAGAGTTCATAGGAAAACCATTTTCAGGAGAAGACATATTAATGCCTACCAAACCCTTCAGTTGTTTAATCAAGTTAGCTATATAGTGCTGAAAGAAACATTACTTCAGATTAAATGAACTTAAACACTAATGTAAAAAAACTAAATAAATCACTAATTGTCTCTGACTGTGTATGTCAGTTATAGGTGCATATAATGACATACCATCCTTATGTGCTAACCATATTTCAAGCTGAAATTGAATTGGTGTTTTTCAGTGAGGCCTTCCCTAACAAATTGAACTGCTCTGCAGTAAAATACATTTATACAAGGCAATTTAAAGAGTCTTGTCTAATAATTGATTGATAAATGTCTGGCTATTATTAATATAAAATCACACAAAATATCCTTAATGAGTTTAATAGACTCTACCTTAATTAGTTCTTATCATACATTCAATAATTTAGTAATTACATCATTGTTCTAGGTATGATTGTAATGATTCATAAGTGAAAATAATGAATTATAGTGATGTATCCAAAGGAATAGTGTATGCAAGCAACATTTTAATTGTTGTACTGCTCATAACATTGTTTTACACTTTGCTGTTAAACCAAATCATAAGATTCCTTTATGAGCTTTATATTTTCATACTACTTGAAGTCTGTGGTAAGTATCATTTTTATAAAACAAACATTTCAAATAGCAATGATGAGAAAAAAGGAAAGATTTAGCTATAGACATATTGTGAGAATGATTAAACTCATAGAAAGTTTGCTTGTACAGAGTTTAGGTATTACCACACTAATTGAAGGATACAAATACAACTTTATTTACATTGGAAAGAATGTCCATGGATTTCCCTAGATATATTCATTTAAAACATATTGAATTGTACCTAGTACTTCATGTGATTTTTATTGCAGTATATGTGAAGAGAATATTCAATTTAATTTCTCCAAGGACTTCTTGGAAAAAATACTTAGTATAACTGAAAGAAAATTTTAATATCTGTGACCTAGATATTTTTGCTAGCAGAAAGAAACAGTAAGATACATGTGGTCATTCAATTGTCCTGGGCAGTGCCCACATCAAGTAGAGTTGTGGTTTTCCCAGACTAAAAGTCTCAGTTTAGGAGGTTTTTCATATTGATTTGTTTCTCATATCCTTTTAAATTGGAAATATGAGAGTAAGAACTGAGATTCTAAATCTTCTGAGTTATCTTCTGGATCATCATTAGGCATAAGGATATTGGTGTAATGGTTTCTACTTATGACTTTTAGCAAAACATAATAAAAGTAATTGCACAGTGACAGTTGTCAGTATAGCTTTCATCTTTAAATTGCTTCCTTTAAAATAAAAACTCTATTTTGTGAAAAATGAGATGGGGATTCTGATTATGATTGCATTGAATTAGTAAATAGCTTTTGGTTAAATGGTCATTTTCACCTTTTAAATACATCAATCCATGAGCATGGCAGTCATTTCATTTTCTAACTTTTCTCTATTACTTCTTTCACACGTTTAAAATATTCACATAAAGGTGCTTCACTTCCTTCATTAGACTCATTCCTACACATTTTATTTTCTTTGAGTCTATTGTAAAAGCATGAATGCCTATGACTTCTTTCTTACTATGTTTCTTGTTGGTGACATTCTAAACATTTGTCCCATTACTCAGAAATAAGTGTAGTCCCTCAACTTCATTTAGGAAATGTTTCTTTGCAAAATACAGAAGTCATGGAACAAAAGCTATAACAAATCAAAATGCCCAGTTCCAAGATATAGCTACAATACAATTGCCAGTCCTCAGATTCAAGGATCTTTATGGAAGAGGGGCAATAAATTGTAAAAGAAAGAGGGACAGAAGTGTAATTGTATCTCCTAATAATATCAGAAGCTATAAGCATATGGTGTTACCAATATGAATCCCTATATATGAGTTGAATAAGGAAAATATCAATGGGCATGCTAGTGTGAATGGGGACAGATCATGAGACACAATTCTACATAGAAAAGAAAAGATAATTTGGGAATATTGACAGTGGGAGAAATAGTTTCTCCAGGAAAGAGCACAACAATGGTTATCCAAATCCAGTTTATAAGCTTGAAACTCAAACTCAAGTAATGTTATAAGGGTGAAATTGTCCTTATATATTTAGTAATGTATGTATTTATATTCACATGTACATACATGCATATACAATATATGTATATATGTATGTATACACAACATGAATATATGGGTAACAACAATGAATGAAAAAGTTGCTGTGAATTTGAAAAAGAGAAAGGAGGGGTATATGTGAGGGTTTGCAGGGAAAAAGGAAGGGCAAAATGATATAAATATAATGTCAAGACTAAAAGAAACTGTTTTTAGCAATTCAATTTGTGGAAGTCTGCAAGATTACTCTTGTGTTGAATCATAGAGTTTCATAATCCAAGGAATTCATGAAAGCCATGACTGAAAATTACACTTAAGTAAACAAAAAATGCTTAAAAACATTGCAAAAATAAGTGGTGAACAAGGCAGAGTAGAAGAATCAAGCCTGGAATTTATGCTTTCTTCCACAAAATGTATAGGGAATGCCTACTCACTTTAACTACGTTTGTCTACAGATGTAGACCATTACCAACAAGGACAATTCATCTTCACCTTATTGTTTAAATTTTATGCTGAGAGTTGGTCATTTAACTTGAGAGAGACTACCTAAATGACTGACTGTATATATCACAAACAGTTTGACTTCTCATGAAAACCATAGTCTACTTTACTATATATGATAACCCATTTTACATTCTGGCAAATTGTGTTCTTTATGCTTTGGTAATTTCAAAGTGAAAAATAAGGAAAGACAGAGCTCTAAATAATTTGAAATAATACTCGCATGCATGCGTAAAACTTAAAGCTTATAAAAACTGTTGCTTACTGCAATGAAGAGAACCAGGGTAGTAATTATAATCAAGCACATAGAGCTGAATATGGTTGTTACTACAGCTTTCACAGCCTCATGAAATTTCCTGTGTACATGTTCCTTTGGCTGTTACTCTTCCATGCATCACATCTACACGAGATAATATTGATAGTTTAGGCAATAATGTTTTAATTAGCTGTGCATCTTCTTTGTGTATGTGAATTGAGTAGTAATCCTGTCCCTACCTGTGTTGTGGGTTAATTGAACCAGCTGTACACTAATCACTGGATCAATCCAGTACCTTAAATTTGTATGCAAAGTTGACTGAGCACAGCATGGGTGATCTTTATAATTCAGTTTCTTAATAATTGATGACCACTGACACAAATGTCTCTGAACAGAAATGATCAGTATGTGTCCTAAATATAGTTATGCCAAGAAATAAGTTTTATATCTCCTCAGTTTTAGAATCAGGACAGTGGTCTTAGATAGCATAAATCCATCTTTTTGAAAACCTCGATTATACACTCTTAGATATGGAAAGAGTGGTGTAAACATAATAAATGTTGCCTTATAGATTTGCTCTATGGTGAAAAAATATTTTATACTGGAAGCCAGGAATTGCTATCCTTCAGGCATAAGTTCGCTCGACAGAGTTTATCACAAAAAGAAATATTGCCCTCATTGAAAAGCACCATGTTATGATTTATGATGTATCTGACTTCTATACTACTTCATAAGGATTATTTAAAATATAATGGTCTACTATCATATAGCTATATATGTAGGGGCTTGAAGATTAGCTTGCTCTGTATAGCCATCTAACTTATAAATTTGTAGCATGACTAACAGAAACTAAGAAACAAATATTTGGGTTCAAGCTGAAGACCACAAAAGCAAAGCAGCCAGTCACTAGAAAGTTTTCACCCCTATCAAGGCCAGGACCATCTTGTCCTGGGTGCGTCTGCACAATGAATACACTTATCTTCCTACCTATCACTGGGATTACAGGTGTGAACCCCCACTGCCTAGTATCCATGGTTAAATAGTGTGGCTGGTGGGGTTAAAGCTGAGTGTCACCACTGCCTGGTCTGTATGGATAACTACTGTAGCTACTTTTGCACTCCAAGCAAGCTTTATTTGTTAGATAATAAACAAATACTACCACATACTGATGGGAGATGTTATTCTGTATATGTTTCTCATACTGGTTAATAAAGCTCTGTGGCTAATGAGATAGCAAGATAGGTGGGGCTAGGAGCCCAGGAGAAGGAAAGAGGAAGTGGGAAGGAGGAGTCGAGATGTAGCCCTGGAAGAAGCAGGACGCCCGCTGCGGCTCCCCTATAAGATGACCACGTGGAAATACTTAGATAAGTAGAAATGGGTTAATAATTAAGACAGAGCTAGCCCATAAACAATAATGGTAGCTGGCCAACAGGATTGTATCAAATACAGAGTGTCTGAGTGTTATTTGGGGCTGGTGCGGCTGAGGGCCCAGATTGGCGGATTGGCGGAAACATACATGCTACAGATTGGCGCCAAACCTGCCCTAACAACATACATTGATAACAAAGATGATAGAGGTGGCATGTCTATGATCCTTGTGTATGAATGAAGTCATGAGAAATTTTCAGCTCCCCATAACAGATTATATCTGTACCATAATACTCAATTTTCTCACAGTATATCATACTTAACTTTCTTAGGCAAAAGTCAAATCTGTAATTGATTTTTTTTTATTTGTACAATATTTTTTATTTAAATTAGAGACAATCTTGATTTACATGTCAATTCCAATTCCCTCTCCTTCCCCTCCTCCCCTGTAACCCACCGACACAGCGTCCTATTCCCTTTCTGCTCCCCAGGGAGGGTAAGGCCTTTCATGGGGGATCTTCATAGTCTGGCACTGTCACATTATTTGGAGCAGGGCCTAGGCCTTTTCCCATGGGGGCTGAGGGAGGATCATTCTATGTAACATGGGCTCCCAAAATCCATTTGCATTCTACGGATAAATATTGATCCACTTCCAAAGACCCATAGACTGCCCACTCCTCCTAACTGACACACACATTCAGGGAGTCTGGGTTGGTCCTATGCTGGTTTCCCAGCTATCAATCTAGTTATCCTCCTTATTCAGGTCAACTGTTTCTGTTTCCTGCCTGGTCTTCACCCCTTTACTCATCATTTCTCCCTCTCCACAACTGGATTCCAGGAGATTAGCTCAGTGTTTAGCTGTGGGTATCTGCTTCTGCTTCCATCAGCTACTGGATGAAGGCTCTCGAATGGCATATATTGTAATCATCAATCTCATTATCAGGGAAGGGCATTTAAGGTAGCCTCTCCAATATTGCTTAGATCATTATTTGGAGTCATCCTTGTATGTTTCTGGACATTTTCCTTGTGCCAGAGTACTCTTTAGACCTACAATGTCTCCCTCTATTATGGTACTTCTTTTTAAGCTCTCCTATATTTTCCACTGACTCAATCTTCCTGTGGCCTCATGTGCTCCTCTCCCCTCTTCTCCTCATATCTTTCTCTTAATTCTCTCCCCCCCCCCCCCGCATGCTCCTAATTTGCTCAGGAGACCGTTTCCTTTCCTTTTCTCTGGGGACCATGTATGTCTTCTCTTAGAGTCTTCCTTCCTTCCTTGCTGCTCTGGTGGTGTGGATTATAGGCTGGTAATTGTTTGCTATATGTCTAACACCCATATATGAATGAGTAACCTTTGAGATAATTTTCTTCAGAAAATTGTGAAAAGGTCTTAAGGGAATATAATATTCAGGAAAGAAAAATGCTGTTGTTGTGTCTTAAGATTTTTTGTTAATAAATTCTAAGTTACTGATGTTTTGAAATGAATTTCTGTTTTTTAAAAAATTCTATATAGCAGTTATTCATCCTTTAAAGTATATACTTTATTCTTTCCTTTTAAATGTTTGCAATTTTCAAATAGGTAATAACATCTTCTACCTATATGTTAGCAGTCATTTATCATTTAAAATATTTTTCCTGTTTTCAAATTTCAGCAATTATATAAATATGATTTCAAAATATTCCCTTTCAAGCATCATTTTCATTTAATTAATACATACCCCCTAGTACTTGCCAGAATCACACCAATTACATCACCTCCAAACTTTGGCTACACATTTGCTTTTAAATTCATTGAGTTCTATTACATTTGTTGTGGATTTCACTGACATTTGTCATACCTTTAAGAAGCTACACCCTTAAAAAGCAAATTCTCCATTTTCTGATATCTATCAAGCCAACACTCTTGAATTAGGGGTATAAATTCATGACTACTTCTTCATCCATGCTGAGATTTGCTGATAACTTGAGCTTGCATAGTTATGTGTATGCTACCATGGCTGCTGTGATTGCATATGTGCAATTACACTTTTTTGTCCATAAAACAGTTTCCTTGTACTCTCCTACCATGCTAATCTCTTCCAGGATTTCCATTTCCTCTTCCATAATGAGGAATGAACATTGAAGCTATTGCTCCCAAAAGCTTGTCTTCAAGTTTTGTTTTTGACTAAAATATTCATCACTGGGTGAATATTAGATCTTGAGGACTTTGAAATCATTCATATAGTGAATTATAAAAGGATAAAATTTTACATAAAATTTGATGAATAAATTTTAATGTAATATTGCTGATGAACAAGAAAATCATTCTTGAACAATTTTATTGTGAACCCAGCTTTTAATAACTGTTTATTCTGTCCATCCTAGAACATTATTCCTTTTGTAATTTTCATTAGTTAATTCAAAGTTTCTTACAATGTGTTTTAAACATATCCACCTTCTTTTTCCAACTATTAACAGAATAACCCTCGCACATAAATAAGTTAATGATTTTTAGAATCCAATTGGTATTTGTGTACTTTGAACTTCAATGAAATAACACTTTATTTTTAAACTTCTTAATTTGGAAGTAAAATATTATATCCTCTGTAAAATAGTTAATTATGACTATATCTTCTTTGAAAAATTTTGCATTTCATCATTCAATATCTGAAAGTAGAGTATAATACTTAGGAGGAGTATCTTTACCATCTACATGGGACTAAAACCTCCATATGAATGATGTAAAGTGGATTTTCCCTGGTAATATAATAATCTTCAGTAGATACCAATTAGAAGTATCTCCATGGCTAGGATGAAATTGTGTATCCAACACCAATCCCCATGTTGAGATATTATCTGGCTCAGAAGAAAAAAAAATTATTTCTTTCTGAAATTTTTACACATGTTAACAAATAATAAAGAAGAAAATGGTTTAAGGATCATTTCAGTCCAAAACAGAATGACACACAATAATGTCTTTTTGTAGATATCATTTTCTTATTATTTCTTCATCTCATTTATGTACAATATTAAGACTAGATCAACATTGACTACCAATAATATTATGAATAAGGTTTTAGATAAATGAAAGTCCTACCATTTTCTTCATGACTGAATAAATTAGCAAAGATGTTATATTATATTTATGTCAAGATGCACATTTGGTTTGAAAAATTTTTACAACAACATAAAAAGAAATATTGTAATATAGTACTAACTTATTAGAAGTAATTAGTACATTGCATCAGATGAGATAAGATTCAAGTTATTTAACCAAGTTAATTACAGCTTTTATCTTGAATGTAGGTTTTAACCAATGTGATTTTTTATTCCCTTATGTTTTGGTTTGATTTGCTGCCAGTTTTTGTAGCTAGGTATAATATCACAGCATAGCAAAAAAAGATAAGCACCTCTTCCACACATGTGTGTCATTCCTGAACATTGATTGTCTTTTATATAAATAGTATCTCAAACAAACTAAATCTATGAAAAAAGAACATTTCAAGTGGAATACATTTATTTAATCTTGAAATATAAATCTGAATCTTAGTTAAATTCCCTACATTTTGCCTTACTCTATAAGCAAATTTCAGTGATGAATTCTCAATAGATGTTTATCTAAATTATTGTGAAGAGATAGTTAATGATGAGGAGCAGAGTTCATAGTGACCATCTAGGAAAGCTCTCCTCATCTTTTTTTGCATAATTTCAGGGAACATCTCTATATTATTGAAGAACCATAAAACTTTAGCCATTTTCACACAAAAGAGTTTTAACACTTAAAAACTTGCAATTATTACAATTCCTATAAATTAAAATCATCATCTGAAGTCAAACGTCATGAACTAAATTACTACAATTTTGAATCTTTAAACATTCATAATCTTAGGAAATTGAAAAAAAGATTAGGAAAGCTGCTAATTAATGATCACATTGTATGAAGTAACTTTTGTAACATTAAGAAATAAAAGTGTAGTTTTGTATAAAATTTCAAAATCAATGAATTTTGATAACTAAATAAAATTATAAAAAAAATTTTGTCTCAATCACAGTTTAAAATCTATTCTGTCTATATCTGTGTAGGTTTATTTTGCCAATCTTATATTTCTGATAGTGAAAAAAAAAACATAGAACATGACAGGTTGAAGAAAACCTGACAAAATTGTTTCATTCCTTGAAACAAAATCTGTAAGTTTGACATATCATTCGATTTTTCAAATCGACGCTAAATTTTGCACACGAGAGCTCCTGACACATTTTTCTTGAGGAAAAATTTCTTTAGGCTTGAAAGCTACTTCACTATCTACAGAGAAGGTCACATTGACAACTTTTATGAAAACCATGTGGATAACTACACTTCTATGTATAATTCATTCTTGTCTCATATTATTTTGATTTATTCCAGGTTTTGAATAGTTCAGAAAATATTCTATGATAAATAGTGAAATGACTCTTCAGAGAAGGAGTAAGTTAGAACATTTCTGCTTCAAGAATTGTCAGCTGCACACAGAACTTTTGCTACTTGGGTAGGCACCATATTTTTATACAACATTCAGAGCAACACACTAAGCTAGAAGAAAACAAAACAAAACAAAATGAATTTTCTCATTTTCATGTCTGTAGAACTTGAGAAGCAAAATATACAATTAAAAGCATTAACAAACATTGTGTTCTATGTTGTGAAATTAGAACACTTATGACCACTGTGTTTGAAGTCCTGTGAAATGTTATAGACTTAGGAAACTAATGTTTTAGAAAACAAGATATTCTTATCCACTCAAGCCAAATAAAATAATTGTCACTGAAAGTAGAAAAATAAAAATAAATTTTATTTCAATTTTACTCATTTTATTATTATTTCCCTTTTTAAATAATTTTTAAGAACTTGTTCTTGAAAATTGCAATACACTGTCTGCAAATTTACCAATAAAAGGTATAAACAAAACTATGTAAATTTAAATATCTTAGAACAGATAAATCTGGTTTTTCAAAGACTAAAATTTTCCATTAGTGACTCCTTGAAACTGAACTATAAAATGGGTATCATTAATAAAAATGTCAACAAAAATACAATTCTTCATTTTTCTAAATTAAGTAATGATCCCAATATCATGTATACATTAAGAACCTGAATCAAGTATTATAAAAATTTTATAATATAATTTCCTGTGGTGGCAATTAACTTGCAATCAATAGAAAACAGGAAGCAGAGAATTGCTCTTATTAGTAAAACCATCTGTACTATAAAAATCTGATAATAATATCTACTGTTTCCTGAATAAATTGTGGACTCCACGGAAATCAGAGTACATAATAATATTTATTGACAAAAGCTGAAACGAGTTTAAGGGTAATCTATTTTCTTACATTGATATAGATTCTCTTTACTGTGCTTGTCTAGTATGCCACTTTCAATAATGGGTTTTGATCACTAGACATTCAAAATAGAAGTACAAGCCTTAAAATTAGAAAAACTATGTGCTCACTACTTTCAGTTCTCCAGATCAAATTTTCTTCAAAACAAAACACAAAACAAGAACAACTGTAGCATGTCTGTTTTCCGCCAGCCCGCCCGCCGCTAGTCTGGCGCACTGGCCCCAAATAACACTCAGAGACTCTGTATTTGATACAATCCTGTTGGCCAGTCACCATTATTGTTTATGGGCTTGCTGTGTCTTAATTATTAACCCATTTCTACTTCTCTAAGTATTTCCACGTGGTCATCTTATCGGAGAGCCGCTGCCAGCTTCTTCTTTCTCCATCTCTACATGCTGACCCCTCCTCCCTACTTCCTCTTTCCTCCTTGTCTCCTAGCCCCACCTATCTTGCTTTCCTATTGGTCCAACAGTTCTTTGATTATTAACCAGTATGATAAACATATTTATAGAATAACATCTCCCATCAACAACTTAATTAATTAATTTTGCAAAATTTTCCCATATTTTGTTGGTAAGATATATTTCCCCCTGAGCATAGCTAAGCCTGATTTAACATTTTATTTAGAATTTCATGTACTCAAAGTAAACATCACCTTTAAGGGACAAAGTTTGTAGTTGCTTGATCATTTGCCTTTACTTTGATCCCCAGGTAAAAACAAATTGTAATGGTTGTTCACGTAGATTTAGTTTTAAAAGAGAACAGAAATCATTTTGTTGTAATATTTTGCTCTAACAGTTACCCTGGAATAAGTGGTGGACTATGCAATGCCAATTAAAAACATACCTTGCTATACTACAGTGAGATAGAAAGAAAAAGACAGGAAAGCATTTAGAGTATGGGTGCTGTATTAATATCTGAACTAGCCTTGTGTTTCCAAGGTGACCTTGACCACAGGTTTTCACTTTTTAAACCACGTATTTCTTTTCATTAATATATCAGTAATTCCATACTTACTATAGGACTTGTAGAAATGAAACAAACTCATCCACCCAAATTAGAACTGAACTAGTTATCTTGTTTAGGAGAGTAAGCAAGAAGACTGCCTAGAAATGGTGCAGCTTACATGATGTGCAAGAGCTGAGTTCACTTCAGTTTTGCATTTAAGACATAAGATTTCCAACTTACAGAGGGTGTCATAAGACTTACTTTCCAGGGTTAGAGAGTTAATAGCATTTGTGTCTACTACAGAAGATCCTGGGTTAGTTTACAGCAACCACCTCTCGATGCTTACAGTGTCTGTTCCTCTTGTAGTACCTGGGTATATGATTCCCTTTTCTAGCCTCCAAAGGTACCCACGTGCCTGTAGTCAATATATATATATGTGCAGATATTGCATATAAGTATAAAAGAGTAAAGGTGACTAACAAAGGAGTTTTTCAAAAGTTGATAGCATCTCATACAGAAACACCAGTATCCAATGAAAGCTAATTTGACCAGTGAAATAGCAAGGTATGCCATGAATCATGACAATGACATATAAATAAATAATTTTTTATAAATAATAGAAAATAAGACCATCTTAGTCTTGTATTTATTAGATTATAAATTTTAACTAAATTAAATAAAAGTAATAAAATTGTTCTTGTACCTTTTCTTATATTTCAATTGTATTTTACTGCTCATGAGATTAGTTGTTAATGCTTGATGATCTGAAGACTCTGAAGCTTCTTGCTGATTCTTATACGTTGATGAACAGGAGGGATGAATTTTTCTTCACTGAATAAAATAATTAAAAAAAATATGTGATCTGTTTTATCACTAAGCAATTTCATATCTAATATAGAATGTATATGCCATCATTTATAACAGTAGTATCCTAAATTTACATGTGTTTCTTGAATCAGCAAATGGAAGTTACTGAGTCTCTTATTAGATAATGATCTCAAATATTGATACATTAGATTTCCTTGACCCTCAAGGTTACCATTTAAAATCATGCTTTCCAAGGAAGAATCTGAAAGTGCTGAAAATGGTGACATAAACTCTTTTGTTCATTATCCACTTTTATCCATTTATCTTGGTTGCTACAAATATATGTACATATATTGTGTTAGTCATGGTTAAACCAAAGGTTAAGTTTCAATATAACAACATAATTCAATCATTACCATGCCTGAGATATGACAGATATTTGTGAAATTGTCATTCTCATTACTTGATTATTAGTCCTGGACATGACATTCTAAAATTTTTAAATGATATATCTAGACTATTTCAAATAGAAAAATAATAATGACAAACACTATTTTTGAAAGTGCATTGTTTGACATGTCTAGATGATCATATAACAATATAAAGGGAAATGGGAAGAAGGACTCAATAAAAAGAAATAGCAAAAAAAGAGTAGTAGGTACTTTATTGAGGCCCAATGCTGAATATTGCACATTTATCTAAGTAAATTGAAGGAAGCCCAAATGCCTGATAAAAATTTAAAACAATATTTATATTTGAGTAGGAACACAAAAGAGTGTGACTTCTTAGGAGATCACTCCCAGTAACTCTGGTATTTGAAGTTTTAATGTGTGATCTCAGAACTACATATGTTTAAGGAACCTAGGACCTCAATAATCAAAGTAAAGATAACTCAAGACAGAAAGACATACCTAGTAAGTGCAGAAGTCCATATTCAATGAAGCATCATTGGAGTTTGACCTGTCACTCTTTATTAAAGTATTACCTTAAGATTGTGATTGATGGAATTTATAGAGTTAAAATGACTAATATGCAAGTTTTATTACTAATATTGTCATCTTATATTCTAAATACCAACAAATAGTGCTAGGTCATAAGTTGAAAATACCAGAGAATTAAAGTTCTATTAGCCCTGATCCCTTAACAAAAAAAAAAAGAAAGAAAGAAAAGAAAAAAAAAAGAATATAGTTGAGTAAATATTTTGTGCTTTAAAATGTTTATTTGCCTATCATTGAATTTTTCAGTCTTTAAATAGAGTTTTCCTGTTTTGTTATGTAAACATTAAGTATATATTAATGAGATATCGATACTAAATCTTCTTAGTGGCTATCAAATAATCAGCCTTGTAGTATAGCACATCAATGTTGGCTTGTACCTTCTTTAAAATCAGAACTTTTGGGGCAGAAGAGATGACTCAGTCATTAAAAGCTAGACTCACGAGCAAAAATCTGAAGGTATGAGATATACAGTTGGATGGTAACAATGTTAACCATTAGGGTGAAAATGTATCAGTTTCTATTATGATTAGGCATTAAGATTTTAATTTTCTATTAGGGTAGTAGAAGTCATAAAATACTAACATTAATGTGATGAAAATATTTAAGATGTAGTTGGTAAGATTATCTTTTCTCCATGACATGTTTATTTTCAATTGATTTTAAACCTTATTAAATCATAAAATTAACATCCTTTATACTCAGCAGCAACATTTATCTACCGTTGAGAAATACATGAGAGAAATAATGCCTCCTCTCCCCGAACTTTCGTTACAGTCTTCAAACACTACTCAATAAGAAATTAACCTTAATGCACTGTGTTTTGAATTATCTGAGAGAGCCCAGTACAATGATGAGTCCTGGCATAGCATGAATAAAAATATTATTTTGTGCATAATATTGTATCAGTATGAAAACTATAATTTGGAATATACTTCAATATTTAAAATTTATGATGGAAAGATAACAACAGAGATTATATTGTAGAGAGCTGTGAAGTGCCATGCCTTAAAGATGGCGCTGGCTTATGCCTTCCACCTCTCCAAGAGTGAGCGCTCTCTGGCATTAACAAGCCCCTATTTGGTTAAGTCTGTTCTGCCTGTCTGCTTCTGCGTTAGAGTAGCCTATCTCCAGGTTCCACGTAGCTCACTCGGGTTGGTTAGCGCTAGGGTATTTAAGCCTGTGCCGGGGTTTTCCGGGCTCCTGCAGGTCAGAAGAACATGTTTCAAGGATCCTAATTAAAACTGCATGAAGAAGATCTTCCTGGAGTCACGTCTTCCTTGCTGGCAAGGGTAGGCGCGGCACATTATGTGAAATATGTTTTAGTCCTTATTTTCTCACTAATTTTATATAAGTTTTTGTCTTCGATGTTTTAGTGTTTGCCCATTATTATTCAAATAGTGAAACATATATAGTGTACTGCTTTGATAGGGAGAGTTATTCAACACTTCACAAATTTGGTGTGATTTTATTTATTTATTTATTTATTTTTATTTAGAGATCACAACATAGGCAGATCCTGAGGACACTAAAAGGCAAAGGCAAAAGGTGAGAAGTTTCATAACAAATCTGATCACTTCTGTGTAAGGGCATATATACCCTGAGTTTGTTCTAGTAGAGATGTGAAGCCAGGGAAGATAGTCAGAGTTGGAGCATTACAGAAAAACCAAATAATTCCCAAATCCACCATCAAAGCCTTTGATTCAAGGAAGCCAATAAGATGTCCAACTTGGTGAAATCTTACAGATGTAGTAGCTAGAAAAAGAGAGGATCAGACCAGAGTTGGCTAAATGTAGGGCATCCAGAAATTGAAAGAAATTATCAGTAAGCCACTGATGGAAGAACCAGACAGGAATGTACTTACCATTCTATTAGAATAATAGCACATGAGACTAATAGCACATATATTAGTTGACTATTGAAAGAATTCTGTGGTTTGAACCTGCAACCTTCAATACCAATCTCACAGAGAGATGGAATACATAAACAAACCTAAAGCTGAGTCCACTCCCAACACTGCACATATATCTCTGAAAGAAGAAAATACTCAGCACAAAAGGGGGTCAGGGAAGACTTTCTAAGAAAGTGCTACAGATTCATGAATCTGAGTCTGGAAATATAAGCAGTTTCAAAGCACATCAGCATTTCCCTACTCATAACAATGACTTATAAGATAATGACCTATAATTTAACTGTACTCTTATTCAGACACTCTTCTATAATATGTTTGTTGCAGTGACAGAGAAAGTCTGCACGTGAACAATTAGTTTGATAATGAATATGGATAATATTGGCATTGTATTGCATTTACATATGTTGACTAAAACTGTGTTTCTGTCTCATAAGCTATTATAACAAGACTATATCCAGACACACATTAATTCTAGGTTTACCTTTTAAGGAAAATATATTTTTTAAAACTATACTGACCTCTTAAAACCTAAGAAACTTGTAAAACAAAAATTTAACTCCAAATGTTTGAACTGAGTTTCCTTAGGAAGAGACCTTAACTGAAAACCAAACACAGGCTTTTCTCAAATATTTATGATCTTTGAAGACATTTTAATTTGATGTAGCTTGGAATTTAGAAGTAGTGAGAATTCCTGAAGTGGTTGTGTGAACAAATTATCTTAAACTCAGATTATTTAGGGCAAAAACCATTGTTAAGCCTCTGAGCATTGAGAGTTTTACAGCAAATCAACATGCAGGTATTGACTAGATCTTAGAAATGGTGATTTCGTTACATTGTTTGTTACTGTTGTATAGTTCATGACTGATGGGGAAAACATGACAGTAGGTGCCAGTGACTGCTAATTACATTGTATTTATAATCAAAACAAGAAAAAAAGTGAAGGTTTGTGTTCAGCTTTTTTTTCCCTATTGTATTGTGTCTAGCATTCCAGGCTTTGACATTTTCAGTCTACAATTTAAGTGGATATTCTTACTTCCCTTAAAATAACCTAGATAACACCACACAAGCATGTTTGACAAAGGAGCTTAATCTAAACCTCTGCCTCAATCAGAGTCTTGATCCAGCACCTACTGGGAGAAGAGAGAGGAATAAAACAGTATAAGAACACATTAAACTGGCTAAAATAAAAAAAAAAAGCACCAATGACATTTTAAGCTGGAGAGGATGTGGAGAACGACACACATTCCTCCTTTGCTGGTAAGAATGCAAACTTGTATAGCCACTTTGGAAATCATTATGGTGGTTTCTCTGGAATATTGGAATCAGTGTACCTCAAGATCCAGCTATTCCACTCTTATGTATATACCCAAAGGATGTATATTCATACCACAAATACATCTGTTCAACTATGTTCATAGCAGCATTTTTTTTTTTTTGTGATAGCTACAACCTGGAAGCAAACTATATACTTTTCAACTGAACAATGGATAAAGAAAATGTAGTACATTTATGCAATGGAGTATTACTCAGCAGAAAAAAAAAAACAATGGAATCTTGAAATTCACAGGCAAGTGAATTAAACTATAAGAAAGACAAACACAGAAAGATCAACATGGTATGTACTCACTCATAACTGGATATTAGACATAGAGCAAAGGATAACCAGCCTACAATCAACAATCCCAGAGAAGCTAGGATACAAGGAGGACCCTAAGAGAGACATGCATGAACCCCCAGAAAATGGAAAATAGACAAGATCTCCAGAGCAAATTGGGAGCATGGGAGAAGGTGGGGAGGGAGGTAGAAAAAGAAGAGGGGAGAAGACCAGTGGGAAAGAGAACATGAGAGATCAGGAAGATCGAGTTGGGGGAAGGAAGTCAAAGATCAAGGACAGATATACCATAATCTTTTACCTGCTCACAGTGTCCAGTTTACTAAACATACAGGCTGTTTTCAAATGATAGATGAAAAATTTGTATATGCAAAGCATATTTTTCTATACATATTTAAGAGGAGTATCATAGGTTGGTATTACATCCAAAATCTAGGTTTCTTGTGGCTTTTAAAATTATTTACCTTATAAAAAATACATTCAAAAAATTAATGTTTCTGAAGAAATATTTCTCATTTATCTTGCAACCTTCTTTTTTAAGTCTTTAATTTTGCTATGCTCTCATAGAGTTGTAATTAGACTATTATTTTATGTGAATATTTCATTAAAATTAACCAAGATGTGTTAAACTATGGTGAAATTGAAAATAAATATAATACTTGGCTGTTTGGGAAATTTTCATCCAGGACTGAATTATTATCAGTGATGTTGGTGGTGTAAATGGAGAGAAGGCTTATTGACTGATGAATTCATGATCTACACTGGAGTTGATATTACTCTACTCTAATTGAGAGAACATATATTTTAAATTCCATATGAGCAGTTGCCTTGTCATAGACAGTAGGCACTATCTGACAACATATGTTTTGATCTTTGCTCTTACAATCATTTCTCATTCCCTTCCATGATGTTCCAACAGCCATAATTGTATACATGGTAAGGTAAAATGATCAAATAGGACTAGGCACTCCACAGTATGTAGTTCTCTGCATTTACTGGGCCTTTGTAAGAGTCACCACCTGCCAAAATACACAACTTCTTTTGTCATGGAAAAGAGCTGTAAACATCTATGGTTATAATCTTCCCACACCTTGAAAGTGAAACTCAACTGGTGAAAATATACGCTCTGGTCACAAAACTTGGAAGAATTGATCTGAAGCCAACCTGGAAACCTCCTCATTTAAGATTAGCTTTAGGATTCTAAGAAAGTGCCAAGAAAGAAATGTAATCAGTAGTCAGACCAGCTATGAACCCTACACCCACAACAAAGAACAGCATGGTAAGAAATCTCCAATGATGTAACAGGGGTATTTATAACAGCAGTTATCTTATTTTCTCTGAGATCATCTCTTTTGGAATAAATTCATGCCTGGGGATACAAACCTAGGCAAGTACTTGTGGCTGTTGATGAAACAGAAGCTATAGAAAATCCTACTACATCCACTTTTCAAAAAGAATAAAACACAACTTCATTATGACCTGATAAACTTTGCTGATAAGAATTCAGTCCACATCCAAAGCTCCAAGAAATGGACAATAAATTTAATCCTATTTTTGAGTGTACTTTAGTATGGATATAGGTCACTGAATCATTTTATACATAAATTTAATGTATGTCTCTGATGGCATATAGATACAAATGGGGAAAGCAGTTTCCCAGCATAGGGTAATTTTAATGAACACAAGGAAAAAAAGCACTTTTGGGGCTAGAGAGATAACTCAGCATTAAGAAGTACATACTGCTCTTTCAGAGGACTGGGTTCACTTAACAGAACCATATCAGTGGCTCATAAGCAATTGCTTCTCTATTTCCAAGGGACTTCTTCACTTCTGGCCTTCCTATGTACTTATCATATGTGCACTACTCATCACACAAAGACATATACAGGCACACACAATTAAAATATTAAAAGTGCTATAAAATAACAACTGCATTTCTTATTTCTGCAGCATAATTACAAAATGATTTTAAACAATTTTGTAAATTAATACATTTTAAAATTTTTACTCAAAATAGTAGTTCTTTTTTAAAGAATCTGTTTTACTCAATGAACTCATCACATTTTTTAGACATTAATTTTCCTTTAGGGAATTGTAATAACAATTTTGTTTCTGAATGCCAGCATCTATTGAAAATGTTTTAATATACTCTTTTCATTTTATAAATAATTTTTGGCACTTTCAGACACTTCTCTTAACTATCTCCCTTAATCCCTTCTACTCTACAGGTCCCTTGAGCATCTTTATGTTTGCTTAGTTTAGTTTTTGAAGCACAGCCACACATTTTTATTAAGGTATTTTGGGAGTGAGCACATTGTTGAGGCTACCATAAAACTGAGACTCAGTCATTCTTCAGCTACTCAAGGATCACAGACACAGAGTTAGCATGCTTAGTTTATTCTTTTAGTTTCATATAAATTTTAGGCAATTAAAATTCCAAATCAAAGAAATTTTAGAAATTCATGTAATTTTCACTGTGTTAACCTTCCTTCAGATAACCTCCCTGTTGTTGGATGCTTTAGTGTAGGTAATCAGGGTAAGAAATAATAATCATTGTTTTTATAAGTCTTTTTATTTTCATGTAACTAAGCTTTTGAGAATATCACTATGCCTATCCAATGACTTTTTGCATGAATCAAACCATTTGACATGAAAGAAAAAAAAAAAAAAGAAAAAAAATAGCCCTCAATGAGTCCAAGAGTTGAGGAGGATTTTGAAAGAATGAGGGTTCTTGTGTTGTGTTTCAGTATGCTAGATGATGCGAGACACATGACACATGATGTCTATACTTGGTATTTTTTTTTCAAAACAGGCACATCTATTCTGCCTTAACCACATTTAGAAACCAGATTAGAGGCATGGAGTGATGACTCCACAATTAAGGGCATTGGCTGCTCCTACAGAGGAGGGCCTGAATTCAATTCCCAGCAATGACAGAGTGGTTTACAATCATCTGTATAAGATCTAGTGCTCTCTTTTGACAGGTTGACAGAACACTGTATACAGAGTATGTAAACAAATCATTAAAAAAAAGAAATAAAGTCAGTTTTCTCGCCATCTGTTTTATGAATTATCAATAAAAATAGTTGCATATCAATTACTTCCACACAGTACTGAAAGTATCATTTCAAATTCAGCATTATAGTTTAGATATTTGACTTGGAATCATACACTGGTGAGCATGGGTATTGTGTGCCTCACTTTGTGTCCTTTAAGCTAATTTTAGATGTTTTTTTAGGTATCTCCATTTTTCACTCTCTATTACATTTACAGGCTTTAATGATAGATTTGAATTTTGTTTTGTAGGACATATCATATGCAAAAGTGCATAATTATTTAGGCTTCAAAGGGACACATACTGTAGCTAAGTGTACTATAGCTATAAAGAATTATTTCCTTGGGAGTAAATGGTACTGTTTTCTCACTGGTACTTGATGAAATTATTTTATATTTATATTTAAGAATATATTTTGAAAATATATTCTAAATTCTACTCTTGCTCATTCTCTGAAAATTTAAGTAGATATGTTAGGGCATGTGTGGATACTTTTTGGCCAGATCCTTGTTTTGTATACTCTATGGGATCAATATTACATAGGGTACGCTATATACTTCAAGAAATGGAAAAACTTAGATGTATGTCCTGATTGTCTTACATTTATAGGGATAAAGAAATGTGTTTATTTTCAATTTCAAGAAGTACTTGCATGATATATGACATGTGAACATCATTTTTTTTGTTAACTCTGATTATTTGGAGAGATTTATTATGGATATGCTTATCATTTTAGCATGTACATTCTGATTATTGATATATATATATATATGCCTATCAGAGTGTTATGTGATGGAGAAGAAAGATTATAGCTCTTATATTAACATAACTTTGTAGAGTAGCACTTAAAATCATCGCTAATAGCTCAGAATGCAGCATTTCTTCAACCTGTACATTCTTTAAGTTGTACAGTTGATAATAGTAATTGAATTCTTGTTCTTCAATTTGGGCAAAGATAGCTCCATTTCACACAACTAAACATGGCAAGGCAATAGGAAAATCACATAAGCAAACAACTGTATTTTTTTAAAACCATTGTTGAAAATCTCATTGTGTACAAAACTGGAAACTTAGGAGGAAGTAGAGATATCTATGGACCCTAATGGTTGTAACTCTGTTGTGTTCCCTCTGCTCTTTCACTGTCTTTAATATAAGCATATGACTTCTTAATAAGTTATTTATTGATGATTATGTGGAAGGTTTTTCCTGGGTAGGTTATATATCTACACTCCCTCTTCTTAAAACAAAACCTGATTTAAACTTCTCCTTTATAACCTGGGAAGGTACAATCATACATATTTAGTAAGAAAGACAACTTGGATGGCTGTCATAGGAAAAGAATCACATTAATGAAATGACCTCCCAAGCCCCAGTGAATTTCAAATAAGAAATCTAAAGGAATAGCAGGCCATTGAAAGACAATGAGTGTGGGGCAGAGAATCTAGCCATAGTTTTCATTCTTTTTCTGTTGATGAGATATGAATTCTTCTAATATTGAACACTAATAACACAAACTGTGTTCCATACCCACAAGTCTTATAGGTAATATTATACCTTAAACATTATTATACAGACATGGCTGTGCTAAATTTTCTGGCTGTATTATGGGAAGGGGTGTTGGTGGTTTTTCAAAGCAAACTCTGTCTGAACTTCAAGGACAGGACTGAGCTGTTACAACTAGTAGAAGTGACACTTAATAAAGAGTCACCACAGAGTTTTCTAAGTGATAAATAGTTTTACCATATAGGCTAAAAATAAAACTTCTAATATGTTACACACCTACATATAAATAAAAATAAAATAAAAAAACTTGGACAACTTTGAGAAAATAAAACATCTTTGATCTTAAATAGTAGATATTCTAAAATGCCCCTAGATATCTGGATGAGCCCACACCTATGCACATATAGATAGCACTGGATAGACATAGGGCTGATAGATAAACAGAAGATGACAAGATATTCTGATGGAGACAGTGTTAAGGGAAAAAGAGTGAAACAAATTTATAAACTATATATGGATCTCTGTTCAGGTTCCTTCTTGTATTCACACTTTCAGGTTTCTTCCAGACTGACTATCAGTATCTCCCTAGAGGGAAATAGGAGAACCTACTATTTTTAAAGCAGCGGTGCCCAGTTTTCTTGTTCATATCTGTAACTTATAAAAATCCCAGAAGGGCTTCTTGGTCTTACTTATGAAGATCAGCTTCTGTGATCAAGCGTGAATACCAGCATGGCTCCATTCCTTTAGGTCACCTGTTGGTCTTGTGTTTATTGTGTGACTCCGAAGTTATTTTGTTCCATGTGTATGTTGCATAACTTAGTTCCCCAGCCTTTATACAGAAAATTCAGTTTACCAGTTAACAAATAATATAAACTCAAATTATGGAGAAGCAACAAACATTTTTTCCTTAAGTGTTGTGTTCAAAATAATACATAGAAAATTCCTATGACTCTAAATTAAAATACTTTCCTCTAATTTAAAATATATTTTTTTAAATTAAAATAGTTTTCATTTGCACATGTAGGGGAAAATTGAGATAAAAATTAAAGTAGAATGTATTCTAGAGAATCTACTTATACTTAAGTAATTACTATTTAAAATTCAAATTTAATCAGTTATTAAGTTTGCTTACAGAGAAAACTAGGGCAATTTCTAAACTATCTACCCTATGTTGTCAGGATTAACTCATATAGCATAAGGGCAGTTACTAGGATTCATCTAATACTAGTCTGTTGACAGTTATCTGTTATCTGCTCTGACACTCTTTATGCAGGCTGATATCTTCCCATTTTTCACATGTTTTTCCACCTCAGCAGCAAATCCTATTTGTCTGTATTAATTTCAAGTATGTAGTGTTTTTTAATTTGTGGCTGCTCTTCTGCAACACAACTGTAAGCATAAACCTTGCCTATTGTATAGACATTAAGTCCGAACTTTGTTTGACCTAGTTCTATTAAAATCAGCAAGTAATAAGTAGTGTCTATTTGCTTCTGGGATTTGAGTGGTAGTCTGTAAATATAAAGTATAAGTAATGTTGTCATTTCTCTAGGACATTGAACAAAAGCATGAAATAGCTATTATAATAATAATATTTTCAAATAATAAATAGTATATTTATATACCGTATAGAGGATGGAAACTCTGTTTTTCTTAATTCCCACAGTCATGCTGACATGACTGTGTAACCATCATGGCTTCTAGAAAAAGAAAATAGATATTATGAGATAAATCAAGTTTCTTAAATTGCTACTTACTCAATATAGCTATGAAAGAGGTATCTTGAGTCACTGATTGCAGAGTTTCACATTACAAGGACAAAACTTCAATCTAATTCATCATTATCATATTTATTCAATAATAACATATATTATGTTTATATCTGTAACACCTCTGTTGATGAGAGGAGCTATCCCTGATGTCCTGTATTGTGGAATGATTTCTCTGATGCTTTGTGACCTTTTGGGATGTTGATGCTGTGTAACATAATCATGCCTGTTAGGACTTCTAAAATTTTAGTAATACCTATAGGGCTAATTCAAACAAATATAACTTGTATTGATATTCTCTTAAAAAGACATACTATATAGATAAAAAAATTGCAAAGACATATAAGATTTTTCATTTGCATCTATTTTTCTCTCAGTTCTTTTACACTCTGCTATTAATGAAGCACTGGATTTATATTATCTTATTACAAGAATGCTTTAAAAAGATTGCAGATGGAGAGGAGTGATGAGCAAATGGGTCAAGACCAAACTGCAGAAACCGACAGAAACAGCCAATCTGAGCAAGGAAGAGCTCATGGACCCCAGTCTGATAACTGGGAAAGCAGTATAGGACTGATCCAGACCTCCTGAATGTGGGTGTTAGCAAAGAGGACTGGGCAGTCTGTGAGGCCTCTGGTTGTAGATCAGTATTTATCCATAATATACGAATATTCTTTGGGAGTCCATCCATCATAGAAGAATACTTTCTTATCCTAGACACATGGGGGAATGCTCTGAATGATATGACAGACTTTGAAGACTTCCCATGGAAGGCCTCACACTACCTGTGGAGAAAAAAAGGGGATATGGTTGGGGTTGTGGGAAATGGGGAGGGGATGGTAAGGGAATTGAGAGTGACATGTAAGACAAGTTTGTTTAAAATGTTAAAAAAGATAAAGATTTTATCTAACATTTCGCTATATATCTTCTGCTTATCACTTCTTCCCTCCAGAGTTAATTCTCCTAACCATGATATGAGCCAAGTGGATAAAAGTAGTCTTACTTCAGTTGTAATTTTTAGATTAATCAGAGGATTTTTTTCTCAATGTTAGTAGATTCTATGTTTAAATAATACATCAGGGAAGATATTCAGAGTTTTGTTTATTTTTGTCACTAATTATCCTGAGTCTACATGTGGATAGTGAACACCAGGCAGGTTTAAGTTTAACTTAATTATTCTTGTTGGAGAAGATATCTCTAAAATAGCTCAAAGGAATTTCTTTCATTGTGAACACTATATGACATTTCAGCTCAGCCAAATATATCTGTCCTATTAATAGCTCCTTGATTTCCCAATCTTCAGATTGTCCAAGAGGATGTTGATAACCCAAAGTACTGCATGTAAAAGCTTGTGGCTTCCCTTTGATGGACTGTCCTGAAATGAGCCCCCAAATTTCAGTGATGTGAACTGTTATGAAAACCATTAGAAGTGATCAAAAAGCAGCTATTATCAGTGGAAAAAGGGATAGTCTCATAGTTTGGAGTGTAGATATTCCATCAAGATCTATCAAAAACTGTGCCTCAGTTTTTGTAAACATCAGATGGCATCATGAATTTTAAACATTTTCATTGATTTATTAGTAGCAACATTGTTCCAGGTCTAGGCTGGAACAATGAGCAAAAAAATACATTAGATTCAATATTCAGAATGTTTTTTTAACATATCTCTGCTATTCAGCTCTAAGTACTTGTAGATAATTCAGTATTAGATTGTTTATGATAGAATTATTACCTTATTTTTATGACTGATTAATTAACCTGATTGATTTAGACACTTTAGACTTCTGATATCTCACTAGAACCATGCTGTCAATTTATGCTCTATTTAAAATCATGTGCATGTTCAATTTGTAGGGGCAGGTAAACCAAGTCTCAAAGTTACCTGAAATATAAAATCTTGCCATACTCAGAGGTTTCTCTGACTGAGAGCACTGATTCTACCTGTGCCTGCAGCTGTCTTGTGCTATGTTGATCACAGGAGAAATTTCCTGCTTAATCATGTGTGTATAAATGGCAATCATTTTTGAGGTCCCTCTTTGGGAACTCATAGATAATTCAAGGTCAGCAAGTCAATAATTATCTAAGATATCTTGTTCCAAATGAAGTCAGAGGACATAAAATAAAATCAAATTATTTTCAAGCATTAAAAATCTTAGGAGCATGTCACTTGTGATTTGAAACAAGGTTGACATCCGACCTGTAGCATTATCGTCAACCCATGAACTAAATTATCCTTTCTCACACTGGTAATATCCTAGGAGATGACAAGATCTCATTGAATCAAATATGAGAAAATGATCTCAGTTTTCAGTTTGATGTGCACTAATTGACCACTGAGACTCTTTTACCTTCTTCACCCTTGCTTTATGTGATCCTGAAGCTCTTGTTAGTATCCAAAAAACAGAATTAAGAAGTAGTCCATATAATTTGGGAGCACATTCCACATGCAGGGATATTCCCTTAGCCTAGAGACAAGAGGGAGGGCCTAGATGCTACTCCAAATGATTTGACAGATTGTGATGATACCTTCTGGAAGGCCTCACCCTCCCTGTGGAGTGGATGGGGAATGGGACAGGAGAAAGGTCAGGGGACATGGCAGGGAGGGAGGGAGAGGGAAATGAGATGGATATGTAAAATAAGAAAAAAAAAAGAAAGAAAGAAAATAAAATTAGTCCATAAATTCTACCTTGTGTACTCACATTGAACAGATATCTATATTTTTATTTTTCTTAATTTACATATCGATCCAAGTTCCCTTTTCTTCCCTCCCTCTCTTCTACTCTCCCATGCCCCCTAACCACACTCCCAGCCCATTCCCGCCTCCCAATCCACATATAAGGTGATGCCTTCCAGGAGACAGCATCCAAATCTGTTGAGTCATTTGGAGTAAGAATTAGGCCCTCCCTCCTGCCTCTAGGTAAAGGGAATATTCCTCCATGGAGAATATGCTCCCAAAGTCCTTTTGTACATCAGGTATATGATGGGAGATGTTATTCTGTATATATGTTTCTCATACTGGTTAATAAAGCCCTGTGGCCAATAGGAAACAAGATAGGCAGGGCTAGGAGACAAGGAGGAAAGAGGAAGTTGGAGGGAGAAGTCGAGATGTAGCCCAGGGAAGAAGCAGGACGCCTGCAGTGGCTCTCTGATAAGACGACCACGTGGAAATACTTAGATAAGTAGAAATGGGTTAATAATTAAGGCAGAGCTAGCCCATAAACAGTAATGGTAACTGGCCAACAGGATTGTATCAAATACAGAGTCTCTGAGTGTTATTTGGGGCTGGTGCAGCTGTGGGCACAGACTGGCAGCAAGCAGGATGGCGCCGGTGGGTAGGAACAACCTGCTGTAATAGGTATACATCCTGGTACCACTGTCACAGGTCCCTTAGACTGCCCAGGCCTTCTAACTGTGACCGATGTTCAGGGGGTCAGAATCAGCCCAATGATGAATTTCAACTGTCAGTCTGGGAGTCCATTAATTTCTCAGTGTTCAGTTCAGCTGTCTCTGTGTGTTTCTGTAGCCTGTACTTGGCCTCCCTCTCTGCATCGGGATTCCAGTTTGGCTCATATTTAGCTGTGCCTGTCTGCTTCTGTTTCCATGTCTCTATGACGGTGGATAGGTTAGTCATCAATCTTATTATCAGGAAAAGGCATTTATGGTAACGTTTCCACTGATTCCACTCAAATTTTTAGTTGGGGTGAGTCGTGTAAGTCTCTGGACATTTCTCTAGAATCAGTTTTCTCTTCAAACCAATGACTCCCTCTTTTATGGTATCTCTCTCTATGTCTCTCTCTGTCTGTGTCTCTGTATCTCTCTCTCTTTCTTTCTTTCTCTCTCTCTCTCTCTCTCTCTCTCCTCTCCCCCTCTCTCTCTTTCTGTCTCTCTCTTGTCTTATCTATTTCTCCCCATGACTTTATCTTCCTAGTCCCATAACTTTCCTCTCCTTCCCTTCTCTTTCTCTTAGCTCCCTCTCCACTCACTGTCCCCTCACAACTTTCAATATACTCAGTAGATCTTGTTCCTTTCTCCATCTGTGAGGGACCTCATATGAATCTCTTAGAATCCTCCTTGTATCCTAGTTTGTCTGGTAGTGTGAATTACAGGGTGGTTGTCCTTTCCTCTATGTCTAATCCATATTCAGTGAGTACATACTATGTTTCTCTTTTTGTAACTGGGTTACCTCATTCAGAATAGTTTCTTCAAGTGCCATCCTTTGCCTGTGAATTTCAACATTCCATTGTCTTTTTCTGCAGAGTAGTATTCCATTGTGTAAATATGCCACATCTTCTTTATCTGTTCTTCAGTTGAAGGGCATATAGGTTCATGTATATAAGCACAGTCTTTAGGATTCTATTCAATATTGACATATTCAGTACTAATATTCAAAAATGATAAACTTCTTTTCAGTGGGTAAACATTGCCTTTTTAAAACACTTTGCAGATCATGTTTCCTTTCCTTTAATTCAATAATTTACATAAAATGCATCTTAGTACAATATCCATGCCACAATTTTTTTCTTGACATTTATTCATAGGGAAAATATTTTCTTTTTTTAAAAGTATGGAGCAATTACATAAATATTTCCCACCATTACTTACTGTGGAAATGTAAGTCACTTGATTTGAAAATTCATCAAATAAATTGTATGTAGTAGCATGGATTACCCTTTCTAGTCTCTGTTAATTTGATGAAGATGGAAATGTTAAGGCAATGGAAGCACAGAAAATCATCTATTCCCACATTGTAGGTATTCATGTTATATATGCATTTGTTAGAAATACAAAACAATTGTCTTCTCTATATACATTATACCAGTTTTGTTCAATGAGGTAGTCATACCAATAATTTTTGAGTCTAAAGAATTGAAATCACACTTGGATAATTTAATGAAATTAGAAATACATTCTTTGCATACTGAAGTTCTTTATCTCCAATCTACTGATATGGATTGAAGTATAGCTTTAAGGTGCCATGAATGTTCGATAAAATTATCTTTCACATGGTGGTTACAAAACCTAAATTTATCAGAGGTATCTCAGTATAATTCCAGATACATCCATAGCTCACAGTAACTTGCCTGCCTGCCTGACCTTGCTGACTGAACAACAATGGAAAAAAGGCTCTATCATACATTAAGGATGGGTATCAAATAACTGCTAAGTTTAAGATTCAGACACATCTAAAATAGTTTTAAATGGTCTGAATATCAGCAATTTAAAAGCTATCAAATTGCAAAGAAAATGTAAAATGTCAAAGCTGGCCAGTTGGCTAAGCTAAGTTTGATCATTATTGAGCACTTAGAAGTTAATTCCTGTCTCCTTTCCTGTCCTCTTCATTTAACATTTTAGTTTGTAGGTATCAGTATAAGCTGCATCTCCATCCATCAATATGTCTCTAAGTCATTTTATCCTTTGTCCTGTCTTGCCAAGGTTTGTCTTGCACAATGTCTGATAATTTACTGATAATATCTGCCAGGTTTTCATAGATTGGTGTTTTTCTTCTGTTTCATTTATTTTTTATCAATGCAGACTATGGTGTACATTACATTTTTAAAAAATATTTTGTGAAACTGAATCTGTGTTTTAATGGAGTAGTTAGAGGTGGAGTTCTCATCACAAGGAATCTATTGACAGTGATTGTTCCTTTAAAGACAGGACATTAGAGCTGGTCAGCAGTGGCAATGCCATTTATCCCAACACGTGGGAGGCAGAATTAGGCTGATTTCTAAATTTCAGGCCAGTATGGTCTACAGAGTGAATTCCAGGACAGACAGGGCTACACAGAGAAACCCTGTCTCAAAATTAATTAATAAATAAGTAAATGCAAGGCATGTTATTAAAGATCATTTTTAGCAACACTGAAACTTAGCAGAAACACAATGCACTGTATTCATAAATCAAAGTTAAAAATAATACCCAACTTCCACAAGTATGGCACGGATCATTCTAGATCATAGGAAAATATTATTTGTATATTTCAATTTTTAATTGTCTCTTGTAAATTACCAACTTTGTATTTTAAAACTTAAAAAATGTTTTAGAAATCATAAATTATGTCATTTAACTTTCTTTTCCTTCCCTCAAATTCTCCACTATAACCCTCTTTCTCTCTGTTAAATCCATGGATATCTTTTTTTATTTATTGTAGTTACATAAGTTGAACAATGACAACAGTGTTATATTTTTATAAAAGATAATGAAACAATTCATGAAAATAATTTCTGTATCTATATTACAGTGTTTGATTAGTTAGCTGTTTCTAATACTGTGTGTGTAAAGATTTAAAAAGCATCTTATATATTTACTCTGATGACTTTAAAGATCACTTTAGAAAACACACAGGGTTGAGATTTTAAAAATTTTATTTTGTTTACTTGTGTCAGTGTTTTGCCTGCATGTATGGCATTTACCATGCATGTGTGTCATATTTAGGGGCTAGAATAAGATATCAATCCCCTGAGAATATATTTCAAAGAACTGTGCACTATATTTTGGATGCTGTTATTTGAACCTGGATCATTTGCAGGAATACCCAGTTCTCAGAAATTCTGAGCCATCTCTCCAGGTGCCAGATAGGATTTTTTTAAAAAAAATAAATTATTTACTTATTTATTTTTCTTATTTTACGTAATGATCTCAGTTCCCTTTCCTTCCCTGCCTACCCCTTCCCTCTCTTCCACTCTCCCTTACTCCTCAACCACCCTCCCATTCCATTCCCCCTCCATTCCCCATGTAGGGTGATGCCTTTCTGGAGGGGTCATCTAAATCTTTCAAGTCATATGGAGTAGGGACTAGGCCCTCACTCCTGCCTCTAGGTTAAGGGAGTATCCCTCCATGGGGACAGTTCTCCCAAAGTCCTTTTGTGAACTAGGGATACATCCTGGTTCCACTGTCAGAGGTCCCTTAGTCTGCCCAGGCCTTCTAACTGAGACCCAAGATCCGAGGGTCTGAGTCAGTCCAATGCTAGATTCCCAGCTATCAGTCTGGGAGCCCATTAGCTCCTCCCTGTTCAGGTCAGCTCCCTCTTTAAATATGATTTGAATGTGTATTTTTAAATCTTACAAAATATTCTTAATGTGTCCACACAATGAAATAAATAATTCAAAAGTCAGGGTGATAGAATGCTAAAAAGAGTTACTGTGTCTACATCTTGACTTTACCTTTAGCTATTATGTCATATTTTTGGAGAATTTACTTAATCTCTGCATACTTCATAAAATAGAGGAAACATTACATTTCCAAAATTATTACTGTGAGTGCTAATTCTTGAGAAAAATACTGAGGGCATATTACATGAATTCTTACCTAGACAGTGCATTCTCTAAATAAAACCATTTAATTATAAAGAGGCAATCAGGGACCAACTTATTCACTTATGACTGTTTGATGACAATGACTTCACTATTGATATTCGTTGACTTTCTTCTTCAAACTAGTATCTTCAAAGTATTTGTGTAATGAATATACAGAACCATATTTAAAGTGTGAACAAAATTAAAATGTTCAATATATTTAAAGGAGAGAAAATTAATAACAATTATACATACTGAATGCCATCCAGTGTAATGGAATATTCCTAAAAGCTAAAAAATAATGTACCCAAGAAATAAAAGAGCATGTACATGGTGTGAGAATGGTTGAAATTTATAAAATCAAGATTCTAAAAGAGGAAAGAGTACTCTACAAGCCAGTAACAATTCCTCTGCAAAAGTATGCCTTTAGCATCTGAAAATCAAAGTAGAAAATGAACAGGTAATAGAATAGAAATTCTATTAAAGAAAGATCTGGTAAAATTATAGGAAGTTTTATAATTTTTCAGAAGAGAACAAGAAGACATTATATGATTTAAGTAAAGACTTATTGGTGACTCTTGCCATTATGAATAAAAGAAATTTAGTGTAGCTACAACTAGAGATATTGTTAGGATTGATAAGTAGATATAGTTATCAAGATAATAATAGAGCCTTATTCATATGAATTGGATTCAGTGGCAAATTTAAATTAATACTATAATAGCTATTTTAATTTTTCTAACAAGCGTATTGACAATTTCTATAATTCTTTTAACAGAATGTATTTGACTGTGAATTTTGAGGTTTTTTTTTACTTAATTATTTATTTGCTTTTGTTTATGTCTGAGATTATAATTTGATTATGAAATTTTACCCATCCCTTTCTGCCCTCCAAACCCTCCATGTAACTATCTACCCCAGTCCCCCAACCCTATTCTCCTTCAAATTCATGGAAGTATTTTTTTATGTAAGTGCATGCCTGCGTGTATATATATATATATATATATATACATATATATATATATATATATATATATACATATATATTTCTAATTGCATTTAAAATATTTTTAATATTATTCTGTATAATATTATTTGTATGTATGTTTTCAGGGCTGACTAATTTTCTCTGAAATTAAGAGTCACAACAAAGAAAAGACCGTGCCTAGTACTGGATTACATAATTTCACTAGTAGTAAGTGATAGTGAAATCTTGGTTATTGGGGGAGAATCTATAATCACTAATTTATTTAAAACAAAATAATACCAAAAAATCCATAAACATTTGTCATTATACCCACAGACAAGTTTAGTCTTCACTCATATTAAGGAATCTTATTGTTGCAACAGAGACAAATATAAGAAACCACAGAAAGTCAAAATAAAACTTTTTTTGGTTGTTGTTTCATATGTTGTGTGTGTGTGTGTGTGTGTGTGTGTGTGTGTGTGTGTGTGTGTGTGTATGTGCATGTGTGTGGTTGTAAAGACATCTCAGGGAGTAGTAAAGTCAAAATGTTTGTGATCTTGAAATATCCTTAATTGGTTTTGACCTCATGTTAAATAGTTTCCAGTTGTAATAACATTCTCCATACAACCTTTTCTAAATTTTATGTTTATAGCCATTATAGATTTCTAGATTTAGGTGACCTTGAACAGTCAAAAGGTACAGTTCAATGATTTTCAGTGTCCATGAAGATATTGTTGACAAAGAAAGCTTAGTTGAGAAATACATTAGATAGTGTTTGCCCACAACAACCACTAAAATGTGAAAAACAACCAGCTGCCCACATTCCTTAGAGTTTCCAGAACGATTTGGCCTATAAGTGTTGGTGATGCTGAAGCCATGACAGGTGCCAAACCAAAATTGAGATTGATGCAGATAGTGTTGCCAGGTTCCTTTGTGGCTGGACAGTTTATCAAATCCTTCCGTCTGAAGCAGGCCATAACAAGGAACAGGATGAACTTAACACAAAAGTTCAAGAGATTTTTGATGTTCAGAGTCGAAACTGCAGACTGGACATCCAGAAGGATTACCTATCATTATTGATTTGTAAACTTGAAGAGGACAACAGAGTCATTGGGTATTGTGTAATGCTACTCAATGAGAAAGCGCATTTAGCTTATAGCCATAACCTCGAGGGAACTGATAATCACAAAAGTGCCATTGTATCTAACTCTTGTGTTCAGAATACTATAGACACTGACTCTTTCTATAGGTTGCCTTTAGGTCTGTATACTGTTACTCATTTGGAGAATGTATAGGTTTCCATTCTTCTCATAAAAGTCTGTATTTAAAATTGTAATGAAGAGATAATGGCATAGACCCTTATTTTCTGAGTTGATTTGAAACAGTTTTTTTTTTTAGACAAGCTACACAGTAACTTTAGAAATGACTTCCCTTTGGAATGAAAGAGACAGATAAAGAAAAAGAACAATTTAGGAGAATGTGGTAACCAAATGAAGTGTTTTTCAAGTACAATGAAAGAATGAAAGTAAACAGTATGTTCACCTTAACACTGTATCACAGAATTAATATTGAATGTTTACCTTAATAAGTAACAGTTATTAAGTTATTATTTTTTCAAAGAAACATTATATGCCAATTATGATTTTCAAAAATTCCTATGGAAATGAATTCAAAAGGTGTATGTAACCCCTAAGTCCACAGATACAGATGTAAAGTCTGGGATTCAACATGAGGCATTTTTGTGGAAAAAGGAACTTAATGGAGACTGAGAAAATATTCTTTTCAGACACTACATTGCTTGAACAACAAGGAAGTGACAAACAGTGACCTGCATTGCATGCTGATTTTCCATTCAAAGGAAGACATATGATGAAGCACCTATTGTTATTATACATTAATTTTAATGGAAAATAGAAGTTCAAGAAAACAAACTGAACTGAAGAAAGTAACAGTGAAGCCAATGTCAATTGAAAATCTTCTAAATAAAATATGATAATGAAAACAGGGGTTCCAGGAAGAAGGGTTAGTCATAGCAGAGCACAGAAATATCTTTGTACAAAACCTTACAACTAGAAAATAATAAAGCTCATGAAGTCAATGAAAATAGATTGTATCAGGGAAGGAAGTACAGGTTGAGGAAAAATAATATAAAAAGCTTTTGGGTTAGAGTGTAACAATTCTTTATAGTCAAAGAAAGGAATCTAGATTTCTGTTTCTGACCATTATGGAACTGAAGATTTATATAACTGGCACTCACTTTTCTTTGGTGTAGATACAGAGTTGAAAGAAATGCATTTTTTTTCAGGTAAAAGAGGAAGCAGAAGCAGTAACTAGGCACTTTCTGAAGAAAGCTTTCTTAAGAATGCCCTTAGCAAGAGATGAATAGGCAGAGATTTTATTTTTCACAGATGTAAAGAAGATCTGAAAGGACAAGTAAGGCAGAGTTAAAAACTAGAGCACAGAAAAACAATAACAAGAATGCAAGGCCACCAACACCTAAAGAAGAGACTTCATAATGAAATTTCCAAGGAGTAAGCTGCATGTTGGTGATCAAAGTCTTTAGTCCCAGCAATTGGAAGGCAGAGTCGGGCAGATCTCTGTGAGTTTGAGGCCAGCCTGGTCTACACAGCTAGTTCCACGACAGGTTCCAAAGCAATACAGAGAAGTCCTGTCTCAAAAATAATATAAAAAAAGAAAAGAAAAGAGAAAACAGGCATCTCTGGAAAGTGGGTAGAGGGGAAGATGGGGTCGGACAAGGGGAATGAAAAGTATAATGGTTAAAAACAGGCATCTAAAGGACAATTATTTTTAAATAAGACAAAACCAAACAAATTAGAATAGGGCAAAATAAACAAGCTAGCAATCAAGCCTAACATAAAGAGCCAAAGAAAAAGCACAAGAAACACATTTAGACAATGACAGACACACACCTGTACATACAGCAATCTCATAAAGACACAAATCCACAAGCAAGAATATACGAGCAAAAAGAACTAGAAGGTTAAGAATAATGCCTTTGGGGTTCCTTTGGTTAGCAATAGCACATTCAATCTAAAAGTATCTATTAAGAAATTTTGCTAATCAAATCCTTCACCAAGAACTTAAGATAAAGTTTGAATGTCGTCGTATAAATCTTCTCTTTTTTACATTTTGAATATGCACAATATTAGGTATATCTAAAGAAAAATGAGGTGTTTTACCTTTTACCTTCACTTTGCTCCCAGATAAAAATTAATTATTATCATTTGCTTTAGAAATGATGATTATATTTAACTTCTGTGAGTGTGTGTGTGTGTGTGTGTGTGTGTGTGTGTGTGTGTGTTGATTCTTCTTCAGGCTTTACAACAGGCATGGAAACATGATCCACACAAAGACAAATAATAAAATTTGGCTCAGCCCAATTTTATTCTAACTGGTGCTGGACCAGAAATTTTATAGTCTGGTCCTGATCATTTTATTTTAGCCATATTTAAACACAGCACAGTTATAGGAAAAGTAAGTATTCAGATGATATGACAATTAACTCAGTCACAAGTGCACAACAATTTAAGACATGTTTACCTTGAGATTACTTACAAAGTATATCTGGCTTCTTTTACAAGAATGGGTACTGTTGACTCAGAGAAAGTTCCCAAGTTTTAGAATCTAGGCAGCTTGACTGAGTTAAACATAATGCCTGTGGGTGTCAGGATTTGCCTGGCTCTAAGATAACATAAAATTCACTGAGACTGTTATAAAGTATAAGGGATATCACTCATAAGAGTGATGTTTGTGTTATAAAATCATTACTCAAGATTTAGGGGAAAAGGTCTTGGGTAAGTTAAAACATATATTTTGGTAGATACAGCAGAAATTGTCCAAAAAAAGTTGTCTGATCATCAGGTTGAAAAATATCATCATTCCTAGTGCTCTAGGCTTTGCACCTCATTCCACTGAGGAGGTAAGCTGTGTGTCTAAACTGCCTGGCGTTTCCAGTGCATGTCTGTGTTATAAGGCTCTTTGCTGTCTACACATCAGTAGATGATTTTAGAGAAATTTAACATTATATGATGACAATATCAATTTTAATATTTATTTGGTCAGAATGCAAAGCATATACATTATAAATATTACAACCCACTTTAAAGTATCATAAAAGAGCACATATAATATAGACATTTGCATAAATACTAACTGAACTCTAACATTATGAGTGATTTCTTTTCTGTATTGTGTTACTGTACATTTATTGGATATTCTTTGGGGAAATCACATTTTCCTTTAAATCCTCCAAGTCCTTTGTGTAAAATGGAAAATGCTAACCTTTTTTATGGTGTTTTCTGGACTCAGGTTCAGATCAAGTGAATGGTTTTCAAAAAAAAGTAAAATCACTCTGAATGTTTAAATCAAAGGAATCCTCACTGCCTCTATCACTTTCCCTTTTCACTCTGTGATGTAATTCTTTCATCCTCTTCTCTTTACTTTGTGATTCAGAAAACAGTGTCCACACACACAAGGAAAAGGCAGTGTCCATCCTAATGCTATTATGTTGCCTTTTGAGACATCCAAGCATTTGCCACAAGTACATCATCACTTTCCATTCCAGGTCTGCTTCAAGTTTGCTATGTATTGAATTCCCCCAAAAGCAGTTAATGGCTCACAAATATGTGAGTTTATGAAATAAGCTTATTCCTTTGAGATTTTATAGGGGTAGTTTTCCAGTTTTCATGTAGTTTAGATGGTCAAAGAGAATTTATATCATGTAAATTGTTCATTTGAAACTATTTGCTTTTCCTGAGATTAAACACTTTAGTAAATTAAAGAGTTTTCGAAGAAAGTAGTGTGCAAAATGCTCATTTACACAGTGTGTTTTGAGGGTCACTTTTTAGTGAATGTTTCAGCTTGCCTCTGGGGAACACATTTCAAAACCTTTAAAAGTGAGACATATATTTGTTTTCTTGTGCTTCAGAAAATAGAGTAGTGCAGCAGGAAAATTGCCCTTCATTGTGATACGAAGGCACAACATGTGTCTCTATTAGACTCCAAAAATTAAACCAGGAGCAGTGTCAACCTGCTTTCTGTTTTACATCCATGTCAGAGAGTCTACAAGAGTTCATGTGGACAGTTAGTGGGGGTCAAGTGCAGTCAGTAAGCCCTGCTGTTGCCAATTGCTCAGCATAACAGATGTTCCTTTGTTCAGGGAAGAGAAAACAGGAAAAAAGTCAACATGACGTCTATAAAAATTCTGCACCATAAGGAACAGTAGAGTATTGCTTTGTAAAAGGTTTGGAAGTAAAACTTCTCAAAACTACTTTCTAAACAAACAAAATAATCATTTATCCTGCACACAAGAAGATAGACCTCACCACTGTTTTAATAAAAATTTTTGGCAGTTATATAAATATTTATTCTGCAATATATACATATATATATATATATAATGACTAATGAATACCAGGTATTTAATTCACAGCTTAATAATTTTTCAAAATAACTGTGATTCAGACCCAAATAAAAAGGACTTAATGTTGTAGCTTGTTTTCCACCAGCCCGCCCACGCCGGTCTGGTGTGCTGGCCCCAAATAGCATGCAGAGACTCTGTATTTGATACAATCCTGTTGGCCAGTTACCATTATTGTTTATGGGATAGCTCTGTCTTAATTATTAACCCATTTCTACTTATCTAAGTATTTTCATGTGATCATCTTATCGGAGAGCCACGGCTAGTGTCTTGCTTCCTCTAGGCTTTATATGCTGACTACTCCTAACTATTTCCTCTTACCTCTTCCTGGTCTCCTAGCCCCACCTATCTTGCTTTCCTACTGGCCAACAGGACTTTTTAATTAACCAGTATGAGAAACATATTTACAGAATAACATCTCCCATCATCTCCTCTTTCATGTCTAAAATAAAGAGAAGGGTTTTAACCTTAACATAGCAAAATATACCATACAACAGTTATCAAATAAGAATCACAGTTAACAATATGTAGTCCTTTAACATTTTGTAAGACTTAAAGAAAATATCATCTATCCTGTGTGAGTCTAAAGTCCTATATGTAACATATTTAATCCTAAATAAGGAAATCTATAACCATAACTATCTTTCTTTAACTCCTTCAAAGACCACAGAAGAATAATATATAAACTCTAGAAATGACAGAGACAACTCATTGCCTGGTCAGTCACCTCAAATTCTTCTGTAATGTTTCATCTTCAGCCCATAGGCCACAGTGTGTCTGGCAGACTCTTCAGCAGAGCAGGAAACTGGCAGTTTGTCAGTCATTTTTCTCTGTGCCCTGTAGACTGTCTGGCTGCCTTTTGCATGAAGCAGGAATCCCGCAATGTCCATCTTACATCAGCAGTAACTTTTCTGTGGGTCCTGCACATCCAGTTTATTTAGCATATAGTCAGTCTAGACAAGAGCAGTATCTTGTCCAAATGGCTATACTTGTCTTATTAGAAGCAAACTCCATTACATGTTTCTTGGATGTCCATCTTTCTTTCTGATGCAGGTGGTGTTACCAGGAGCAGTTGTGCCTCACTGTCAAGAAAACCCTAAACCATTTTAAATGCCGTATTCTGTAGATCTTTGAAAGGTTTGAAGAATGCCTATCCATCTCAAATACATCTCTATATATCTAGAAAACCTAACTCACCTAAGTTTTGATTATTACAGGTAACTATCTATATTCTGCATTAAATTATACATTACATTTTTCAATGAGCTATATAAACACAATACCTAAACAAGAGGAGAAATGTATGTATCACAAAATTAACCTTAAATTTGTATCAATGAATAAATTTGTGTGTGTGTGTGTTTTCCATCTTTACGTGGATCTTTTATTACTCTATTTCTTTTACAAATTTTGAGACAGGGTTTCTCTGTGTAACTTTTATCTGTCCTGGATTTCAATGCATAACAGGTTTATTTTGAAATCACAGAGATCTGGTTGCCTCTGCCTCCTGAGTGCTGGGATTAAAAGTGTGGCCACAATACCCAGCCATTTTTCTTCCTTTTTTCTTTTTTAAACCATTGTATCTAGTTTCGTTTTTCTCCCAAGCCAGCGTATTTTTTAAAACATAGTGTAAACCTTCATTGCAGCTCTTGTACCCACCAAGAATTGTTAGCAGAGCTCTTTAAAACAAGGCAGTTTTCTGCCGCTTATGCTAATTTTGGAAACCTCTCTTAAAGGAGCCCTGCAAATCTCTGTCTACAGCAAAACAAATCCAACCGAGAAAATGCTGCTACCATTAAGTCTTGCTAGTCTCCGTTCCTTTGTTTCTAAAATCTCTTTTTAAGCTTTTATCAAGTTTTAAGTAAAAGTTCTTATAGCCACGTTGGGCACCATCTGTAGCATGCATGTTTTCTGCCTGTCTGCCCACTGATGGTCTGGTCCCAAAGCTGCACCAGCCCCAAATAACACTCAGAGACTCTGTATTTGATACAATCCTGTTGGCCAGTTCCTATTCTTGTTTATGGGCTAGCTCTGTCTTAATTATTAACCCATATCTACTTATCTAAGTATTTCCATGTGGCTCATCTTACTGGCCAGATCGTCGGGCCACATCTTGCTTCCTCTAGGCTCTACATGCTGACCCCTCCTCATTACTTCCTCTTTCCTCCTTGTCTCCTAGCCCCACTTATCTCGCTTTCTCATTGGCCACAGTGCTTTATTAATTAACCAGTATAAGAAACATATTTACAGAATAACATCTCCAATCATAATGGATCCTGCACATTCATTTTGTCCTTTCTTCCATCATGCCTTTCATCAAATATTATACTTTTTAGGAATAGCTAATATTAAGCAATGTTTAAACCTAGTTTTACATGTTTTGTCTAATATATGCTTAAGTTTTTTTTGTCAGTGTCTATTTGTACGCCTTCAACCTCACGATTCTAATTTAATACTTCATGATCTTAGCATAAAGACTCCATGATTGGTATGTTTATTATTATATTACTGCCCATCCTATGGTGCACTCCACTGAACTTTGTGATTCTGACTTGTGTGTCCAGCCAAAAGTGATTTACTGTCTGTTATTTCATTTTTTTCTTATATCTTTTGTACATTAAAAAATCGTTGCTACTCTGAAGTGGGAAACATGTTCTCATTTTCTCTTCAATGTTATTTTTTAAATACACTAATTTACCTTTCAAGTTAAGTGAACATACAGTATATTTTGAAATGATTTTTTCCTAGGTTAGATATAATTGTCCAATATACATAAATATACAAATACATAAATACGTTTTTCAAAACATTTATAACAGGATGTCTTTATTGTCTATCTAATAAATAAATTGATAACATAAAATTTTTCTGAAATCTCTATTTTATACTGTGTAAAATATGTCACTTTAATTATGGTATGTATATGAAGTAGGTTAATTTTCACTTTAATATATTAAATCTTTGTCTATCATTTACATGTTATCTGTAAAACTGGATGGTTGAGTTGCAAATTAGCTTTCCAAAATTTTTATTAGTTAGTAAATACCAAATTCAATAATTCCAGTGCTGGTAACTATATTAAATAAATAATAAACAAAGGGGCACCTAGGTGGAAATGTAAATGACTGCAAGTGAAACAAAAGTCAATGCAAAAAGTAACTTCTTCAAGATGTGCTTTAAAAACAATAATTAACAGAGGAGGATATTCAGAGTCATTTCCATTATTTAGAATCCCAGTTATTTTCCATGTCAAGGAATACTTTATCCTCAACTCTGAATCTTGGATTTCAGTTCAGGTATCCTTTACATGAAGAAAAGTCATACTATTATCTTCAACAGAAAAATCAAAGAAGATATCATGAATATGGAGTAGGGACTAGGCCCTCCTTCCTGTCTCTAGGTTAAGGAAGTATCACATGTCCTTTTGTGCACCAGGGATACATCCTGGATCCACTGTTCAAGGTCTCTTAGACTGCATAGGCCTTCTAACTGAGACCCACGTTCAGGGGATTTGAGTCAGTCCAATGCTGGATTCCCAGTTTTCAGTCTGGGGGTCCATTAGCTCTCCTTTATCAGGTCAGCTGTCTCTTTGGGTTTATGTAGCCTGGTGTTGTCCTCCCACTCTGATTCTGGATTCCAGTTCGGCTCAGTGTTTAGCTGTGGGTGTCTGCTTCTGTTTCATTCAGCTACTAGATGAGGGTTCTATGATGGTGGTTAAGTTAGTCATCAATCTCATTACCAGGGAAGGGCATATATAGTAGTCTTTCCACTGTTGCTCAAATTGTAACTTGACAGATTTTGTTGACTCCTCCTGGAAGGCATCACCCTACTTGTGAAGTGGGGGGTGGGTGAGATGGGAGGGTTGTGGGGGGGTATGGTAGGGAGTGATGGGGGAACTGGGATCGATATGTAAATTAAAAAAATAAATAAATACATTTTAAAAAATAAAAAAAAGATATCACAAATTGACCATTGATTTTAGAATTTTGGTTTAAATGAATAAATGGTAGAAAAAACTTTATTTCTAACTTATAGCAATTCATGACAAGTGAGAAATTGTAGACTTTTAAGTATAGTTGTCTATAGAGTTTGTACAGGGTAGAAATATGACAATGTAGATTCTATTGTTATTTATGTTTGTTCCTCAACACCCAGAATGTAAATGCAATAATATAGAAAAACCATCAAACTACTGGAGAATCTTCTGTCTGCAAATTCTCTTCATCTACTTTATACAAATTGGGAAGTACGGAAAAAAACATCACCATAGGTCACTTAAATTTGGTACATTTAAAAGAGACAAACTTTAATGGGGAAAAGAAACAAAAAATTAGTTTCTGAATTATTTAAAAATATCACAGGAGATGAAAACTGCTTAGTAGCTTCCACTGTGCAGATAATGCATCATGATCAATAAATAAATGCTAACCTTACCTTAAGAGCAGATATAGGGATGCATTATTAAAGAGGAATCAAATTGTTTGGCTTCATTATTTCTGCAAATTTAATGCTATGTATATGGCTTAGAAGCTATCCTTAAATTTTAATATAGTCCATTTTAATTGGGCCAAAGACGAATCAAAAGTAAATTTTATATGCAGTTGCTCTCAACAGTTTTTATTGGTTGGAATCAGGAAATTGCCCTTCTACTGCATGCTAGAAGCTTGGATTCCACAAAGATTTCAACTTTATGCAATTTCTTTCCATGGATCTAAGTCATGCAGCATTACAGAAAGCTTGTTCCATAAATCTCTACAATTTATTTTTTAAATGAACTTATCTTAAAACATTTCAGTTCAGAATAACTGAAATGGTTAATATTTAATTGTCCAGTCTTGGGACTAAAATAATGAAATTGGAATGTATTTTTATATAAATATTTACTAGGCTTTTCTTAAGGAACTATTATATGCTATACAAAAGCCCCATATAATTCCATTTTACCTTCATTTTAAAAATGGCTATAGTTCTGAAGTTTGAAATTTTTGTGAATGTATCTTTAGTGTTTGTTCTTATTTGTGCATTCCTAAGAGCATGTTGGGCTGTTTTGTACATGGATCTTTCTTTCTTTTAAAACTGATATCTTTGTTTTAGTAATGTTATACATTGTGGAGATGTTTTTAAAAAAAAATTAAACATTATTTGAATGAAAACATGTAATTAACCATCTAAATTGCTTTGTTTCTATGTTTCTGAACTTAAAGGCATGCCACTCAACCATATAGTCCCCAATTTATTAGAATATTATGAGCATAAAACAATAACCAATATACTTAAAAATTCCTAATTATTTATCCTGCTGTCAGAAATACATAAACTCTTTATTTATTGAACATTCATTGATCTATGTAATGAAAATTGATAGTACATTTTAAGTGCTTTAAATTAAAAATGCCAAAAAACTGAGACATCCTTTGTATTTTTCTTATTACAGGCGTGACTTTGTATCTTTTCCAAACTTTTTGGACAATTTATATTGTTCTTAACTTTTATTAAATTTGTTGTTTAACAAGTCATACAGCTCCCTTCCTATGAAAAAGCATCATAGTATCAAAAGTTGGCAGTCTGTCTTCCAAAGAACATAAGAAAAACCAAATTACTAATATTACTCCTTTATAAATCTCATGGGAAGTGTTATTATTTTATCAAATGTATTATGTAAATTAAAATATTAAAGGCAACATATTAGAATTTCATCAAAGTATTGAAAAGTAAATTATCAAAGACAATATTTAAGTATTGTTATATTTAAAAAATTATCTTGAACTAAAATGACATTTTTAAGTTTTAAGACCTGCTACAAATTTATGTAAAATAATTGCATTTCAACAAACCAATAAATAAATAACGCTACCCAGAATGTTTGATAATAATAAAGAGAGTTTAAAGAGTGTAGATTTAAGTTTAACATTAACATGAAGACCAAAATAGAGTCCTGGTATATGTGTATGCTAGGTAATTCTCGCCTCTGTATAACTGGGTAGGATATTACTGTCTTATTTTAAATGTAATGCCACAAGTAAACACTTCATATTTCCCAAGTAACAAGAAATGTATCAAGCCAGTGAGATGACTCAACATTTAAGACATATGACACCAAACCTGAGGACCTGATTGCAATCCCGGGGACTCATATGGTGGGGAGGAGAGAAACAAGTCTCACTAGGTATCTACTGATTACAACCCATGAAAAAAATATTTCCACATGCACTGAAAAATTATTTCCACATGGACAGTAAGAGATATATAAATGCAAAAAGACATTTTTTTCTGAGGAGAAAATTTTTATTGTAGCATCCAGTTCTAAAGGGATGGAATTTGTAAAGTTGGAGACGATGTGGGAGGAGGAAGAGGAAGCAGACAGATCACATTTTAATACATATAGAAAGCAGAGCAACAAAGCATGACCAAACAGGAAGTGAGGAGAGGTTATAAAACATTAAAGTTTACATATACTGACATACATACTCCAGCAAGGCTGTCCTATAACTCCCCAAGCAGTTACACTCTGAGGAGCAAATATATTCAAACATGAGCCTAAGGGAGACATTTTTCATCCAAACTACTAATTTCAGCCCTGGTCCTTACAGGATCAAAGCCACTTTAGAATTCAAAGTGAAATTAATTCAACTTCAAGTCTTGCTAGTCTTTAACAGTATTAGCAGTCATTGTCTCTTCTGAGGCTCAAGGCAATCCTTTAACTGTGATCCCACAATAAATCACAAAACAAATTATTACATACTTTCAACATTAGAATGATGGATAAGATGCATCCTCATATGAAAATGGAGGAATGGAGCCACAGGGATGGAAAGTAGGTAAAACAAGACTGAAACTCAATAGGGAGAGCACAAAGAGCCATAGTTATGTGTCTGGTGCCATGATTCAATTTCAAAAGGCTTAGATCTCTCCATCCCTCAGATCTGATGCCTGTAACATACTCTTCTATCTTGGGCTGATAGATCAAGACTTTGTTATCTTCAATATCTTTGGTTCTCCACCACAACCAAGATATTACCTTGAAAGCTAGCTTATTGCAATTACCTCTTATGGCCTGATCCCAAGGATTCCAACCTTGACACATATAAGCTAGCCTCAGTGACCTGAAATGGTCAATAAAGAGTCTATAACTCTCTCTACCCTGCTTTTTTCCTGACTCCAAAGTTAGTACAATATGTATGAGGATGACATTGCCTAATTCCTGAAGGAAACAGAAATATAAATACACTATGGAATTCACGTATGATCTTATGGAGATACTACTAATGAATTTATGTTTTGGTTAATGTGTTTCATTTCTTAGTCCCAAACAAGAAAGTGAAATGTGTCAGTTTTTGTGTGTAATGTAACTTCTTTGGGAATTTCACACCATGATCCCCAAGTCTGCTCATATTCCAGTTCCCTTATATCTGCCCTTCACCTTTGCAGCATCCCCCCAAAACAAATTAACCAAAAAAAAATGTCAAACTGAAACCAAAACAAATATCTTTTATCCCCAGGTCTCCAACACCTCTTCATTCCTTTTAGTGACAATGGGAGCTTCAATGTGTCACACATTATAGCCCTTTATCTAATCAGCTTAACTTGCAAATGTTCATTGCTTTGAGTCTTTGATATGGTTCAAGTACTCTGGTTTCTGGTACACAATCATCATTGGACCCTCACTGAAATTCCACTTGTGTCCATAGCCTTCGTTAGTTGTAGAGATCCAGTGAATATAGTTTAGTAGGACCAATCCCTTCACGTACTCCAGGAGGTTATCGATGGGGAAGATGTTATGGTGGGTCAGTCCAAGGTCCTGGGTGTGTACCAATGTGGTAGCTGAGTAAACTGGGCCTGGATTTTACCTTTGCCTCAGATGGCAGCACAGGCTATTGAGATTGGCATGAATCCAGTGGAAGGATGGCACTTGTACATCAACATCAGACATCTGTTTAGGTTTTGATTTTAACAGGAGCCATGGATATTTACACAGACTATAGCTTTAATAGGGCCTCAAACCCAAACCTGGCTTGAAGTTAAAGTTATGGCCAGGATGTCACCATGGCAATGGGTAGCAGCCAGGCCACTCAGATCTGGATGGCTCTGACTGCAACATGGCCTTTGGGTCCCACCATTATCTCAGATGGCTAAACACACCCTGGGCATCCACACAACCCACAGGGTCAAAAGAAGCCTGAAATGTCAGCATAGACCCTGGCTTTTGCAAGATCATTGTCCCAGACATGGCCCTCAGAGGAAAGGAACTTTTAAAAGAACAAAACATTACTTTTAGCAGCATTTAACTTTGAAATATTTAAGATGAAGGTTAGTATATATTTAAAAATATCCCTACATAGAATCATATCAGTTATACTGTTTTCAGAAAGGAAAATTTAAGGACACTGTATAGTTCCTCATATTTAAATGCTAGCATTATTTTCTCTCTTTATATATTTATATGTGTTTTAAAGTAATTTTGAAACAAATTTTATCTAAATGTGATACCAATATTTCCTATCTAGTTCAGAACACATTTACTCCTAATCTAAAATCATAGATACAGATAGTTGATATTTATGTGTACATATATAAAATTAATTTTGTTTGCTAAATAAATGACTAAATTAAATTATATTAAATGTATTTGCTGCTTTGTAATTATTAGACTCATGAAGCATCTATTTTAAATAGCTAGAACTTTCCCCTAGAAATTAAACAGCATGATATTATTTATTAAGGGTGTGGGCTCAAGCATTAAAAGCCATAAATTGAAACTCACATACTTCTAGATTAGGTTTTACATATCTTTTTATTATGGTTAAATTGCATGCAAAAGAGTAATCAGCCAAATATTATAAATTGCGTGCTGATGAGAGTATTTTTCTTAGTACTTGATGTGTGGTTTGTTTGGGGAGTGTATGATTAATTAAAAAACAAGATATGTTTTAAACATTCTGTTTTTGAGATTACAATATAATCATAACATTTCTACCTTCCCTTTCCTTTCTCCTAACACTCCCATATAACACCCTTCTCTCATTTGAATACATGGATTTTTATAATAATTATTATTGCATGTATTTAAATATTTGTTTATTCATATATTATTAAATATAACCTGTTTAATACAAGTAATGTTTCTTATCTATATGTTTCCAAGGATGACTGTAGGGTACTAGCCAACCTTGGTACTCATGTCTCTGGAGAAGACTATCTGCTGCTCCCTGCCTCCCTCTGTTGTTACAGTCTATTCTGTAGTTGAGGCATCCTAAGCTTATCTCTCTATCCACTTTGGTAGGCTTGTTTGTACTGTCTTTACACAGGTCAGATTGAGCAATCATTTTGGAAAGATCTTTGAGTGGTTGAGACAAGAATAACATATTTAACCTAAAATAATAAATTAATATAAAACACTTGACTTTAATTTAAGCTACAGAATTTACATTCCCATAAAACCATGATATTGTAGCATTTTGTTTGTTTTCTTTACTAAGCCATTAGAAATGTCTCTTTTTACGTGTGATTTTATCATGAATGATGTCTATCAAATTTAAAAATGACAATATTCTTGCTCATACCTTTTTCTCATTACAATAAAACAATTTTCAAAACTGTTAACTAAATATCACTAGACAGACATAGGCAGTGCTCCTTCCATACCCTTTATGCATCTAGGTTTACTACAGAAACTCCATTGTATTTGCTGTTTTTCTAATACCTGAACAGGCTTACTTACAGAGGTTAAGCATATGTTGCATTATAACTGTCATGACCATGATTTGTTTTGCTTCTGTCCTCTGAAGTTGTTACAGTGACACAGTGATGGGAGATGTCATTCTGTAAATATGTTCTCTTATTGGTTAATGAATAAAGCACTGTTGGCCAATAGGTAAGCAAGATAGGTATAGGTAAGATGAGGAGATTAGGAGGAGAGAAGAAGGAGTTTGGGGGAGATCCAAGTTGGAGGACCGAGAGAGCACAACGCCAGTCCCACTCTCTGGTAAGATAAGACCATGTGGACATACTTAGATTGATAGAAATGGGTTAATATTTAAGACAGAGCTAGCTGATAAGAAATAACTAACCGGCCAACAGCATTTATATCAAATACAGAGTCTCTGTGTATTATTTGGGGCTGGCGTGGTGGTGTGACCAGACAGTGAAAAAACTACTCCTAACATATGGTGCCAAACATGGCTAATAAGAATTTCCACTTAAAAATGTAACAAAAGTGTAAAAAATAGTTTTTGAAACAAAAGGAAAAAGACAAGCAAGGCTTTTTGATAACAGCATTTTTCTCGGTTGGACTCTGTTTTGCTAGAGACAGGCAGAAATTGTGTGGCTCCTTTAAGAGGGGTTTCCTGACTCAGTATAAGTGGCAAAGTAAAGACAGACTCAGATTAAGAAAAACCTCTAAAGATTTATAGTGTGTTTTAAAAATATACATTGGCTTGGGAGAGAAAGAGGATCAGGATAAAATGGTTTTAAAAAGATAAAAAAGAAGTAGAATAAAAAAGTGTAGTGACACACGCCTTTAATTCCAACACTCAGGAGACAGAGGCCAGCAGATTTCTGTGATTTCAAAGTAAACCTCGTATGCAGAGTGAATTCCAGGACAGATAAAAGTTATACAGAGAAAACATGGCTCAAAATATGAAAAAATAGAAGTAGAAGAAATAGAGTAATAAAAAAGCCATGTAAAGATGGAAAGCACAGAGAAACTTTGGATACTATATCCATTCTGTTGTCTTTAAATTGTTTGACTGCTTTGGAAATAACAACTGTTAAAAAGAAATGCTACTGGATTAATTCAATTTACATATTTTAAAATGCTTTGATTCCAAATTTTAAGTCTAAAGACAGGTTACTTGGGAAAAGGATTTCTATTTTTGCTCCTACAGAAATTGAAAAGCTGTGGATTCCTTCCAGACTAATGTGGTTTATCAAGCAAGACACTCTGAAGCAGTGTTCCCGGTGATCCAACATTCAAAACAATAGGGACTAGGCAGCCTTACAGACCATAGCCAAGATGTCTGCTATTTCTTAGGATCCCCATGATAGCACCGCCTACCAGTAGGAAGCAGTTTGGAAAGAATGACACCCAAATTCCCAAGTATTGTTTATAAATGTTTGTTTTTATTTAAATGGGGTGGTTATAAATGGTTAATGACCACAACCAATCATTTTAAAGGTAAAAAGGGAATTGTGATATAGGTATGAATACTTTGTTTTGGAATGGATTTTCATTTATTGATACAAATTTAAGGTCAATTTTGTGATATGTATATTCCTCCTCTTGTTTAGCTATTGCATTTATATAGCTCATTTAGAAATGTAATGTATAAATTAGAACAGATATAGATAGTTAGCTATGATAGTCAAAACTTAGAGATAAGTTACTTATGTTTTCAATATGTATTTGAGATGGATAGGCATTCTTCAAACCTTTCTAAGACCTACAGAATATGGCATTTAAAATGGTTTAGAGTTTTTCTTGTCAATGAGACATAACTACCTCTGGCAACACTACCTGATTCATTATGGAGTTTACTTCTAATATGGCAAAATTAGTGATTTGGGCAAGATACTATACTTGTCTAGACTTTTTGTCTTTATGCTGTATAAACTGGACATACAGGACCCAAGGAATGTGACTGGTGATACAAAATGGACATTTGCTACAGGTTTCCTGCTTCAAGAAAGAGTCTGCCAGACAGTCTGCAGGACATAGGAAAAATGACAAACTGCAAATACAGACAGTTTAAAGTTTCCAGCTTTGATGAGGAGTCTGCCAGACATACTATGGCCTATAGGCTGAAGATGGAACATTACAGAAAAACTTCGGGTGACTGACCAGGCAGTGAGTTGTCTCTGTTATTTCTATAGTTTATATATTCTCCTTCTGTGGTCTTTGAAGGAGCTGAAGACAGAGAGTTATGGTTATAGTTTTTCTTAGTTAGGATTAAATATAAATTACATAGAAGACTTTAGACTCAAAGATAGGATAAATGATGAAATGATTTCTTTAAAACTTGCTAAATGTTAATGGACTAAATATTGTCAACTGTGGTTATTATTTGATAACTGTTTTGTTATATATTTTGCTATGTTAATGTTAAAACCCTTCTTATGTTAGACAGAAAACAGGAGATGATGAGAGCTGTCATTCTGTAAATATGTTTCTCTTATTGGTTAATGAACAAAGTACTGTTGGCCAATAGGAAAGAAAGATAGGTGTGACTAGGAGACTAGGAGGAGAAATAAAGTAGTAGGGGGGAGATCCAAAATGAAAGACAGAGTAGAATGTCATCCCCTCTCTCCAGTCGATGAGACCACATGGAAATACAATACTTAGATTAATAGAAATGGGTTAATATTTAAGGCAGATTTAGCCAATAACAAACTAGTAACTGGCCAACAGCATTGATATCAAATAGAGAGTCTCTGTATTATTTGGGGCTGGCGCAGCAGTGGGACCAGGCAGGGAAAAAACTACTCCTAACTACACAGAAAAACAAAATGTGGTTTACAAAGCTAAATAATTCTAGAAATAAAGTTTCTAACTACTTTGAATAAAACTGATGTTTTACAATTGGACAGGAATCCTTAAACAGCAACAAGTTTCCTTGCAATAATGTTAGGTGAAAGGCAAAGACCCTTTAGAAATGTTGGAGCCTAAATACAGTGAGAAGACTATGTATGTCAGAGATGCCAAAGATCTAGTTCAGAATATCAGAACCTAGCACAGTAGTGAGCACCATTGTACACTGGAGAACTGAATTCAGGTCTGAAATTCAAAGCAGCTGATAGGGTATACAAGAGGTTTGGGGGGTCATGGTAATTATCTTGGCAGCTGCCTGACTAATACTAGGAGTGGACCAGCATGCATACCGACTTCATGGGTGTTCTGACTACTGGATCTAGGCAGTACTAAGAATTTATTTTAATAATATTAGCCGCCCCCTTTTTTTTTTTATATCTGTCACTCTTTTCTCTGGTTGAAATAAATTTGGATCTGAGTTTCCTAAAAACTGTTCATTTTCCATCAAGTCCTATTATGAATTCAATATCTTGTAGTGAACAAAGGGAAGGGGACTCAAATAGCTGAAGAAAAGAAGAGAACTACAACAATATTCAAGATTTATGTTGGAGGTTGTAACTCAGCTTCATATTCAAAATAAAAATAACAATAGTTTACCCACAGATACACTCAAAGGCACTTTATAATGACAAGACACAACCAAGTTCCTACTATAGGTAAATTCAAGAAAATTAAGGAAAACTAAAAAGTTTCAAACTTCTTTAGCAAGTACTTTATATGGAATGTAGTGAACATTTGTCTGTATTATACTTCCAGAAGTTCACATTCAGTTATACTTATGAAAAATTATATATGCTAACGGTTTACATATGGAAAGGGATATGGTGAATGTGGAATTTAATTCTAACAGAGATCTAATTGGCAAATAGCACCATGTATCAAATGTACACCAAAGGTCAAGTGGATATTGAAACTAGGCATATTGTTGCTCATTTTAGTACTGAGGAAGCTCAAGAATACAAAATTAAATTTAATAATTGTATCAAGGTACAATCCATGCATAATATGACTTCTTTTAAGCATGCAATTTATTATATATATTTATATATATATGTATATAAACATTTATTTATTTTATGCTGAACATAATTTCACATGCTTTTATTAAAAAAAACAAATATTTATAAATAATATTTGGGAATTTGGGCGTCGTTCTTTCCAAGTTGCTTCCTGCTGATAGGGGGCAATGTCGTGGGATAATCCTATGAAGACGCAGAAATCCTGGCTGTAGTGGTCTGCAAGGCTGCATTGTCCCATTGACGTTGCTTCTGGGGGTCTTGCTCTATCAAACCGCATTATTCTGGCAAGGATCCAGTGCTTTACAATTTTTGTGGAAACAAAATTAAAAATCCTTTTCCCCAGTAACTTGTCTTTAGGCTTAAAATGTGAAGTCAAATCATTTTAAATATATAAATATTGAATTAATCCAGCAGCATTTTTCCATCTTTATTTTTATTAATAATATAATTTAAAAATTTTACATGTGGATCCCAGTTTCCTCTCCATTTCTCCCTCCAACCATCCTTCCCTCCCTCCCTCTCATCCTCTTTCCCCTGTGACATGAACCCTGGCCACCCTCCCCTCCCTTCCCCCCACCTCCATTCCACTTGTAGGGCTATGCTATCCAGGTTGGGTCATGTAAATCTGTCAAGTCATTTGAAGTAGGGACTAGGACTTCTCTCCTGGTCTAGGTTAAGGGAGTATTCCTCCATGGGGGATGTGTCTGCATGGTATTTTTGTGCATCAGGAATACATCCTGGTTCTACTGTCTGAGGACACTTAGACTGCTCAGTCCTTGAGGCCTTTGATCCATTTGGACTTGAGTTTTGTGTATGGTGATAGACATAGGTCTATCTGCATTCTTCTACACATCATCATCCAATTGTGCCAGCACCATTTGTTAAAGATGGTTTCCTCGCCCCATTGTATTTTTTTAGCTGTCTTGTCGAAAATCAGGTGTTCGTAGGTGTGTGTATTAATATTGGGATTTTTGATTCAATTCCATTGGTCTACCTGTATATTTTTGTATCAATACCAGGCTGTATTCAGGAGTATAGCTATGTATTAGAGCTTAAAGTCAGGGATGGTGATGCCTCCTGAAGTTTTTTTATTGTACAGGTTTGTTTTGGCTATATTGGGTCTTTTGTTTTTCCATACAAAGTTGACTATTATCCTTTTAAGGTCAGTGAAGAATTGTGGTGGGATTTTAATGGGGATTGCAATGAATCTATAGATTGCTTTGGGCAAGATTGCCATTTTTACTATATTTATCCTTCCAATCCAAGAGCATGGGAGATGTTTCCATTTTCTGTTATTTTCTTTAATTTCTTTCTTTAAAGACACAAAGTTCTTAAAGTTCTTATTGTATAGGTCTTTCACATATTTGGTAAGCGTTACCCCGAGATATTATGTGGTTTGTGGCTATTGTAAATGGTGATCTTTCTCTGATTTCATTCTCAGCCTCTTTGTCATCTGAATAAAGTAGGGCTACTGATTTTTTTGAGTTTATCTTGTATCCTGCTAGTTTAAACATGCAATTTAACATAATTTTAGTATGTTTGCATGTTTACACAAACATCAAGATTATGTAATTTTGGATTGTTTTTATCACACCACAGCAATTGTCATGACACTTTGTGGAAATTCCCATTCAGGATCTTTCCATCCCATTACACCTACACATATAATAATCCTTCATTTCCCTCTTTGTTCTTGGATTCTTGTTAATTTGTCAAAGGATATTGCAACCTCGATTGTTGTTTAAATTATATTGTGAGACAGGGTTTCTCAGTGAGTGTGATATTGATGAATTCAGCTACTTTGATTGGCCAGTTGGTTCATGATACTCATTTTTTATCCACTCTTAAACACTGGAGTGATACATAATCATGTTTATTTTTTTTAAATATGTGATTTGGATCTGATTGACTATGCTCGATGGCAAAACAAACACTTTAGCTATAGATTTACTTACCCAGCCAAAATATCAAATTTGGTTTTATTTTCATTTTAAGCTTATACTTACTTCATTTTTAAACACTAAATTCTAAGGAATAGAATTTATGATGCATTATGATGAGTATTACAATCACCATGTTTTATTTCCATTCTGTCTTAAAATGCTAATAAATTTTACTACCAGATAGCTATTTATCTGTGTGATATATCTTTCAAATAGTAACTGTTAGTGTTAGCATGTGGTTCTTGATTTATGTTTATTTTTTCCTTGTGAATATTTTATATTCTTCAGAAAAATTCAAGAAAATAAAGCATGAAGAGTAAATGGTATATACTTATAGTTTTTAAATTCTCACTTTAACCATTTCTATTTTTCGGTAACAATATTGTATGTAACTTCTGTTCATACATGGCTTTATACCTTGTGTGACTATCTTGTATTTAAACATTGATTCATTTTATATATCCATCCCAATCCCTCCTACTCCACAGGGAGGGTGATGCCTTACAGGAGGGTTCATCAAAACCTGTCAAGTCATTTGGAGTAGGGTCTAGGCCGTCTTTAAACATTACTTTAAAACACACCTTTAAATCCTACATGCTATGCTTTGTATCATAAACAATCATTAAATTTTTATTTTTGGTATAAATTTATATAGTATATGCATATATGTGTTTGTTGGTGGTTCATCGATGTCCCATAGCATATAAGTGGAGAAGAAATGACAACTTGAAAGAGTGTTATATCTTTTATCATTAGTTTCCTGGCAATCAGGCACAGATAATCAACAATGACACCTGTGTGTGTGTGTGTGGTGGGGGGGATTGTTGTTGTTGTGCACATTTTTTTAAGGCCAAATAAATTACATTTTGTGTAGATATTTTTGAAGGTGGATAATAGTATAAAAGGAGGTTAGTGTTACCCAACTAAACTTTATGCATCAACACTAATTAGAGCTTTAATTAAATACAAAGCTACTAAATAATTCAGTGAGCTAATCAATTGACAAATCTACACTGGAAATTGACTTTCTTATATTTATGTAGTGAAAACTCTCTTTAAGTTACCTGACAAGCTGTGACCCATCAGCTTTTAAGTAGTATGTTAAATATATTAGTATATTATATAAAGCCACTAGACTGCATGATTATTTAGGTGATCATTAAACATTAATAAACCACCTTTTCCTCTTGTGTCTACAACTTCAACGGTGAGCAAAGTTCTTCTCTCAAGGAGACACATATGTCCTTTAAGATTGTTAACAGTGTCTCTTTTACTGGACACTTTTATTATTAGTTTAATAGATAAATTGTATTATTCTTGTGCACCAGGAGACTGACATTAGTATTTTAAATATAATATAAATCTTGAGAAAATGATGCTAAATTTGAATGTGTATGCCAACATGTATGCTATATTATTTATTGGGATAAAGTCTAGGGGTTCATCTAGGTCAGAGGTCATGAAAAGCTAATAGTCAGATTTTGAATAAAAATAGCAAGTGTTGGGAATGAATGTAAAATCACACCCAAAGGGTCTCTATAGTCTCACACTAGAAACAACTGTCTTCCTTATATTCTAATTAGAAGTAGAAGGCAAATGTCTCATATTGTATTTGGAGTGATATCTATCAGAATTAATATATAATCTTTCTGCACAGCCATCTTAAATTCTATCAGAATAATTTAAAAATTTTAACTTTTTATATTTTTCTTTTAAATCATACTACACTCTTTATTATTGTCAATAAGTTATCAATACTTAGTAATTTAAATCATAGGATTTGATGTAGTTATTAAAATATGTTGCTTAAACATCTAATACTTTGTACAGTATGTACTTAAGCACAGAGAATGGAATTATATGTCTCAATTAACTGATATCAAAGTTCAAGATATTATCTCAATCCTTGGGCTCTTTACTTTGCATCATGCTAACACTCCATAATGTTTTCTCACATTTTTGACATTCAGATACCACACTATTCTAAAAACAATTTGTTGAATGATATTAAAATTTGGTGTTTATAATAGCAAGGGAATTACATCTTTAAGAATATTCTCCAGTGTACATGAGTTTATTTAACACAAATATGCTGGAAAGGCTATTTTATAGGAGAGGACCTTGTGCCAGTTCCTTTTATAAACTATCGAACAAGTAGATGTTACTCAACATTTGTGAAGGACAAGAAACCAATATAATTCAAGGATGGAGCATACAAATTTTAATACTATACAATATTTGTTAACATTGTAAAATGCCAGTTCTGTGGTTAATTTGTCTTACAGTGTGTGGTATTGCTAATGGCAACATTCATTGCTAGCCTAATAAAATAATTGTATGCTGAAAAAGCCCTCACATCAGTATCCTACAGGCATTGTTCAGGAAGCACAGACTTCTGTTGCAATTTCTACATCCAGTATTTGTCAGTAAGGATTTAAAGTTTCAGAGACACCCACCCAGGGCAATACATTCTATCAATAGCTTATATAAAGGTAAGAGTGGATTCTTCCCCAGGTGGGTATTCAAATGACAAGTCAGTATATTTACTGACTTCTATATACTCTCCTATATCCCCCTCAGAGACTCAGCTGTGACACATCAAAGCATTACCATGTAAAATGTGTTCTTTTTCAAAAACAAGTTTGATAGTAATAGTTAACAATGACCTCAGCAGAACACGAACACACTATCATTAAAATACCAATAATGCCATAATACACTAAGGATAAGAAAATAATGTCAAGCAATTACTATCAGCAAATCTAAGCCCACATATTTGAAAACTGAACTTAAATTTCCTCGAAGACACAAAGCACAAAAAATACATTCAATAAACAATAGACAGATTAAATAGCCTTGCATCTACTAAAAGACTTTAAAATGTTCTTAAAAGCTGATGTGCCCATATGGTGTCATTGGCAATTGCACTGGAGATAAGAAATTAAAAGAAGAAATAACACAAATTACACATTAGGTTCTCTTAAAAAAGCAGGAAATGTTCTATAACTCATTCAGCAAAGCTGGCATTTTCCTTCTATGAAAATTAGACAGTGGCATCAAAAGACCAATTCAAATAAAATGACCAATTCAAATAAATACATTTCATAAGCATAAATACAATAGTCCTTAACTAAATATTAGAAAAATGGATGCTGGAGAGTTGGCTCCACTAACCCTGGCACAGGAGAGCTGCTTCCCCCAACCATACACTCAGGAGTGATGGCCCCAACCATCACCATGCCTGTGGGAGACCTACCTGATGATGTGGATTTAGAAGAGCTGGCTCTGCCCATAGCTTCAGGGAAGTCTTCCTGAGCCTAAAAGCTACCGCTTCTATGAACTACTGGAGCACATAAAGAAACTGGTCCTGAGGAACAAAATTCATGAGGTCTTCATGACTCAGGGCAACCTTGGGATATCCCAGAGGAGTTTCAGTAAGGGTAGAGTGCTGATGGTACAGCCAGAAGCCTCGTACAGACCAATGATTCATTACAATGAACGTTTGCAAGTAAAGCCAGTAGGAAAAAAGGATATTTGTGAGATACATTGTTTATGGCCTAATGAAGCTATTTGAGATCAAAATGCAATGCTGCCCAAAGCCATAGAGCCAGAGAGTGGTGATAGACACTTTTAATCCCAATAGCCATACTAGCCAGTTATAGAAGCCTGTCAGTGGTGGCATGCACCTTTAATCCTAGGACTCAGGATTTTGGGTGACAGGCAGATAGATCACTGTTTAGCTCAAGGCCACACTGAGCTACACAAAATTGATCCAGTCTAAAAGAGAAACAACTCACACCAAGGTGATCTCAGAACTTGGGATCCCATTTAATCCCAGGATTTGAGAGTTATAAAATGAAGAAACAAAAGGTCTCATGTGAGAATTAGTCTCCAGCCACATTGAGGAAAGCATGGTAGTATAGGATTGCAATCTGAGGATTGGTGGAAAGAATTGCAGTCTGAAGCTTGGTGGAGAGCATAGCAATTTGCATTGTTCTCTTAGGATTTGTTGAAACAAGCTCATTCATTTCTGTCTGAGGTAGAGGTAAGAGCTTCTGGCTTGGCTTTTTTGCTTCTTTGTTCTTTAGCTTGAAACATGAACCCCAAGATATGACTCTGGGCTTTTATTATTCATACTACAGGTATATACATATGGCACAGTGGGCCTCCCAATTCTACCGGTCTCGGTCTCTGACTTCGAGGTAGTGCAGTCTATAGAGTGATTTCCAGGACAGTCAAGACTGCACAGAGTAACACTGTCTCATAAACAAAAAAAAATTGCATAACTCGGGAATAAATAGTATAAATTATTACTTTTATTTAATTTTCTTACATTTATTTGTGGTTTTGTTTATGTGTGTGTATGTGCATGTTCATGTATATGTGAGCTCATGATGTGTGTAGGTACTCCATATATGTTTGCACATGAACTTAGACCTGACCGTGGTATCAGTATTCTTTTTCATTCCTACTTTTTATTCACAGAGACAGTGTTCTCAGTTGACTTCATAATTGTGTGATAGAACCATTTGAGATAACCAGCTTACTTTGGGGATAACTTCCATCTGTTTTCAGAACATGGGAATGAGAGCCAGGCTTCCATACCCATTATGCATTAATTTGGGTTCTTTCTTTAAGCTGGTAGGACAGAGGGTATAAACATGGATTCAGTTTCTGAGACTTAGACATGTTTTTTAAAGACAGATTTATTAGTGTATAATCCATACCAGGATGGCTGAAAATTCAATGGTGTATTTGTAGAAATTTCTAGAAATGTCCAAACAGTTTGAATGAAAATAGAATGTGTTTATCATTCAAATAAATGAGATTGAAGGAATTATAAATAAATTGTTCATAGGAATTTTTAATTAGATGAGCAGTTTTGCTTTTGTGTGGGAAAGACAGAGTCTATGCCTGTCTTTCCTGGTGAATACATATCTCATATAA